>OY728159.1:1752343584-1753593584 GCA_963277665.1 Viscum album | reverse complement strand
GTTTTGAAGAACGATCAGAACAGATCAATTTTCAAGGTATTTATGTTCAATTTAATTTAATATTTATTTTTAATTTTTTATTAGTTTCAATTATTCTTAATTAGTTGTAATTTAATTATGTTTATATTGTTTTATTACTTAATAAATTTAAATTATTAGTATTGTTCATAGTTATTGGTAATTAGGAATAATTAGGAATAATTTTTAATAATTAAGAATAAATATTAATAATTAGTAATAAATACCAATAATTAGGGATAATAACATTATTACATTATTAGTCTATTTTATTATTAATATTAAAATAATATAATTTTTTATAAATATACAGTTCTCTTTTCATATGTGTGTTTGTTGTCTTCACATGTATTATTTGTATGTGGAGATAGAAAACGCACAGATGAAAGGAGAATTGTATATAAATTAGAAAATTAAATTATTTTAATATTAATAATAAAATATACTAATAATGTTATTATTTGTAATTATTGGTAATTATTCCTAATTATTAGTAATTATTCATTTAATTACTAATAATTAGGAATAATTACCAATAATTATCAATAATTAGGAATAATTAGTAATAATTACCAATAATTAGTAATAATTACCAATAATTAGTAATAATTACCAATAATTAGTAATAATTACCAATAATTAGTAATAATTACCAATAATTAGGAATAATTAGGAATAATTAGTAATAATTACCAATAATTAGTAATAATTACCAATAATTAGTAATAATTACCAATAATTAGTAATAATTACCAATAATTAACAATAATTAGTAATAATTCGTAATAATTACCAATAATTAGTAATAATTACCAATAATTAGTATTAATTACCAATAATTAGTATTAATTACCAATAATTAGTATTAATTACCAATAATTAGTAATAATTACCAATAATTAGTAATAATTACCAATAATTAGTAATAATTACCAATAATTAGTAATAATTACCAATAATTAGTAATAATTACCAATAATTAGTAATAATTACCAATAATTAGTAATAATTACCAATAATTAGTAATAATTACCAATAATTAGTAATAATTACCAATAATTAGGAATAATTACCAGTAAATAGTAATAAATAATAATAATTAGTAATAATTAGGAATAATTACCAATAATTAGTAATAATTACCAGTAATTAGTAATAATTAGTAATAATTACCAATAATTAGTAATAATTACCAGTAATTAGTAATAATTACCAGTAATTAGTAATAATTACCAGTAATTAGTAATAATTACCAGTAATTAGTAATAATTACCAGTAATTAGTAATAATTACCAGTAATTACGAATAATTAGTAATAATTAGTATTAATGACCAATAATTAGTATTAATTACCAATAATTAGTATTAATTACCAATAATTAGTATTAATTACCAATAATTAGTATTAATTACCAATAATTAGTATTAATTACCAATAATTAGTAATAATTGCCAGTAATTAGTAATAATTACCAGTAATTACCAATAATTAGTAATAATTAGTATTAATTACCAAAAATTAGTATTAATTACCAATAATTAGTATTAATTACCAATAATTAGTATTAATTACCAATAATTAGTAATAATTACCAATAATTAGTAATAATTACCAATAATTAGGAATAATTACCGGTAAATAGTAATAAATAGTAATAATTAGTAATAATTAGGAATAATTACCAATAATTAGTAATAATTACCAGTAATTAGTAATAATTAGTAATAATTACCAATAATTAGTAATAATTACCAGTAATTAGTAATAATTACCAATAATTAGTAATAATTACCAGTAATTAGTAATAATTACCAGTAATTAGTAATAATTACCAGTAATTAGTAATAATTACCAGTAATTACCAATAATTAGTAATAATTAGTATTAATTACCAAAAATTAGTATTAATTACCAATAATTAGTATTAATTACCAATAATTAGTATTAATTACCAATAATTAGTATTAATTACCAATAATTAGTATTAATTACCAATAATTAGTATTAATTACCAATAATTAGTATTAATTACCAATAATTAGTAATAATTACCAGTAATTACCAATAATTAGTAATAATTAGTATTAATTACCAATAATTAGTATTAATTACCAATAATTAGTATTAATTACCAATAATTAGTATTAATTACCAATAATTAGTATTAATTACCAATAATTAGTATTAATTACCAATAATTATTAATAATTACCAATAATTAGTAATAATTACCAATAATTAGTAATAATTACCAATAATTTGGAATAATTACCGGTAAATAGTAATAAATAGTAATAATTAGTAATAATTAGGAATAATTACCATTAATTAGTAATAATTACTAGTAATTAGTAATAATTAGTAATAATTACCAATAATTAGTAATAATTACCAACAATTAGTAATAATTACCAGTAATTTGTAATAATTACCAGTAATTACCAATAATTAGTAATAATTAGTATTAATTACCAATAATTAGTATTAATTACCAATAATTAGTATTAATTACAAATAATTAGCAATAATTACCAATAATTAGCAATAATTAGCAATAATTAGCAATAATTAGCAATAATTAGCAATAATTAGCAATAATTACCAATAATTAGTAATAATTACCAATAATTAACAATAATTAGTAATAACTACCAATAATTAGTAATAACTACCAATAATTAGTAATAACTACCAATAATTAGTATTAATTACCAATAATTAGTATTAATTACCAATAATTAGTAT
Source organism: Viscum album (assembly GCA_963277665.1). Taxonomy (NCBI): domain Eukaryota; kingdom Viridiplantae; phylum Streptophyta; class Magnoliopsida; order Santalales; family Viscaceae; genus Viscum; species Viscum album. The sequence goes on along the minus strand of OY728159.1, from coordinate 1,753,590,820 downwards.
GAATTACCAATAATTAGTATTAATTACCAGTAATTACCAATAATTAGTAATAATTAGTATTAATTACCAATAATTAGTATTAATTACCAATAATTAGTATTAATTACCAATAATTAGTATTAATTACCAATAAATAGTATTAATAACCAATAATTAGTATTAATTACCAATAATTATTAATAATTACCAATAATTAGTAATAATTACCAATAATTAGTAATAATTACCAATAATTAGGAATAATTACCGGTAAATAGTAATAAATAGTAATAATTAGTAATAATTAGGAATAATTACCAATAATTAGTAATAATTACCAGTAATTAGTAATAATTAGTAATAATTACCAATAATTAGTAATAATTACCAATAATTAGTAATAATTACCAGTAATTAGTAATAATTACCAGTAATTACCAATAATTAGTAATAATTAGTATTAATTACCAATAATTAGTATTAATTACCAATAATTAGTATTAATTACCAATAATTAGTATTAATTACCAATAATTAGCAATAATTAGCAATAATTAGTAATAATTAGCAATAATTAGCAATAATTAGCAATAATTAGAAATAATTAGCAATAATTAGAAATAATTAGCAATAATTACCAATAATTAGTAATAATTACCAATAATTAACAATTATTAGTAATAACCACCAATAATTAGTAATAACTACCAATAATTAGTTATAATTACCAATAATTAGTAATAATTACCAATAATTAGTTATAATTACCAGTAATTAGTAATAATTACCAGTAATTAATAATAATTACCAGTAATTAGTAATAATTACCAGTAATTACCAATAATTAGTAATAATTAGTATTAATTACCAATAATTAGTATTAATTACCAATAATTAGTATTAATTACCAATAATTAGTATTAATTACCAATAATTAGTATTAATTACCAATAATTAGTATTAATTACCAATAATTAGTATTAATTACCAATAATTAGTATTAATTACCAATAATTAGTATTTATTACCAATAATTAGTAATAATTATCAATAATTAGTAATAATTACCAATAATTATTAATAATTACCAATAATTAGGAATAATTAGTAATAATTACCAATAATTAGTAATAATTACCAATAATTAGGAATAATTACCAATAATTAGTAATAATTACCAATAATTAGTAATAATTAGTAATAATTACCAATAATTATTAATAATTACCAATAATTAGGAATAATTAGTAATAATTACCAATAATTAGTAATAATTACCAATAATTAGGAATAATTACCAATAATTAGTAATAATTACCAATAATTAGTACATTATTTGTATATTTTATTATTAATATTAACATAATATAATTTTCTATATTATATACAATTCTCTTTTCATCTGTGTGTTTTCTGTCTCCACATGTAATATTCACATTCTTTTTCAAAATTATCAACTTACTCGCCAATGGAGAGGTGAAAGTGAATGCAAATATTACATGTGGAGACAGAATGTTAAACACACAGATGAAAGGAGAATTGTATATAATATAAAAAATTATGTTATTTTAATATTAATAATAAAATATACTAATAATGTAATAATGTTATTATTATATAATTAATGTTTATGAAAAAAATTATATTAGTATTATTAAGAGACTTGACTGATTGGTGGAGTATAATAAAAATCAAAATTCGAGACAATCAGTTTAGTCAAAGTGAATGTACTTTCACTGATGTGCAAAGAATTGAAGTTTTTCAAGAGAGTACTCAAAATCAATCTTTTTTACAAAGAGACATGAGTATCGATGACGACACCCCACATTTAAGAGTCGGTGATGACGATGATGTTAATGACGTCACATATGAATTTTAAATGGTAAGAGATGAAGCAACTGTAACTCGAATGGATATCGATGATGTTGAGGAGGAATATGAAGATGACATTGACATATATGAAGATGATGATGAAGATGAACACTGATAGCATTCCATGGTATTTATATACAATCATAATATGTATATATGTATATATGTATATATAATAGTAATTATCAATTATTTGCTAACATTAACATTTTCTGTTTCAGATGGACGAGGCCACATTTCGTGAGTTGGCGGATGCTGACCTGACTTTCGATGCGGATGCGTTGCTGACAGATGACCCTCAGCCTGCAGGTGCTCCAGGGAGTACGCGGAGGGGGCGCGGTCTTGCACGTTTGATGATTCCTGACCCCGTCCCCGAGCGACGTCCACGTCTTGGGTTTGATCCACGCACACGGAGGTGTGATAACCTGTGTGATAACCTGTGGATTTGACTAAGATTTCATTAATCTATTCACAAAATAAATGTTTATTATTTTTTCAGTTTTCCGCATATAGCAGTCGGACAGGGCAGCGCTATTTTGCGCCACTATTTCTCTCAGTCGTGGACCACATGGGAGCAGATTCCCATTGATGTGCAGCAGGCCATGTTCGGCCATTGGTTGGTACGTACGTAAATAAATAATTTTTATTTTGAAAATTATTTCATTTCTAACTTGATATTTTGATTTATTTGTAGGGTTTATGGTATCCGATCGAGGATACCATGCGTGACGCCATCCACGAGGCATGGGAGGTGGTCATGCGTGATCGCCTTCGTCAGTTTTTGCACAATTTAAGAAAAGCTGCGATGAAGAAAGCAGGAGTGTCAGATTTTGAGGAGTCATGTAGAGCACACCGACCAGAGTATATTTCATCCCATGTATGGGATGGATTATGTGCGCACTGGTTGAGTGGTGCCTTTCAGAGGAGATCATCGGTGGGGAGGCAGAATCGGGGGAGACAGGAGGTGACTCATCGAGCTGGGAGTCGTTCTTTCAGTACTCATAGACAGCATCTGGTACGTACATTATTTATAAATATTTTATATAACTATAAATATTAACAGTTTATTTTTTATTCTTATAGGCTGTCGAGCACCCCGATATTATAGAGTATGATGTATATCGGAGGATGTATAGTGATCCTGCTACTGGGGAGCTCAGAGGTGATCGTCAGCATCACATCGTGGTCAGTATTATTTGTTTTCAGGTTTAAAAATTAACTGCATATAATATATTCACAATTTTAATTTTAAATTGCAACTATAGGAGTCATATGAGGCCGCAGCGTCATAGGCCCGGCCTGAGAGTCAGGCCGAGTCATCAGATCAGACCACTGCCCGTCAGTTTGATGAGGCGGCATGGATGCAGGCCACCCAGTATGCCTTTGAGAAGGGCCGGGTAGTTGGTATCGGCTCTCGACTGACTCCCGGAGATTATTATGGCAGTGCTGCGATGTCGGCGTCCAGCTCAAGAGGAGCTCGTGCTTCTTCTTCTACTGCACAGTATGAGGATCAGTTGCGATCTCAGACTGCACAGATAGATAGTCTCCGACAGGAGCAGGAGCAGATGCGTCAGCAGCATGAGGAGGAGCGTCGACGCCAGCAGCAGTTGTACGAGGAGCAGACGAGTCGGTGGCAGCAGCAGCATCAGGAGCAGATGGAGTACATGCGCCGACTCACTCATGCTTTAGGGATGGAGTTTCCTCCACCACCATCTGCAGATCCCCCACCTCCCCCCCTCCCCCCCCCCCCCTCCTTCAGATTAGAGTTTGTATTTATGTTATAAAATTTGGGAAATCAAAATATTTTTTTTTCTATTCTTAGTTTTTGTCTCATTATAAAATATTAATAATATTATATTTTTAAATAACAATATTAATATGAATAATAATATTATTTATATTTTATAATATTAATATATATATATATATATTAAAATTTTATAATATTATAATTTAATTATATTTTTTGTAATACTTGAATTATTTTAATATTTGAATGCAAAATAATTTATTATTTTTATATTAATTAAAATAACTTATTAATATTTTTTTATTTATGAATTATAATTCTAATATTATTATATTAATTAAATCATTTATTAATATTCTATTATTTTTTATTTTTGAATTATAATTCTATTATTATTTTATTAATTAAAATAATTAATTATTTTTATTTTTGAATTATAATTCTATTATTATATTGATTAAAATAATTTATTAATAATTTATTTTTTTTATTTTTTTTATAGTATTTGCGACGGGATACTATGCCCATCGCAAATACTAGTATTATTAATAGTTTTTATTTTTTTTTTAAAAATAGTATTTGCGACGGGGCCCGTCGCAAATACTAGTATTATTAATAGTTTTTTATTTTTTTTTAAAAATGGTTTTTGCGACGGTACCGTCGCAAAAACCATTTTAAAAGTTTTTTACAAAAAAACGGAATACTATTTGCGACAGGGAGAATGACCGTCGCAAAAAAAGGCTTTAGCGATGGGCCCGTCGCAAATAAGTGTTGTTGTGACGGCGTTTTCAGCAACGGGCTATTTACGACGGGCCCCCGTCGCAAATTCCCCATCCCAAATACCTGTTTTTCTAGTAGTGTGTTTTTCTGATAACTTTCATATTTTGATGAATAGTGAAAGATGCTAAATTTTAATTGAAAACAACTTTTTAATGAAAATAATTTACAGTGAAAAATTATACATTTAAATGGTTTTTAAGTATAATTATATTATATTTTTATCATTTAATCAAATTTTGGTCATTGGATGTAATTTTACTTTTAAATTAGACATAAACACATATAGATCTTTTGATAGTTTTTACTTCTCAAAAACCTATTTTCTGGTTTTGACAACGGAAATTAATTTTAAATTAATTAATGTAACTTATAAGTTTTGAATTTTTTAAAATATACTTCATTTTTTGATTCGGAATATCAAAATTATCTTGGGGTGAATTTTTGGTATTTTTCTGAAAACATTCAATTTTTGATGAATAGTGAAAAACACTGCGTTATTGTTTAAAACCCGATTTTTTATTTAAATAATTATTTATTTTATTTAAATTAATTTTAAGTAAAAATAGATAAATAATACCTATATTAGTTCAATTTAATTCATTGGAGTCATTTTATAATAAAATTAGATGTATAAAATTTTTTTTTTAACGTTTTTTACCCACCTATCTAGGCACGTTAGCAAATTTGCATAAAACGTAATTTTACCGCTTTTGTGAATTGAATTTCAAAAATCTGAGAAACATGGTTGAAATCAGTAAGTAAAATGTGGTTCAATAAGTTGAAAATAATTTTTGGTGAATAATAACTTTTGACATTTATTTATCACAGTTAAAAGTAAATAGGGTAATTAAAGGTAAAAATGATATTATAATTACCCTAACACATGTCCTAATTCTATTGGATAAGTATTTTTAGTCCCAAATAAACCTTAGGAATAAAATATGGTCCTCTTTGGTCCCTTGGATTAGATTAGGACATTTATTATTATTTTATTTAAAGAAGAGTTAAAAGTGTTAAATTCAAATATTTATAAATAAAACATTTTTAATATAAGGTTATACATAAGATAAATTTGACTATAAATATTTATTAGAACGATAAAAATATTTCCTACATCATGGTATTTTATTTATAATTTTTAGACATTAAATAATTAAATTTATATATGACACAATGATGATGCAGTAATTATCATATTAATGAAAGATTAAAATAATTGATATTATAAATATAAAAATGAAAGTAAATTGATACTTTTTATGAATTAAAAGAATTTTTTATATTAATATGACATGTTAGGGTTGATTAAATGAATTTTTTTCGAAGTAATCATGTTTTTATGACTTTCAAAAGAACCAAATAATAAATAGTGTCAAAATTAACATAAATGAGTTTTTAAAACAAATATTATTTTATTAAATGATATAATATTTCTAAAAATATAAGGATAATAAAAAAGACTTATATAATGATAGATGTGTCATTAATGAACCACTTTAGGTTATATTGGTAGTTTATAGTTAGTTTATTAGCCATGTAGTGTAAGAATACAAGAAGACATGGTAAAAGATAAACTAATTAAATGAGAGTTAAATATAAAAGATAAGGTTAATATGGTGACCTAAACTTGTATAAAACCTATTGGTTGAAGTTATTTAGTCCCATACCCACATTATTCTTGAAATAAATCTATTTGGAGACATTATAAACTGAAAATTATTTTATAATAAAATAATACTGCATGTTTTTTCTAAAGTGACCATCACCTCTCTTATAAAAGGGTACTTCCCCTTCTCTTAATTTCACACCTCCAAATCCATTTGGCTCGGCCAAAACCTGCACAAATATCCTCCCAACTACCCTTAATTCAACCTAGAGGCCTTAATTTGATCATAAATCCAACCTAAGGACAACTTTGGACCAAATCAAAAGGAAGAACCCGAAGAAGAGGTAATAATTTCACCACCTCTTTCAATGTTATTTTCTTCTTCCACTTCCTCTTTCTTTGTTGTTTCCATACCAAAATAATAACTCCAGTACCTTATAAATATTGTGATGTTATTAAAAATATGTTACAACCATATTAATTATTCTATTCACCCTATGAATGAAAAAGTCGCGATACGTGCATACGTACGTCTTACAGTCTCAACGTCGTAGTATAGTTTGTTATTCAACACTTCATTATTTGGATGGGTATAATAATGAGTAAAATTTATGTAAATAATAAATATAACACATTAATGATTCTTTATATGTGATATACCATCCAATTACATATTATTTTACCATCAATTGAATGATATTGTCGCTCGTGTGTACGTACGGATTACCGTCTCCAAAAATGCGATAAGATTCATTCCCCATCGTAACCATTTAAGAATAATTTTCATTTTATGATTTAAAAATAATTTTAAGAACATAATATCATTAGTTATTTGAATCAAATACATCTTATACATAACAAACATGACTTACATAACAAAACATATAAAGAAAAAATAATCAGTTAACACCCAAAACAATGACACTACTGAAATATCATTAACAAAGAAATATTATAAGATCGTATATGATATCATATTTATTTTTTGGTTCTTGTATAATTTAATAAAAATTATTTTACCATTATAAAATAGTTTAACCTATCCTATACTAAGTAAAAGTACAAGGTAAGGGGTTTTCATCTCACTTCTTATTCGCGTGAGATTCATGTTATATTGCCATTATTTCCTTTTTTTGTGGTGTATGTACTGCCTATTATTGTATTCTTTGTGTAATATAATTTAATTTATGGGTATTTAAATCTTCATTGTATGATCCTTATTTCATGGGGTGTATGTTTTGTAAGTTACCAAATTGGTAAGGGAATTTCTAATTTCAATTTCCACTCATTGGGTTTTATGAAAACTTCATTGATTATTTTACTCTAAGATTATGTGTGAAATCACTATTTATTTACTTATGTTTTAATTTACACTTCCCTTTTTGTGGATATACTTTTGATACACAGAATCAATCCATTGATAAATTCTCAAATCATCGATATGAACTTAATAAGAGTAATTTTAACTCAATTTCCATTCATTGAGTTAAACATCCAAGTCATTGGTGTTGTTTTTACAAGAATATGTGTGAATGTAATATTATTTATTTACATTTAATATCTAATAATATTGATTATATTTAAATTTTTCACACATAATTATGTCATTGATTTATCCTTAACCTAAGGATACAGTCATTATAAGGGATTTCTTCTCAATTTACATTCCATTGAGACTTCTTTGTTGTTATGCGTCAATTCACTTTTATATGGTGTATATAGTGTAATTTGACATAGTATATCATGAATCCATTTATTCTCATGATATTATAAAGTTTTTATTACCTAAATTATTTGTATTCAATCATCTATCATTTGGTTAGTAAGTCTAACTAAAATATTATTTTAAATTTTTTAAAGATTTATTCTTCTAAATATTTCTCATTAATTTCCATGTTTTAAAACTGGTTTTAAGGATTTATTTATATGGAAATTAATTTTTTAAAATTAAAATTACTTTTAAAAGTTTCAAAGTGGTATGGTACACTTTGATTCAAAAATCTATTTTAAACAGATTCTTGATAAATAGTGAGACTTTTAAATGTTTTCAAGAAAAAGGGGGATATTTCTATCAAATAGTTTTGATGATTATTTTCATCTATGTCAATATCCTTAATTAATATTGATTGAGGTTAATTTATTATAATACAATATTCCATATTGTATTTAATGAGTTATGTTTGATTGTGGATGTGCTATTTTTATTCCATTCATGGTTTGTGGTTAAAATATTGACATTTCATATGCTAGTTTTAATACGAATGTTTAGATTATGTTTCAAGATTTTCATATGAGGAATGCATTGGACTTAATAAGTAACGGGTGGAGCCCACTATTACTCCAAAATGAATCGGTGGGTCTCATGAGACAAACATGTCTTAGCACAAGGCCTTGAAAAAAATTGTATTTGTAGTCTTGGCACGATGCCTTGACTATATGGTTATGATGTCCGGCATTATGCATTCCATCATTCTGAAATTAGCTATTGGTATTAGATATGATTATTTTACTAGTATATTATCGATGTGAATAAGTAAATGAAATTATTTGATTTATATTTTCCATATTATGCTGAAATTTAAGTTTAAAAATCTTGTGTTTTATTCTTATACATTGCCTCAAATGTTTAATTCTTATTTATGAAAGTTTATTCTATATTGTTAACCATACTAAGAATATGAGCTCACCCCTTTCTATGTCTTATTTTTCACAGGATGTGAAGAATTATATCATGATTAACCTGCAAAAATATGCTAAGGGTTATGAGTGTGTTCAAAGGGCACACAATGTTATTTTTCTTTATTTCATGATGTAATGTAAAACTTATGTATGTATCTAGTACTTCCAAGGCTACTAAACTAATCAGTATTTTGGGACTTGATCTCTTTTGATCATGCTAATAATATGTAATAATGCACCGACTCTGGGTAACTGGGGTCAGGGTGTTACAAACATGGCATAAAGAATTAAGAGGTCCTAACAATTTTTTTGGTGATTCATATAGTCTATGGATACCTATGGCGACATAGGTTGTTTTGGTTATTATTGAGGGGTTCTCTTCAACAACTTATTGAAGTACAACATTTAATTTAAAAGGTATGTTCTTTATTTATAATATAATTTTTATAAACTTCTCATGGAAAAGATCTTATAACAATGGATTTTATACACTTCTTCCACTTATAATGTCCATTGATACATCCTTGAAATTCCAACAATATATATATATATATGTACATATATGCCCATATATTATATAACCTAATACATTTTTATGTAAAACAACATATGTAAACAAAATATAATATTTTTTGTATATAAACATGAGAAAAAACAAACTATTTAGGGATATAAAATTAGATATATATGTATGTGTATATATATATATAGGTGTTTGTGAAATATTTAAGCACATAACATTATATATATACATAGAAAATATAGATTGTTCACAAATATAATATATAGATATATATATATATATATAATAGTTATATGCATGAAACTTTATATTTTAACGCACAGAATTATGTGTTTGTGTGTGAGTATATATGTATATGTATGTATATTTGTGTGTGTACACATGCATAATATGTATGTTCTGTGTACTATACAAAATGAAAAAATTAAAATAAATTCAATTTATACTAATTGAATTTATTTTTTTTATTTTTTTTTAAATGTCATGTGTATATTACATGAAAAACATTTTTTATATAGTTTGCATCTTTTTCTCATTTTTTTAATATTATTAAATAATATTTATTTTGTGTTTAAAGTTTCATAAAATTATATCCCAACTATTTTACATTGAAATGTATAAGAATAAAGATTCTGGATTAAACATGAAGAAATTTTTTTGATCAATGGAAGAAATAATAATTGATTTTATGATTTTACATTTAGTTTTATTTTACTCATAAAATATGATTTTTTTTTAAATACTAGAGAATATTGATGAATTTTATATGAATCAATATTTTTTTAAATAAAGAAAAATCAAATGTTAAAACACGGATTTACCTAAATATTTTGTTTGTGATTATTGAACATATTAATTTTATAGTAAGTTTTTGTTGAATATCTTTTTTAAATGAAAAATATATTATATATTATAATCCTTCAATACAAAATTATATGGTTTAGATAGGAAAAAACCAACAAACACATCAATAAGACCCTTAAAATGTGCAATATTATGTGCAACTTGACTACAAATTCTCCTGAAAAAAGAGAAATGAAGACAATTAAAACAAATGAAAAGATGATGGATCTCATCAAAAAGAAGACAAAAATGAGAAAAATGTCCTTATGATCAATAATACAATGGATAAAAACCTAGAAATATGATTCAATAATAATAAACCACCATGCTTTAGCTAACTTAAAATCCAAAATAGAAACCATTGCCTTTACTTTAGCAAAAAGGGTATTAAAATTAACTAAGATAGACTGATCAAATTATTCCAAAAAAATTATTAAACTCATCCAAAATCATAGAACCAAAAAAAATTATTATATCCAAAAAAATATCACATCAATTTTTAGTTTCAAAAACCCTAAGAATGGAGGAATCCATAAATAAAAATATCCAATAGTTTCAGCTTGATGCATCACTACTTTCCTCATCCACCAAATATATAGCATGTTAACCATTTGTTAGATACATATATTATCATGAAAAAAAATATTCTGGAAACATACTTCAATCCAATTCATTGAAATAACACATTCCTCCAAATTAAATTCAGATCACATATGACATCCACCATAAGAAAAAAAAATTACATCACTAGTTTGACCTAATATTATATAAATAATTTTTTCTATTTATTCTATATATCAAGCACCATCACACACCCGAAAACTGCATGCACTATAGTATCCAAGTTCTATGGACATTGAGGACATATAAAATACAAAAACAATATTCATGTTAAATATAATATCCATAATGGGAAGGATGTATCTGTAAATATTCCACCAAAAAAGTTGTTCCTTTGGTGGTAGATAAAAATTATAGTTTGTGTATCATACCCAATATGAAGTTGAGTTATCAAAATTCATCATAAAATCATACCAAAAATGAACTATATATAACTTATCATTGGAAAAAATCCATGAAAACCAATCCATTTAAACTATTGAACAAATTGGGATGTTTAAAATAAGTTTTTACTCCCTTTTAATAAACCATAAGTTGATATTTTTCAAATACAAATAATAAATATCATCATCTATAATATCCTAAACCACTATATTTTTCATACCAAGATAAATAGGATATTTTTTCCAATTATTAAAATTATTCAAAATCCATAGAGCATACAAAATTATTACCTTAAGTCCATTAGTAATTCTCTAGTAGCAACAATTATTGAGCATCAATTTAGAAGACATAATACTCCTACAAAGATAACTTGTTATATGACCCAAAAATGCCTATAAAAATTATATTTTTCTTTGATAATCTTACCATAAAGGGAATTCTAATTTTTAATTATACACCAACATTTTTTAGAGAGAATAGAACTATAAAATTTACTCATATTTTTAAATCCAATCCCTCTAGAAGATTTAGGAACACATAATCTTACCCAAGGGATCTAGTTCATTTTATTTCATCCATCCTACTATCCATGCCAAAAAATAGAAATATTATAATGGGTTTAGTTAATGAGATATTATAATAGTTTAAAAATATACTTCATATATAAAAAAATAAAGTGAGACATGTACTTATAAAGAATATATTTACCATATTTTGAAATATTATTACTAATCCATTCATTAATTATATTATCAATTCTATTAATAATCAATATAAAAATATCCGTCTTTTATATACCAGCCATAATAGAAAGACCTATATATTTTTTATTATTTTTAATAATTTTAACATTCATAATCCCAAAAAGTTTTATTCTTGTCTACATCGACACACCTTTTTTAAATGATTCTTAAGATTTATAAAAATTGACCTTCTATCATAATGTCTGGTTATAATTATCAATTAAACTAATAAATGAATGAAAATCCCTAAGTTTTTCTCTAGAAAAAAATTCACTATTATCTACAAAGAATAAATGGGTAACTTGAAGGCTCCTCTTACTTACCTTCACTCCATAAATTCTTCTAAGATAACATTTTGATTAAATCATCATCAATAAAATATTGGAAATACTAATAAATATAAATGGATAAATGGGATCTAATTGGTGTAATATTATTGAAGGATTAATAGAATTTTAAATATAATCATTAATATTAATTTTATATGATATGGTAGAAATGAATCTCAAAATAATATAAACCCAAACTTCATTAAAACCCATTCTAATGAGAAAATTGTTTTAAAAAAATATTATTTAACCTTATTATAAGATTTCATCATATCAAAATTTAAATCCATAATACCTTCTCATGATGTGTATTTTGTCTTCATGGAATAAAAAATATCTTGTGAAATGATAACATTATCGGTAATAAGATTCTTATAAAAAATGTATTTGTTCCACTCGTATGATAAGGGGTAGAAAATTTTGATTCGTATTTGTAATAATATTTCAAAAAATATTTAAAAATAAAATTATATAAAATTATTGGTCTAAAATCAATAATGGATGATGGATTTTTCACTTTTGAAATTATTTTGATGATATTTTCATTAAAACTATCCAGAGTATCCCTTCCTATCTAAAAATATTTTATTAATTACACAACACAAGACCCTATAATATATCAAAATTTATTAAATAATAGAAGATGATGTTTATCCAATCTAGGATCCTTAATTGGGTTTATTTAGTTGAGAACCATTAAAACATTATTTTCATTAATATCCGCCATTAAATAGTTATTCACAAGATATTTTACAACTAGAGTGATGAAATATAAAATTTGGTCAAAGAATAAAACATTGATACAATATAAATAATATGTCATAGAATTCATAAATAATTTATTTAATCTTACCTGAGTTATCCACCAAAAAATCATTTTATATTTTAATCTAAAAACATAGTGTTTCTCAATAAAGATCTATATTTTTTATAAAAACATATTTTATTCAAATATCCTTTCATAATATAGTTCTCCATTGAATGTATAAACCCAAATTTTTCTTTACAGTGAATTTTTTATTTCATTTAATCTAAAATATGATATATCTTTTCCATATCTACATTATTTAAAATAAACCATATCAATTATTTAACTCCTTTTTTATCTGATTTAATCTGCTGTCAAAATGGGAAATTTTGTCTTAACTTTATTTTTGTAATATTTCTATAGTAAAATGGATTTTTTTACTTAATACATGACATTAGTGATTACAAGTTAATTTAATAATATCAGTACATTATGGATGTTTCAACCAAAAACATTCAAATTTAAACATGTTCCCTTCACTCATGTAATTTTATCTTTAGTGATTTGTAAATTAGAAAATATGAAAACCATTTGATGACACTAGAGGAAGATAGGTGACTCTAAAGTAAGGATAGATATTTTTCAAGTCTCAGAACCTAATAAATAATCAAGGAATTTAAAAATCCTATTCTATATATTTTTTTCTATAGAAGAAAGTAAATTATTAATCATCAAATCCAATATTTGTAATTTTACCTTCTCCAAAAAATTATTAGAATACTATAATTTTATTATAATTTATAAAAAAACCTAATTTTTATTTATTATATATGAGTTTATTCATATATCCTCTGAAAATCATTTGTCCCTGAAACTCCTCTCATAAATGTTTAAGAAATTTCTAGGTTCATCATTTATCTCCATTACTTGTCCATCCATAAATTTCAATAAAATTCAATTCATGTAATTTTTTATCTCGAACTGAAGTAACAATATGGTTATAAGAATATATATTTACTGAAATATTTATATCTTATTTCTAAAGAAGACAAATATCTCCTGTAAAACCCTTTCTTTCAAAAGAAAACTCATTATGGAAAGTAGCTAGTTGGGTGGGTTATCCCTTGGGGGCTACTGACTACCTTTCTGGCTTGTATGTGTGCGGTTTGTGTGTGTATTTAAATGTAATTATACCCCCAAGAACCTATATATATATATATATATATATATTTATAAAAAGGTTCTCTAAGTCCACAAAAGTTACAATATAGGATTTTTATGGATTCAGGTTGGGTTAAAACTTTCTAATGTACACCTTTTTATAATTTTTACTCATGGAATCACTGACCAAATTTATAAATTTACCATATTTTTTAATGATAACCTCAATATAATCCTTATATTTTATCTTTCTTATAACAAATTTTTCTTTCATATCTAATCTTCATGCAAGAACTTATCTTTCCTAGGAGACATTTAGTATATTCTTCCTACTATGAGTTAAATTATTTATTATTTAAGTTAAAATTACTAGTCATTCATTATATATTCAAATAGTTTTTTAATTGATATAGGTTTTGAGAAGATAGTTGAATCCAAAAAAATCTCTCTCGAAACATTCACATTCAAGAATTGAATATTATGAAATAGAAAATGTTGGATAATGGACCATAGATTAGTAGCCTATTGTGTAAAAATATTCTCAAATTCAGTTTTTTTATTATCAAACAACAAAAAATTAGCCACAAGAGGCCCCATATTTACAACCTATACTTCCTTCACAACATCATTTATGTGATCTACTTGTTTTATTGTGTTTTAATATTATCCCTTTCCTTTATTCATTAATGATGGGAAAAAATCTTTAATTTTTCTTAATACTAAGATCTAAACTAAAAAACAATCCTCCCTTCCACATTTTGTATTTTAAAATAAATTCATTCTATGTATATCCCAGCTATTAATAAAAGAATTAGAAAATGGGTAACTATTCGTATTAAAAACTCATCATTTTTTTGAATCTATATACTTAAAATAAAAACCGCTAACTAATAGTTGATCCATATTGATTCAAGCCCTTGGTCATAAAAACTTTCCATATAAAACTGGATTTGTTCTATCCCATTAAATGAAACTAATAAGAATGTCACTAATATATTGTGCCACACTCATATTCCAAAAACTCAACAAAATACTATTAACTTGAATCTCAAATAGAGACTTAGAGAAATATATATTTATAGGTTGTCATTCAGTGAAGCCTCATTGATAATTATAGTATTATTATCAAAAGGACCAGGCCTTACCACTAAAACTTTATGTTTATTGTAACTCCTTAGCTAAAATTACCCAAATAGCACCTAATTAGGTGGAAGCACATGACTCCAGGTATACCTACCCATATTAAATAGGCTTCTGACTAGTGGTAAGAGACTATGATCAACATTGGGGAGACTACACTCTCTATATCAATATCATCAATGAAAAATAAATAACAAAACATCATCCATAACCACATATCAGAGTGTTCATATAGAATTACTACTAAAAGAAAACAATAACAGAATCAATATACACATGTTATAAAAAATGAATAATATATATTATACAGTAATAAATCGAAATAAGTATCTCATTATTTTCAATAACATATAACATAAATAAAATAATAAATAGGCTACACCACAATCCATAAGCCTTACCTCATTCCTTTATCCATTCCCTTTTGAGTAATTTAGGAACAATCCACTACACAACCTATGCTCAGGCCAGGATATTTGACATAAGGTGTATACATTCATCAAGGTGCTAGTACAGGGTGTAGGAAATACATATCATATAGAACCACCAATGAGGTACCTAATATACACCATGATATACCAATGTATATATGAGAGAAATAAAAAAAATTAAATACACACTTTATACAAGCATACACGTAGGGTTATTATATGCTAATTAGGAAATCATTAAACCTAAACATACTTGGTCATTCTCATATAGTTAACCTCATGAAACATGCCTCTAAAGACCAAATAAAATTTCATATATTGTTCTGAACTATGTGAAAGTTTAACTATATATGCTAAAGAATGTTTAATGGAATCCTGGGATCTTATTTAGTATTATCATGGATGATAAAATTCTATATGGAATCCTAATATCCCATCCACTCTAACCATTGGTAATATAATTCTAAATGGAATCTTTGTATCACAATTAGTCTGGCCTTGGGAGATATAATTTCATATGGTATCTCGGGCTCTCGTACAGTCTTTACATAAGTGATACAATTCCATATGGTATCATGGGTTCTTGGTTATTCTCTCCATGGGTGATACATATGCCAAATGGTGACTTGGGATCTTGGATGGTCTAACATGGGATATATATTGCAAGATTTTTTCTCAGGATCTTGATCAGTCAACTTTGGGAGATATAGTTCCAAATGGAATCTCAAGATCTAGATCAGTCTAACTATAGGTGATACATTTCCAAATGGTGACTTAGACTCACTATTAGTCTGACTATGATAACTAACAAAGGAAACACGTTTAAAGAGACAATCACCTAGGTGGTTTACTTATACACCCCAATTCCTAAGTCTTTATGTCACTATCACCTTAATACCTATATCAACATAGTTAGGTTGAACCAAAACAACATGGTAATATAGTTCCATATCCTAGTACTAATCTATAAAATTTCACATACCACACATCATGTACCCTTAATCATAGCTTAAATGTTAATCATTGTGGTATAACGTTGTCACCCACAACACAACTCATCTACTACTTATCATCATAAGTTATCCTTATATTCCAATTATTATCACAAAATACATGATAATTTGAAGCAATTTTTGTGTCACCTTTCTAAAAGAAGGAAAACAATTGGTTCATAGACCCATCCATAGTTTTACCCACTGATACCAACCCACTTCTATTATCCCACTAGCATTCCCACAACCCATAGGCCTCACTTGACAAAATCTCCAATGGGTTGGTCCCATTACCTTTCCCATTCCTATATAACCATAATAGTTACAATACTTTAAGACCATATCAATTTAAATACACCCCCAATCCCCTTATAAACTTATTTCCAAATCACATGGAAGCGTTTTCCACAACCCACACTTGGATTCCCACTGCATACCTTTCAAAAGAGAACTCGTTAATCAATTATCTATGAGGAATCCTTAATTTCCACACTACACCTAACCTCGAAGGACTTATCTCGCTCACCATAAGATCCAAGACTCATACTCACTCTCAAGAGGTTTCTCCCAACCATTTTTTAGATAGTTGGACATCTCACCCATCACCCATAATCCTAATCCCATCGTGTATTCCATATAAGTCACAATATTTCCAACCTAGGCTATTCAAAAATCATCTCATCCAAAGACCTATTTTGGACCACTCATGCCTTCAAATATTATTCATAACCCTTAGTGATGAAGTCTTTGAGAATTTATAAATCACTCTATATGTGATGGAGAACTCTCTATAAGTCTATGAGGATCTATGACACTTAATTTTCCACTTTTATCACTTTTGATCTATATCTAAATTACCCGAACCCGAATCCCCAGGAAGGAATGCATAATCATACATAAAAAATCATATGGTTAAGTATAAAAGGGACCACCTACCTCTTTAATGGGGTCACACTCCTCAATCAAAGCTTTTACATGCTCGCACCAAGACACACCAATCTCCCAATATTATATCTCATGCCACAACACTCACAACATTAAATATAAACATTTATAATTAATTCCCCATAATTATTCATTTAGTCATAATCAGTAAAATTACATGGAGAAGTGTGTATATGTAAAATCCACAAACGATGACACGCAGAAGGTCCACAGCATACACCAAGAACCTCTATGATCAAAATCCTGATCATTTGACACCCATATGATTTATAATTTTAAAGTAATTGGTGAAATCCCTAGGATAACTCAATAGGTAACATTCATCCAGCAAAGCGGTGAGCGATGGTATACATCCATAAACTCTAAAAATTATCTAAATACTCTACCACAAATCCCTTTGGTTTAGGATGATTCTACAATACCTTGCGATTTTAATATATGAATTCCTATAAATGGTCCAAATTTTTTTATATCTTTCTCCACACACAACACCAAACTTAAATGAAACCATGATATATTTTGATAAAATATAAATATATAAGTATAAACAATAAAACTTAGTTATTGATTTAGTGGTAATGAATAGGATTAATATATTTATGATATATATGTATAAATATAATAAATGGTAATTTTAATATGAATGAAATTCAATTAGTTTACTTAAAATGACTAATAGGATCATTTATTATTTAGAAAAGTATTTTTCTAAAGATTTATTTTTAATATGATATGAATTTGTACTTAGATAAATGTATGATTAATTATGATAAGTTATGTTTTATATTAATAATTGGTTACACCAATTTAGTTGGTAAATTATCTAAAATAATAATAATAGCAGTTAATATTTGAAATTTTCATTTTCCAATAGAAATGGTTTTCATCATATTTTATGATTTTATTAAAAAAATGAATTTATAAAATTAATAATTTTAATTTTAAAATATTAGAATATTTTTTTGATTTAGAATAAAAATATTATATTAAGGATAATTTTTCATATTTTTCTAAAATATTTGGTTTTTTAAGTGAATAGTGAAAAAACCTATTTTGCTAAAAACTATCGGGTTTATGAAATTATCATAATATAAGATTGAATTACATTTTTTTGAAACCTTTATAAATAATATATATATTTATTTATTTATTTATTTATAATTAAAATTAATCATTTAAAATTACTTTGTTGTTTTTATAAAACCCTATATTGTTTTGGAAACTTAAGTAATGTTTTACTCTAATTTTTTTTTATTTGCTTATATTAAAAATTATTTTTCATTTCTTATTAAAATTAAATATATGAAAATGGATTTAATATTTTAGATAAATATGATTATATTATTTAATAATTTCAATTTTGGTTTTAGGAATAAAATTATGATCATTGATATAAAATTTAATGTCCATGATAATAGTAAAATTATTGTTTTTAAAGAATTATTTTATTAATATTGTGCATTTTTACTAATAAATTATATTAAAATAAATTTTATGATGAAAATAATAATATTTTTAAACACATATATATTTATATTAAATAAAATTTAATAGGTAACCAATTATAAATAATATTAAGAACACAGAATGGTTAAAACACCATTTTTCTACAAAAAAACTGTTTTTCTATATAGATAATGTTTTAATTTAGAAGATAATTTTATATTATTTATAAATTTAATTATATTAATATTATATTAAATTTAGTTTTATACCACACAAATTTGGTAAGTGTGGTTATTTTATATTTTTATTAAAACATAAATTAATTATTTGAAAACTAGCTACCAAGGTAAAAAAAGTAAAAACCTAAGAAAAAAAACTTTAGAAAATGTTTAAAACACGTTTGGATATATTTTTTGAGGATTTATAGAACTAATATATCCTAAAAATTCATTATTTATTACTTTTTTAGTCTTTTACCATGGAATGGTATAATGATATCATTGAAAATTAAAGAGTGTTCTCAAAAGTTCCCTTTTCTTCACCTATAAAAGGGGACAATTTCACCCCTTCATACCACACCCATTCCTTCAAATTAATGCCTAAAACTCTGAAATTTTTATCCTAATATAATAATATATCAAGTTAATAATACTCTTGACTCAATTATTTATCCTAATACCCTCATTTCCAAGGAGACTTTCAAGATAAAGTTCAAAGTCTCAAAGTGAGTATTATATAATCCTTAACATTTTCTTCTTAATATTTCTCTTCCAAACCTATAATTTCCATAGTAATATGATAAAAATAGTGTAATTATTATAATTAAGTGTTGTTATATTAGTGTAACAGCCTTTATTTATTCATTCACATCAACTTAGAAAAACAAAAGGATGTTAATCGTGTATTGTACTGATTATCTTCTCCAAAAGTAATGATTTTCATATTTTATATTGATTTTATTTATTTATAGAAACCACTTAAAATATGAATAACACACCTAAAAACATATAAATAATATCATTATTCTTATTTTATAATTATATTAAACACCTCTTTAACCATACTCACCCATTGAGATATAGTGTGTTCATGTTTGGGTTAGTTTAACCACCTACTTGAATAATGAAATAAAACTCTATCCTTGATGACTATGGAAAATTAAATGATAAATTTATTATAATTTAATAAATCAATTAAATATTTATTTTTGGTTTTATAATTTTTATATTAATTGTTTAACTTATTATTAAAATTTCATCTCTGGTCGCTAAAATTACCAAAATAAAATGATATCGATTCAATTTTCACACAAACACAAGAAAAATTATATAATAAATAAATATAATATGATAAAAATGATTTATGTAAAATTAAATATAGAATAAAAATTTATCTAATAAACTTAATTTTATTATTCAGGAATTTAGGCGCATGCCCAGAATGAATTTGGAACAAGGTAAGGGTTTTCGTCTCAAACTCCTCTCTTAGAGACATATTTGGTATTATGCACCTAATTTAATTTATGTGGTGTATATAATTAATGTTTGGGATATAATATCATGAATTATATTTTAATAATGTCATTTTAATTTTAATTACAAGCTCACTCTTTCAAGGAGTTTTTATTAAAATTTTACTCAAACTGCAAGGTTCTTTGTCTCAAACTCTAATACTTTGAGACATTTTTTTGTTATACACCTTGTTTTCCATTAAATTTCCTATTCACTACACATGGATTTATCTTTATCATATATTTTTTATATTCATGGGAAATAAAATAATAAATCAGTTCTTTTTATCAAATGGATTTTTACTCAATTGTTACCCTAGTTGTAAAGATTTTTTGTAACTCAATTTTCAATCATTGAGTTATGATTGTCCCCTTAGACATAAAAGTTGGGTACATTAAACCAATTTACTATATTATGTGGTATTATATTTATCTTATATTAATTTAAATTAATACCACATAATAAACCTTTTTTAAATATTTCTTACTTTAGGGAGTATGTGGCCCGTAAGGGATATTGATAACTCAAGTCTTTTTTCCTTGAGTTTTATTATTTAATCATGAACTTATTTCTTCCATGCTTGGATTATTCCACCCTAATATTTTATTATATTTTAATTTATCTAAATATATGTGGAAAAATATATTTTTATATAAAATAATGTTTTGTTACTCCTTTTACAATGTGATTTTTGAATAAAGGTATTTTCAATATATTGAAAAGGGGTTTTCCATTAACTTTTATATTTTTTATCTCACTCTCCAGATTTCTCTAAGATAAACATTATGTATTTTAAAGGCCCTATTATTGAATATTATTTTTAAAATTAATGGTCTTCAAAGTTTTTTCACATGACCTTTTGAAAATACATTTGGATGTGACTCGTAACATCGCATTTTATGTCAATGTTAAAAATGTTTTCTAAAAGATCTTTTATGATTTCAATTATATTTTCCTTTTCGTTTTCAAAATTATGTACCCAAATAGGGTTTATGTTTAACTATTTATAGTGTAGTATATATATTTATCTTTTTAGGGAATGAAATCATGGTACCAAACAATCCAACTCCCAATCCCTTCTTGGGTGGTATCATTCAAGAATTATTTTCCAATGATTTTTTTCATTTAAGTCAACAAACTTATATGTTTCCTTTATTACATATGGTTTATGTTCTTTTTACAATGACCCACATTCTTCTTCTGTATGGATTATGATAATTTTATTCCAGTATTTACTTATTGTATACCACTAATCCATACGGTTTTATATTGAGGGATGCTTACATATAAAGCTATTACATTTATTAATTAGTGAACTATTGAATATACATAGATTTTTTCTTTAGATGTAGATGTTTATTGATTATTGTAAAGTTGACTATGTATTATTTTACTATACATGTTCTTTCTCTATATGTTTTATGATATTGTTATCTCTTTTATTAACATTGTGAAAAGTATTGGTGTTTCATATGCTTATATTATAATATGGATTATTATTAAAAAGTTGACTATATATTGTTTAACCATCCTACTTCTTTATTTTTATGGGTTATGATAATTTTATCCCTTTTATTTTATTTTATTTTTTTGAAAATATTTTATCCCTTATATTGACATGGGGAAAAATATTAGAATTATTTATGTTATTATTCTAGTATAGATGATTGTTGTAAAAGGTGATTATGAATTGTATTATTCATTTTCTCATATGATGAATGCATTAGACTTAAATAATTAATATGTGGGGCCCAAAATTATATAGCCCCTTGATGTATCAATAGGTCTCAAAAGAAACTACTATTTGGGTTTTGATGTATACCTCTCCTCATATCAGTATAATGTCTTAGCATAAGGACATTACATCATGTTTTTGAGGTCCGACATGATGTGTTCCATTAGTATATGATCAGTAAATATTTTTATCCATATTTTCATTTATTTTAATGGAAGTTTAATTTTATTATGTCATTATGATGATTACTTACTCTTTCCATAATATTTCTACCATGTTTATTCCTTGATTGCATCAGTTTTATATTTTCCCTTACTGAGCATTTGAGTCCAACCCTTCTTATGTTTCTATTTCTCCAGGTTATAATGAAAATAATTACATATGATATGTCTAATTGGATGTCTTAAGTGGATAATTTGAGAGATATATTAATGTATTATTATATATTAAGTATTTCATATATAGTGTAAAAAAATTTCCATTAGTGGATAAATACATGGGCTTTATTAGTTTATGATTTGTCCTAATTCTATAAATCTATAAACCTAAAATGTATTGGGAATGTAAGTAATGTAATATTTTCTTTATGTCATGTAATTATAAGATATTTATGTTTGAGTATAAATATTAGCTACTAAATCCAATATATAAAGTATTTTTTTATGGTGCTGGATTAGGGAGTATAGGTCAAGGGCATCATAGTTGGCATTAGAGTAGGTTTTAGATAACTTTGGATATTAAGATATTTTTTATAGATAATTAAAGGGTTAATAAGATAATATTGATCATAATTTCAAATTTATATCAAACCCTTTATGTTAGTTGAAGTAATATTAAATACTTTAGGGATTGTAATAAGATAATTTTAGAGAAAACCCTAAGGATAAGTTTAAGTGAAAATTCTAAGTATAGGATAACATGATAAAGTTTTGGTAAAGTGGATATTGTGTAGTTCTTCTATAAATTTCATCACTATATAGATACTACAAATGTATATAGGCTCTATAATATATGTTTCTAGGGGTAATAACCCTAAAAAGGGAGGATTGGGTATGAATTTGATCATCACCTAATGCATGATAAAGACGCCTAACTGCACACCTGTTTTAAAACTCCCATGGGATATTATTTAGTTAATTCACATTCTATTTATGAAAAATTATGAGAGATTTAAATATGTTTATGTTAGATAGCCTAATAGTAATCTGACCATGGATAACATATATTGAAATAAAGTGATTCATAAGTTAAGGTATATATTAATTGATATATTCTTTTCTGAATAAGGGATAAGTTGGATTTTGAGAGCATGGATTTAAATGATTTTTGGGTTTATAATATTTTAAGAAATTTTTTGGTAGTTATTGATATCTGTTTTTACAATTAGAAAATAATTATGAGAGAATTAAACTCAAAGAAACCTAAGTTGAACTAATAATGATATAGGTTAAACTGAGGGTGATATAGGTTGAATCAATTCGGATATAAGTTGAGTTGTAAGAAC
Organism: Viscum album; assembly: GCA_963277665.1. Taxonomy (NCBI): domain Eukaryota; kingdom Viridiplantae; phylum Streptophyta; class Magnoliopsida; order Santalales; family Viscaceae; genus Viscum; species Viscum album. Next base: position 1,753,567,098 of record OY728159.1, on the reverse strand, counting down.
CATAGGGTAACATTATAGTGTTATAAAGTGATACATATTGAGGTGATATTTTACTGCTTTTATTTATTATAATTATCTTATAATTATCATCAATCATGTTAACTATTTTGGTTTTAGTAATGGATAAATCCCAAAGGAATCAAGTTAATAATGGATTCCATGGACAATGAAGAAACTATCCCAACAACCTAATAGATTAAGGGATAGAGTAAGAAATATTTTGGTTATTCTAAACCAGATATTAATAATTCTGATTAAAAATGTGAAAATAGTTTAAATATCCAACACACGAGAGAAGATAATGATGTAATATCATAGAAACTTGGGTGACAAAGATGATAAAGGATAGAATATTTAATTTCTTAAATACAAAAAATATGGGAAGAATCAGGGGGAAATTTCCTTAAAGCGATAGGTAAATGCTATAAGTGTTGAGATGAAGGTCATAAGACTCACAAGTGTAATGAAAAGAGATAATCAGAAAAAATCTATTACTTCAATTTCAAGAGAGTTGGGAATTGTACAACTCATTATCCCAATCCAAGAGATAGTGAGGGAAATAGACACCAACAACCATGAAAAAAAGTAAAATACTATGTAACTAATGATAATGTAGTAGATAGTGATTTTTCACTCAAGATTTTCTATTATCATATGTTATGTAAGTTTTCACCTAATACTGAATATTTAGTTATAAATAAAATCCCCTAGTGGTGTGATTATCATATAAATCATTTTCAAGGTTTGTGGGAAGTTTTTTTATATAGATCTATATATTATTCCCTTAGTAGAATTATATGTGAAATTATAAATGAAAAAGAACTCTATAAAATTCTTATAATAATTTTTTAATATAGATAAATCTCATTCTACCTCCTAAATAAATAAACTAATGATCATCTAGCAGTGTATGGTTAATTATGAGTTCCCTATAAAAATTACTCTGATCATATTAGTAAAATTTTAGAGACATAATTTATTTAGGGGGGAATGTGACACCCTTATATTTTAATATATAACTTCCTTTAAATGATCCAAATTTTTTTGATATCTTTCACCACAGACAACATAGAATGTAAAAATATTGTGATATATTTAGATAAAATATAAATATTTAAGTATGGACATTAAAACCTAGAAATTGAATTAGTGGGAATGAATAGGAGTAACCTCTTTATGAAATATATGTATAAATAAGATAAATTCTAATTTTAATATGAATGAAATTTGATTAGTTTACCTAAAATTACTAATATGAACATTTATTGTTAAGAAAATTATATTTCCAAAAATTTCCTTTTCTGTGATATGTGTTATTATTTTAAGAAAGATATGATTAATAGTGATAAATTATATTTGATATTAATAATTTATTAACACCAATTTAGTTAAAAATGATATAAAATAATAATACAAATAGTTAATATTTGAAAATGTCATTTTCCAATAGAAATGGGTTTTCATTATGTTTTATGATTTTATTAAAAAATTAAATTTTAGAATTTTAGAATTTGAATTTGAAAATATGAACATCTTTTTTGAATTTATAATAAAAATATTATCTTAAGATCAATTTTTGGTATTTTTATAAAATAATTGGTTATTTAAGTAAATAGTGAAAAAATAAAAATTTAGTTAAAACTATCACTTTTATGAAATTATCATAATATAATAATAAATTAAATATTTATTAAACCTTTTTATATAAAATATATATGTTTATAAGTAAAATAAATCATTTAAAATTACTATTTTTTTATAAAACACTTTTATATCAATTTGGAAACATAAGTAACCAACCAACCGCCATCATCATCATTATTTATTTAGAAAAGTATATATACACAAGAATAAAATAGGGAAAACAAGAAAACCATAAATCATTAAGGAGGTGTAAAATAATGAAGCCCAAGTGAATCCCCTCTCACTAGGTTCACAACTTAATTCACCAAGGAACTCGTGCTCAATAATCAATTAATACTTACCTCATGTATATCCATGGAGGCAAAGAAGTCTGCACCTTTGTTACCCTCTCTCTATGTATGCAGGACCTCCATGTGATTGTTGATAAGACTCTTACACCTTCTAATGATATAGGAGATAGAACAAGGGGTGATACCAGATCCATGTAGGGAATTACAAATTGTGACGGAGTCCATTTCGAGCACATCTATTTCAATATTATTCTAACTATATACAATTTATCCTATCAACATCTCTTTAGATTCGTCCTGAAGAGAGTTACCACTACCAAAAAATGCAATGAAGGAAAATACTATAAAACCCCTATAATCATGGACTACACATCCTCCCTGCATGATTCCCATACTACATGATCCATCATTGTTGATTTTTGGTCGGTCAATGTGAGTTCTAACAAACCCAATGATCTTGAGTTGATTTATGGGTAGGAATGTGGGATGATTCTCAAGCTAGGAGTGGTCTAAGATTGGGTGATTCTTCCCAGTTCTTAAAGATATGAATCATGTAAACCAAGAGGTTCTTGGTTTTAATATCCATTTATATTCTAATGAATGTGATCCCATCATGTCACTATATTCTTCTCACCTTACAAATGATCCAATAGCCCGCTAATAGAACCATGTCTCTTACCTTCCTCTTAGGGCCAGTAGTCCCTGCTCCATAAAACCAGCAATCAATGAAGGGTAAATCCAATAATGTATAGGAGAAAATGACAGTAAAATCCTTAAAATAATTATACATCGCATTTTCTTAATCACCTTAAAAGAATATATGAAATGAGGTCTCCTCCCTATGATCCCTGTAGCATGAGAACCAAGACACAAAATTGATTCATGTTTGTTTAATGTTCTCATCTGTTGGTAATGCCCAATTATTTATTCTCCATATGAGTAAATTTTATTTCATGGGTATTTCCTTACACCATAACATCTCACCCCATTTTTTTTATTTGGTTAGGATCCATCACCACCTTAAAAAAATCCATCACAGAGAAGAACCTTGAAGAAGATCCTAAGAAGACACACTTGTCCAGCTCTTTGTTCATTTCAATGAGGTTGAAGGACTCTAAATGCTCATTATCCAAAACCAAATTGATGAAACTCATATGCATGATTTCTTTTATGAAGGTTATAGTTGGTGTGTGATAACCTGGAAAACCAATCTTGTAAATGACCCATTTATGGTTCCAAAATTAAATATCACCCCTACCCACGATCCATCAAGTATGGATTTAAAGATTCAATATATGAGGTTGTATCATGGGAAATAAATAAGATGAAATACCTCTCATCATTTTCATATCCCCCCTGCACTTATCCACCATAAACCTTCCCTAAAGAGTCCATTCCTCTATAACCTCTCATGCCAACATGGCATGAAAGCACTGTAGTGTTTCCAAAACATTTCTAACATTAATTTTTCCCTCATTCAAAGGCATGACCATTAGTTTCCAAGATGCCCAGTGATGCTTTCCATATAAGTTTACATCCTAGATAAAGGGGTTAGTATGTTTTAAACACTAGATATGACACCTTTTTGTACCTTAATTGTTGAGAGAGTATGTATGTGTATGGAGGAGAGAACGCTATTCACTAGGGTAATTCTACCACCAAAGGAAAGGAAATGGTTTTTCCAATTCATAATGAATCCAGTGATTCTCCTAAAAACCTTATTGAAGGGATTTATATATAAAATAATCAAGGATATTGGATCCTACAAATAATCCATAGGAAATTTCCATCTATGTATGGCCAAACTATCTTACACAGCATGAATACACCTTCCCAAGAAACTACTTTGAATATAAAATCAACTCTTATCTTAGTTAATATCTATCCACTCTATTTTTATTAGTAATCAGGATTTTATTGATATATAGGATGTATGTTTTACTATAATTTGAAAAGATGATTATTCCATCAGTGAACATGTGATGGGAGATGTGGTAGTAGCATGATCAACAGTGATAGGGAATAACACTACCCCTAAAAATACTCTTATTAATGAGTTTTATAAGGAAATATTGAATGATAATGAATATTCTTGGGGATAGACGGCCTCCTTTTCTTAACTCATGAGTTGAATTGAAAAAAACACAATTTTTTCCATGAAGGAAATAGACATCCATGGAGAGCTAAAACAACTAAACATGAGGTTAGAATCCCAACAAGAGAAGTCCATACTTGCGAACACCTTGATGATAAAGTTCCACTCAATTATATCATATGATTTGTATGTATCTAACTTGATAACCAATTTTGAGATGAGGAAATTATATTTTATATCATTAATTACTTCTTTGTCTAGTGTTATTGCACCTTGTATCACCCCCTTTGAAAAGCCTAGGTTGTTCTTCAAATATCCAGTGAGGGAGATGGGTGGATAGTCTTTCATTGATGACGCTAGCCAGCACCTTGTATGAAATATTGAACATACTGATTGGTCTATAATTCTAGAGATAATACGGGTCCTTTATCTTGGGTATGAGAACAAAATTAGTGGAACATGCCACTTGAGGAAGGTTTCCACCACCAAAGAATTCCTACATGAAATGTACCAGATCACTCAAAATCAGATTCTAACAAGCCCTGTAGAATGAACCTGAAAATCCATCTAGGATCATTTCACTATCTATATTGAATACATGCATTTTATACATAGATCTCCTCATCTTCAGTAATAGATTTAAAGAAAACATTATCGATGCTGAAAATAGTATGAGGAATGGTGTCAAGGATCTCATCATGGCCCCTTAGATATCCACCATGTATACGGGGCTTGGGACCTAACATAAGTGATTTGAAATATGTTTCTACCATGAATCCAACCACACCACGATCATAAGGGTAGTTTCCATTCTCCTGTATGATATTGGGTCTGATAATGTGTCATTTTTTCTTGATACAAGCATGAAATAAAGTCATCTTCCAATCACATTCCTATAGCCATTTAATTATAGACTATTCTCATACCAGATGCTCATGTATCAGGATCAATTCATCCAGAATATTCTTTTTATTAGTGAGATCACTAAACATGGTTTCATTCCAATCTTTTTCTAGATTGAATTATAGATTTTCAGTTTCTACCATGATTATATCCATGTCCTATAAATGTGGGGGATGGTTGCTGATCCAAGACTATATAATGCCTTTAAGGTGTTGTATATTATTATGGAGATAAATCCAAGAACTTACCTATGATGTATTATTCCACAACTCAATAACATGTTGATGGTATCTTGGAGTATTGATCACAATTTGGGAGAAATAGAAACACTCTCCCCTCTCTTTCCTGGAGGACAAAACAACAAGAATAGGGGAATGATCAGAAACGATTTGAACAAAATGAGTTACCTTTGCATCTGCGTAGGAGGAGATAGCATGAGAATTATCTAGTCATTAATCTAGATGACACCATGTGTCAAGGATCCCATTCTGGTTATTACAATAGGTGAAACGATCACCTATGTATCCCATATCCTAGAGCCCGCTATGATCCATGAATGTGAAAAAATATTGATTGGAATTTTGGGGGAAAGAACCACACTCTTTATTCTCCATTAGATCAACAATGATATTAAATTCTCTACTCACAATCCATGTTAATTCCCTCGGGTTTAAGAATCCTAGATCTTTCCATAGGAGTTCTCTTTTCTGATAATCACAATTTCCATAAACGAAATAGATGAAGGATCTTTGAACCCCTGCGGTGATTTTTATAGAGACGAATTGGTCCAAAATATCTATTAGTTTCACTGAGATGATGGGATTATAGAAGATAAATATGTTTTGGTTTTGAGTTTCGGTGTGTATAAACTCACAAATCCTTATTTTTTGGGAAAACTATGCTATTTTGGAGGAACTTTTCTTAGGTTTGAGCACTGAAACTAGAGAGGTGTACTGTTATGAATTTCATTTGCAATAAAATCCTTCTTTAACTGAGATCCCAAACCTTGGGAATTACAAATTATGAAATAGTTCATTGAGTTAAATTGAACCTAGAATTGGCCCCAGATGACTTAGCATATTTAACCAGATAAAAATATTGTTCTAGTATATATTTTGATTGTGATATAGTGCACACTCCACTTCAAAGAGGTGTGTAAACCAGATCATAAGAGGTTGGGGTTTCCTGGAAATAGTTTTTACCCCCACCCCCACCTCGAATCATTGAATCTAACTTGTAGAGAGAAAGATAGTATGAGGAATTCCTGTGATGATCTATAGTGAACATACCAAGTGATAGAGAGGAAAGGGAATCCTTAGATTGTGGAGTCTCCACTTGTTCTTCCAAATAAAAAAGACAATCTAAGAGATTATGGACCTCCTGGACATGTGATGATGCATTATAGATGGTTGGTGGAAGAATGGATAAATTTATGAAGGGTCCATGGTCATGAGGAAGTGAATCGTGAATGGGTGAGAGGTTGTATGAAATACCCTTACCTCTATCCTAAGAAAATTTATTATCATCCAAATCTTGTACCTTCTGGACATGCAATGATATATTGTAAATGACAGGAGGATAATAGGTGAAAGAATAAAGGTATCTGGGTAATGAGGACAAGAATCAAGAATGGGTTAAAGGCTAGAAGAAATACCCTAGCCTCAATCCTAAGATGATTGGTTTCTAGCCAGATCCAAACCAACCCCATCAGAAGAAGAAAAGGAGGTTAGTGGATTATAATGAACCATGGTTAGACAAGGGAATCCTACACCGACTAGGAGGCTACACACATTACATAAAATCTCTTGAACCATCAAGAATACATAAGAATATATGACCGGATTATCCAAATTAACATAGTTTTGATCTACCTCCACTGAAACTGATTTGGATGGAAAGAAAACACCGGCTCCTGAAGAATAGGAGGGTCTTACACTACCTAAAAACACTTCTTGGTGAACCATTTAACCACCATGGTGATGCTTTATGAAAGCTGGAAAATAATTTACTTGAAGCTTACAAAATGAGCATAACTTAAGGGGAGAATGTTATAGAATATTTTGGCACCAGATGAACGAGTCCTTCACTTATAGATAAATCTGAGCTAGGAGGAGCTGATAGATGTCCAAATTAAAATAGAAATTCACTACCATGGTTTATTCAAGGATGAAGGTTTGTGAATCCTCAAAAAGAAAACCACTTAGAGATTTTACAATAGATCATAGGAAGGAACCATTCTGAAAATGTAGGGGAATACCAGGGGTCTAATATACACTACCGGACAAGGATGATCCTAGTCATGGTGGATCTCCATTTCCCATCGGAAAATATTGAACCACCATATTCACATAGATATAGGGTCTTTGAACCATGCCTGAATGAAGACTTTATTCAATGAAAAAACAACACAAAAAACTCTTTATTCAATACCATAACTCTATCTAGGGAACTCATACCCCAATATCCCATGAAATTTCATAAAAGAGTTCATAACGGTTTATCTTCACCAAACCTCACCACCAGCATCCACTTGAATAAATTGACACCTCTTAGAAGGAGGACACAAGGACCTTAAACTCTAGGAAATAATCATCTAGGATTTTGGTTGGTATTTCCAAGTGTATCCCAATAAGGAAATAGGACTATGAGCCTTAGGGAGTTTTGTAAACTTAATTAATATTTTACTCTAAAAACTATTTTTGTTCGCTTATATTAAAAATTACTTCTCATCACTTTTAGAAATTAAATCTATCAAAATGGATTTATTATTTAAGATCAACATTACCAAATTATGTAATAATTTTAATTTCAATTTTTGGAAATAAAATTATGATTACTAAAATTAAAGTTAATTTCCATGATAATGGTAAGACTGTAATTTTCAAAGAATTATTTTATTAATATTTTTTAATTTTTTTATAATCAATTTAATTAACCTATTTTAAATTATTACTACAATATTATGTATCAACACATATATAATTATATTAACACAAATTTAATTGATAAAAAATGATAAATAATATTAAGAACACATAATGGTTAAAAATGCCATTTTTCTACAAAAAAACTCCTTTTATATATATAAAATGTTTTAATTTAAAAGATAATTTTATATTATTTCGAAATTGAATTAGTTTAAATGGAAAATAAATTTAGGTTCATAAAACCCAAATTTTTTAATATTTTTTATTTTATATTTTTATTAAAACATAAATTACTTATATAAAAACTAGTTACCAAGGAAAAAAAGTTTAAGTAAAAAACCTAATAAAAAATGACTTCCAACATGTTTAAAACATGTTTTTAAATAAATTTTTGTGGATTATTCATCCCAATATCACCATGAAATCCATTATTTCTAAATTTTGGTGTCTTTGATCCTTTAATAATGAGTTGATATCATTGAAAATTAAAGAGTTTTCCCAAAAGTTCTCTTTTCTTCACTTATAAAGGGGAAATTCCACCCCTTCATGCCACATACATTTCTTAAAATTACTTCCTAAAACTCTTAAATTTTTTTAATTATATAATACTATATAAATTTAATAATATTATGGTCTCAATTAGTTTTCATAATCTATTCATTTCCAAGTATACTTTCAAGAGAAAGTTCAAAGTCCCAAGTGAGAATTACGTGATCCTTAACATTTTATTCTTAATATTTATCTTCCAAATTTAAACTTACCATAGTAATATGATAACCTTATTATAATTATAATACATAAGTGTTATTTTGTTATTGTAATATCCTTTTTTATTCATTTCTATCCACTTATAAAAACAAAATAACGTTAATCGTACGTTGTATGGACTGTCGCCTCCACGAAGTAACGTTTTTCATTTTTCACCTTGATTTTATTTATTTATAAAAAACACCTAAACATAAGTATGAATAAATAATATTATTTTTATTTTTATTATAATGATATTATACACTTCCTTAACCATACTCACACATAGAGTTATAGCGTATTTATGTTTGGTTGATTTAACCACCTGCTTTAATAATGCTATAAAACTCTATCATGGATGACTATGGGAACTTAAATATTAATTTTATTATAATTTAATAAGTAATTAAAGATTTTTTTGGTTTTGTAATGGTTATATTAATTATTTAACTTATTATAAAATATTATCTTCGGCCATTACAATTACCAAAATAAGCCGACACTTATTCAATTACCACACAAACAAAATCAAAAACAATATAATAAATAAAGAGAATATAATAATAAATGGTACATATAAAATAAAAATATATATATATGAATAAGGTTCTTAAGAAGGTTTATAATAAAATTATTTTGATTATTCACAAATCTAGGTGCGTGTACAGAATGAATCTGGAACAAGGTGAAAGTTTTCATCTCAAAATCCTCTCTTTGAGACATTTTCAGTATAATGAACCTAACTTCATTTATGTAGTGTATATACTGCCTATTTGATATTTCATATCATGAATTATATTTTAGTAATTTTATTTTTAGTTCAATTACAAGCCCACTATTTCAAGGGATTTTAATTAAAATGTTACACAATCTGCAAAGGTTATTTGTCTCAAACTCTAATTCATTAAGACATGTTTATGTTATACATCATGTATTAATTTACATGTTTTATCCATTACCCATGTATGTATATTTATCATATATTTTTTTATTCATGAGAAATAATCATCCAAATCAGTTCCTTTTCATTAAATGTATTTTTACTCAATTTTTACCCTGATTATAAATCTTTTTGGTAACTTAACTTGCAATAATTAAGTTGTGATTGTCCTATTAGACTTAAAAGTTGGGTAAATTCTACTAATTGATTATATTATGTTTTATTATATTTTTTTCTATGAATTTAAATTTATACCATATAATAAACCTTTTTGAAATATTTCTTACTTCAAGGCGTATATTGCCCATAAGGGATATTGATAACTCAAGTCTTATTTCCTTGAGTTATATTGTTTCGTCATGAACTTATTTATTCCATGCTTGGGTTATTCCACCATAATATTTTATTATATGGTAATTTATCTACCTATATGGTGAAAATTATATTTTGATATAAAATAATGTTTTTTTACTCTTTTTACAATGTGAGTTTTGAATAAAGGTATTTTTTGATATATTAAAAGGGGGTTTTCTTTTCAATTTCATATATTTTTTATTTCATCTCCACAATTATAAAAGATAATACTTATGTATTTTCATGTTAATATTATTGAATATTATTTTTTCAATTAATTGTTTTCAAATATTTTTCACTTAACCTTTGAAAATACATTTGGAAGTGACCTATAACATCTTCTTTTATGTCAATGTTAAAAAAAATTTCTAAAATATCTTTTAAGTTTTCACTTATATTTAAATTTTTATTCTAAAAAATATTTATTATAATAGTATTTATGTTTCACTATTTTTACTATAATATATACATTTATCTTTTGGGGTAATAAACTCATGATACCAAACAATCAAATTCTTGATCCATTCTTGGGTGGTATAATTCAAGCATTCCTTTTCAAGGATGTTTTTCATTTATGTCCACATACTTCAATGTTTCCTTTGCTACACTGGGTTTATATTTTTTACAAACATCATCCTTATTCCTCTAGATGGATTATGATCGTGTTATTTTTACATTGACTCAATTGTATACTACTACTTTATACATTTTTAGTTTGAAGGATGCTTATATAGATTTATTGATTAGGGGACTATTAAAAATGTGTATATTTGTTATTATGATATAGATGTTTATTTGTTATGTTTTTATTCTAATATAGATGATTATTGGAAAGTTGGATATGTATTGTTTGACCATTTTCCTTTTTTTAAGATAGGTTATGATCATATTATCCCTTTTGTTTACATGTGGAAAAGTATTAGCATTCTGTATGTTATTATTACAATATGGATGATTATTGGAAAATGTGATTAGGAATTTTATTATTAATTTTATAATATTATGGATGAATTAGGATTAAAAAAGTGACAAGTGGGACTTGATATTATATAGCCCCTCAATGCATTGATAGGTCTCGTGAGACAAAACCGGTTGGGTTTTGGTGTATACCTCTCCCCATATCAATATAATGTATTATAATAAGGCCTTAAAATCATATTTTATATGTTTGGAATTATGAATTCCATCATTATGTGATCAATAATTAATATTATTCATGTTTTCAATTATTTTCATGGATATAACATGCTCTTAGTTTTAGTTGATTGTTTCATTATGATGATTACTTAATCTTTCCATGATATTTATATCATGTTTATGTTGTGATTGCCTCAATTGTGTGTTTTTTCTTACTAAGAGTGTGAGCTCACCCCTTTATATATTTATATTTCCTAAGGTTATGAAGAAAATTATTTCACATGATATGTCTAACAAAATAGCTTGTGGGAAGAATTTATGGGAGATGTTGAATAATAATTATGGATTAAGTTTTCCTTGTATACTAGAAAAAAATTTACCTTATTTGATAAAGGTATGTGCTTTATTATTTTATGATTTATCATAATTATCTAAATATCTAAACCTAAAAGGTCTTGGGAATGTATGCAATTAAATATTTGATTTATTTCATATGATTATGGGATTGATATGTCTAGGTATCTACAGTTGGTATCAAATCCAATAGATAAAGTATGTGTTTGTAGCACTGGGTCTAGGAGTGTGGGTTTGAGGCATAAAAAGTTCCTCCATTCTCTATAGGAATCATCATAAAATACCTAGAAAACGGTAGTAAAATCAATGAACTGGGGGGAATAGTAATAAGGGATAAGATATGGGGGATCTTACCTTGAATCGGTATAAAGAAACACCTCTAATGAATCTAGATCAGAGGGGTGTGAAAGGGGGAGAAATAAGGGGTGGATTCACCCTTTTTATGAATAGATGGAAGGAAGGAGAGGAGGGGGTTCCAATTTTATAAAATTCTACATTTGAAAAAATTAATCAAATTATAAAGAAATTATACACAGGTACATTGTACCATGACCATATGTGTCACATCGCAACATGCCTTCTCAGGGGAACCTAAAAAAATACCTAAAAAATGTTGAATCATGACCATATGTGTCATGGTTTAATTCAAAATTTCATAGATACATTAAATAATATTTAACACCCATTATGGAATAACCAAATACTTGATGGTCCAACCCCCCATGTTGTTGTTTGATCCTTCCTTGAACTCAAAAACACAATCTTATGCAAATATATCATGGTGATACCACCCATTATGTGGTATCAAACCTTCCATGTCTTCAAAATTTAAACTAACATGGCCTTTATATCATGCTAAAACCCATAATATTGAGGAATGATCTATCACCTGCACTAAAAAATTAAATTTCCTTTAAATTCACTAACCCATAATGATACGATTAATTATAAACTTCCCACCATAAAACCAATCATCCTATAGAATCATTCAAAAACATCTTCTGACTTCTAGTCCATCGATCAGAATCTAATACCATCCCTTTGTCGTGATTCTAAATTTTTTTTGGTTACTTGATTTACACACCTAATTCAGTCAACCAAACTTTTCTTGAAAACTCATGCTTGGATTATAAACACACGACATTCATTTTCCAAAAAAATATCTAACTTCAATTAAAAATTACATTCAAAAACACATTAGAAGTGTTAGTAAGATCTCTATTACTTGACTTACTCTACAGTACTTTATTCCTCCCACACAATATCATTATCACATTTCCACCACATGATGATTGAACCCTATAAGTATCATGATAACATCTGGTACCCACACTCTAGTACAACCCTGACTCATGACATGATCTACTAGGAAAATTACAAGTTTTCATGAACTTATTGATACACTCCTCCCATAATTATTGACATATTTCAAATATAAGTCCCTTTTAGACCGTTTCTCGAATTCAAACTTGAGTCGGTCACTAACATACTGACTCTACTCAAACTCTATTGATGAATCCCAAATATGGTGTTGGATTAGGAACCTAATGGTATTGGTCTTCCTACATAGCAATATCTTGAGTGATATCTCAAACACCCAATGATTGATCTCACTGCATCCATAAACCTTTTGTTGAGGGTCTTACATAAATAATCTATAACATTCTCCCCACCATAGGAATACACATTGTTGCCTTTCCAAAAAATAATACTTAATGCCTAAATTTCATTTCCAGGAAGATACCAAAAAAATTAAATAGACATGTTCAACCCTCTCACACCCGATCGCTAAACCCCAACCTAAAGGTTCACATCCTATATCCCTCAATGGTTTGATCCCCACCATATAAATTCCATTATCAATATTTCCTAATCACTAAGTTAACCAAATCCCAAAATAAATCACATGTATCTCCTTCTAATTCATGGTCATGTCATTCTAGAAAAAACCATGTCAAGATTTATTCTTATGTCTATAAAACCATGTTACTTTGAATCATCACAATTCAATCATATTGATGGTATACTTATCATATTTGAAGCCTCTTTAACATGCCCTGAACTAATTAATTTCATCCCCATCAATAAACTCACACATTCCCATCCATAGTAGATTTATTCTAGTCCTAAAATATTAAAAACCTCACTATGTCCCACCTTAATGAATATAGAACACTCTTTTTATCCTCTAATTTCCCATAAAAACCTCAATCCACCAAAACCACAAGCAACTCACTGATCTCATTGACTATCTCACCCTATTCCCAATCATATTACAACTATAATCCTTCATTTAATTTCACTAAAGCCTCGTGATGCATCCAATATGTATTAACCACTAGTTATCTCAACCTTACTAAAAGAAGCCTCCCACTAGTTCTTATACTTCTTGTAAACCTCAATCAATTCCTAATCATGAATGGGCCTACTCTATCATATAACCCAATCACACATCTTGAATCATGATCCCATAAGTCACACATCACCAATCCTTGGTCCATAAGCCTAAAAAATTAGCCTTGATTCCCTTATATGTCAATATAATCTATCCAAAATAACTCTTGGTGCTAAATTTTTCTAAAAACTCAAGGATTACCACCTGTTATAAAACTAATCAAATGATCACATATCACTCATGTGTCATTTGAAGCTACTAAGAATCTACCCATGCTCCACTCACCCTATACCTGACCATTTCAGATCATTGTTCACCATCCCATAAAAATCCATACCTAGTTCCAACAAGGATGGTATTTATCTAATAATATCCTATGAACATAACCATGATACCATAATCATTATAAATATTTTATATCTCAATAGTCCAAGGCATCCCACATGTCTTACTCTATCCTCTCAAGGGTATCTAACTCCTCAAGGAAACCCATGCCCATCCCAAACCATATCTCAAGCATAGCACATACCAATCCATCAACACGATATCAAATACCAAAATCCACTCATTAAGGGATATCATAAACTACCTATTCATAAGGACTGTATAATAATAATCAAATTCTAAAAAGTGATAAAATCCATATATCCATTCATTAAATAGTAAAGAAACTTAGGAAATTATAATTAAAAACAATGGTCTAGCTAAGTATAATTCCTCCAACAACTTATATAGGAAAAAATATATAATTTATTATTGACACTTTAAATAAATTAACCCTCAATCACAACAAGGTCATAAATCACACAACAGTACAAAAATTTCATGTGTTTCCAATTTTCCAAACATGATTCATGTAAGCATGCCTCTTTCCACCTTGGTCTAAGATTAAAATATTCAATAACTACCTTGTATAAATCATGAAAATATCCACTAGACCCAACATATCCATATTTCAAAGCTACCTCAGGTTTAATACTAACCATTCACAAACCATGCACCCAGCATGTTTCCCTTAAATCTTCAAATTTTCATCACGTAACTCCCAAAAGCCTTTAAAACATTTAAATAGATAAACTGGACTCAAAAAGATACATAGTTGTGACTCATAGGTCATCACAATTATCCCCGCCATTAATATTTATTCCCTTAGAAAGTGATCAAGATTATGGACTCAAAAAAAGAGAAGACCACTATAGCCACATCAATGATTCCTGCTCCAGAGTCTTGTGGTTATATTAATCTCACTTCCATGGTACATAAACTGAAGGAATTATTTTACCATGCATCACCTTATCATGGTGATCTATAATCTGAACTAGTTACTCAATCACTAAGGTGTTGGGCTCAAGATCAATATTCTCCCATTCTATCACGTGGGAAGGATCTGGATTATGCCTCATCAATTGTGAAACATGAAACACTATGTGAATTTATTTCAATATAGATGTAAATTATAATAAATAATACACCTTTATAATTCATTAGTTGTTCTCAAAAGGTCCAAAAAACCTTGGTTCCAACTTACCCTTCATACCCAAATGATAATGTACCAAACGAGATGAAACCCTAAGAAAAACCCAATCACTATACTCAAACTTCAATGGGTGATGATAAAAATCTGCATAGGATTTATGGTGACTCTAAGATGTCATTAACCTATTTAATATCAACTAAATCTTTTATTTAATATCCTAAACAAAACTCAGTCCAACAAAAGACCATTCTCCCAAATCCACCCAACACAAAGGGGACCTACATGGTTTCTTATACAATGCTTCAAATGGTGATATTTTAATTGAGGTCTGAAAACTATTATTATAGTAAAACTTGATCAAAGTCAAAAACAAATCTCATGAAACATTGAAATCAAGAACTCACACACAAATCATATCCTCGATAATCCAAATGGCTTGCTCAATCTTCCCATCTGTCTGAGGGTGATACATCATGTTTAAATTCAATTAGGTACCCATAACCACATGAAAGTCCTTCCAAAACCTAGATATAAACCATGGATATTTTTAATAAATAATAGAAAAAGGAACTCCATGGATCTTTACAACCTCTTGTAGATGCAACTGCTTGATCTCTTTTACCTTCATCGTGGCCTTAATAAGAAGGAAATGAGTCAATTTGGTGATTTGATCAATGATCACCCAAATAACATCTATACCACTAGGATTTCATGGTAAACCAACAATTAATTATATATATATTATCCCAATTACACACTGTAATTGGTAAATACTGTAACAAACAGGCAGGTCTCTGGTGCTCCGCCTTAATCTTCTGTAAAGTAAGGTATCGGGAAACAAATTCTACAATCAACCACCTCATCCCCGTCCACTAATACTAACATCTCAAATCCTGATACATATTAATATTCCCAATGATGAATGGACCAATTATATAGATGTAAACTATCCATAAATTCTTACCTCAGAGATATCAGAATGACTAATTTACCTTGAAAACACAATACACCATTAGGAGACCATGACCAAGCACCTGAGATCTCCCCGCCATTAAGAATTTCACTAGAACACTTATAATTTATTTTTATTTTTTTTTTGCTTTCACAAGATAATTCTGATCATAAAATGATGAATTGTATTTCACACAAGCTAATCACACCTAACCATCAGCCACTTTCACATTCAAGATCATCTTAGCAAACAAACTCTTCAAAGACCACTCATCCACTTATTCCTTCAAGAATTGAGTTAGTAACTTCCTTCTTAATGTATTGGTTACCACATTCCCTTTCCTAGGTTTATATTGAATATAAAAATTAAAAGTATAAATATACTCAACCTATAATCTATGTTGAAATTTTTGGTCTCTCTAGGTGAAAATATACTTCACTATCTTATGATCTGAATACATAGTAAATCACTCATCGAAGATATAGTTATGCTAAATCTTAAGAGATTTTATTACTACAAGAAAATCCTGATCATGCGTAGGATAATTATTATTATGAGGGGATAGTTTGTGATAACTATAGGCCATCGTATACTTCCCCTATATTATAGTGTATCCAAATATCATACCTAAGGCGTCATAGAAAACATCATAGCCCAAACCTGGTTTCAGAAGAATCAAAAATGGATTTGAAGACAGTCTCACCTTCAGTTCCTAAAATTCTATTTGAAAATTTTCAATCCATTAGAACATAAAACCCTTATGTTTCAACTATATCATAGGATGTGAAAGATTAGAGACATCAAAAAAATGTTTGTAATAACCATCCATTCCCAAGAATCTATGAATCTCCAAAACATTTTTGGGTTTCTCCCAAGACATTAATACTTGGATATTTTTATGATTCACTAAGATTCCTATCTCATATATAAAGTGGAACCAAATATTCACCTATTGGGTCCTAAAATAATATTTATTAATCATTCCATACATATTATTCTATTTTATAAATCTGAGAAAAATATTCAGATAATCATCGTGTTCCTTATCAAAGTTATAAACAATGCTGGAGAATTAGTAAGACCAAATGGGATGACTAAATAATCATAGTGTATATAACTAATCCTAAAATATTTCATAAGAATGTTCACCTATTAGTCCCTCAACTGATGTTACCCTAAATGATGATCAATCTTAGAAAACCATCAGTCTAGGTTGATCAAATGGATCATCAATCCTTGGAAAAGGTTGTTTGTTCTTAATAGTCTCCTGATTAAGCTTTAGGTAATCAATATAAAGCTAAAGGATTATATCTACCATATTTATAAAGATAATGGATGAATACCAAGGTGACACGTTGGGATGAATAAATCCTTTGGACTAAATATCCTCAAGTTTAATTTTAAGATCATCCAAATCTGTGGGTGTCATATGATAAGATGAAAAAGAGATTGGACATATACCTGGAAATAGTTAAATAGTGAAATCAGCCTCTCTACATGGTAGTAACCTAGAAAAATCATTAAGAAATACCTTATAGTACTCATTCATAATATTATGAAGTTAATTAAGGGTTAACAACAACTATAAACATTTTTTATAAATGTAATGAGATCATTCTATCCTTAGGAATAACAATCCCCACTCCTCTAGATCTAGGATTCCATTAACCCTAAAAGATATGAGTAACCCCATCAGAAGATAGAAACTAAACCTAAAAATGATAATGGTTTATATGGTCTTTAAAAACTAATAATCAAATCCATTCCAATTATAATGTTGAAGATTTCAAATTAAGAACTATAAAATCCTATGTTACCTCATGGTCAGTGATCATGACCGAGAACTCATAATATTTAAAACCTTCCTCTTTCCTATTTCCCAAGGGAATGGAAAGATTCATCATGAATGACATAAACTCTGAGTAAAATAGAAACATTTAAACAAAAATATATGATATAAAAGAATGAGATTCACCTATATCAAACAAAGTTTGGACTATAGAGGTTGAAATAAACATCATACCTCTCATGGTAGATGGATATATTTCAAATTCCTATAGTGTATACTTTTCTTCATAACGATGGATTGCCTTACCACCTCCATGAACATTCTTAGTTTCATGGAACCCCATTTGTAAGAGAATGATATCCACTACCCTATTCTAGGTTATAATAATCCCAAGATCCCTTAGTAAGATTGGATCTAGCTCTACTTCCCTTGGATACTCTTCTAAAAAACAGTGAATATAACTAGATTGTCCACGAAGATGAAAAATTCTTGATGTTATCCAATAGTCAATCCTAGTGTTTCTTTAATTACTACACTGGAATCAACCCACCTAGTGATGACCTAAAGAATCCCCTAAAATTTCTCCCATTATAAACTGAGCACCCTTAGTATTATTTCTTTTCTGGACAAATGATACACTCTAGTTACCCTCTACTGCAACTGAAGCTTCACTTGAACTCATCTTCCCATCTAAGTCTTCCTAATCTATAAATACTTTATAAAACACATCAACAAAGTTTGGTAGGTAAAATAGAATAAAAATTGACTGAATATCAACCCTCAAACTGATATAAAACTTTTTTGATTTAAGGTATCTATTAGAAATAAACTTGTGTGATATGAGAAATAATTTAGAGAAATGAGTATCATACTCTATAACTGAAAGTTACCCTTTCTCTAGGGTTAAAAATTCAAGAGTCTTCACCATTCACAATTTTTTGGGATAAAACTTATGATTAAAGACCTTATTGAAAGTGGTTTAAGTAATATTCTCATGCAAATTAGCTAGCATGATAGAATCTCACCATTTATTTCTCATTAATTCAAGCATATAAGTGGTGAGATACACCTTTGAGTCCTCTAGATACTCCAAGAAGTGGAAAATCCTATCAATTTTGTTAATCCACTCTTCATTTAAGTAGGTTCCCTTATCACCATAAAATATGGGTGGATTATGTTTGATAAATTTTGAACCATGGTCTACCACCCATCCCTAGTTTCCAACACAATTTTGACCTATATTCTATATTTTATAGATAACTACTTCAACCAATGAAGAGTATACTATAGGAATCTCCTTAAAAACTTATCTTGTGTCTTCCTCTCTTGGATTCAAAAGAGTTCTTCTAGGAGAAATTTTCTATTAAGTATAACAAATAACACCTTATTATCTTTGTAATACACCTCTGAATTAAAATAAAACTTCAATAATCTATATTAAATCCCTTAAATGAAAATAATTTAAGACACCAAGAGATTTAACAATAGGAAAATAAGACAAGACAAGGATCATCTAAATAAACCTCAAAAATCAGGTTCATCTAAATAACCAAAAACTAAGCTCAAATCTTGAGTAAAAATCCCTGGACACTCATGGTAACTCAGATTCAGATACAAAAGTGTATTGGCCATACACCCATCTATACTTACCACTCAAGTTTAAATGGTTCTAACTCTTATCTACCATAAACATAGAACCAATCCCAGATAATGTAATCATAGTTTAGGTTGGGTATTCCCTTTAATACCATTTTCTAGAGAACCAATCTAGGTTGACCTGATATGTTGCCCAAGATGACTCACTGCAATTTGGAGATTAGTACAAAGAAAAAAACACATTTCCTTGTGAACATACATCACTACCATCCCAATCCACTATGAATGAAATAACAATTAAGATAATTATATGAGCTACATGATTCCCTTCCCTTTACCTTTATCCTACAAAACCAAATCTTCACGTTTCTAAAGGGATGTGTAAGGTGTGAGGTAAGAACCCAGTAGGATACCACCATGAATCTGTACAATGTCTATCACCATGCACCCCTTAGTTCTATCTTTAAAAAAATTATAAGTATATTTCATTATAAAATATTTTACATAAAACACCCTTTGTTTCCCTTTAAAAACATTTCATATTAAAATCCACAAGAATATGAAAATCAACATGAATGAAAATATATAGAGAAATAATAAAAATCATTCATAACTAAGAAGATAACCAAGTGACCATTTAAAACATGATATTTAAATGAATCTAAGTACATAAAACACAATTGGGATCTAGCCTATCGAAATACTCAATGGGTAATGAAAAGGAACACTAGATGACGTAAACGTGACTACTAAAATACCAATTCCTTCCACAGTATATTGATATCCCAACCATATCATCTAGTGGTTCTACACTCACTAAGGTTTGAATATGTCTACACCCAAGGTTCCAAAAAATTTCCCTATTGTTGTGTTCTAACAAAACATCTAAGTAAACCATGTTCAAATAGAGTCTTAGGATATCGACTAGTCTGAATGTGAATGATACAATACTAGATATAATCTTCGGCACTAACTTGGACTAAAAATGGTAGATATAGTTTTATATAGTTTCTCGAGCTCTTAGTTAGTCTAACCATGAGTGATACAGGTGTCATATGGTATTATCGGATCATTATTGTTCAACCATAAGTAATACAGTTCTAGATGGAATCTCAATCTCTCAATTGCTCTAACCATGGGTGATACAATTCCAGATGGCATATTAGTCTCTCAATCAATCTGACCATGGATGCTAATAAATAAAATGCATTTGAGGATACAAGTATCTAGATGGTGTAACACTACACCCCAATTCCCAAGTCCACATGCTACCATCATCTCAATGCATGCATCAACATATTTAGGGAAAACAAAAACAACACGGCCAACAGCCCTATCTTTGAGCCCTCATCTAGTAACCTACACATGCCATGTGTATCACACCTTGACTCATATATCATACGTTAGTATTCATTACATAGATCCATTACCCACAATACAACCCATTGACTACCTAACATCATAGGCTACTCCCAACAATTCATGAGACTACTAGTCATCACACCCATAACCCATATTCCTAATCCCACCATGCTTCCTATACAAACCTTGGGATGTCCAACCTAGGATATTCAAAAATCATCCTAGATTAAGGCCTATATTAGGTCCCTCGTGAATTAAACTACCATCCCTACCCCTTGTAAATGAATTCTATAGTCATTTATAAATCACTTCTTATCTAGTGGAACAATGGCTCCAAGTCTAGATGACTCTATGACACCTAGTTTTCCACTCAAGGCACTCTCAGTCCCAATCTATATTACCCAAACAGGAATCCCCATGTATTCATTCATAATCATACATAAACAATCATATGGTTAAGTATTATAGGGACCACAAACCTCTTAAATGGAGTTACGCACCTCAGGCCAAGCTCGACTATTCTCACACCAAGCATCCTAATATCTCGAGCCTCTATAACATGACACAACATCGCATCATTAATTTTAAACATTTATAATTAATTACACATAATTATTCATATAGGAATAGTCCATAAAATATAACTGAGTGATTTCTACTTACTAAAATCATGAACTATGACACACAGGAGATCCAAAACATACCCCTAGAACCTCTACAAGTAAAATCTCCATCAGATGGTGTCCAATTTATTTCTAATTTCAAAGTAATTAGAAAAATCTCTCAGATAACTCACTAAGTAACATTCCACCATGAAAATAGTGAGTGGAAGTATATGTTAATTGATCCTCAATATCCTATAGATATTGTATCACAAAACCCCTTGGTTTAGGATGATTATAATATATATGTGAACTAAATTTCAAAACATGGTATAGTGGTTTAGAACATGTTGTGATCTAGCCTTATTTTCACCATGGAGTAGTGTGAGACACTATTCCATGGTGACTATTCATAGGGATTATCATACTATATGAATATCCTTGATTATCCCTGTATGATTTTTTTCATCTATCACTCTCAATTCATTCATTGTGCGATGATGGTTGGAGGAGTTAAAATATCCAAGGATAATCATTTAAACATTAGATGATTATTAATTAGACTAAGTCATATGTTTCAAAAGATTTGAAAATTTTGGGATGTTTATAAAATGAATCATGAATAGGCTAAACATTTTGAGCCTCATAGAGGCATATATAAATTGTTTCAACCCTCACATAAGAGGATAAAATTGTTGGATGTGATTATGTGATCGTTAGAACTCCTAAAAGTTTATTCTCTTTAAATGTATTCTCTCAAACCATTAAACAAGGTTTTAGTAGACTGTGGTTTTGAGAGAGATCTTACTCGGACATTAATTTATTCCCAGAATATATGTATATCTCTAAAGGAAAGATACTCCTCACTACTTCTTACTAATATCAATCAAATACTTGTGAAAAAAATCAACAGTATGGGTCAAATGGTGTAAGTTATATTGTTCTTATTATTATTTTATATTCATTCCAAACATATAGATAGATTCTAGGATTAATGTGATTTTAGAGTTATTCTTTCATTATGTTTAGGATGTCATACATCCCTATGAAACCCTAATAGTGGTATAAGATAAAATCTATCATCATTTGGTTTGATTTATGGATTAATGAAGAAAATTAGAAAACATGTTTCTCGGGCACTACAACATAGACCCTTTGAAATAGGAATTTTTGTTCTTGAAATTCCAATATCGTGACATAATCATTATAAAAAAATAGCATTTTATTATAAATGTTATAAGACCACATTGTATAGGAACCAAAATGACCATTTTTGGTCTCACAATAAAAATATAAAAAATAGATTATTTTAGGATGATTCTTTACACCATGGTGAACCAATATTGTGTTGTGGTGGCCTTCAAAGTGAGGAATGGACATGACATAGCCCATGTCATTTTGGATTTATGAATTCATACCCAAAACTATATGATTCACATAATGACTAGCCAAAATAGTGAAGGTCAAAATGTCTTGAACCTCAAATAGCTAAGGGATAACCCAAAATGTACATCGAATCAATTGTGGATCATGGCACATCTAAAGGACCAAAATGAAGTTCACTACACTATCATGTTAGCCGTTTTGGATAGAATTTTAAAGAAATTTTTTTTTGTAAAAAATATTTAAAACCTTCACCAGCATGGGGGATTTGAACCATACCAAAAGAATTGGTAGATTTAATCATTATTTAATGTTTATTTACATTGTAAATAATTTATAAAGTGATTATAAATTTAAAGTAAATTAAAAAATAAAATTGTTTATATTTATTTATGAATATTTCATAAATTTAAATAAAAAAATTATATTAAGGCCTTATTTGAAAATTATTTAATACATTCCAAAAGGAGTTTTGGATGTTGATATGATCAATGGTTTAAATAAAATCAAAATTATTATACTTAATTTATGTAAAAAATTTACATAAAATATGAAATATGAAATAATTATTATATGATAATAAAAGTGTTTTTAAAATATATAATAATGTGAAATATTAAGAATTTCATATTAAACCCATGTAAATGATAATATAAAATGTTCATATTGGATAAAAATGAATTGTTTGAGTTTATTCATGCTTAAATTATAAAGTGTTTATAATTTTTTTTCTGAATTTTACATAAATTTTTTATCTCATGATTAAATATATGAATTGTTATTTCATTTAATAATTCCATATTTTATCCATGGATATAAATTGTTTATATTATTAATTATTATGTATTGTTAATGTTAAATTGTTAAAATGATTTTATAAATTTTCATACATGCATATAAGGAGTTACATGCTAGGTATGATAAATGATTTAGTCTTATTTTACAATGGATTTGGATTTTTATAAGATTGTAAACATAAATAAATAATTTAATTATAGTTTTATACATGGTAGATTTTAGACTTATGATGGAATAAAAATATCACTTGAGTAAAGTATCTATTAGTAGAGGGACTCTAGTTTAGACTACTCACTGTACTGGAGGCTCATACCTTGACTAGAAAAGTGTGGGTCAGATACCTATCACTCCAAGATTACTCTTTTGGGGGTTTTTGATTTCATATGATTATAATTATTTACAAGAAAGGGTTTCATGTACCTTATACATGAATCTTTATATGTAATAATATAGTTTTATTTTAATTTACAATTATAATACAAGCTATGAGTTGTGTAAAGAGTTACACATCAATATGGTTTGAACATATTGATTTAGTGGAACGAAAAGGATTATAAAGTAAATCATTAGAATCATTCATACATAAATGTAATAACATTATATAATAAGTTGATAATAAATCCCCTTTAAAAATACTAAAGTCTTAAATTCCTTCCAAAGAAAACACTTTTCAAGACCTTGACCATCCAATTCGGTAGTTTCATGCTAAAATGGGTTCCACTAGATTATCTTGTTTCATTAAAGTAAGTAATGGGTGACCTTAAAAGGATTAGGTTACCATTTTTGGCATTTTATTTAGGTTACACTTAGCTAGGAAACCCTAAGAGTTAAGATACTAGATGAATAGTGTTGATTTGATCCATATTATGAATTAGGAAAGGTGTTATCTTCTTAACCATCCAAGAGTCATATAAGATATGATTGGTATAATGGCATACCTAAATAGATAACTGGTGAGATATTTCTTCTATTATTTATACTTCAAAGAAACCTTTATAGCATTCTAAGGCTAAACATATACAAGTAAGATATCAATTTTATTAGAGATCATATTCATAAAGAAGATATTAGTTTGAAATATATTTCTATGGATGATCAATTAGCTGATAAATTTACTAAACCCAGGGATAAAGTGAAGTTTGAAAAGATTAAATTTGATAATGGAATTATGTAAGTCTAAGATATAAATAATTAGGTTTAAATATTTTAATTGTTATTTATTATTTCCAACATTTCCATGGATATTTTGTAAAATATGTTATTATTTTTTAAGGTTATTAAATATTATTCATGAACTTCTATTCAAGATGAAATATCAAGAATTTTTTCAGTATTTTAACACTTTTATACATGTTTATTGTTACATTATCAATTCGAATTTTTACTATTTATTTAAATATAAAGTATGAAGTAATTTTGGGGAGATTAACTATTTTGATGTTATTAGTTATGCCTTATTAATTGGTATTAAAAATTGATATCAGGTGGACATATATAGTTAATTATTCATTAAGTATGATTATGTGTTTAATATTTTATTCACTCTTGGAGGGGAGAGTTTTTTAAAAAAAATAATTATTTTTTAAAAAAATGTTTCACAAAGGGGGGGTTCAAAATTGTAAATCATTTATTCTATTATAAACTTTTTATTATTTATAAAAGTGAGAGATTTTTATCATTTCAATATGACTAGTTTTGTAATTACCCAAAAATAAGATATTGTTAGTGTGGAGAGACTGTTAGAGTCTATTATTTTAGTTTATTTAAATTAATAATTTTTTAGAGTTTTATTGTTGGAGTTGACTCTTTTATCTTATTATTATTTTTGTTTTTATAATTACAAAACTGTTAAAAAATACATAAAAAATAAAAATATACTTTTTGTTCATAAAAATATATCTTTTATATTTTTATCTTGTTTGATTTTGATTTTATAATGATTTTAATATTGATTGGTTTTTTATTTTTTATTCTTATTAATTATGATTATTCTAAATTTTATATTTTTTATTTACCATAAAGTACATTAATATTATAAAGTTCAAATCAAAAATAAAATCTAAGTGAAAATTGAACCTTATAAAGATATTAACCTTATGAAGATGAATATAAACCACACTAAGTTTCTGAAATAAACCTTAAAATGCTTAAAGTTAGCCTTATGAGCTTATTTTATCACCATGTGATGTTTTAAAATGAACCCTATAAAGTATACTATGAACTTTATGAAGTTTTATTTTAACTTATGAAATATTATATTATTCTGTGATTTTAGTTAAGTGTTTATTGGAAAAAAGTGTAAATACCCAAACCCCAGTAGTCCAAAGTCAGTGGTTACCTTATTATCTTGGCATAAGATAGAATTAATCTCATCCCAAAGGACCAAATATTTTAGTAGTATTGGAAAACTAGATATATACTATAATTACACATTACATTTTAAAACTTAAAATAAAACATAGTATTTTCTTTGAGAACACCATTATTTTATTTATAATATCCATACATATCAATCATAAAACACTTCCTGAAATCTTGGGGAAATTAAACATAAGAAAGGGGTGAGCTAAGATGCTCATTAAGGTTATTCATACAGGAGAAGCTAACAAGGCATGAATAGTATATAAAGAATATATAATGATCAATTAATTCTATATAAATAATCACATAAAATATAAAATAATCCATGGATAGTAAATCAAATAATAACATAGACATTAATAATTGAATTCATAATTATGGAACATATAATGTCAAAAATCTAAAACTTACCTCAAGGCCTTGTCCAAGGCATCTAAAAATAAATGGGAAAGGCATCATCTAAAACTAAATCTAGTTTGTCTCATGAGATATAACAATGAATCAAGGGAATATAGTGAGCCCTACCCATCACTAACTATTTCCAATTCATTCTAGATATGAATAAATAATACAATTTAATTAATAGGCCTTAATAATAAATAATTTTCTATATTGGAAGAATTATCATACAGAATGTCAATACTTTCCCCAATTAAAATGATCATAACCCTTATAAAGAAATATAGTGTTTGGTTTCATTATATTATATCCTCAACATAATATTCAAAAAATTATGTTTACATGTATGAAAATACTTTAAAAATAGCACAAGAAATTTTCTTGAGGAAAATACCCTTTCCTCTTTGAAAATCACTTTTTTAAAATCTAAAAACTATGAACATAATAAATAAATAATATTTTTTGAAAATAACCTTGTAAAACTATAAAAATATATTCAAATCATTTAGGATTCATTATGTAATTAAATCACATTCATTTCATATAATTTAAAAAACATTCCTTTTACACTTTCATTAAAATTCAAAGGTACCTCATTCGGAAAATGATAAGAATATTCTTTTCAAACCATTCAATAATAAGGTAAAACATGGGTAAGAATGTATTTAATAAATAATTTTAGGATATTAAAAATATTATTTAAATTTATTTTTAAAAAATATGGATATGGAATAAAATATTCCCCTGATGGAAATATAAACAACCTCAAATAATGATGAGATTGCGAATTAAACCCTTACCTTAGATCTGACTTCCTTCATATGTGTTCAAACCTCCTATATAATAAATATAGATTTATTATATATATATATATATATATATATATTACAGAATAAAACTAATATATATATATATACCATACCATTTACTCATAATCTTTTATCACCTGTTTATTAATAATTATTTATTAAATCATTAATCTGAGTGACAATTGCTTTATTTTTTCATGTATGTTTTCATTCGATGGTTCTGGTCCTTATACTTTTATCATGGTTCCATAATCTCTATAATATTATTTATAGTATAAATATAATATATATTTAATATATATATATATATATATATATATATATATATTCATCCATAAATATAGAGGTATAAAAATGAATTACAACATTCGTGGAGACGATATGTCGTACATCTCGTCGTTTTCATTTTTTGATGGATTGAAAGAAAGAAGATGAATAATAATTAATCCTTTAAGATTAAAATTTATGTAATAACTATACTATATTCTCTTTAATTTCATATTTATAACCATCCATATAAAGTGGTGATGAAAAACTAACCGTTATGTGGATACAGTAAGTTGTATGTACGCATGAGTGATGTTTTCGCTTTTTGTAGGATGGAAAAGGGATGAAATATGGTTGTACCATAAACATAATAATTTCTAGGTACATTTATGATACTGTATTAATTATTATAGGATGGTTACAAAACATTAATAGGTAGTATAATAAGAAATAAACATGAAAGAGTCGGTAAAGATGATTACCTCTTCTTTGGAAGACTCCCTTTAGATCTCTTCTTAAGGGACCTATGGTTGCTATTTTGGAAGGTAAATAAACTAAATAAATTTTATAAGGATTTTTAGAATTGTAATGGGAAGTTTTTTTTCAATATATAATGCTCAAAGTGGCGTAAATAAGCAAGAGAGGTGGTACCCTTTTATAATTGAGGTGGGGGCACTTTTTGAATTTCTTAAAATATTAAGTTAATATAAATTATTTATCTTATCCAAATGTCTAAAAATTGATCTAATTATAATATAAGGTGTATATAAGTCTAAATTATTTCATCCAATAAAATTTTAACAAGTTTTGGATATTTTTCTCACCCTTATCTTTTTGTTTTAACCCCCCATTAACCCTTTTGACAATTACCGTACTCTTAAAATTTTCTACCCTCTAAGGGTCAATAATGTTACTATAAAATTAAAGATGATACATAAATGGAACATTGTAGATTTAATTAACCATATTACATTTATTTTTTAAAATATGATATTTTTATGAATTTTAAATAATTTAACAAGATATTGTTTTCATACAAAAATATTAATGTCGATTTTAGAACTATTCATTTAGTTTGAATTTAATAACATCAAGACAACAAAGTAATTCAGATAAAATTATTAAAACCTATATAATATTCCATGTTTATCTATAAAATTATTGGTTCATGTTAATTATTTTAAATTATACCACTTTTAATTATTTTAATATCAGTTATTTTATTTTTAC
Organism: Viscum album; assembly: GCA_963277665.1. Taxonomy (NCBI): domain Eukaryota; kingdom Viridiplantae; phylum Streptophyta; class Magnoliopsida; order Santalales; family Viscaceae; genus Viscum; species Viscum album. Next base: position 1,753,538,287 of record OY728159.1, on the reverse strand, counting down.
AATAATTAAATAATTACTGTGTCGGTATTGTGTAAGCATTTAAGGTAATTATTTTTTCACAAAAAATTAAAAAAATAACCATGGTTAATATAAATCACTTATATTTAAATATATAATTTATAACTAAACATATCCTCATGTTATCCTTATGTTAAATGTTTTATAATTATTGAAAACAAGAGTGTGGCATTTTTTCCTTTTCTTATAAAATATTATAAAGGTCATAATCTCATCCAAATGAAAAAAGGGTCATATAACCAAATAAAGGATTATTTTTGAAGAAATTGAATCATTAAATAAAATTAATTCAGGTTTTAGAATTAATTTATAGTCTTTGTCATTTTATTTTTAACCATTAATTACTCGATTTAACCTTTAACGTGGTAACAAAAATTACAAAAGTTACAATTAATATTGACCAAAAATAAAAGGGGCTTATTTATTAAATTTGGAACTCCTGATTAAAAATATGATATCCATTATTTAATATTTAATTTCAATAAGTTATATAAATTAATTTAAAATTAAATCAAAAAAGGTAACAAAAAGCGGTATTTCATAAAAAAATACATTTTTAAGTATAAAAATGTTTTTATACAAAATTCAACCTTAAAATTGATTAAAATAAACATTATTTATTTATTAATAATATAATATAACTAATTTTAATTTTAAACTATTTAAAACAAAATTTAAATTTTAAAATTATTGAAACAAAAATACAATTTTCAAAGTAGTATTTTTCACTATTCACGGGAAAATCAATATTTTCAGAAAAAAATACCAAAAATTCACACTAAGAAAATTTTGATATACTTATTAAAAAATTAATTTGATTTTATAAAATAAATTTTATAAAATTGTAAAAAATTAATTATATTATTCACTCATAAAAATTAATAAAAAAACATTTTCAAAGAAAACATATAAACTGAATTTACTAAAATTTGAGTGTTTATTTACTAAAAATTAATCAATAAAGTTCTATTGATTAATATCCTTATATATATCATAATATGGTTAATTATATTCACACCCACAAATTTAACAGCTAGGTTATAACGGTCATATTAAAATAATAATATTTTAATAGTGTATTGTGGTTTATTTAGGCTTAGTGTTGTGTATTGTATATGCTATCGAACATAGAATTCTTTTAAAATATTAGGGTTGAGTGCATTTAAATATATTAAATAAGTTAAATTTATTTAAAAATAAATGTAATGTAAAATCTTGAGGTGTTACATTCTTCCCTCTAAAAAACTTCATCCTCAAAATTTCTAGAATCTCAACACATGAATAGATTCGGGTAGTTCTTCATCATAATTTCTTCAAGTTCTCATGTCACCTCTTATATCTTATTATTTCTCCAAAGTACATATACTAACCAAGTCATCCAATTTCACAGAACCTATTCTCTAGTGTCCATAATCTAGATATGTTCTTCATAGTAAGATAGATAAGTTTACAATCCTATTTCTTTAGAGGTGAGCACATGCATTGGGTCTGGCATGTACTTCCTTTTAAAATTATATATGGAACACATCTTGTATTTTAGAGAGGCTAGATGTAATTACCAAATGGTATTCCATAGCTCCAATTATTTCTATAATTTCAAAAAATTTGATGTATCTGGGGCTTAGCTTTCCTTTCTTACCAAATCTTATAACACCCTTCCATGGAGATACCTTCAAGAAAACATGATCTCCCACTTGAAATTCCAAATCTTTCGTTCAGTTATCAGCATATATATTTTTCCAACTTATAGATAATTTTATATGGGTTTTAATATTATTTACCTTTTCTATTGTCTCCTCTAAAATTTATAGTCCTACAAGATTCCTTTGAACAACTTAATCCCAATAAGTTAGAGTATGAAATCTATTTCTATATAATGCTTCATATGATTCTATTTTAATACTTGAATAAAATTTATTGTTATAGGTTAATTATACCAAAGGTAAATAATTATCCCACATACCTTGAAATTCAAGTGAGCACAAACTCAATATATATTCTAATGTTTGGATAGTCATTTCTAACTATCCATCTGTTTGAGGATGATAAGGGGTTCTCAGATGAACCTTAGTACCAAGAGTCTTCATAAGAATTTTTTAGAATTTTGATGTAAAACGTGGATCATGATTAGACATAATTGAAATAGGTAAACCATTAAGTCTTATTAATTCATTAATATATAGTCATGTAATACATTCCAAAGGTAAATCTTCTCTTATATAAAGGAAGTGTGTATATTTAGTAAGGTGATAAAAAAATAACCCATATTGGATCATTCTTTCTAGGTTTCTTTGATAATCCAGAAAAAAATCATAGTAATTTCCTCCCATTTCCACATAGTAATAGGAATATTTTTCATGAATCCTATTGGATTATATATCTCAATATTCACTTTTTCAAAAACCAAACATCTTGACACATAATTAGTAATTTTCCACTTCATATTATCCCATCAAAAATGTTCCTTCGAATCTATATATATATCTTGGTGATGCTAGGGTGTATAGAGAAACTCAAGCTATGAGCACCATACAAAAATTACCTCTTTAGTTAGGGTATATATGGAACACATAGTATCTTTCCAAATTTCATAATACCATATTCATATATGAAGTCTTCCAATTTTACATCATTTAAGTCTTTAGTTTTCTTTTGAAAATTATCATCATCAGACTGAGAATTTTTTATATTTTATAATAAAGATGTTTTGGTAATAATTTGAAAATTTAGTGATGTTTCTCCTTAATTAATAATTCCCATATCCATATTTACTAATATATGAACATAGGATCCTTTTTTATCCTTATTTTGTCCATAACTCCATGATATTTCCCACTCAATGCATCCACTGCCTTATTTTTCTTATCCGGGTGGTAGTTATTGAGCCATAATAATCCTTGAGTATCTCAAGTCATCACATTTATCTCATGTTAAGCTATTTTTATGAGAATATATATTTCATACTCTTATGATATGTGTATATATCCCATATTTCTCTATAGATATAGTGTATCTATATTTTCAATGAAAATATTATGGATGTTAACTCAATATCATGAGTTGGATAGTTCTGTTCATGAGTTTTTAACTACCTTGATGCATAGGAAATAACTCTATCATTATATATAAGGACAAAACCAAGTAACTTCCTTAATGTATCACTATATATTAAAAATACACCATTTCATGATGATAGGTTCAAGATCAGAGAATTCACCAATCTTCTCTTCAATTCTTCAAAACATTATTCACATCATTTATCCTAATGAAATTAACCCCTTTAAGAGTAATCTTGGTTAATAGGTTGTCCAATCAAGAAAAAATTTGAACAAATCATCGATATTAACCTTCCAAACTAATGAAACTACGTACCATAGTTATGTTCTTTGGTGTAGTTCATTATCAGACTACCTTTTCTTCATAATATCAACTGATATTCCATCCTTAAAGATAATATGACCAAGAAAAGAAAAATTTTAAATACATAATTCACATTTGAAAATTTTTCCCATATAAAAATTTTCTTCTAAGAGTCTCAAGAATGATCCTAAAGTGATTCTCAAGGTCCTCATAGATCATATATTACACCAATATATCATCAATACATACCATAAAAATAATAATCAAGACACTCTTTTAATAATGTTTTCATTATATCCATGACAATAGGTGGTGAATTAGTCAGTCCAAATGGAATTACTGTAAACTCATAATGTTCATGCCTCATTAAAAATATTGTATTTGGAATATCTTCTTTCTTTACTCACGATTTATGATATCCAGAATGAAGGTCGATCTTTGAAAAATATTGAGATTTGTGAAGTTCATTGAATAATTCATTAATACAAGGTAGAGGATACTTGTTCTTTATTTTAATAGCATTTATTTTCTTATAATTTGCATATAGTCTCAAAGATACATCAATATTATTAATTAAATGAATAAGGGATCCCGATGGTGAAACACTAGGGTGTATAAATACTTTATTACACAACTACTCTAGTCATTTATTAAATTTCACTAATTATATAGTTATCATTCTATATGGAGTATTTGATATAGGTATTTCATTAGGTATTGAATCAATTAAAAACTCAATATCATGCTCTGATGGATGTCTATGTAATTCCTTAGGAAATACATCAATGTATTCCTTCATAATAGGTACATACTCAATTTGAAGATTACATTTTCCATCTATAGGTTGTGTCAGCTCATATTCCCCAAGAATTTTATTTAGAAAGGCTACTGGGTAGGATCTATACATGAATCGATGGTGAAGTTTCTCCTCTAAAGATAAGTAATTCCACATCTTCATCAAAAATATTAATTTTATTTATCCTTACATTAAATTTTTGTATCATATTTTTAAATCCATTCAATACCAAGGATTGTATCAAAATCAACCATTAGTATGATAATAAATTTGTAAAATAAGGCATGTTTATGTCTCATAATGGTAATTTACTAACACATCCTTGTCGCAGTGAGACTTCCATTAGGATTCTTGATTGATAAATAATTTTTTAAGGTTCTATGGAAATATCAAATTTTATTGGAAAAATTGGAATATATAAAAGAGTTTGAAGATAGAAAATAAAATAAATTATTATCTAAGTTTAAGGATGTTATTAAAGTACCTAGCACCACATCATTGGGAACTTCAACCTCATCTATTGTGATCATAAAATCTTAGCATTTCTCCTTTATCATTTTCTTGTGGAAATTCCCTTGACGCATGGGACAATAATTGGTATAGTGTCCCATATCCTTATAGTTGAATGACTAAAAATTGGTAGATTATCTATTTCCCTTACAATAATAATTCTAGTGTCCTTTCTCTCCACACTTGAAATAAAATCCTTTTCTATTTAAGAAGATACTAGGGTGTTTCCTTCCACAAGTATCGTATGTTGGAAAGTTTCTATTTCTCTTCTTACCATTATCCATTTTTTACTCTATCATCCTATTATTATCTTTCTTTTCCTTAGATTAATAATACATAGAGAATTATTTTTATATCTTAATATCATATGAGACTATGTCCTCATTTTATAAGAATGGTTAGAAGACTAGTTCCCTTCAAAGGAATGGATTTAACCCATCCAAGAAATGGCCAATATTAATCTTTGGATTACGTAAATAGTTCCTAGTATTCCTTTTAACATTGTAAAGTTATCTTCATACTTAGAAACATTTTCTTCTTCCTTTTGTCTCAGACTCAAGAATTTTCTCTCCATATCCACTCTTTGTTTGTGATGAAAATATTTTTCCAAGAATAGTTACTTAAAATACTTCCATTCTATGCTCTCTATTTCCTCCTCATCCTTAGTGTTTTGAATCAATGACCACTATTGATCCGCATGCCCTAAGAGATGATAAATGACCATGAAAAAAATCTACCTTTCATTACTTCCCAAAGTGAGAAATATATTCTCCAAGGAACTTATCCATTTCTCAGCTACAAATGGATTTTCAGTCCCATTGGATGATGGAGTTTGTTAATGCATGAAGCGGTCTAATATCGTTACACTACATTTTTGATCAATAGTTTACTCTATACGGGAAAGGCTATTGGTCATAACCTAAGTCAGATTCCCCAATATAGCTATAATTTTTTTAGATCCAACTGCATCTCCAGATCCATCTTCATTATCACGCCCAGGAGGAAGATACCTAAAAGGATTAAGCACATTGATATGGTTTCCATTCCTTCCACTAGGATCCATTTCTAAATAATTTCATACACTAAATTTGATAATAACATGATGAAAAATAATATATAATTTCAAAACTAGTGAAATAATTATCCTAAATTGAAAATATTTTTATAACTAATATCAAAATCATAATCTTGGTTTCTTTGGGAATATTTTCAAATTTCTTAAAGGGATATGTTTCCCTAATCTATGTTTTCTTAAATATAGTTCCCTAAGGTTTATACTAAACTTTCTTTGATAAAAAATTTAAATACCCTAAACCTATAGTCTAGAATCGGTGGTAATTTTATTATCTTTTCATAAGATACAATCAATCACATCCCAAAGGACCAAATAGTTTAGTAGTATTGGGAAACTAGATATATGCTAGAATTACACATTAAATTTAAAAACATAGATTATAACATAGTATTTTATATGATAAAACCATTATTCTATTTATCATATCTATGAATATCAATCATAAAACACTTATTATCATCCTGGGGAAATGAAATATAATAAATGTGTGATCTCAGATTATCAGTAAGGGTATACATAAAGGAGAAGCTAATAAGAAATGAATAATATAGAAACAATAAATTATGATCGAGTAATTACATATAAATAATCACATGATCTAGAAAAACATCCATGGATATTAAATCAAATAAACACATGGACATCAATAACTGAATTCATAATGGTGGAATGCATAATGTTGGACATCTAAAACTTATCATTGAGGCCTTGTCCAAGACATCTAAAAATAAATGGATGAGGCCTTATCCAAAACCCAATATAGTTTGTCTCGTGAGATATAACAATGAATCGAGGGGATATATAAGTCCCCTAACATCACTTACTAAGTCTAATTCATTTCTCATATTAATAAATAATACAATTGAATCAATATTCCTTAATAATCAATAATTTTCTATATGGGAAGAAATATCATATAGAATGTTAATACTTTTCCCACTAAAAATGATCATTAAACATATGAAGAAATATATTGTATAGTATCATTAGAGTATATCCTCCACATAAGATTCTAAAAATATGTTAACATAGATGAAAATACTTTAAAAATAGCACAGTAAAATTTCTTGTGGAAAATGCCCTTTCCACTTTGAAAATCACTTTTTAAAATCTAAAAACTATGCACATAATAAATAAATTGTTTTATTTGAAAATAACCTTGTAAAATTATAAAGGAATATTAAAATAATTTAGGAATAATGTCTTCATGAAATTATGTTCAGTTCGTATAAGTTAATAAAACATTCCTTTTAAATTTTGGTTAAAAGTTAAAAAATGTCTCATTCGGAAAACGAAAAGAAAATTCCTTTCAAATAATTTTGTAAAAAGGTAAAACATGGGTAATAATGTATTTAATAAATCATTTGAGGATATTAAAAATATTATTTAAAATATTTTTAACAAAATATAGATATGGAATAAAATATTCCCCTGGTGGAAATATAAACAAACTTGAATAATGATGAGATTGTGAATTAAACCCTTACCTTAGGTATGAATTCCTTAGTATGTGTTTGAACCAAATGTATAATAAATATAGATTTATTATACATATATTCCATAATCATACTCATATATATATTATACCATTTACTTATAATCTTTTACCACCCATTTATTAATAATTATTTATTAAACCATTGTCCTGGGTAACAACTGCTTTGTTTTTCATACATGTTTTGATTCAGTAGTTCTGGTAATTGTACTTGTATCATGGTTACATCAAATCCAGAATATTATTTATGTTATAAATATCATATATATTGAATATATATATATTTATTCATCTATAAATATGGAGATATAAAAAAATAATTACACCGTTCATGGAGACGGTGGGTCGTACGTACACATGAACGTTGTTTTAATTTTTAGACAGATAGAAAGAAAGAAATATGAATAATAATTAATATTTTAGAATAATTTTTATGTCATAAATATCATATATACTTATTAATTCAATCTTTATAATCATACAAGTAAAGTGGTTATGAAAAATGAATTACACTACTACGTGGAGACGGTAAGTCGTATGTACGCATTAGCGATGTTTTCTCTTTTAATAAGATGGAAAATATATAGAATATGGTTGTCCCATAATCATAATAAAATATTATTATATTTTTTATACTATATTTATTATTTTAGTATGGTTAAAACAAATTAAGAGGAAGTATAAGAAGAAATAAACTTGAAAGAGTTGGTAAATATGATTACCTCTTCTTCGGTGGAATCCGTTTAGATATATTCCTAACAGACCTAGGGTTGTTATTTTAGAAGGTTACGAACCTAAATAACTTGTATAAGGATTTTTATAAGAGTAATGGATAATTTTTGGTTGATATATATGGATTATAGTGGTGTAAATATGTAATGGAGGAGGTTCCCTTTTATAATTGAGGTGATGGGCACTTTTCAAATTTCTTAAAGTATTAAATTAATAAAAATTATTTATCATGTAAAAATGGATAAAAATTGATATGATTATAATATAAGGTGTATATAAGTATAAATAATTTTATACAATAAAATTTTGACAAGTTATGGATATTTTTTCATACTTATCTTTTAGTTTTAATCCTCTATTAACCCTTTTGATAATTATTGTACTATTAAATTCTCTACACTCTAAGGATCAATAATGTTACTATAAAATTAAAAACAACCCATAAATGGACCTTGGTAGATTTATTTAACTATATACCATTTATTTTGATGAATATCATATTTTTATGAATTTTAAATCATTTAATAAAATATTATTTCCATAAAATAATAATAATGTCAATTTTAGAACTATTCATTTAGTTTGAATTTAATAACATCAAGAAAACAAATTCATTCAGATACAATGCATAAAAACCTATATAATATGTTTTTTATTTAGAAAATCATTTTTCAAAATAATTCTTTCAAATTATAATAAATGTAATGATTTTAATATCATTTATTTTATTTTTCCATTTATTAAATAATTATTGTGTCAGTGCTGTGTAAGAATTTAAGGTAATTATTTATTCAGAAAAAATTAAAAATAAATTATCATGATAAAGATAAATTATTTATATTTAAAAATATTATTTATATCTGAACATACCCACTAGTTATCCATATGTTAAACATTTTATAGTTATTAAAATCAAGACTGTGGCATTTTGTACTTTTCTTTACATAAAATATTATAAAGGTCTTAATCTCATAAAAATGAAACAAAAAATATAACCAAATATTGTATTATTATTGATGAAATTGAATCATCCAATAAAATTAATGCAAGTTTAGGGACATTTTATAGTCCTTATCATATTATTTTTAACCATTAATTACTTGATTTACCCTTTATTGTGCTAAAAAAAATTACTAAAGTTAATATTTATATTGACCAAAAATAAAAGGGAAAAATTTACTAAATTTGGACCTCATAATTCCAAGTATGTGATATGTTATTTAATATATAATTTTAATAATTTTTAGATATTAATTTATGATTAAAACAAAAAACACAACAAAAATTAGTTTTTCAGAAAAATTCCTTTTATGTATAAAAATGTTTTTATACCAAAATAAACCATAAAATTTATTAAAATTAACTTAATTTTATTATTAATAATATAATATAACTAATTTTACTTTAAAACAATTTTAAAAAAAATGGTAATTTTAAAATGCTTGAAATAAAAATACAGTTTTCTAAGTAGTGTTTTTCACTATTCACTCGAAAATGAATCTTTTCCGAGAAAATACCAAAAGTTAAAAATAAGAAAATTTTGATATAGTGATTTCAAAAATGAAGTTAATTTTATAAAATATAGTTTCTAAAATTATAAAAAATAATAATTATATTATTTTCTCATAGAAATTAATAAAAAACATTTTTGAAGAAAATGTAAAACTTGACTTTACTAAAATTTGAATGTTTATTTCCTAAGCATTAATTAATAAATTTGTATTGATTAAAAATTTTATATAAATTTCATAATATGATTAATAGTATTCTTACCCACCAATTTAACATCAAGTATATAATATTATTATTAAAATAATAATATTTTAATAGTGTATCATGGTTCATTTAAGCTCAGTGTTGTGTGTTTTATACACTATCGAACATAGAATTCTTTTAAAATATTAGGGTTTCATGCACTACAAGATATCTAAGAAATTAAATTTATTTAAAAAAACATACCATAATATATTGGTGTGTTATAGAAGGATATTGAATGATGTAATATCTAAATATCATATGATATTTCAATTCAACTGTGAAGGACATTTTCATCATGGAGTATTTTATTTTATAATCTATATATGTTTCACAAATTTTTTCATCTGTGTTTTATTTGTTACAAGTTTAAAACTTGTCCTCTGAGTTTAGGAAACTATTTTAAAAGTACCAATGAATATATAAAAATTTGTAAACCTCATCTAATCCAACTAGCAATCATGATTTAAGAAATATATTGGATTCAACCATTGGATATTGCTCTATAAATAGAGATTGAAGAAACAAATTGAAAAGAGACTTGACCAATAGAAAAATGAATTCTATGAATAACTAGTACTATAACTACTATTTTAATACTTTTTAGATCACTGTGAAGAACTATTTCATGAAAACAAATTATTTAATAGATCTATATACATCAATGTTATACTATTTTCTATTCTAGTTTTTTGGGTTATTGATTTGTATTTCTTTTCTATGTTTTTATTCTCAATCATGTGGGGTTTATGATTTTCCATTCCAAAAATCAAGTTCTTTTCTAGTTATACCTCCATTATAAAAGGTAATTACATCATTTATACCTCCACTATAAAAGGTACATATTTTTTGTTATTCCTCCAACTATAAAATATAGGTTTATATGGTTGTGCCTCCAGGTGTAAAAAAGGAAAGATTGTAGGATGTTACTTGGTTTATTGAATGGAAGGTATGCAATAGGGTTTATAATCCCCAAAAAAATATGGTTATAGTGAATACCATTTCTCTCATGGAGTAGAGATAAGTGGAGAGTAAATGTAGGATTACTTTTATCTGAACTACTATAAAAATTTTGGGGTTCTTATTTATTTTATTTTTTCTCTCCACGTACTCTTGAATACTACACTTAAACTTAAAATATTTTGTATGTTGAAACTCTGCCTATATTATTTGTTTAAATTTTAAAGTGGTCAATTCACCCCCCCCCCCCCTCTTGACCTTCTTAACATCTCAAATTGGGCCAAAAATTGTTATTTCTCATGAGAGTGATGGAAATAAGAAAGAGGGGTGAATTTTATTTTAAAAAAAATAATAAAAGTATAAAATATATTGAAAATTTTGATAGATAAATAATAAAACAATTAAAATATAAAAAATAAAACCAGTGTGTGAGAAGTGTGAGCAGTAAAGAAAATAACACAAGGAAATTATAGTAGTATGGAACAAATTAATCATAAATCTAATCTTCAGACACTCTATAACTCTTTAAGATTTATTATAATCTACTATAAAATAGTCTTTTATAGGTGCTTACAAAAACCTAATCTTTCTTTATGGTTTTAGATCTAACCCAGTCTATTACAAAGGGAAAACCAAACCTATGCCTTTCAGAATATTCAATAACAACTTGTGAGTTACTACCTTTTGATTAAGTTATCATAATCGAATCAGTACCATTTTATGGTATTATAGTAGTGTAAGTGTTACAAATAAATATAGAAAACTACAGACAATAAAAACTAGTAAAGAAACCATTATTGAAGTTGTAGGTAGATATTTTGGAGTAGTAAAATGATTTTCAACACTTCAAGATGAAATGATAAATCCTGGTTAGTCTATAAATGCTTCAGCTAATTGAAATTAGTGTAACAATGTAAATTATCAATGTTGCAGTACTTTAGTATTTAGAAATTTTGAATTGTGTGTTTGTCTACTTGCTTTGGCCTTTTTTTATAGATATATTAGTAATAGGTAATTATCTTCTGAGAAATATCCATGTGGTTGTTTATTAAATTTTCATCACAACTAGAATAAACAATGGTTAGATACAAAACAATAAAATATGATTGCTACATAAATATTAAAATATCATGTGTATCATTCTTGTGTTCTAGTTCTTGAAGTATAATTCTCATCAATGTAGACTGGAAGTATTTTTTTTACAATATGATTTTCATTAAATGTAGTCTTGGTATAGTTTTGATATTACATTCTCTTTAAATATAAGTTTTCAGTCATTCTAAATAATGTATTCAGTTTAAAATGACATTTCTCACTGCTTCCAAATATTATGTTTTTTTCAACATAGTGTTAACATCATTATAAATAATGAATGATACTTTCGGCCAATAACCTGTATCAAATACCACTAAACTAATTTGAATAATATCATCAATATTTATGAGAAATTACTCAACTGTTAAAACATATAAAATAAATCATATAAAATTGTATTAATTAGAAATATTAATATCAGCATAAAACATAGTGTTATAACTCTAGATACAATATCCGGACCTCTTATATTTATTTTAAGACTCTAGATGGAATTATCATCTCATAAGCTCTCATTTTCCACGAATGAAACATCATATGATCTTGTACAAATTATAATAACTAAATTAAATAAAGATAGTAATCTATTAATTATATATTCATATAGCATGGCTTCTGATACACAAGAACATAAAATAAAGTTTTCTATAATCGTGATGTGCATTTTGTAACTTCTGATAACCTATAATAACTCAAATGCATTTTCTTACATATATTTAGTGCATATCATGATTCACATTGTGTACTACATGTGGGATTCTTTATAATGTGATCTACAATCATGGGTGAGTTGTATTTTCTAGTTTCTAGATATCTCATCTTTGGTTAATATCTTTTGATAATCTATTCATAACTTTCGATTAAATTTGAAGATATATAAAACTAGAGTCTCTATTTGAACTACATACAATTTTTTTAAATAATATAGATTTTTAAAAAAGCTCTATAAAGTTTCAAAGTTCATGCACATGAAATATCTATGATTTCTAGAAATACAACTCATCAGGGATGAAGGCGAGGCCCAACTAAGTCATAATCACTATTTCATAAGGATGATATAAATATATTCAGGGATTTAATATACTAACTTCATAATTTTCATGTAATATTTTCATAAGGTGTGATCAAAAGTTTGTAAAGTTAATTTTTAAACTTTGTAAGGGTATTTTCATTTACAAAAAAAATCAAAACAAAAGTTCATAAGGGTGGTTTTCTTTGAAAAAAATCAGGAACTCCTCTTCTTAAGGTTTAAGTAAAATTTTAAAAGGGTTCAAATACTCTTCATAAGGTCCAATCTCAAAAATCGTAAAGTTTAATTCCTTTTTAAAAAAAATAATAAAATGCTTTTTAAGGTTCAAAATGAAAAAATCATAAAGTTAAATCGAAAAACTGTAAGGTTGATATCTCCAAATTTTTAAGGTTTAATTGACACTTTAATTTTTTTTTAACACTAAAATCTCAAAAAAAACTATGGATGCCAAATACCTAATGAAATTAATCATTGTAATAAAATAAAAACCAGGATTTTAATAAATAATAAGAATAAATAATTATAGAAAAAAAGTGAAGAATTTTTAATTATCAGAATATAATCAAAGAGAGATAAGGAGTCACTCCAACAATCACCCCATTTTTTTAAAATTAAAAAAAATCAATTATAAAAATTAACCCTATTTTTAGAGGAGTGAAAAATATTAAACATAAAGAAAAATTTATCCACAAAAAAAACATAAAAAATAGATATTTCTTCCCAATTTTAAAAATAAAATAGTTTTCAACAAGAAAAAAATGAATAACTCCATATAGAATAATGCTTTCTAAAAGAGTAAAAATAATAGGATCCTTGAAAACATGTTAAATAATATTCAAAGAGTTGTAAAAATGATTATAAAAAATTAAAATGATAAAATTTATATATATGATAGTAAACCAGTTTTTTTATCAAAAAAAACTATAATACATGCTCACTAGCCATAAAATGATATAAAGAACAGATAAAATCATTATATCATACAATATAGTTAAAACAAGAATGTTTATTCATACTGACTAATTAAAATATACTTACTTGGGCATATATACTAGCTTAGGTCCAATCAGATTTAAGAAAGAACCATTATAAACCCATAATTTAGAAATATTAATCTTTTTAACTCTAAAATAATATTTCAAAATAAATTATTTATTATGACCAAGATATTGAACAAGATATAGAGAGAAATAACTTTCATAATGACTAAATAAATGACACTTAACACAAGTAATATATTAAATAACATTGGTTTTACCATTAAAAAATTTATTCTAGTACATCTGAGGTAATCTCCAATAAAAAATAATACATTTTTTATTCATTTTTTATCAAAAAAATTTCTATAATCTCATAAACTCATCCATATCTTGACTTTTAATAGTAAATTTAGATGGTATTTTCTTCAAACTTTCAAGATCTACTTTAAATTTTTCATTTTACTTTTTTATAGTTTCCAAATCATTATACATTTTATCTTTAATACTTGAATTGTAATTATTCAAACTATTATTCTATTTTTCTAGTTTAGAAACATCAGCCATCAAAAATTTCAATTTATATTTCTTCTCTTCTTCAATCTTTGAAATAGACACTTTTATCTTTTCATTTTCTAGAATCATATTCTTATTTTATTTTGTAACTTTCTTATGATCCTTACTCAACTGCTTATACTTATATAAATGTTTTTTGATTTCTTCATGGTATTTATCATAGATTTAATTTAACTCTTTAATAGAAGGTTTATAAGAACTAAATTTAAAATAGGGATAAGAATCAAATCTAGAACTAACCTTACTCATATCTACAACCATGAGACAAATATAAGAAGTATTCTTGTCACTTTTCTTTATTTATTGTACTTATTCAATTATTATCTTTCATTTTTCAACCTCAAACATTCATATTGGATATGAACCTTCTCCTTTCATTTATAACATCTAATATCAGAATTTTTCTTAAATTTCGAGCCTTTCCTTTTGAAATCATTCTATTACATATTCTTTCATTGATTATTAGAACCTTGTCTCTTCTTCATAAGTCCTTGTATTAATTTTTCAACTTAACATAAATCATGACATTTTTGATATATAGATGAACATTCACTTTAACTTTAAGAATCAGAAGAAACATGTTTATATGATTTAAAATTTATTCCCTTATTTTTTCCATTTTCTTCATTATCAATACTCTTCAACTCAAGCTCGTATTAAAGTAATTATCCAATCATCTCATCTATAGTATATTCATAAAATTATTTAATTTATTCAATAAAAACTTTATTGGAATGAAACTTTTTGGGTAGATCTAAATTTATTATTTAAATCAACACTTCATTCTTCATGGTCTCACTTAGAGTCATCATGTTATTTATAATCTTTATAAACTTGTTGTACATCTTAGTAACACTTTCATAATCAAAAATACTGAACCCTATAAATTTGGACCTATAAATACCTAGTTTAGTTCTCTATATTTTATCAGTACCTTGATGAGTGACTTTTAAAGTCCTCTAAATTTATTAATCTGTTTTACAAGATGAGATATGACTATACACACTTCTACTATGATAAAAAAATAAGAAAATTTATAACTTTTTAATTCAAAACATATTTAGTGGTGTCATTTTTTAACAAAGTATAAAGTTCAACTTTATGTAATTTTCAAGGTCTAGCCATGATGGTAAAGTACTCAATACCTAGGTTAATAAAAAATACATTCATTTTTTCCTTAAAATATCCATAATCACTACCAATGAAATTTAGTGGTCTTAGGGGATTCAAAAAAACAAATTCTTAACTTTCCATATATTAGACTCGTCGTGTATTAATCATGTTTTAATGATCAAAAATCTTATTTAATCATGTTATAATGATCACAAATCTTATTCAACCTAGTTACCTCTTATAAATTATATCCAATCATGTGTATTTATATTTAAAGTTTTCTTATTCTTTAAGAAGATCCATGCAAGATCTTAATTTGTCTACATTCTTTTTACCTACTTTATACTATCTTTGATCTACTCTCATAATACCTTCTTTGACAAATGCTTAAGTCTAATACTTTCTATTATCATCATTATTTAAGTCTGAACATAGTTACTTTGAAAAGTCTAATACACCGTGAGTTTTCCACTGGCTATGTATTTCTAGCACCGTGAAGCCATACACCGTGAAGCCAGACACCGTGAAGAAGACACCGTGAAACTAGACACCGTAAAGCCAGACACCGTGAAGCCAGACACTGTGAAACTAGACACCGTGAAGCCAGACACCGTGAATCAGACACCGTGAAAGAATGACACCATGAACAAGACATCGTGAACAAGACATTGTGAACAAGACACCGTGAACAAGACACCGGGACCGCGAGACATCGTGACCATGAGACATTGTGACACTCAGACACCGTGATCAATCTAGACACTATGTGAAGGAGACACCGTTTCCATGACTTACTGTGACACTATTTCTTAAACTATTTTGTCGTATTTCAATTTAATTTCCAACAGTCATATTTTGTGATTTTAATGCAACTGCTATTAATTAATGTGGGTTGTTGGCATGTCAGGGAACCATACCTTGTACCTATACAAGGTAATCATTCCCATTGTCAGAGAAAAAGAGAAATAAAAGGAATATTGAGCTACTGCAAAGTATATACATACATGGAGACATATATGTAAGGAAGAATAGAAGATACATACGAGACACGTACAACAAGATACACACGTACATGCAGAGAAGAACACACGAAGAACTCGAAGAACACTCATACACATCAAGAACAGAAGTTCAAAGAGGAGGTTCAAGCGCTACATGGAATATTCTCACATTCAAGCTAAACACCTGTATTGTAAGTGAAGAAACAAAACCACGACACTCTGTTTTCCAGACAACTTCTAGTGAAGGACTCAAAGCTTCATCTGCTTCAATCTAAAGGAGTCCAGAGCTGCATTGACATCACACAAGATCATTTTAAACTCATATCTATATTATTGCTCTATTGTGATCATTTTTATTCCATTATGAGTAGTCTGTGATTCTATCTGTTTGGACACACACTAAATCCTAAGATGAACTAGAGGATACGGAAATACTCACATTGAACTCTTTATACCTTTGTGTATCCCATATAGAACTGTGGTATAGGTTTGAGGACCTGGATAGCCTGTGTGATGTTGTTGCTGCTTTCCTACGTAGAACTATGGTAGAGGTCTGAGGACCTGGATAGTCTAATTACTATTGTAAACCCCAATCTAGGGTGTGGATCAATGTTTTACATAAACTATTTGAGAGGAATAAGTCTCATCTTGAGACTGAACCTCTTGGTTAAAACTGTTTTGCATCTTATTTTAGTTTAAACTATTTTCAATATTCCGCTGCTAATTACTTTAAAATTAAAATCTATTTTAAAGTAACTATGATAGTTGAAATAGAAAGTGTTTTTAATTATTGTGAACCAGTAAGTTAGTTTCAAAAGCTAACTTAATCTTCAGATTAAGTTAACTGAGAAATAATCAATCTTTGAGAAACTAATAGAACACTTAAAATCTTTATAAATTCACTACAGTTTAACTTATTTTATGAATTGGGGGATTTCAATATAAATCTTTTAAACAGAAATTTTTTAATAGGAAATCAATTCACCCCCCTATTGAGTATCTAATCCAACCAAAATTTGGTATTAGAGGAGTTGATAAAAGTTTTTTCAAAACACTCTGTTTTTTAAAAAGTTTTTCAAAACACTCTGTTTGTGAAAAGTTTTCAACTGTGATTTTAGTTGTATCTTAAAGATATCAAAATTTCTGTTAATTCTAAATTTTTATATCTTTATATATATTTTTAAAACTTAGTTATTATGGATAACATATTAGAAGGTGTAGCTACCAACAGGCCACCTTTCTTTAATGGTGTTAATTATGCCCAATGGAAAATCAAAATGAAAATTCATTTAGAAAGTATGGGATTTGACATCTGGACTGCTATAAAGACTCATTATAAGATTCCAGAAACTGTTAGAACTACTTGGGATGAACCTACGAAAGATGCTTACAATAATAATTGTAAAGAAATGAATGCCCTGTATTGTTCTTTAGGAGATTAATAATTTAATTGAATATCTTCCTGTAAGATTGGTTATGAAATATGGGATACTCTGGAGTTTCCCATGAGAGAACAACCAATGTTAAGGAAATGAGACTAAATACATACACTATTAATTATGATAATTTTAAAATTAAATCAGATGAATCTATTTCTGATATGTATCTCAGGTTTGATGAGATATTCAATACAATGAGATCATTGGGAAAATTTTTTCCAGCAAAGGAGCAAATCATGAGGATACTGAGATGCCTACCAAACAGATGGAGGAGAACCTCTGTCTCTATAAGATAATCATGTGACATTGGCAAGATACCTATCAAGGAGATGATTGGTAAGTTGATGATGTATGAAGAAGATATAAAGGTAAACAAAGAGGAAGATGATGAACCTAAGAAGAAGTAAGTGTAATTTAAGTCTACCACCTCAAAGACCAAGGACAAGGAGAAAGTTCACATACCTGTCGAAAGATCAACTAGTGAAGGTTCATATTTAGATAGTGATGAACATATGTCTCATATAGCTAGGATATTCAAGAAATTATATAGAAAGAATAAAATTTTCATAAAATCAAATTAGAAGTGTAAGTATGACCAACAAGGTAATTGGAATAGAGATTGGAAGAAAGCTGATAAAAATGATGAGATAGTCTGTTATGAATGTAAAAGGAAAGGACATGTTAAGGCTGACTGTCCAAAATTGAAGTTTAAGAAGAAATATGATTATAAGAACAAAAAATATAAGAAAGATATGAAGGAAATATGGAGTGCTTTGGAATATATATAAAGTGTATCTGAAGCTTCTAATTCTAAAGAAAAGAATCTTGCCAATATGTGTTTCATGACTAAAACATATGAGGTACCTATTTCCCCTATGTTGAATGATTACTATTCTGGGAATGAAATTGATTCAGATAATGATGACAATATGTCTAAAGATGAATTATTTGAATACTGTAATATGTTAGAAGATACTTGTAATGAGATAAAAGATAAGTACAAATCATTGAAGAAACAGTATGCCTTGACTAGTACTGTTAAATTTGATCTTAGTATAGAAAAGTAAAATAATGCTCAACTGTTAAAGGAAAATACTAAACTTAAATTGTCAAATGAGAAACTTAGAAAAGACTTAGATAAGTTAACAAATTGAAAGAACACTCTAACTCAAATTCTTGGAAAACAATTTGCACCAAAGTATACTACTAGTTTAGGATACCAACCTGGATAGAGACGGATTGTTAAGAATAAATTTATTCCAAAATCTGGACAGTATGATGCTAGTTCAATTTCTAGAAACTATTATGCTTCATCTAGCTATTCAAATTCTTATAGACCAAAAAAAGTTTACTTATCAAAATAATTTGAATCCGTTAATTATAGGAAACCCATTAGACAAATATGGGTGCCTAAAGTTTTACTTGCTAACCTTTCTAGACCCAAGAAAATTTGGGTACCAAAATTATCTTCTATCTAAATCTGTTTTGTAGAAAACTTGCTTGAAAAGTTTCTGTAGGAAGATATGGTACTTGGACAGTGGATGTTCAAGGCATATGAAAGGAGACTACTCATGCTTTAAGAGCTTAATCAAATTTTATGGAGGACATGTCACCTTTGGGGATAACTCAAAAGGAAAAATCATCAGCTTGGGCCAGATTGGTAACATTGATTCAATTTTAATTTCTAAAGTACTATTTGTTGATGGATTAAAATACAACCATATAATGTATTTCTCAGTTGTGTGATGATGGTTTCAATGTAAAATTTGAAAATGATTCATGTAATGTTTTTAATTATAAAAATGTTTTGGTATTTACTGCATTAAGAAATTAAAATGTATATGCTGTAGAGTTGAATTCTTTAGCTAAACAAAATGTTACTTGTTTAAATTCTTTTCATAAAGAATCATGGATATAGCACAGAAGTCTAGGACACTGCAATGTGCACTCACTTAGCAAAATGACTAGGAAAGGTTTATTTAGAGACTTACCTAAACTAGAATTCCCACTTAACAAAGTGTGTAATCCTTGTCAAAAGGGAAAACAACACAAAGTTTCTTTCAAACAAAAGAAAGAAGTTTCTACTTCTCAGCCTCTCAAGTTGGTTCACATGGATTTGTTTGGACTATCAAGAGTTTCAATTCTAAATTTTAATCACTATGTTTATGTTCTTGTATATAATTTTTCTAGGTACACTTGGGTATACTTTATTGCTAACAAAAGTTAAGCTTGTTCTTATTTTATTAAATATTCCAAGTCTGTAGAAAACCTTAGTGGACTTAGGATTAAGACCTTGAGAAGTGGTCATGGTCGTGAGTTTGAAAATCAAGATTTTGAATCTTATTGCTAACACAATAGATATAGTCATAACTTCTCTGATCCTAGAACACCTCAACAGAATGGTGTGGTAGAAAGAAGAAATAGGACTCTTCAATAGATTACTAGGACAATGCTCAATGAATATGATTTTCCAATTTACTTTTGGGATGAAGCTATTAATACAGCTTGTTACATTATCAATAGAGGCTTGATTAGACCAATTCTTAAAAAGACCCCTTGTGAGATTTGGAACAATAGGAAGCCTAAGTCTAATTACTTTAGAGTTTTTGGTTGAAAAGTTTTTATCCTTAACACTAAAGATAATATTGAAAATTTTGCTTCCAAAAGTGATGAAGGAATTTTCCTAGGTTACTCAATATCAAGTAAAGCCTATAGATTATTCAATAAAAGAACCAAATGTGTGGAAGAATCTGTACACATAAAATTTGATGAAACTAATCCACATGAACCTAAGACCCCTCTTGAAAATCTTGAAGAAGATATGTCCATTCTAAACCTTAATGACAAGAACAGTGAACCTGTTGTTAAGACAACCAGTTCTGGAAATTTTCCATAACCTGTTTCTATTGAACCCGAACCTGTAAATAAACCTGAAATTTCTAGCCCTACCTTTTCTAGACCAATTAGGACCCTTAAAAACCATTCTTTATATGTTGTAGTAGGAGATTTATATAGAGGGACACAAATAAGAGATTCTCTGAGAAACTAGGTTGAACATCAAGATTTTCTTTCATAGATTGAACCTAAAAACATCAATGATGCAATCAATGATGAATTTTGGGTGATGGATATGCAAGAATAATTGAATCAATTTGAAAGAAACAATGTTTGTAAATTAGTAGACAGAACTAAGAAAACTTTGACCATAGGCACTAAATGGGTTTTTAGGAATAAAGTTGATGAAACTGGTAAAATAGTTAGAAACAAGGCTATACTAGTTTCACAAGGCTATATTCAAGAAGAAGGAATTGATTATGAGGAGACCTTTGCACCAGTATCCAGACATGATTTCATCAGAATCCTGCTTTCCTATACTATACATTTGAATTTCAAACTATATCAAATGGATGTTAAGAGTGCATTCTTAAATGGGTATATAGTTGAGGATGTTTTTGTTGAACAACCCCTTGGATTTACAAACCCCCATTTTCAAAATCATATTTTTAAACTATCAAAAGCTTTATATGTTTTGAAGCAAGCTCCAAGAGCTTGGTATGACATATTGAGTACTTTTCTTATTTCCAAAGGTTTTACAAAAGTAATAGCTGATCCTGCACTTTTTATAAAACAAATTTCTAATGATGTTTTAGTTGTTCAAATCTATGTAGATGACATTATTTTTGGATCTTTGAATAATTCTTTATGTGTTGATTTTTCTAAAATGATGAAAAATGAATTTAAAATGAGTTTAATGGGATAACTCAAATATTTTCTTAGATTTCAAGTTTTCCAAAATGAAAATGGTATTATATTAAATCAAAGTAAATATACAAAGGATCTTATAAAACGTTTTGGATTGGATAGCACTAAAAGTAGTGACACTCCCATGAGTACCAATTGTAAGTTGGATCTTGATGAATATGGAAAATCTGTTGATTAAGAAACTTATAGAGGAATGATTGGAAGTTTACTTTAATTAACTTCTAGTCGTCATGACATTATGTTTAGTGTGTGTATGTGTGCTCATTTTCAAGAAAATCCTAAGGAATCTCATTTAAATGCTTTAAAGAAGATTTTCAAATACCTCAAGCATACACCCAATCTAGGACAGTTTTATCCTAAAGGACAATCATTTGAATTAGTTAGTTATTCTGATGCTGACTTTGGTGGCTGTAAGTTAGATAGAAAAAGCACCTCTGGAACATGTCGCCTTTTAGGCAAGTCACTGGTATCATGGTTTAGTAAGAAACAAAATTTTGTTACATTATCTACTGCAGAAGCTTAATACATAGTTACTGGTAGTTTTTGTGCATAAATTTTGTGGATGAAACACACATTACTAGATTATGGATATCAATTCAGGAATGTACCTATAAATTGTGATAACACAAGTTCTATTAATATCTCAAAAAATCTTGTTTCACATTCTAGGACAAAGCATATGGATGTAAGACATCACTTTTTGAGAGATCATTATCCAAAAGGTTATATCACTTTGTAATTCATTGGTACTAAATATAAACTTGCTGATATATTCACTAAACCATTAAATTCTGAGAGAATAGACTACATCATACATGAACTAGACATGATAAATCTCAAATAGATACCTTACTTGTTACTATTTTAGGTCTTACTGTTCGATATATTACTATGTTATACTTTACTATTTCATGATTATGATTTCTCTGTTATTGTCTCTCATGTTTACTATCTCACCGTAAAGTTGTATGTTTACAGTCTCATCGTTAGTATTTGGTAATTACGGTCTGATGTTTACTATCTCACTGTAACGCGCACTGAAAATTTCACTCACGGTCTCACTGTAAAAATTATTTATATTTTTTTAAAACCCGTATCGCAGTAATTATCCTTTTCACCTCTTTTATTTTCCTGGGTTTTTATTTTTGTGACATTTGGTATTCATAAATGATAAAACAAAGTAAGTATCACTCGATTATTCACTCGAAGTTTCTTCTACCTACTCTTTTTGAACCCTTCTTCATCCCTGAAACCCTTCTCTCACTCAAACCCTCAGTGAATGCCTAGAATGAAATGTCCTTCATCATAGACACCTGAGAAGCGCAGCTTGAAGAAGAAGAATATTTCACCTAAGCTAACACCCAAAGGACCTTTAAATCTGAATCTGGTAAACCACATTGTTGTACCTGAGAAAGAGATTTTCCCTAAATGTCTTATGTCTAGTAAGTCTCTGGTATTGAAACTGTTATAACAACAACTTTGGTTAGAATGGTTCTTGAAGGAGGATAGACCCATCTATCCTAGGTTAGTGGCTCAGTTTTACCAATACGTACAGTTCTCATTTGATTCTGGTGAGAGTTATGTTGTGATAAGTTGGGTCAATGGCCAGAGATGCTCATTCTCTTCGAGGTTATGGGTTGCATGCCTTAGGATACCTCATGAAGGAATCTGTGAGGATTATCATAGAGGGCCTCCACCTTCAACTAATTTCTTTGATTTAAAAGATGCCCTGAAAACCTTAACTGGAAATGGTACCCAGAGAAGATCCAATGTTGCTGAATTAGATAGAGAAACATGGCTTCTGTTCAAGTTTGTACAGAATTTTTTTAGTACGAGAAAAGGTGATTTTGCTGTTTTAAAATATCAATATGTGTTTCTGATTCACCTCATGAAAAATTGGCATAAGATCAATTTGTGTTAGTATATTATACACCACATGTGTGAGTTGATCAAAGTCACATCCAAGTCAAATTCTCTATTCTACTCTCGGCTAATCTCAGCCATGCTTCTTGCCAAGGGTATGGTTGGACCTAATGAGGAAGTAATTATGGACTATGAGTACAGTCTCTCAAAATCCATTATCAAAAGAATGAAGATAAACTGGAATCCTTGGAAAAAGGAATGGGTGGAATACAATGATAGAGTTTATGAAAAATTCAATCTAGTGGATTATCCCTTAAGACCACGAGATATTTCTGATCCTGGTTTGGAACCAAATGATATTATTGAGTATCCTGAAGAAGAGGAAGAAGTGGCTGAAGTGCCACCTAGGGAAGTTGTTTTTGTTGAGGAAGACAAGACTACTATTCCTCATGTAGTTCTTGGAGAAGAAGTCCCTGCTCCTAAAGAAGCTATTAATATGGAAACTCAACCTGAAGCTGTAACAGAATCAGTTGCCAAAGAATCTGAAAAGCATGCCATAGAAGAGCCTACAGTGGAAGAGCCTATAGTGGAAGATCTCCCTCTTTTTCAAGAGGTCAATCTTGAGGAACTCCCTATTGAAAAATTTGTTCCTGAAATCATCCCTTCAGCTGAAGAGAAGATAGAGCTATCCTTTCAGCTCACTAGATAGGAAATGAGTGAGGAACCTAGAGCTGAGTCTGTGGAATTAGACCCAGATCCTAAGCCTCCCAGTCCTGATATGGAGGAATCAGATGAGGGGGATCGAACCCCAAATCTTGGGTCTATTGAAGCCTCACATCCAACTGAGTCAAGTCCTGTAGACACTTAGTATAAATTTCCTAGTTTCTATGATGTGAATGATTCTCAGTAGGTTACAACAACCAGACTTGATATTTCCTCCCTATTTCAGTTAAAATCAATCTCTAATTTTACACCAGAGAAGGAACCTAAGCCTGTACCAATCCCTACTCCTGAACCCTTATCAGAATAGCCATCCTTTGTGAGTAAGGATGATCTGAAGAAATTTGGTGTTATCCTCTTATCTGGAGTTGAGAAACTCATGAATACCCAACCTCATCCTATTAAAAATTTAAGTGAGAGATATGTCTCACTATTATTGGAGAAAATTATTTGGAAAATACAACCTAAGATGCTCCATGATATTCAAAAAGTAAGAGTTGAAAATAAGTTGCTCAGTAATGAAGTGAAGACCCTAAGAAGTATGGTTGAAGACATATAGAGAGAGCTGCATTCGAGATATGAATCTGTTTCTCCTCCTGTAGAATCTGTTGCTCCTCCTGTAGAATCTGTTGCTCCTCCTGTATAACATGTTTCTCCTCAAATCCCACAGGCTGGTGTGTCTCAGATTCAACCTTATCTAGCATCCTTAGATGAAAATATTGCTGAAAGGAACAAACAAATTGTGGAGGAAATGAAAGATCTTGTTTCCAATCTCAATAAACTCACTGATGAGTATAAAGGGTGTCTTCAAAAGGTGCTGAATCAACTAAAATCTCTGACCACAGCTATCAAAACATCTAGTCAATCCTCAAAACCCTCCTTAGACAGTGATCTGCTCAGAACTATAGTAAAAGAAGAGACTCATAATGTACTCAGTGGCTTTAATACGGTTTCTTTATCTGAAGTGATCAAGAACAGTGATAGAGTTTTTGACCTAGTACAAATCCACTCCAAAATTGCTAATGATGCTCAGAAAGAGATTTCTAAGAAAGTGTATTTCTACTTCAACAGAATCTTATCCAAGACCGATATAACAAACCATTTCAAGTACCTTGTAGAAAATCTATGGATTCCTTTTGTGACTCAAGCTTTCAACAGAATCCTCTAAGTCAGATTAGGCCTGTGATTCTCGATCAGCAACTGCCTAGATCTTCTACTGCTACTACCTTGGCTCCCTCAGTATTTTAAGGCCATCCTTTACCCTCTTTATCAACCAACTCTCTGCCTTCTTCTAACTCAACCTATGCCCCTACGGATTTCTCTTCTGCCACTGCTTCTAAAGGCAAAGAGAAGGCCATCCCATGAAGAAGAATGGTGATTACTCTTTCTGATAAGGATGCTATTGATTTTGTATTGCCTTTTTTTATACTATCACATATTTTCTATTAATATACTATGCACTTTTAACTTCTCTTATTCCATATTTTTTATAATCCCAAAAGGGGGAGAAGTTTCTATATGTTAGCCTTTTATCTCTATAGTTAAATTTATCTCTATAGTTGAATCCAATATACACTTTAACTTTTCATGACTTGTGATCATCAAAAAGGGGGAGATTGTAAGACTCCACAAGTATTAATCATGTTTTAATGATCACAAATCTTATTTAATCATGTTTTAATGATCACAAATATTATTCAACCTAGTTACCTTTTATAAATTATATCCAATCATGTGTATTTATGTTTAAAGTTTTCTCATGCTGTAAGAAGAGCCATAAAAGATCTTAATTGTTCTACATTACATTTACCTACTTTATACTATCTTTGATCTACTCTCATAATACCTTCTTTGACAAATGCTTAAGTCTAATCCTTTATATTATCATCATTATTTAAGTCTGAACACAGTTACTTTGAAACATCTAAGACACCGTGAGTCTGCCACTGGCTATGTATTTCTAGCACTGTGAAGCCAGACACCGTGAAGCCAGACACCGTGAAGTAGACATCGTGAAACCAGACACCGTGAAGCCAGACACCATGAAGTTAGACAGCATGAAACCAGACACCGTGAAGCCAGACACCGTGAAGCAGACACCATGAAATCCTGACATTGTGAACAAGACACCATGAACAAGACACCATGAACAAGACACCATGAACAAGACACCGTGACTGCGAGACACCATGACCATGAGACACCGTGACACTTAGACATCGTGATCAATCTATACATTGTTTGAAGAAGACATTGTTTCCATGACTTACTGTGACATGTTTCTTAAACTATTTTTTCGTCTTTCAATTTAATTTCCAAAATTCATATTTTGTACTTTTAATGTAACTTCTATTAATTAATTTGGGTTGTTGGCATGTCAAGGAACAATACATCATACCTGTAAAAGGTAATCATTCCCATTGCCAGAGAAAAAGAGAAATAAAATGAATATCGAGCTACTACAAAGTATATACATACACGGAGACATATACATAAAGAAGAATAGAAGTTACATATGAGACACGTACAAGAAGATACACACGTACATGTAGAGAAGAACACAAGAAGAACTCTAAGAACACTCATAAACATCTATAATAGAAGTCCAAAGAGGAGGTTCAAGTGCTACATGGAATACTCTCACATTCAAGCTGAACACCTGTACTGGAAGTGAAGAAGCAAAACCACGACACTCTTTTTTCAAGAAAACTTCCAGAGAAGGACTCAAATCTTCATCTGCTTCAATCCAAATGATTCCAGAGATGCATTGACATCAAACAAGAGAAATCTAAACTCATCTCTATATTATTTCTCTGCTGTGATCATTTTTATTCCATTACAATAAGTGTGTGCTTCTTTCTGTTTTGACACACACTAACTCCTAAGATGAACTGGAGGATACTGAAATCCTCACACCAAACTCTTTATACCTTTTTGTATCCCACGTAGAACTTTGTAGACGTCTGAGGACCTGGAAAGCCTATGTACTGTTTTTGCTACTTTCCCACGTAGAACTGTGGTAGAGGTCTGAGGACCTGGACAGTCTGAGTACTATTGTAAACCCCGATCTAGGGTGTGGATCAAAGTTTTATATAAACTATTTGAGAGGACTAAGTTTCATATTGAGACTGAACCTCTTGGTTAACACTATTGTGCATCTTATTTCAGTTTTAACTATTTTCAATATTCTGCTGCTAATTACTTTAAAATTCAAATCTGTTTTAAAGTAACTCTGGTAGTTGAACTAGAAAGTGTTTGTAATTATTTTGAACCAGTAAGTTAGTTTCAAAAGCTAACTTAATCTTCAAATTAAGTTAACTGAGAAATAATCAATCTTTGAGAAACTAATTGAACACTTACAATCTTTATAAATTCACTACAGTTTAACTTGTTTTATGAATTGGGGGATTTCAATAAAAATATTTTATATAGAAATTTTTTAATAGGAACTCAATTCACCCTCTATTGAGTATCCACTCTGACCAACACCATAACTGAAAAATAGACCTTTCCATTGTATTTTTAAGTCTTGGATATAGATTTAAAAAATTATAATCACCAAAATATAAGTAAACTAATCAAAACAATTATTTCAAGATAAAACTTTGATGC
The DNA here is from genome assembly GCA_963277665.1 of Viscum album. Taxonomy (NCBI): domain Eukaryota; kingdom Viridiplantae; phylum Streptophyta; class Magnoliopsida; order Santalales; family Viscaceae; genus Viscum; species Viscum album. The sequence goes on along the minus strand of OY728159.1, from coordinate 1,753,510,398 downwards.
CAATTGTTAGGTCCCATTAGAGTGATAAAAATAAACAAAGGGGTGAATTATCTCTCCTTAAAAAATAATCTGAATATAAAATATATTATAGAATTCAGTGGATGAAGAATAAAAAACTTAAAACATAAAATATAAAACTAGTGTGTGAGAAGTGTGAGCAGTAAAGAAAAATAACACAAGGTATTTATGGTATTTTTGATCAAAGATAGCCTATATCTAGTCTTTACACACACTCTAACACTTTGAGAGTTATACAGATCTATGATAATATAGAATTTTATGTTTTTAGAAAAAAAAAATATATTTTTCTATGATTTCAGATCTAACACGGTCTATTACAAAGTACAAATCAAACTATTCCTTCTAGAAGGTTCATGAAAAAAATTTGAATTATTTCCTTTTTATTTGGTTAGCATAACCAAATCAGAACCTTTTAATGGTAGTATAATTTTGTAAGTGTTACAAAGAAATACAAATAACTTTATATAATAAAAAATAATAAATAAAACTTGATAGAAGTTGTAAATAGATATAATGGAGTAGTAAAATGATTGTTTCCCCTTCAAGATGAAATAATGAATCCTCGGTGGTCCAATGGTGCTTCAACAATTTGACAGTAGTGGAATAATGTAGCTATTGGAGTGGTTTATTTCCACTTTAATTATTTCATGTTTTGATCATTACAATATTCTATATTTCATAATTTTATTTTTTGGATAATTGAAATTTTATTTTTTATTGAAATTTATTAATTATTATTTAATTATTTTTTAGTTATTTTTCATTTTCTTATTATTATTTTTATTATATATAATTTTTTTAGTTAAATATTGTAAAAAAATATTTTTTGAACGTTATTTTTTACCCTTATGTGAGCTTTATATTTTTTGTTCTACCCTTACGTGACTTAATTTGTACCTTTATGTGGGTTTTAGAAATTACCTTTTACCTTTACATAAGATTTTCTCTTACCCTTAAATAATTCATATAATCTTTTATCTACCCTTACACAAGTCTTTGAAGATATGGATTACCCTTAAAAATCTTTATCCATACCCTTATGCAAGCTATATGAATTATCATTTACCTTTATGAATGTAAGCATGTACCCTTACATAGCCAATTTAATTTTTAGTTTACCCTTATGTAGTACATGGAATTTTAGCTTACCCTTACATAGTGTGACTATCTACCATTATATTGTAACGCCCGAGACTTTTATGAGAAATATTTTGTTTTTTTAAAATCATCAAAGGAATCTTTCACTACACACAACACTAGCTTGTCTTGCTTTACACGCAACCACGGCCTTCCTCGATAGCTTGCGTCGTACGCAATACCGAGTTTCACTAAACAACGATATGCTATTAAAATATTATTAAAACTAGCCGTTATGAATAGTAATAACCACTTTTTGAAATTTTATAAATTTAATTTTTCAAAATGGACTTCATTTTTTGATTCGTAATATCGAAATTAGCCTAAGGTGAAATTTTGGTATTTTTCTGAAAACTTTCAATTTTTGATGAATAGTGAAACCACTAAGGTAGTTAAAAAAAACTGAATTTTTCATAAAACTTAATTTTACCGCTTTTGTGAGTGAAATTTCAAAAATCCGAGAGCCACAGTTGATGTCAGTAAGTAAAATGTGGTTCAATGAGATGAAAATAATTTTTTGGTGAATAGTAACTTTTTACTTTTATTTACCACAGTTAAAAGTAAATAGGGTAATTAAGGGTAAAAATGATATTATTATTACCTTTACACATGTCCTAATTCTATTGGATAAGTTTAATTCGACCAAAAACAACCTTAGGAATAAAATATGACCATTTAGTCCCACTTGGATTAGATTAGGACAATTATTATCAATTTACTTAAAGAAGGGTTAAAATAGTTAAAATCAAAGTTTAATAAGTATATCATTTTTAATATAGGGTTATACATAATATAAATTCAACTATAAATATTAATTAGAAATATAAAAAGATTTCCTACATAATGGTATTTTATTTGTAATTTTTAGACATTAAATAATTTAATTTATTTATGACACAAAGATGATGCAGTAATTATCTTATTAATGAAATATTGACATAATTGATGTTATAAATACCCAAATAAATGTAATTTGAGACTTTTTATGAATTACACTAATTTTATAGGTTAATATGACATGTTAGTATTGATTTAATTAATTTGGTTCGAACTAATCATTCTGTTATGATTTTTACAAAAATCAATTACTAAATAGTGTCAAAATTGACATAAAATAGTTTTTAAAACAAATATTATATTATTAATTTTTATTTTATTCATAAAAATCTAAGGTTCGGCTAAATGACTTAGATAAGGTTATATATATTAATAATAAACAACTTGGGGTTCTTTTGGCTTGATATAGTAAGTTTATTAACCTTATAGTGCAAGAAAACAAGAAGACACGGTAAAAGTAAAATTATATAACTTAAAGTTAAATCTAAATGATAAGGTTAAAATTGATACCTAAACTTGTCTAAATTCTATTGGATGAGAGGATTTACACCCCTCCCTTCCTTATCTTCAAAATATATCAATTTGGAGCTATTAAAAACAGAATTTGAATTTATAATAAAATAATATTTTTAGTTATTCCAAAGGTGCCCCTCTCCTCCCTTATAAAAAGGCACCTCCTCCCTCTCTTCCTCACACCACTTTGAGCCTTCAAGCTCGGCCAACCCCTGACAATTTCTCCTCTCCACTTCCCTAGAGATATCCTAGAGGTCCTGGTCTTCTTCAAATACCAAGTTTAGTGCCCTAAAAGGAAGTCTCAAAGAAGCGCTTCAAAGAAGAGGAGGTTCGGACACTTACGAAGCAAATTGGACCTAAGGTAAGGGAAATATCACAATCTCATTTTTATCTGAGATTGTTTATACTTTGGAATTTACTGGGGTGTATTTTATCATCCAAATCCATGTTTCCACAATATGTAATATTATTTCCATCCACCTACAATTTCTTAAATCCAATTTTACCCTTCGGTGAGTTTTTAGTAAAAGATATGAAAGGAATATTTTGTCGTTTTTCGTACGAGGTACTTTTTGACTTTTCCGACAAAAGTACGGGAAGAATGTTTTTTTAACTTATACGGCATGAATGGATTTTTAAAACATTATTTCCAAGAAGCTTCCTTTACAAGTTTTCAAGTTTATTTTTAATCAACTTCTTTTAGTTTAAAATTGTATAACATGAAAGGAAAATGTTTTTGAAGTAGAAAGGATGTTTTCCTCAAGAATGGAGTTCAAGTGTTTTATCAAAATTATTTTCCATCTAAGATAATATAGGGTTCTGTTTCAATCCCTATTATTACATTTATTTTATTATTTTGTGATGGAATTATTTTTTTGAATTCTTTTATCTTATATGAATTGTTTTATGATGTCATGTTGTTTAAGAATCTCATTTTTATTACATGAGTTATGAAATGATGTATGATTTATGATTTTGTGGCACATATAAGAATGGTATCATTATGAGATGGGTGGGACCTATATCTCCCTCCAATTCATTGGGTAAAGATTTTATATCTCATGAGATAGACATGGCTGGAACGGTAGGTTATACCGGTTCAGTGAAACAGGACTGAAACGAGGAGTGAACTCGGTTCAGAAATGGACTTTGTCCACTAAGATAGTCTTGGCAATGAGTCTTGACTAATAAGAAATGATTATCTATGATTATGTGTGTATGCCACAAAGTTTCATGTTTTAAGTTATGATTATTGGGATTTCATTTCACTACTATGAATTATCCCATGTTATGAAATTATGATCTCTTTTGCAGGTTAAGATTTCCAAAAGTTATGTTCTTATGAATATGATGTGATTGATATTTCTTTTGTTTACCCTTACTAAGAATTTGAGCTCACCCTTTTGTATGTTTTCTTTACCCAGGTCTGGAAGAAGCTTATTAAGTAAGATATTCTAAAAGGGACTATAGATATGATGAAATAAATGGGAGACAGTGTAGACGCTTTATGAACCAGTTGTTTATGTTTCCTAGTTTCTAAAGACACTATACCTATATGGTCCTTTCGTGGTTTTTTTATATGTTGTAATAAGTATGCTTCAATTTTGAAGTATTAACAATGTATGTAAAGTATGGGTCGTTATATATATGTTGCTTGAATTTTCTTTATACCCTTACAAAACTTATTTTTGATCTTTACGTAATTCTGGAACTTCCTTGTTATTCTTACACAACTTATTTATACCCTTATGTATCTTATATAATCTTCTGTTTAACTTTATGTGAGCATGTCACTAACCCTTATATAGGATATATATATTAATGATTGCCTTTACACAACATATATAAAGTGTTTTTACCCTTATATAAGGTATGATATATCCTTATTACCTTTATGCATACATGTATGCTCACCTTTACATAGTTTTGAAAATCTAGAATTTCCCGTTTGCTCTATTTCTCGATATTCTTGAAATTTTAATTTTCTTCATGCACATATAAAATTTTTAAATTGTTTTAATATTTCTATAAATTCATATTAATGTTATAGAATCTATGTGAATTATTTCTACATTTTTTTAAACACATTTATATGATGATTTATTTTGTTCTTCTTTTATGCATAAACCTTCAGTAAATGTTTCAAATATTTGGATTTTATTATTTTGAATTTATTTGTTTATTTTTATTATTTATAAATTCATGTTTAAGTCTAATGAAGTTATTCAAATTTGTTTTATTTAATATAGTGTATTTTTAGTTTTATATTATCATATTTATAAATATGAAAAGAAGTTTGAATTTTGAATTTTGAATTTATAGAATAACTTTTTGTGAGATTTTATGAGATATATTTGACCTATTATTTTGGAGTTTCTAACAAGTGTTTTTAATTTAATTTGAATTGCTAAAAAAATTTAATTTCAAATAATAGTATAATTGATAATATTTTTCTCTCTCCTAAATAATTTTGGGATAATATTGTTTTTGTTTTGAATTTAATTTTCGAAAAATTTACATGTCCTTATTGATTTAATTCTTTTTAAAGGGGTCAGTGGTCTTAAACAAATTATGGTCAAAATACATTAAAATTAGACATATTCAACTTAAAGACTCCCTATGGATTCCAGAACATTACCTAAGGATGAGAATCCTATGTATATAGACCTTTGGAGGCCTTGTAAATCTACATCAACATTCCTTAATGATCATTCTCTAATTACTAATATGAACAATTTCCCTCAAAGTGATTTCATTTTTAAAACTCATTTTATTCTTTTAGAGTGTGAAAAAAACTGTAATATCCTAATTTCCCTATTATTTTTTTCTCATTATCTCCTAGTGTTCATCATATTCATTGAGATAATTGAGATCAATCTTAAAAGTGATTGATTACTAGCAATCCTCTCCTCTTCCTCTTTTTTATAATATCTGTTTTCATTGCCTTTAAAGTGGGGGACATCAGTTTTCTTTCCACTTCCTTTAAAAATTCAAGTGAATATTCTTCTGTGGCTTATATATTTACTGTTAAAGATCTAGTGTCTATTGTATCTGATTTCTTATTATAACCTAAAAATCAAGGGATAGTTTTTTCATATTGATTAACATTAAATTCAAGGGATTAATACATTAAATCATTAATATATTAAGGTGGTAGATGTATGGGTACCATTGGGTACTATTTTTGAGATTCCTTATCAAATATCTTATCTCTTTTACTTTCCAAAATTTTATTTATTTATTGCTTTCAATTGTTCATTTCATAATTTATTTAATTCATCAAACTTTCTTAATCAATTTATTCTAGAATCACCCTTTGTTTTTATTCTTTTCCTTTTATTGTTATATATTATTACATATGTGTTCTTTTAATAATTTGATACTTTTATTTCATTCAAAAGTTGTTAATTTCTTAACTCTTTTTAAAATAATTTTTTAAAATTGTATTGTCTTCCTTTAAATTTTTAAATGGAAATTCACCCCTACCATTTTACCTATCTCTGACCCATATTTGGTATCAAAGGAGTTTTGACTAGTTTAAATTATTTGTTTTTAAATTCATTCAAAGTATTTATTTTCAAAATCCTTAACTCGTTTTTTCAAATAAATCTATCTTTTTAAAATGTATTTTTCAAACACCCATGGTAGTCCTAAAGGATAATAACTAGGTTGTGCTCTGTTTTTTTATGGTACTAATTATTCTTATTGGAAATCTTAAATATTTAATTTTTTTAGATCTAAAATGGATCCCTGATGATATTTCTACTTTTTAATTAGATGGAAAAGTTATGAATATATTGAATTGTGGATTATATGTTTATTAATTTAATAGAGTTTCTTCATGAAAACCCACATATGAAATTTATAATCTTTTATAAATATCTTATAAAGGTATAAATTAATCCATGGAATCAAAGGAAAAAAATGAGACAATAATCCTTAATATAATCTATAGAAAATAATAAAGTGATGGAAATAGTAAAACCCAACAATATATTAAAAAGGATAAGGTACTCAAAGAAACAATATTTAATGTAAGTACTGACTCTCTAATATCAATTGGTTCAAGTGATTCAAGGACAAAGTGCCTCATGGCTGAATTTAATGTAAGTAAACACTTAAATTCTAAATCTTTTTCCACCTAGTATTCCTTCTCTTCTACTAATTATGCTTATTCTTTAACTTATAAAGATCTTCTTAATGTTAAAAATTAACTTCAAAATGGTTTTTTGATCTTCTTTCTAAATTCAAAGTTCATAAAAAAGAAATGCAACTTTATTGTTTCCATAAAATATCAACTTTTAAAATAAAATAGAGGGTTTTATTTTAAAATAAAAGAACAATAAAATGTTAAAAATTTATAATTTCAAATTAAAGATATTAAAAACACTCTTTCTATTTTACCTAAGGGGAAGAAAATTTAAACAAGATTTTTGGTTCTTAAAAAACTATTAAAATAATTATTGTTTTAGTTTTTCAAATCAATCGAGTTTTTCTAATAATTCTAAAAAGAATAATTTTGTAAAGTTAATTTATAAAAATAAATTTTTTAATTATTTTAAGAAATTTTTTTATCTAGTTTATGAATGAAATTTTAAAAATGTTAGATAGGGTAGACCAAAAACCATTCATCTTACTTCTAAATTTTATAAAATAAATTATCATACTAAACAAATTTGGTTTCCAAAATCTTTATTATACAATCTTAGTACACCCAAAATTGTTTCTTCATCTCAATGCTTATCATCACACACTACTAGACCCAAACTCTGGGTACCAAAAGGCACTATCTTTTGATAGTGATGCCACTGAACTTCATTGAAATATATTTTGGTGGATATATAATAAAGGAAAAAAATGGATGATCCAACTCTAACCTATTTTTATTTCAAAAAGATAAATATATGGAGTTGAGATCAAAAATAAAATCCAATAAGTATTTTAAATTTTATATAATTTAATTATTTTATATAGGGGAGTTTTTTAATAGACCATCTTTTACTCTCTCAGCTATATCCAAGCATCTTGAATATAATATCTAAGTATGTTTAATCTTGAAAATAATATCTAAGTATGTATTAAATGTTTATCTCATGATATACTTTTTAAAAAAAAATTAATAATTATTTTCAAATTTATTTTTAAATTTATTTTATTCAATTTTTTTAAAATTTATTATTAAATATTTATAATTTTTTTTGAGTTTTTTTTTCAAATCATTTACTAATTCATTGAAAAAAATTCTAATTAATTGTAAATCATTTTCTAATTAATTTTAAAATATTTTATAATTCATTACCAATGTTTATTTCTAATTCATTTCAAACCTTTTATAATTCTTTTAATATCCTTATACATGTTAAAGGTTCTTTATTATCAAAATTTTCTAATTTTTTAAGAATTTTCTGTTCATAACTTATCTTTTCTTGAGAATGAACATAATTGTTTATATCTATTGTTTCTTGAATTTAATTTCCTTATCTTTTAAAAAAAGATTATTTTTTGAAGCTTAAAATTTAAGCTCTTAAAGTGATTGATCAACTCTCTCCCACCTTGGGATAATTTTTATTCTTTAAGTTAGGGAGAGCCTAGCTCTTTATTTTCTAGAAAATCTTTATACATCAACCCTGATCTTTATAGGAATAAGGTTCTTCGTTCCATTTTTTATATTTTATTTTTAAATTTCTTGTAAATTTATTTTTAAAATTATTTTAAAATTTTCTTTTTTTAATTTTCTTTTAATTTTTTTAAATTTTTTAATTCCTTTTTAGATTTATTTTTAATTTTTTTTTTAATTTTTTTATAAAATTTTGTTTTTAAAAAATATTTTTCAAAATTTATTTCAATTTTAATTTTATAAAAAAAATTCCTAAAAACATTTCATCATTTTGAAAAGTAAAGTGAGTTTTTTTCTCTAAGAAAATCATTCATGTCTAGATACAAAAAATTGGATGTGGTTCCGACGTAGATACTCTTAGGGATTTATCGTGAAAAGAGTTAATTGGGTTTGTTAACCCTTACTTCATCTTGTGAATGGTGAGTGGGACTTATTGTACACATGATTTGATACTATCGAGGGATTTTCTATGGTTTATTAATAAAACAATTACTTTACCATTATAAAGAAAATGTTTTTTCAAAAAAAATAAAGTCTTTTCTTTATTTTAATCTTATTTAATGGTTATGATCCCTTTAAGTCTCTTGATGCATTAATTTACGGGGACTAATCTTATTAATACTGAAATAATTATAGAAGAGGCATTTTCTTTTTTCAAGATAAATTTCAAAAATTAAAGTTTTGTTTTGTTTTTAAAACAATGTTATACAGATTTTTCAAAAAAATATTTTTAAAAGTTTTAGATTTTAAATCATTTTTCCAAAAAAAATTCTATTATCTTAAGATTTATTGAAAATCTTTCTTTCATTATATTTTAAAGTTTTTAAATTTTCTTTTTTTTAACTTTATTTTAAACTCTCTAAAAATATCCATAATGATGGTAATCATAGATTTAAATTTATTTAACTTTATTATATAACCCCAAATATAACGTCTTTTTGAATAATTCCAAAATAGGAGAGAAATTTTCAAATTGATATTTTTTTAATTATTAAAAAGGAAAAGACTATTAGAGTGGTTTCTTACCCATTTAATTATAATTAAAATATTCTATATTATATAATTTCATTTTTTAGATAAATATAATTTTATTTTTTATTGAAATTTATTATTTATTATTTAATTATTTTTTAGTTATTTTTCATTTATTGTTATTTTTTTATTCTATACAATTTTTTTTAGTTAAATCTTGTGAAAAAATATATATTTTTATAATTTTTTTTACCCTTATTTGAGATTTATATTTTTTTTCTTCCCTTACGTGATTCATTTTGTACCTTTACATGAGTTTTAGAAATTACCTTTTACCTTTACATAAGATTTTCTCTTACACATATGCAGGTCATATAATCTTCTATCTATCCTAACATAACTATTTGAAAATAAAACTTACCCTTGCATATATTTCTTCATACCCTTGCAAAAGTTTTGTAAATTATATTTTACCTTTAATCATGTAAGCATGTACCCTTACGTAGCCAGCTTAATTTTCATCTTACCCTTACGCAGTGCATGAAAGTTTAGCTTTACCTTATATATCATTCCTAGATAACTTTATGCAGTGCTTCAGTTTTATTTATACCCTTACTCAACTTCTTTGTTACCTTTACACAGTGCTGGAATTTCCTTGTTACCCTTACGCAACTTATTTTTACTCTTATGCATCTTATATAATCTTTTGTTTGCCTTTATGTGAGCATATCACTTACCCTTATGCAAGCTATATATACCCATGATTACCTTTATAAAACATGTATAAAGTGTGTTTTACCATTATTTAACGTATAATATCTCCTTGTTACCTTTATCAATACATGCAATCTAACCTTTTCATAGTTTTGAAAATCTGGAATTTACAGTTTTCTCTGTTTCTCAATATTCTTGATATTTTTATTTGGTGCATGCATATAATAAAATGTTAAATTATTTTAATGTTTCTATAAATTCATATTAATATAATATAATCTATGATAATTACTTTTTACATTATTCTAAATACATTTATATGAAGATTAATTTTGTTATTAATTAATGCATGAACTTGAAAAAAAAATTTCAAATATTTTAATTTTATTATTTTGAGTTGATTTGTTCATTTTTATTATTTCTAAATTCATGTTTAAGTCTAATGAAGTTATTAAAACTTGTTTTATAGTTTTTAATATAGTGTCTTTATAATTTGATATTGTTTCATGTATAAATATGGAAATAAGTATGAATTTTTAATTTTTAATTTTTAATTTATAGAATAACTCTATGATATTTTATGTGATATCTTTGACCTATTATTTTGGAGTTTCTAACATGTGTTTTTAATTTAATTTGAGTTTTTAAAATAGTTTAATTTTAAATGATAGTATTATCTATTATATTTTTATCTCTCCTCAATAATTAGAAGATAATATTATTACACTTTTTAATTTAATTATCTAACAATTTCTTAGCCTTGTTGAGTTAATTCCTTTTAAAGAGATCAAGAAGGATTAAAAAAATGATGGTCAAAATATATTGAACTTAGAAGTATTTGTCTTAAAGGCTCTTTATGGATTCCAGAACATTATCAAAGGATGATAATCCTATAAATAAATACTTTTGGAGGACTTGTAAATATATATTGGCATTCCTTGACAATAATTATCCAATTTCCAACATGATCAATTGATCTCAGAGTGCTTTCATTTATGAATCTATTTTTATACTTCTAGAGTATGAATAAAATTATAATATCCAAATCACTCTTTTCTTTTATTCTAATTATCTCTTAGTGTTCATTATATTTATTGAGAGAATTAAGACTATGCTTAAAAGTGATTACATCCTATCAATCCTCTCATCTTCCTCTTTCTCCTAATATTGGTTCTCACTACCTTTAAAGTGAGAGACTTTGGTTTTCTTATCAATTCCTTTAAAAAGGTAAGTGAATATTATTTTGTGGTTTCTAGCTTTTTCATTAAATATATAGTGTCTATTGCATCTTGTTTCTTACTATAACCTAAAAATTAAGGGATAGTTTTGGTATCTTGGATACCATTAAATATAAGGTACTAATACATTAAATCCTCAAGGGATTTATGTGGTGGAAATATGGGTACCTTTTGTTACTATTGTCAAAATTCATTACCAAATATCTTACCCTATTTACTTTCCATAATTTTATTTATTTATCACTTTCAATCGTTCATTTCATAATTTTTTTAATCAATCAAACATGTTTAATCAATTTATTCTTAAATCGCACTTTGTTTTTATTATTATAATTTTATTATTATATATTATTATATTTTTACACTTTCAATAATTTGATTATTTTATTTTATTCAAAAGTTTTTTATTTATTTAATATTTTAAAAGAATTTTTTGAAATTGGATTTTTTTTTAATTTTTTAAAGGTAAATCCCCCCTTTCTTTCCACTTTACCTATCTCCAACCTACATTTGGTACGAAAGGAATTTTGATTCTTTTTAATTTATTTGTTTTCAAAATCTTTCAAAGTTTTTATTTTCAAAATATTTAACCAATTTTTTCAAATACATATCTCTTTTTAAAATTTATTTTTAAAACACTCATGGTGGTCCTGAAAGAAAATCATTAGGTTGTGTTCTATTTTTTATGGTGTTAATTATACTTATTGGAAATATATAATGTCTACTTCTCTTAGATCTATTGGCTATCTTGTTTATAAAATTTTTATGCATGGCTATTATCTTTTATCTGATAAAAAAGAAAAATGGACCCCTGATGATATTTCTTCTTTTGAATTAGATTGTAAAGATATGAATGCATAAAATTGTGGTTTAGATGTTAATGAATTAAATAAAGTTTCTTTATATAAAACCATGAATAGAACATAGAGGATTTTAAAAATATCTTATGAAGGTATAAACGAATCCATGGAAGTAAAGGAACAAAAGGAGACCACTATCCTCAATAAAATCAATTAAAAATAATTAAGTAATGGTGATAGTAAAATCCAACAATGTATTAAAAAGGAGAAGGTACAAAAAAAAGAAATATTTAACATAAGTTTTGGATCTATCTCCTCAAAGTAGTTCAATTGATTCAAGCCCAAGTGCCTCATGGTCGTAGTTGAGGTATGTAGCAACTTAAATTCTAAATCTTATTATACATATTAATTGACTTATGAAGATCGTATCGATGCCAAAAATGAACTTCAAAATTCTTTTTTTAATCATCATTTTAAATTCAAAGATCTTAAAATGGAAAGAAACATTTTTGTTTCTAAAAAATATCAAATTTTGAAATAAGAAAGGATTTTATTTTAAAATAAAAAGAACAACCAAATGCTGAAAATTTGGAATTTCAAATTAAATATCTTTAAAAAAATATCTTTTTATTTTACCTAAGGGGAAGAAAATTTAAATAATATTTTGGGTTCTAAAAAACCTACTAAAAATTTTTATGGTTTTAGTTTTTCAAATCATTTCAGTTTTTCCAAAAAATATAAAAAAACTACTTTTATAAAGTGAACTTCTCAAAATAAATTCTTTAATTATTATAAGAAATTTGGTAGTATAGTTTATGAATTAAATTGTAAAAATTAAAGATATGGTAGACCAAAAAGAATTAAATTTTCTTCTCAATTTTCTAAAATAAATTCTCATATCAAGCAAGTTTAGGTTCTAAAAATCATTATTATCCAATATTAGTAGTCCCAAAAAATCCATCTCAATGTTTATTCTCTCACACCTTCAAACCAAAAATATAGGTTCAAAAAGACACCCTCTTTTGATATATTATAGGGTGATGTCACTAAACATCATTGTAATATATTTCTATGGCTATAAAATAAATGAAAAAATGGATGATCCAACTCTGAAGTAGTTTTTTATTAAAAGAAGAAATATATGGACTTGAGAACGAAAATAAATTCAATAGGTATTGTAAATTTTATATTCCTTAATTATTTTATATAGGTGAGTTTTTTAATGATATTTATTTTATTATCTCACCTACATCCAGGAATCTTGAATATAATATATAAGAATTTATAATCTTGAAAATCATATATAAGCATGTTTTAAATGTTTATCTCATGACATACTTTTTAAAAAAAATTAATTTTTATTTTAAAATTTCTTTTTAAATTTATTTTTTAAAATTATTTAGAATTTATTTTAAAATAAATTTAATTTTTTTTCAAATAATTTACTAATTCATTGCAAGAAATTTTATAATTCCCTGAAAATAATTTTCTAATTTATTGCAAAGCATTTTATAATTCATTGAAAAAAATTTCTAATTTATTGAAAATATTATTTCTAACTCATTGAAGATATTTTTATAATTATTTTATTATCCTTATACATGTTTAAAGGATACTTACCATCAAAATTTTCTACTTTTTAAATAATTTTTAGTTCATATCCTATCTTATCATGAGAATTAGAATAATTTTTTATATCTACTAGCATCTGGAATTTAATTGTATTATATTTTAAGAATCTTATTTTTTGTGAAACCTCAAAACTTAACCTCTTGAAGTGATTGATAAACTCTTTCCTACCTTGAGAATAATTTTTATGCTCTAAGTGATAGTGATCCTAGTTATTTCCTTCTTAGAAAAGATTTGATATCAATCTTGATATTTATGGGAACAAGGTTCTCCATTCAATTACTTTTTAAATTTTATTTTAAATTTTCTTTTTAAATTTTTATTTTAAATTTGTTAATTTCCATTTTAAACTTATTTTTATTTTTTATTTTTATTTTTCTTCTTAAAATTTTGTTTTTCAAAATTGTTTTCCAAAATAAACTTAAAATTTAATTTTATAAAGAAAAACCAAAAAACTTATCATAATTTTGAAAAGTGAAGTGGGTATGATACTTCATGTAAAACATTCTTGTCTTGATAGAAACAAGTGGATGTGTTTTTGGCATAAATACTCCTAGGGATTTTTCCTGAAAAGAGTTGATTGTGTTTGTAAACCCTTTCTCCATCCTAGGCATGGTGAGTGGGCCTTACTGCACGCCTTCATTAATACTCCCAAGGAATTTTCTATGATAAATGTATATTTAAATTTTTATCTCTTTATTATCTACCCCCATGTATAACTGATTTTTGAATAATTCCAAAAGGGGGGAGAAATTTTGAAAATGATATTTTTTGTAATTATCAAAAAGGGGTTGATTATTGAAATAGTTTCTTTCCACTTTAATTATTTCATGTTTTGATATTTACAATAATATATATTTAATAATTCCATTTTTTGGATAATTATAATTTTATTTTTTATCAAAATATATTATTTTTTGTTTAATTTTTTTTTAGTTATTTTTCATTTTTTTATTATTTTTATTCTATATGATTTTTTGTAGTTAAATATTGTGAAAAAATATTTTTTATAAAGTTACTTTTTTCCATTATATGGGCTTTATATTTTTTTTTACCCTCACATGAGTTATTTTGTACCATTACTTGAGTTTGATAAATTACCTTTTACCATTATGTAAGTTATGCTCTTACCCTTATGCAAGTCATATAATATTCTATCAACTCTTACATAACTCATTGAAAATGAAGTTTACCCTTACATATATTTCTCCTTACCCTTACACAAGTTATATGAATTATCTTTTACCTTTGAGCATGTAAGATTATACCCTTACATATCCAGTTTAATTTTCAAGTTTTCCTTACACGGTACATGAAATATTAGCTTCCCCTTATGCAGCATTCCTAGCTACATTTACGCATCACTTGAATTTCCTTTTTACCCTTACACAAGTTATTTATTACCTTTATGCAATGATTAAATTTCCTTGTTACACTTATGAAACTTATTTCTACCCTAAGAACTTTATATAATATTCTTTTTACCTTTACATGACCATATCACTTACCTTATACGAGCTATATATATCCATGCTTACATTTATGCATCATGTATAAAGAGTTTTTTACCCTTACTCAAGGTATGAGAACTTCTTATTACCATTACGCATACATGAATTCTTACCTTTACATAGTTTTGAAAATCTATAATTCTAGTTCTCTATGTTTCTCTATATTCTTGATATTTCGGTTTTCTACATGCATATAAAAAATGTTTAAATTGTTTTAATGTTTCCATAAATTCATATTAATGTTATAAAATCTATGCAAAGTATTTTTACATTTCTTTAAGAACATTTATATGAAGATTAATTTTTCTCTTCATTTACACATGAACTTGAAATAAATGTTTCAAATATTTTGATTTTTTTCTTTATAAATTCATGTTTAAGTCTAACAAAGTTATTCAAACTTGTTTTATAGTTTTTAATATGGTATATTTATAGATTGATATTATCACATGTATAAATATGGAAATCAGTTTTAATTTTGATTTTTGAATTTATAGAATAAATCTGTGTGATATTTTAATAGATATCTTTGGCCTATTATTTTGGAGTTTCTAATGAGTGTTTTTTATTTAATTTTAATTGTTAAAATATTTTTAATTTCAAATGATAATATTATCAATAATCTTTTTCTCTCTCTTTGATAATTCTGGGATAATATTAATACTGTTTTGAATTGAATTTCCTGGAAATTTATTTGGAATTGTTGATTTATTTCTTTTTAATGGGATTGACAAGGATTAAACAAATGATGGTAAAACTACATTGAAATTAAATGTATTTGTCTTAAATAATCCTGATGGATTCTATAGCATTATCAAAGTATTAGAAGCATATAAATAGAGACCCTTGGAGGCTTTGGAAATCTACATCAACATTCCTTGATAATCGTTCTCAAATTTTCAATGTGATCAGTTTCTCTCAAACTAATTTCATTTCTAAATATATATTTCTCATTATATAGTATGAAAAAAATTATAATATCCAAATCACTATCTTTTTTTATTCTCACTCTCTCCTAGTGTTCATCATATTCATTAAGATAATTGAGACTAATCTTAAAAGTGATTACTTTCTAGAAATCCTCTCCTCTTTCTATTTCTTCTAATAGTGGTGTTCACTGCCTTTAAAGTGAGGGAATTTAGTTTTCTTGTCATTACCTTTAAAAATAAATGGGTTATTCTTCTTTGGTATCTATATTTTTCATTAAAGAGCTAGTGTCTATTGTATATTCTTTCTTGTTATAACCTAAAAAGTAAGGGATAGTTTTGGTATCTTGGGTAACACTAAAGCTAAGGGACTAATACATTAAATCCTAAATGGATTGAGGTGGTATAGGTAGGGTTACCTTTGGGTACTATTTATATACTTCCTTACCAAATATCTTGTCTCATTTACTTCTAAAATTTTTTTATATCTCACTTTCAATCATTCATTTCATAATTTTTTTAATGCATAAAAAATGTTTAATCGGTTTATTCTTGAATCACCCTTTGTTTTTTTCTTTCACTTTTATTATTATATATTATTATATATTTTCACTTTGAATACTTTGATTCCTTTATTTTATTCAAAAGGTTTTAATTTCTTTAATCCTTTTAAAAGAAGTGTTTAAAATTGGATTGTTTTAATTTAAATTTTTTGAGGGAGATTCACCTCCCCCCTTTCCATTTTACCTATCTCTGACCTATAATAGATTCTTAATATTTCAACAATTAAGTATTTAGAAATATAAATCATGTGTTTTTCTACTTTATTTTAACTTTATTTATATATGAATAAGAAAGATTTAATTATATTTAATAAAATCTTCACATAGGTGTTTCAAAAATTCTTATCATAGTTGGTATGAATAATGGTTAGATATAAATAAGGAAATATGATTGTTATCTATATATTTAATTATCATTAATATCATTCTCATGTTTCAGTTATTAAAGTGAAATTCTAATCAATGTAGGTTTTTAGTAGTTTTTCACGATACATTTTTCATGAAACATAGTCTCAATATACTTTTGATAATTTGATCTCCTTAAAAGTAAACTCATGGTAATTTTTAAAAATTAATTCGATTCAAAATAGAATCTATCACTACATATTGATATTATATTTTCATAAAAATAGTATTAACCTCATCATAAATAATTAATGATACTTTTTTCTAATAACTTATTCGAACCTTTATCAAATACTACCAAACCACTTTGAATAATATCGTCAATATTTATGAGAAATTATCAAATATATAAAACATATAAAACAAATCATATAAAATTACAATAATTAGAAATACTAAAATTAGTGTGTAATATAGTGTAACATTTCCTAATATGTTGGAAAAACATTTTTTCTTTATGCTAAAACACTATATGGTGTTAACATCTCATAGGCTCACATTTTTCATGCATGGTATATCTTCTGATCGTGTACAACTTCTAATAATTGAAAAATGTAATAACCAGAATCTAAAAATCATATACTACATGAACCAAGGATTCCTATATATAGGGATTTAAAATTAAGTTTCCTATAATTTCAATGCACATTATATAAATTATGATAATTTAATTATATATGCGTGAAAAGATTCAGTGAATATCCTGATGCATATTGTGTACTGCATGCACATTTCTACAAAATGTGATCTACAATCACAAACAAGCTATATTTTCTAGTTTACAGATATCTCTTCATATATTAATATCTTACAATAATATATTCATAACTTCCAATTATAGTTGCAAACATAGATTATTTGAGTTTCTATTCAAACTACATGCAACTTTTTCAGATAATCTAAATGTGTAAAAAAAATTCTAGAGTATGAACTTCATGCGAATGAAATATCTTCGATTTCTAGTAATCCATTTCAACATGTATAAACGTGAGGCATAGCTAAGTGATAATATTTGGTTCATAAGGTTGATATATAGATCTTTGTAAAGTTAATATAATAATTATGTAAGGTTTGTAAAACATTTTTGTAAGGTACAATAAAAAGTTCATAAGGTTAATTTTTAAACTTCATAACGTTATTTTCCTTCAAAAATAAATAAAACATAAGTTTATATGGTTATTTTTATTTTTATAAATTTTGAAACTCCTCTTCATAAGGTTCAAGTAATATTTTCATAAAGTTAAAAGACACTTTATAAGGTTCAATATCAAACTTCATAAAGTTCAAGTCTTTTTTCAAAAAATAATAATACACTCCATAAGTATCGATATGAAAAAACATAATGTTCAAATCAAAAAACACATCAGATTAAACTCACCAATTTTTTTAGGTTCAATTGATACTTATAAAAATTTTGATAAAAACACTAAAATCTCAAAAAAAAAACAGGGATGTAAAATACTTAATGAAATTAATTAGTAAAAACTAAGAATTTTAAGAAATAATAAGAATAAATAATTAGAGGGGGGAAAGTGATGAATTTATAATTATCAAAATGTATCCACAGAGAGATAAAGTGCCTCTCAAATAATGAACACTAAATTGGACTCATTACTTAGTGAAATTTAGATCTTTTCCTACTAATGGATATAATATATTTTAAAAGGGGATTCCATTTTAGTGGGAACACATTTAATAAAATTACTTATTAAATGAATGTAAAACATGATACTCATTTGATAAAATCTTATATTATAGATATAATAAAATCATCATCATTAAACATGAATTTGAAATAAATCATTAAAAAAGGAGAAGCTTAATGTAAGAAAACTTCTTAGAATGGTGCAAATCATAATAATCATTATTAATTAATTAATTAATAAAAACTTTTGTTGGATAAAATCCTTCCTAGGTAACCTAATATTAAAGTTATTCAATAAGTAAATCAAGATTCTTATGGGTGTTATAGAATAATTCACTTTAGGTTTCTAAGGAATAAGAAAAAAATGACCAAAGGAACTTTATTCTCTATTCATATACTCAATATGATTCAGTGTGACTTGAATTGGCGATGCTAAATATATCCTTTAATGCATGAAATAGATATTGAATTATTTATATAAACATTTCTGGAATTTTCTAACAATGTAAACGATTTCAAGAAATGTTTACCCTATTTTATAAAAGTGTTGAGGATGTATGAGCATGAAAGTTGTTTTATAGGATCTAGTTCCTTATAGAAAATACTTAAGGGTAAGGTTTTGAGCTATAAATAGAAGATTGGATTTGTCTGATAATCATATTTGGTCACTGAAACCTAAGGATAGTGGGAGAAAGAAGGGAAAATATTACCATAAAATGGAATATCTAGGATTTCAAAATGGGTTTGAGAAACTCCATAGAGATTTTATACTATGTATCATTGTTATAGAATCCAATTATTTGATTCTGAAGGGTATATAATACCAATTGTATATTTTTGAAATATTTTAAGTATATAGTAGTTCAAAATCAAGTAAATAATTGATGGATCTTGAAGTTTGTATTCAAATGATGAAGCAAAGGGTTTTTGAATCATGATTTTGAATGAAAATGAGTATATCAATCTCAAGAGTATCTAAATAAAGGATGTGTATAATTATATAATCTCTCTTATATGATAAGGGATTTTTTTTAACAAAGAGTTATTATGAAAAATATGATATGATGGTATGATACACATGGTTTATGATTTATCATATTTTATAACATACTTGAAAATAAGGTAAGGATAAAAAATAGTTTTATTTGGGATAAATATTTTATTCAAGACATTTTATAAAACATTGTAAATTGAGATTCCACCACCCATAAGTGGAATGTTTTAAAGAATAAAGTCTTGTTTTCAAAACAAATTCTCTAAACACATATAATAACATATTTGATATGGATATAATAGTTTGTTTGTTAAATATTCCAACTAGAGAAAATCATAATTCTTTCCATACGGAAAAAAGTTTTTGTATCTTAGCATGATATTCCTAAGAGAATATAGTTTCTTAGAGGCTAGTATGAGTAAATTTGGACATAAAAGGTTCAAAGTAAATGAAAAAAAAAGAGTATACTCATCAAAATTCAAAGTGAATTTCACTTGATATCCTAAAAGAGTTTTGGATATGATGATAAAGAGAAATTTAAAGAGTTACATTTAGTTTTCATAATGAGGTAAATTTCACTTTATATCTTAAAGGAGTTTTAGGATATGTTTTTAAAAAAAATAATGTAAATAGTTACATTTTTTCCAAAAATGATCTCAAATAAAAAAACGTTTGATGTAAAGGTACCAAAAATGAGGATGATGATGAACTTAGAAATAGTTATAAATAGATATCATCAGTTATTAACATGGTAAAATTTGATGTTGTGGAGTAAAGGAATTTGAATACATGCTCAAAGAGTTGAACATTAGGGACATAATTCATATGTCTTACCATTATTTAAACTAGAATTATTCATAGATATCACTCACTAAAGAAGTTTAGTTGGAAGATCTTATAATATGGTCACATAGACATATTATAATAATTACATATAGATGTAATAAGTTTAAGAAAACTCAAAGTGCATAAAACATAAGGTTGATATGGCAGTTTATCATATTTGATATGATTATATGGGTGATTATGTAGGATTTTTAATATTATTAAAATTCTTTATGTGTATAAAATATATCATATTGTACAAAAAATAAATCTCCACTTTATCATACTTTTAGGTTGGATATATATATATATATATATATATATATATATATTTCAAAGTGAAATGATGATTAACATCCTAAAAGTTGAGTTATCCATAACCAATGTTCTTCATAGAGTATTATAGGTTGTGAAAAAATTATAAGGTTTCCATGAGTACGATTTTGTATAGAGATACAAAATATCCTCATGAGGCGTAAAATGAGTTTTGTGCACTAGATAACCCCCCAAGTATATACCATATAGGGTCTCATGCACTATGTATTTGGTATACTAGAGGTGAGTGTTTCATATTGAATCCATGCAACTAAGATTAGAGATATACCTATAATGATAAATTATATACTTTGGTAAATTTCATGTGAAATCATTTAGGATTAGCAAATCATGGGGTGTTTGGGTATGTTGTTGACTATGTCAATTGTTGGAAGTTAACCAATATATGATTTCTCATCTTGTATGACAAGTATGATATCTTGAACCTTGATTGAGATAGACCAAGAAGTGTATAGTCATACCTAGATAGTATATATGATATGGGTTTCTTGAAAATACTAAAAGAATGTATATTATAAGTTATTTGGATTAGGGGTATGTTATGTTCTCATCCACTAAGATGAATAACATGCAATCTATTCATTGACTTGGTCAGTCAATTATCAGAGAATTTAGAATGTATGAGTAGGCTATATGGAATTTTCATACTCTATGTTCCATGGCCACTCGTTGTCTTGGAAAAAATGATTATATTATTATGCATATTTGGATGTGATTTAGTTGGTGGACACATGTATTGATATACATGTGTTTGATAGAGATCATATCAAATCCATTTGTAGCTTGAGTAGCATTGACACTTTACTAAAGGTCAATCGTTTCTCAAATTTATTAATTTGAGAATTCATATTTATTTTCAACACTAAAAATTCATATGGGGTTACACTTTGTGGTCATGATAATGAGGATAAAGTTCATGAAACTTCGAGAACTACCCTAAATGTTCTTTGGAGGAGATCTAGAAGAAATTTTGGATGTATTTTTATAAGGTATTTATATGATGTGATTCACAATGAATTCATGATAGATTTTTGAAAAGGATTTTTGTAAAATATTAAAAAGTTATTTTGAATATGTATTTCAATATTTTTTAAAAATGGCATGACATAAAGTGAAAGTGAGCTAAAGTTTGTGAGGATTTTAGTTAAAGTGGGTGATTGATGGATATGTGCATGAAAACATAGTGGTTTAGACCATGTTGTAGTCTAGCCTTATGCATACCACAATGTATCTTGAGACACTGTGTCATGGAGGATATTCATGGGTATTATCACATTGTACGATAATCATTTATTCTCCCTCTACCATCCTCATCCATCTATCACTCTCAATTGAGTTATAATGCGATGATGATTGGAGGAGTTTGAATGTGCAAGGATATTCATTTAAATATTAAATGATTATTAATGGGATTGAATCATATTTTTCAAATATAAAATGATTTGACACATTGGGTATGTTTATGAAATGTACCATGAATAGGCCAAACGTTTTGAGTAGGGGTGTCGAGACCCTACCCGACCCGATGGGTTCGACCCAACCCAGTCGGGTTGGGTCGGGTTGTGTCGGGTTACATGAAAACATACTCGGGTTGGGTTTATGTTGGGTCTAACCATGCATGGGTTGGGTCAGGTCTTGGGTTGGATACATATAGACCCAACCCAACCTGATGACCCAATGGGTATATGAAAAAAAACCTCAGCCCGGTCGGCTACCTTATCTTCATTCAATCCCTCCCTCATGATCTCTTCCTACTTCTCCCCCCTTGACCCCAACCTTCCATCACATGGAGAAACCCTACCCCCCCCCCCCCTTCTTCCTTCCCTCATGAGTGATTGGAAAACCCTACTACCTCCCTCCACTTCTCCTCCTTCCTCCTCCTTCCTTGAGATTCCCTCATGAGAAAACCCTAACTCACCTTCTCTCTTCTCCTTCCCTCGTGAGAAAAACTTACTCCTCCTTACATCCTTCTATCCTGCCTCCTTTTTCACTTTTGATAAATCACCCACCCAGCTAGAAAATCCATCCTCACTCACCTCCTCCTTTGACCTTCCCTCTCAATTGATCAAGATAAAGCCTACTCATATGATTTGCCTCCTCCTCCTAGATTAATGTGTGAGTTCTAGTGGTATGTAGTTATTTATTTTTTATCATGTTATTTCTTATTATCTTCCAAATTCATTGATGTTTTGGTGATGATGATAACACCACTATTACTCAAAACCAATTTCTTCTTCTTCTACAAAGGGTGTGCCACAGCAGAGTCATGCTAGTGGGTCACAGGTGGGAGTATTTTTCAGACAGTATCTATTCATTCATAGAAGGTAGTACAAAAAGTGGTTATAATCCTCTAGTTTCCATAGGAACTCAAAGTCAGATAGGGTATACTCTAATTACACATTCAATTAAAGAAATATGAGGGGTATTAGTAGCAAAATAGTTGAAGAAACTGAAGGTAAGCAGTCTCCTAAAAAGGTAATAGTTCATAAAGCTCCTACTGTAGGTTCTAAAGTTTCTCAAGATTAAGATCATTTTCATAAGAAAAATGGAATTGTTTTTGTAATTATTATGGTAAATATTATGCTTTCACGTCTATATGGCATGGAACTAGTCATTTGAATAGGCATTTGACAAGGTTTAATAAAAATCCTCAAAAAAATATTGAGAAAAGTCAAACCAGTATTGCTCTTAGAAAGAAGTGTGAAGATGATGATGATGGGACAGTTAAAATTTCAGTAGATCATTTTATTCAAGAGTGAAAAATAGCTCTTACTAAAATGATAATAATTGATGAGTTATCATTTAAATATGTTGAGAATAAAGGTTTTAGAGAATTTATTGAAGTTGTTTAACCAAAATTTCAAGTTCCATCTAGAAAAAAAAGTTGCTAGAGATTTATTGTAGTTATATTTGACTGAGAAATAAAAATTAAATTCTACATTTTATATGTTCTCTCATATTTTATGTCATACAAATGTCACATGGACTTTAATTGAAAATTTGAATAATATGTGTGTAACTGTGCATTTTATTGATGATAATCAGATCTTAAATAAAAAAATCAGGTTTTTTCTTGTTTTAGATCATAAAGGGTAAAAAATTGGCCAATTATTAGAACATATATTGAAACAATGAAGGATTTAAAGGATTAATTATATTATTGTGTACAATTATACTTCTAATAGTATAGTGATTAGTTATTTGGTGAAGGGTTAATGATTAGAATGGGTATATTCTTAAAGGATATCATATTCATATGAGATGTTGTGCACATATTTTAAACCTTATTATTAGTAATGGGATAAAGGAAATATCAATATAAATTTCTATAATCATAGTTTTCTAAAAAATTTGATAATTTCACCTTTTAGATTGGCTCTTTTCAAGAGAATATTCGAGGAGTTAAAAATTCCTCATAAACTGACCATAATTCTTGATGTGCCTACTAGGTGGAATTAATGTTGCTTTATGTTGGATGTTGTAGAGAAGTATGAGAAAGTATTTATTCTTCTTGAGGAGGATTATAGTTTTAGGAGTTCTATTATCTTTGATGGTGGGACTCCTTCAGCATATGATTTTGAGTGTGCTCATGTATTTTTCAAATTTTAAAAAATATTTTATGATAAAACTATTTAATTTTCTGGTTCTATGCATGTGTCATGTCACACTTTCTTTGATACTCTTTGTGACATATATAGAAAAATCAAGAAATGGATGAATAGTAGTGATAATAATGTAAATGAAATGTCTATTGTAATGAAGGTGAAGTTGGACAAGTATTAGGGTATTAGTTCCAATTTTAATTATCTCTTACTTATAGAAGTTTTTTTTAACCCCTAATATAAATTAAAATATGTTCGGGATAGTTTGGAAATGATGTTTGATGATGAAGACAAGAATTATTTGATCAATAAATTAATATATGTTATGAATAATCTCTTTGAGTTTTGAAAATTCTAATACCTCATCCCTATTGATCAATGTGAGTCAAGTTCTCATCAAGATTCACATATCCATGATTCTATTAGAGGTAGTGAGGATGATGAGAAATAGAAAGATACATATAGATCAAAGAAAAGGAAAGGACAATTGAAACAACAAATTAATGAATTAGAAATATATATAGAGATTGATGATTGTGGGGATGATTTTGATGGATTTGATATTTTAATATGGTAGAAATGAAAGGCAAGAAAGTATCATTTTATCACATGAATTTCTAGAGATATTCTATAAATTCCTTGAACTATAGTATATTTGTATTCTGTATTAAGTACAGGAGGATGATTCCTTGATCCCTTTAATAGTTATTTGAATCCAAATACCATTGAGACATTAATTTTCTCTCAAAATTGTTTTATAAAGTCTAAACTAATTGACATTCAAAAGAAACTAGAATAAATTGAATTGATTGAATCAGGTACCATTAAAAATATTATTATTTTTTATCATTTTACATTTATCAATTATAAACCTATATTTGAAAAATAAAAATAATGACTTATTATTTCTTCTATTGTGTTTCTAAGATATTCCATCATCCACAACTCATGATCAAATTTTCACTGTATAAAATAAAATAAGCAAGGATGATGGATCACTTTTAAATAAGGTATAAATTTTTTATTGTTTTTCAAATTATTTACATCGATTTTTTTATATTCCACATACATATGGAGATCACTGAGCATGTCAATTGAGTAGTTCAAAACTCTTACCTTTTCCCAGTATGTTACCATATTTTTTATGATATTTTCCATGTGTCTTTTGATCATGTTTGTACTTAAAAGATAATAATATCTTTAAAATTAATCAATTTGTTGAATCAATCATGTAAAACATTTTTCATGTACAATATTTCATAATACTGTGATTGATGGAATTCTAGTTTGATGCACCTTCATTATCCCATTAATATTGAAATTACATCCAATTACCATTAGGTTATAATAATCAGTCATCTTATGATTCTTCTAGTCCCTCAACCTATAGCATTTTCAATTAGAAATGTATACCAAAAAGAAACATTCCATTACATTCTCCTCAAACTTCACTAAATTTTAGTTCTTAATTTTCATCAAACATATACTACAAAAAATAATATAATATCTCATAGTAGATTTCTTTTTGAACTATATCTAATGAGATTTTTTGTAGTAATTAGACTATAGATGAATTCTATTTTGAATTTTCACATATATTAATAATCCGTATCCCTAGAAAAACATTAACTTACTAAAATAAGTAATCAATGTTCTTAAAATTTTAAAATTACTTGTATTCATTATTTTAGAAACACCATTCTACAGAGGAGTATATAGATTGTTGTATTGATGGTTTATTACTTTTTTAGGATGATAAGATTGAAATTAATTTATAGAAAACTACATTGAATTAATTTTTATCAATATTCTGATATGAACCATTGATTATCTCTCAGATTTATTTATAAAAATTCAACACAACTACATAATGTATCACTTATGAAGCTTAAACAAAAAATTGGACATTATTGATAAGTCATCAATAAATTTGATAAAGTATAGGTGACCTCTAGAGTATTGTGTTATTCAATGTTATTTAATATCATGACATCCCTAGTCACATATAATGAGTAACCAATATCAAGGATCAATTTCTTTTTCCCATTGAAAGTATTAAGTATTAAGTCGAAAAAAATGATTTTTTTGTTTCTATTTTTAGTTTTCTTATTTTCAATAAAAAAATTATTTTTTTCTCAAATAATGGATGTCCATTCCTTATCATAATGACTTATTTAGTCACACCTTCCATAACTCTCCTTTAATAATCAAATTTTATTTGTATGGGTAAGTAATAAAAATTTATAATCTCCTTATACTTCTTCTCTGACTTTCATCCTCTACACATTGGATAATTCCCCCTTAATTTCTTCCTTTTGTGACTCCATGTAGTAGGATTATTCTTTCTGAAAACATAGTATTTATTCCTTAAAACTCATTAGCAACAATAGTAGACTCCAAAAAAACTAGTTATTCAATGAATATGTGGAGTCAATCAAAGATTTATAGTATGTGTTATTTCTATGTTTAATGATACATTTTCTTTGGATTTTGGGGAACCTTTCCTTGTTATGATTCCCTTAGAATCATTTTTAGTAGGAGTGAATTTATCCTTGTTTTTTACAACTTAATTCTTTCTGTATTTTCTTTTAGGAGATACACTGTTAGACACAATATATTTAACATTATTTTTTGTTATAGTTACATTTTTAACTTGATTTTATGTATAATATTTCAAAAAATGTAGTGATTACTCAAAAATTATTTCACACAATTTTATCATATAAATAATCTCTCATTTTTCTTAGGGTTTTATTTTCCTAAAAACATATTAACTGAGTCATTTTTAACTCTGCTTCCATTATAGAAATATTTTTCTTATACACTTAAAACATTATTGATGGACTATTATTAGGTTTTAAGACTATGTTATATTTTTTAGTTCATGGTTTTAGATTGATAATTCTATGGTAATAGCACATGGACATGGTGCACACACATATGATTTTACACTTCAAAACATTGTTACTATATGGTATAATCTAGGTTTATAGTGTTCTAAATTGAATTTGTATTTCTTGTTATTCAATTATAAACATAAAAAAATCTCTGGGTTAAAATATTTTATTCAATTAAAATAGATGGGTGGTTGTGTTCTAGTAATTCGATTTGAGTTCATGCGTTTTATACCAATCATAAGATTTAATTTTTTACTTCTGGCTCATTTCCAATTTTAAGTAGAAATTGGTGGTTTATGAAGTTTAAATGCACTAATTACTTGAAGGTGTTAATGTAAATTTGTTGAGAATTTGGGATCACATTTTTGAATGTTGTTTATTAGGTTGGTTGGTTACTTTTCCCCACATTATTATTATGAACTTTACCTATTTTCTTCCCCTGCTTTGTTGTTTTTTAAAATTGATGCCACTATTTCTTTATTTTTTTGTGGAATTTGTTTAATATTTTATGGTCAGGTCATATTTATGGAGTTTTGGACTTCCTGTTTATTTATATTTTTCTCTTGTTTCATTTCCATCATTGTTATGCTGTTATAATTTTTGATTTTTTTACATTTCCAAATTTTACTACATTTTGGATATAACTATTTGTTGTTGGATGCCACTATCTATTAGTTTGGGTGATGTTTATAGGGTTTGGGGGAACTACTGTTGGGTGGATGGGGATGGGGGCTGCTATAGGGGCTAAGGTGGCTACTGCTCGGGGGTGCAGGGGCTACTGTGGGGGGCTAGGGTGGCTGTTGTAAGGGGATGTGGGGCTGCTGGGGCTAGGGGATGGGGTATTGTTTTAGAGGGATGGGGGATGAGGGATGTTATAGGGGGATTGGGGGTCTGCAGTAGGGGATGGGGGTGTTGGGGGCTGGGGGATGCTGGGGGATAGGTCTGGTGGGGACTGGGGGTTAGGGATGAAAGTGGGGCTTGGTCTAGGGGATGGGTCTGGGTCTGGGTCTAGGCCTAAGTCCATCAAGTTGGGTTGGGTATTACACATATAACCCAACCCAAACTGATCTATACCACTGCAGTTTGGGTTAGTTTGGGTCCTTTGTCCATGAATCAATTAACTCGATCCCAATGGGTTGGGTTAGGTCAAGTTAACTGCTCACAAAGCATGTGACCCGACTCGACCCGACCCGATCCTTTTTGGTCAGGTCGGGTTCTAAAACACCCTCGACCCGACCCAACCCAACCCATAGACACCCCTAATTTTTAGGTTCTTGGAGGACAATATAAATTGGTTCAACCCTCATGTAAGAGGTTAAACTTATTGAATGTGATCTCGTGATTGTTAAAACTCTAGAAAACTAATTCTCTCTATCTCTCATTATCTCCCAACTTTAACTATGGTTATAAAAGACCATGATGTTGAGAGAGATATGACTTAATAATCAGGTAACAAAATATATGGATACATCCATAGGAAGAAGTTTTTTAGTTACTTATAAGTGATCATGATCAGACATTTCTGAAGAATTTTGATAGGATGGATTGAATCATGTAAGGTATTTGAAGGTTTGAGCGCAATGAAAGCATGTGATGGGTCATGCCCAACATTATTTTTATTATGAACGATGATAAATCTGAGATTTACACAATGATAAATTTTGTGATAAATGGAATTGAATCAAATAATATAGACCATGGATAAAACATCGGAACCATAGAGAAGGACCATCTCAAATTATTTATAATTAATTTAAGCAATTAATGAATTACCTTGTTAGAAATTATTTCTTTGTTGATGGATATTACAATAGATATATGTTTTACCATCATTGTTTTGTAGGAATCAAGAGAATATTCCCTCTAGTGGTGATCCACATGTGTTCGACAAATCTATGAATGATTTCGTAGGAATCTTTGGGTGCTAGCATGACAGATCATATCACTTGTGTCGTCCACCTTTGATCGCCACAAGAATCAATTATAAAGGATTCTCCATGATCTCTATAGACTCAAGAGTGGAAGGTGGAGGAATATTTCTCTCCATTCTTGGGATTGTTTCTGGAGGAGGGAGCTCTCTAGGGATTCGAGGGGATTCTTTGAATTTGTTGTGTACAACAAAAAATGAATTGGCTCTAAAAAGTAATATAATTGGGACTATATACCACTAGGGTTAGAAATAAAAAATTGCATAAGTGCCCTTTAATATTTATTTAATCCTTGTATAACCTCATGTCCATAATAATAATATTATTATTATTTCTCTACATGCGCTAAACTCATGAATTAAAATTAAATATTATTTATTAAAATAATATTCAATATATATTATTTCTCATTGGACTTATAAACTTGGTCCATCATTCCGCCACAATATTTATTGTGCCTTGAATAATTACTATTTATTTAATAAATAAATATCACTACATTATTTTCCAATAAATAAATAAATATTATATTTACTAAATAGTAAATAAATATTTATTAAATATTCCACTCACATAATATTCTCTCAAATAACTAGTGATGGAATATATGGAATCAAGAAAACATGAATAATTATTAAACCACGTACAGGAATAATATTTATTCAACTTGTTAAATAATAAATGATATTATATTATTTAACTGATATTCTGGATACACTTAGTGTGTGACCCTCGAGACCTATTTCTCGAGTTCATTAAGTGAAGTAGCCTAAATTACAAGGTTAGCATCTAGAAACATGTCAAGGAACTCATCGAGAAAGAAGTTAATGTTGAAATGACATAATACCTCATACGGATACTCACTGTGTAATATAATCCTTTTATCGTGATATCTCTAATCAAGTAGGTTGCATGCTAGTGCCATCAACCTATGTGCTCGATGTATCTTTTTTTGACTTTCTGAAAATCAAACTTGCCTATAGAACACTATGTCCATGGATTTATTTAGGCTATATCATTTCTATCAAAGGTCCTGATATATAAAATTTAATTAAATAATATAAGGGACAAACCCTTTCTCGCATTATTCATTAATGTAATATTACTCGTGACACACCCAATATATCCTACCATGTCGCGAACATATGTCGTCGCAATTTTCATCAATGCACCAAAGTATGTGACTTATAATACATATTAATAATAATCTTAATGTATAATAATCAATACACACATTTTGCAGATAGGAACATACAATGACACAAATAAATGTGGATTTCCTATTGGTGGGTCTTGTTCTCATAATATCCAACTCTGGAAATTACCAAGGGAATACACCATGAGAAGATACCTCAAAGTCTTATAAGTATCCACCCATGATAGCTTGAATTATTTGTGTCCATCAAATTATTTCATACGGTTATATAATATATATATTTAAGAATACTATTGTGGCACTTTTGGGTTCTCATCCTAATGAGGAACTGCTATGACCTTTCAGTGTGACATCGACTCTAAAGACATTATCAAATACTATATTACACAGAATACAAATCATGATGTGATAATAAGTTTATTAATATTCAAAAAAATGAATACATGTTATCATAAAATACATAGAAGTTGGTTCTAGGTCACTAACTCCAACAGATTCCCACTTTCATTGGAGCCAACTACTAACAACCTCCAGTCCTCTAGCTCTCATATGATACTCATGCTTTTACTAAAATATACCTTTAGTCAAGGGTTCTATAGCATTTTATTCCATGGTAACTCTAATTACTACAAATTCACCCATCTAGGAAAAATTCATGAATAGCTTATACTTCTGGAGTATGTTCTTTGTCCATTGGTGTAACCATGGATCTTTTGCAAGATCCACCACTGCAATGTTATCGCAATACAATGTGATAGGGTATTTACTACTAGGTACCACATCAAGATCCTGTAAAAAAATTTGTATCCAAAGGGATTCCTTGGATGAATCAGAAGCTACTATATACTCATAATCCACTGTATAATTATAAAAAAATAGATGCTTTTAACTCTCTCAACTCACAGATCCTCCATTGAGATATAAAACATATTCTGACTACAACATCAGATCATTACGATCTATTTGAAAACTAGAATCAGTATAACCTCTGATGACCAGATCCTTGTCTTCTCCATACACTATGTACATATCCTTAGTTCTTCTCATATACTTAAGGATAGCCTTAACAACATACAAATTTTTTTCTTTGCAATCAGCTTGTTATCTACCTAATATGCTCAATTCATAGGCAACATAAAGTATAGTACATAACATGGCATACATGGTTGATCCTATTTCTAAAGAATATGGGATCTTACTCATTCTATCTTTGTCTTTTTGTGTTTGTGGACACATTTTCTTATAAAGATGTATACCATGTGACACTGGAACCAATCTCATCTTGGATTTTTTTCATACTAAATCTATTTAGTATCCATTCAATGTATTTACTTTGACTTAGTCCAAGCAGCCTATTGGATCTATCACGATTGATCTTGATCCCTATAATATACGTTTCTTCACTTAATTCCTTTATGGAGAAACACTTGTTCAACTTGTCTTTAACAGGATATAAGAATGGTATGTCATTTCGAATAAGTAATATTTCATCAACATATACTACTAGGATAATGACTGTATTCCCACTAAACCTCTTATAAACACATGGATTGAATTCATTCTTAATGAAAATCAAATTCTTTTATAGTTTTATTAAATCGAATGTTTCAGGACCTGGATTCTTTCTTCGATCCATAAATGGATCTATGCAACTTGAAAATATTTTTAGCATCACCTGGAGTCACAAACCCTTCTAGTTGTGTCATATAGACATCTTGAGGGTTCCCATTAAGGAAATCAGTTTTGATTTCCATCTTCCAAATTTCATATTCATGGAAAGATGCTATAGTAAGTAGAATTATGATGGATTTAAACATGGAAACTAGTGAAAAGTTTTCATCATAGTCAATTCCTTGACATTTTTATAACCCTCTAGTCACTATCCTTGCTTTATATGTATTTAATTTATCTACTATGTCTATTTTTCTCTTGAATATTCATTTTCACCCTATGAGCCTTACATAAATTAGCGTATCAACCCAAACTCAATCTTGGTTCTAATACATGGAATCCATTTTTGAATTCATGGATTTTTTTCATCTTATAGATTCTGAGCTCTCTATATCCTATTTATTGGAGAGAGGTTCATCATTTTCAACCAATAATGAGTCAGTATCTTCGGTGACTTAAAACCCCATACCTCTCTGGTTCTCTTACCTCTCTAGTGCTCTTATGCAATACTTGTATTGCAGGAACTAATTCTTCCATGGGGACCTATGGAATCTATTCCTATTGTGACGCCCCAGGTTTTATGAACTGGTTTATGTAAGAAGTGTTATGCCTTTAGTAATGTATCTTGTCTTATTATTTTGCTAATAAGGAATTAGAAATGAAATAAAGCATAAAGAATAAGGTAAGATGACATTTATTAAAACATTACTTTACAACGAGACCCAACTAGTTGAGTGTACCATGCACAAGACCTATCACGGCCACCGCAAGACTACAAAGGACCACAACGCGGGCAATCGGATAGTCGTCATCTTCAGGGTCCATCAGCGTGAAAAGTATAATCGACAGGGGCACGGCACACATGCTCAACGCCAATGGTATGAGGAGAGCCATCCTTCTTGTTCAAGTGTTCTATTTTAAAGGGTACCCCACATCCTTGTATTTATATTAGTTCTTTGAGTTTTGACCGTTATGTTTATATATATATATCCGTTGGGTTTTCAAAAAACGACCGTTGTTTTCCCACTAATAAAATTTACTTTAAAAGATAACTAAGTTTTATTCCCTCATTCTTAAAAACATTCTTTCATAGATGATTCTTTGTTTTTTGAAAGTAAATTTCATTGTTTTTACAAAATCCCGATGATTACCTAAGTAGTTGGAACTTGGTATTACTTTATAGGTTTAGAGGAAATTCGTAATAACTATATCTTTTATCGCTTGAACTATGAAAAATTTTGGGGAAAAACTTTTGGTCTTTAAAAGAATTTTATAGAAACAAATGGTATAGTATTTTAAAAATACTAATGATTTTAATAGTATTGTAGAAAAAGGTATATCTTTTAAAAAAAAATTAGCTCAAGAGCTAAAAATATTTTATCCAAACTTAAAATTGGTGATAACATTTTGAGTTAAAACTATGTGTTTTACTGAATTCCTACATTTTACTATATTTTGAGCTAAGTACATGATAAAACTTTTTTTTATAAAAAAATTAGTGGGTCCCGGCCAGCCAAGGTCATCCTCAAGGGACAAGCCCTCAGGCCAAGGCCGAGAGCCCATGGGGACCCGAGGGGTGTGCGTGCGCGTTTCGGGAGCCAGCCAGGCTGAAGGCTCGGGCGTGGCCGCGCATAGGTTACCCATGTCGCGAGCGGGCCCGTGTATAAGGCCGCAGCTCGCGCTGCGTGAGGGTGGGCCAAGGCCCGCGGGGGTGGGGAGGGGCCCGTGTATAAGGCCCCGTGTGGGTGTGTGTTTGTGCTATTGCACCGCTAACCGCATGGCTTGTTATTTATACCGCGCCTCAAAACGTCTCGGTTTCGATGTGGGACGCGCTCCACGCGACCAGAGCCATCCGATCGACATCCACGTCGATCTCAGCCGCCCAACTCTTTTTAACCACGCGATCGCCTCCGCACACATCTGTGGCCGTTCGATCTCCCCGAGACCAGATCCCGATCGTTGGTTTATTAAACCGAACACTCAAAATTTTCTTCCCGCGCCCTCCTCAACCGTTCGATCTTCCAGGGAACTAATCCCGGCCGTCCCTTTTCCCTCTCGCGTCGACCCCATCATCTTCCTCCTCGTTACCGCAGCCGACCGTAGACCTGCACCAAGGACACCAGGCCCCCCTCCCTCGCGCTGCTCCTTGACTTCCGAGTACACCCCCCTCCTAGGTCCCTGTTCTCCGGTCTTTCCCACTTCGGTCTACACCAGGGTCAGGACACCAGCAAGGCACCGAGGCCATGTTAAAATACCCCTTCTTCGTTGAAGCCCGAGGCAGCCCCTTCCTCTTCCTCCTCCTGCTTTCCCTCGGACACCCAGCAGCGGCTCCGAGCTTCCTCCTCCAGCACGGTAAGGGTTTTTCTTGCACCCTTGCCTTGTTTCGAAATAACCTACTTTTTATACTCACGGTGTATATATATATAGTTTATAAATATATATATATACTTAAATATAACCCCCCCTCGGGTTGCTGTGCCTTCCAAGATCTCTGCCTTCGTGTTTTTTTTTCTTTTCATGGGTTGTACATGCGAGGGTGCGTACGAAACCTTGTTTCCAGTTTTCTTTCGAAACCCGTATATATGCTGCTCACATATGTTATTATATGTTGTATATATGGTTTCATATATATTTGTGAACGGTGTATACACCGTGTATAAGAACGTTTACAATTTCTCCAGGTTGTCTATTTTACGATTTTATAATTTGGTTTTCAAAAAATATATATATATATATATATATATATATATATACATATCTCAACCCCGTTTTTATATGGTATGTATATATATATCTAGTTAGTGAATGTGTTCTCCCTACTTAACCCGATCTGTTTTGGGCATCGATATTTAGATGAAAGTTTTAGATATATTTGTAAACTATGCCCTTTTGGTTTAAGTGAAGATATGTTTGTAAAACCTTAATCTTCTTACACATGGTTACATTTATAACAAAACTTATATGGATTTAGTTTCAACCATGTAATTTAATTATGATTGGAAACTTTGAGTTACTTAAGGGATTTAATAAACTTTTCCTTGAATTGTGTAAAACCCATATATGCACTTCGGGTATATATATGTGCACGTGTGTATATGTTTATAGGATTATTTTCTTTTATAAATAGAAGGACTTCAACTGCTCTTGGATGCTGGGATGATTTTATTTAGATATGAATTGTGTGATTTCTAAACCAACATGTTTTAAAATACACACAAATGGACATGTTTTACCAAAAAGTCTTATCTAACAATTCCCTGATGAGTTTTATGATAAAACTTGTATTTTGATCCAAGGGCCCGTTTACCACCGTAATTGATTTCATGTGTTTTTCTTAAGATTTTCCCTTTTCCAAATATTTATAATGACAAAGATTCATCATCTAGTATAATTCTGTTTATATGCCTTAGTGAAAAGGATGTTTTATTAAACTATGTATGTCATTAATTTGTCCTTGCCTTTTATTAGTGAGAACTGTCACATCATGTAAAGTGTGTAATGATTCATTAATTATGTTAGTTATTATTTACATAATGCATTTTTATGGCATATCACTAATGGACTAAGAAATTGGATTACCCAAAGTGGTATGGGACACCTTGGGTAAAATTAAAATGAATGAGATGTTCAAGGTGGTATGGGACATCTTGAATTACGTACCATTTCAATAAAGCATGAACGATGTGGATCACATGATAATAAAGGAAAATTTAAGGGTGCGCCCTGATAGCGCTCCAATGCATTGGGTAATGATGTAACCACTAGAGATTACAATTTTCATGATACCTTGGTGAATAACCTTGGTAATTTTCAAATGACACCTTGGGGATGGACCTTGGTGAAACGAAACGATTGTCAATATTAAATGTTGATGCCACATAATTCAAGTCATGTAACAAGTTTTTCCAGGATAAAGTTCATTCATGACTGATGCCTTTAATGTTTGTATAAAGTTCATAATTCCCTAGTTTTAAGCTTGAAGCATGCCTGGTGTTATCACTTAATAGAATAGTAACCAGCATATGAACATTTAGTTGTTTCCTTGTGCGCAACTCTGATTTTGCATTACTTTTAACTGTTTAAATTTTATGCTCAAGTAAATCACATGTAGTACTTGTTTATAACAACCATTATCACTCCTTCAAGAATTGACGTATTCGTTTCATGTTTTTCTTGAAAACTTTGATTAAAGCATTGTTATGTTTGGTGTGTTAAAATCTTTCTTAGCCCAAATTATTTTAAAAGAATGTTTTCAAATGTTACAATATTTTCAATTCCTTTTAAAACCCCCTTACTGAGTATTTCAATGCTCACCCTACGTTTTGATTTAAAATTTTCAGGTATCAGCTTTTAAAAGATGGATGGTTTCAGAAGTTTCCGGTTTCCCCGAACCCGAATCGTACACAATCCTCTGTATGGGACATGATGTGTTGTTAACAAAGTGTATTTATCTTAAAGATAACACATCATGTTCAGAAGGCACCGACTCCTATGGTTATCTGGGGTCGGGGTCTCTACAGTTGGTATCAGAGGTTCGGTTTGGATAACTCTGGAAAGCCAGAAACTGAAACAAAAATATATATGTATATGTATTTCAATTTTATTAAAAACTTGGTTTTCTTAATTTTCAGATGGAAAATGAAGGCACAAATCTCTTATCTCTCCCCACAGAGGCCCTAGAGACCATTGTGTCTTTAGCAAGCCGTGAGGACTTTCTAAACTATGCCCATATCCGTATGACATGCAAATACCTTTACGATGTATCCAACTCACCTCGAGTGCTTAGTCTGCACCAAGGGTTGGGATTGGATTACCTCCTTATGATAATAACCCAATTTCCCTCCTATGTACGTTGAGGAAGGTACTACGAGGGAGTTTTCCGGATTTTCACGGCGGGTGAGAACTTTGGCACTATGCTTGATAATCCCTTTCAAGAAGCTGCTGCTGACGGAGACCTCCGAGCGGGCTACCTTTGTCAGATTTTAAACTATGGCTTCTGGGGTCAGTTGTTGGACTTCGGAAGGTTAGAAGACGAGTCCACCCGATTGTCTTACAGACGACAAGTGTATGAAGATGTCTCTCAACTTCACGTCCCCCATGCAAGACTCATAAGACGTCATAGGTGTCCTCATGAGTTTTTCCCTGAATGCTCGGCCTGTGTTTGGTTCGAGGAGTTAGGGAGTTTTGCTTCTCTGTGTGGAGTTCGTTTAGTCAATGAGTAAGGGAAACTCAAGCACTAATAATAATGAACGTATGTTTATTGAAATGTTATCTTTCTCCTTTCCTTGTTCTTACCTTGTTTTTTTCCCTTGTATGATTTTCAAGTAATGGAACTCCTGTCTTAAAACTTTCGGATGGAAGGACAAACCCACCTGTTATCTCTTCCCACCGAGATTTTGGAAATCATTGCGATCAAAACGTGTGAGGACGAGTATGACCCCTTCGCAAATTTGCGAAGAACGTGCAAGCAATGGTTTGAGATAACAAACGGTCCGGAGATTCTCCGCACCTGCCAGGGGAATGCCTCCATCTATTACCGCATTGGCTCTGCTCAGCTAGCCGGACGTGAACGACGAGGAAGTTACCACGAAGGGCTCTTTCTTTGTTTCACCCTAGGCCGAAACTTCACGGCCAGAGTGAAATTCCAGGAGGCTGCGTTAGAGGGAAATCTTTATGCAGCTTATATGCTCCAACTTCTCAGCTTTATCCTGTTTGACCACATCTATGGCTTCGATATCCTCGACCGAGACATAATTCAGAAAGTTCTTCGAACATTGGTCTGCAAAGACATTTCAGAACTTTGTACGGTTCGAGCTTCCCTTTGGAGGCCTGAAAGCCCGGAACATAAGTGCTACCCCTCCTGTCTTAGGTGTGTGTGGATTAGGGAGCTGGAAGAAGTGAGCTTCGCTACGGGGATCCCTCTAAATACACATGTTGATCCTTTTTGTTGGTGGAGGTGGTAGGAACGTTTCTGGACCTTGTAGTGTCGTGAAATAAATTGCGAGGACGCAATTTTCTAAAGGGGGGGATAATGTGACGCCCCAGGTTTTATGAACTGGTTTATGTAAGAAGTGTTATGCCTTTAGTAATGTATCTTGTCTTGTTATTTTGCTAATAAGGAATTAGAAATGAAATAAATCATAAAGAATAAGGTAAGATGACATTTATTAAAACATTACTTTACAACGAGACCCAACTAGTTGAGTGTACCATGCACAAGACCTATCACGGCCACCGCAAGACTACAAAGGACCACAACACGGGCAATCGGATAGTCGTCATCTTCAGGGTCCATCAGCGTGAAAAGTATAATCGCCAGGGCCACGGCACACATGCTCAACGCCAATGGTATGAGGAGAGCCATCCTTCTTGTTCAAGTGTTCTGTTTTAAAGGGTACCCCACATCCTTGTATTTATATTAGTTCTTTGAGTTTTGACCGTTATGTTTATATATATATATCCGTTGGGTTTTCAAAAAACGACCGTTGTTTTCCCACTAATAAAATTTACTTTAAAAGAGAACTAAGTTTTATTCCCTCATTCTTAAAAACATTCTTTCATAGATGATTCTTCGTTTTTTGAAAGTAAATTTCATTGTTTTTACAAAATCCCGATGATTACCTAAGTAGTTGGAACTTGGTATTACTTTATAGGTTTAGAGGAAATTCGTAATAACTATATCTTTTATCGCTTGAACTATGAAAAATTTTGGGAAAAAACTTTTGGTCTTTAAAAGAATTTTATAGAAACAAATGGTATAGTATTTTAAAAATACTAATGATTTTAATAGTATTGTAGAAAAAGGTATATCTTTTATAAAAAAAATTAGCTCAAGAGCTAAAAATATTTTATCCAAACTTAAAATTGGTGCTAACATTTTGAGTT
This sequence comes from Viscum album, assembly GCA_963277665.1. NCBI lineage: Eukaryota > Viridiplantae > Streptophyta > Magnoliopsida > Santalales > Viscaceae > Viscum > Viscum album. The sequence goes on along the minus strand of OY728159.1, from coordinate 1,753,471,576 downwards.
AAAACTATGTGTTTTACTGAATTCCTACATTTTACTATATTTTGAGCTAAGTACATGATAAAACTTTTTTTTATAAAAAATTTAGTGGGTCCCGGCCAGCCAAGGGCATCCTCAAGGGACAAGCCCTCTAGCCAAGGCCGAGAGCCCATGGGGACCCGAGGGGTGTGCATGCGCGTTTCGGGAGCCAGCCAGGCTGAAGGCTCGGGCGTGGCCGCGCATAGGTTACCCATGTCGCGAGCGGGCCCGTGTATAAGGCCGCGGCTCGTGCTGCGTGAGGGTGGGTCAAGGCCCGCGGGGGTGGGGAGGGGCCCGTGTATAAGGCCCCGTGTGGGTGTGTGTTTGTGCTATTGCACCGCTAACCGCATGGCTTGTTATTTATACCGCGCCTCAAAACGTCTCGGTTTCGATGTGGAACGCACTCCGCGCAACCAGAGCCGTCCGATCGACATCTGCGTCGATCTCAGCCGCCCAGCTCTTTTTAACCACGTGATCGCCTCAGCACGCATCCGTGGCCGTTCGATCTCCCCGAGACCAGATCCCGATCATTGGTTTATTAAACCGAACACTCAAAATTTTCTTCCCGCGCCCTCCTCAACCGTTCGATCTTCCAGGGAACTAATCCCAGCCGTCCCTTTTCCCTCTCGCGTCGACCCCATCATCTTCCTCCTCGCTACCGCAGCCGACCGTAGACCTGCACCAAGGACACCAGGCCCCCCTCCCTCGCGCTGCTCCTTGACTTCCGAGCACACCCCCCTCCTAGGTCCCTGTTCTCCGGTCTTTCCCACGTCGGTCTACACCAGGGTTGGGACACCAGAAAGGCACCGAGGCCATGTTAAAATACCCCTTCTTCGTTGAAGCCCGAGGCAGCCCCTTCCTCTTCCTCCTCCTGCTTTCCCTCGGACACCCAGCAGCGGCTCCGAGCTTCCTCCTCCAGCACGGTAAGGGTTTTTCTTGCACCCTTGCCTTGTTTCGAAATAACCTACTTTTTATACTCACGGTGTATATATATATAGTTTATACATATGTATATATACTTAAATATAACCCCCCCTCGGGTTGCTGTGCCTTCCAAGATCTCTGCCTTCATGTTTTTTTTTTCTTTTCATGGGTTGTACATGCGAGGGTGCGTACGAAACCTTGTTTCCAGTTTTCTTTCGAAACCCGTATATATGCTGCTCACATATGTTATTATATGTTGTATATATGGTTTCATATATATTTGTGAACGGTGTATACACCGTGTATAAGCACGTTTACAATTTCTCCAGGTTTTCTATTTTACGATTTTATAATTTGGTTTTCAAAATATATATATATATATATATATATATATATATATGTATATATATACATATCTCAACCCCGTTTTTATATGGTATGTATATATATATCTAGTTAGTGAATGTGTTCTCCCTACTTAACCCGATCTGTTTTGGGCATCAATATTTAGATGAAAGTTTTAGATATATTTGTAAACTATGCCCTTTTGGTTTAAGTGAAGATATGTTTGTAAAACCTTAATCTTCTTACACATGGTTACATTTATAACAAAACTTATATGGATTTAGTTTCAACCATGTAATTGAATTATGATTGGAAACTTTGAGTTACTTAAGGGATTTAATAAACTTTGCCTTGAATTGTGTAAAACCCATATATGCACTTCGGGTATATATATGTGCACGTGTGTATATGTTTATAGGATTATTTTCTTTTATAAATAGAAGGACTTAAACTGCTCTTGGATGCTGGGATGATTTTATTTAGATATGAATTGTGTGATTTCTAAACCAACATGTTTTAAAATACACACAAATGGACATGTTTTACCAAAAAGTCTTATCTAACAATTCCCTGATGAGTTTTATGATAAAACTTGTATTTTTATCCAAGGGCACGTTTACCACCGTAATTGATTTCATGTGTTTTTCTTAAGATTTTCCCTTTTCCAAAGATTTATAATGACAAAGATTCATCATCTAGTATAATTCTGTTTATATGCCTTAGTGAAAAGGATGTTTTATTAAACTATGTATGTCATTAATTTGTCCTTGCCTTTTCTTAGTGAGAACTGTCACATCATGTAAAGTGTGTAATGATTCATTAATTATGTTAGTTATTATTTACATAATGCATTTTTATGGCATATCACTAATGGACTAAGAAATTGGATTACCCAAAGTGGTATGGGACACCTTGGGTAAAATTAAAATGAATGAGATGTTCAAGGTGGTATGGGACATCTTGAATTACGTACCATTTCAATAAAGCATGAACGATGTGGCTCACATGATAATAAAGGCAAATTTAAGGGTGCGCCCTGATAGCGCTCCAATGCATTGGGTAATGATGTAACCACTAGAGATTACAATTTTCACGATACCTTGGTGAATAACCTTGGTAATTTTCAAATGACACCTTGGGGATGGACCTTGGTGAAACGAAACGATTGTCAATATTAAATGTTGATGCCACATAATTCAAGTCATGTAACAAGTTTTTCCAGGATAAAGTTCATTCATGACTGATGCCTTTAATGTTTGTATAAAGTTCATAATTCCCTAGTTTTAAGCTTGAAGCATGCCTGGTGTTATCACTTAATAGAATAGTAACCAGCATATGAACATTTAGTTGTTTCCTTGTGCGCAACTCTGATTTTGCATTACTTTTAACTGTTTAAATTTTATGCTCAAGTAAATCACATGTAGTACTTGTTTATAACAACCATTATCACTCCTTCAAGAATTGACGTATTCGTTTCATGTTTTTCTTGAAAACTTTTATTAAAGCATTGTTATGTTTGGTGTGTTAAAATCTTTCTTAGCCCAAATTCTTTTAAAAGAATGTTTTCAAATGTTACAGTGTTTTCAATTCCTTTTAAAACCCCCTTACTGAGTATTTCAATGCTCACCCTACGTTTTGATTTAAAATTTTCAGGTATCATCTTTTAAAAGATGGATGGTTTCATAAGTTTCCGGTTTCCCCGAACCCGAACCGTACACGATCCTCTGTATGGGACATGATGTGTTGTTAACAAAGTGTATTTATCTTAAAGATAACACATCATGTTCAGAAGGCAACGACTCCTATGGTTATCTGGGGTTGGGGTCTCTACAGTTGGTATCAGAGGTTCGGTTTGGATAACTCTGGAAATCCATAAACTGAAACAAAAATATATATGTATATGTATTTCAATTTTATTAAAAACTTGGTTTTCTTAATTTTCAGATGGAAAATGAAGGCACAAATCTCTTATCTCTCCCCACAGAGGCCCTAGAGACCATTGTGTCTTTAGCAAGCCGTGAGGACTTTCTAAACTATGCCCATATCCGTATGACATGCAAATACCTTTACGATGTATCCAACTCACCTCGAGTGCTTAGTCTGCACCAAGGGTTGGGATTGGATTACCTCCTTATGATAATAACCCAATTTCCCTCCTATGTACGTCGAGGAAGGTACTACGAGGGAGTTTTCCGGATTTTCACGGCGGGTGAGAACTTTGGCACTATGCTTGATAATCCCTTTCAAGAAGCTGCTGCTTACGGAGACCTCCGAGCGGGCTACCTTTGTCAGATTTTAAACTATGGCTTCTGGGGTCAGTTGTTGGACTTCGGAAGGTTAGAAGAAGAGTCCACCCGATTGTCTTACAGACGACAAGTGTATGAATATGTCTCTCAACTTCACGTCCCCCATGCAAGACTCATAAGACGTCATAGGTGTCCTCATGAGTTTTTTCTTGAATGCTCGGCCTGTGTTTGGTTCGAGGAGTTAGGGAGTTTTTCTTCTCTGTGTGGAGTTCGTTTAGTCAATGAGTAAGGGAAACTCAAGCACTAATAATAATGAACGTATGTTTATTGAAATGTTATCTTTCTCCTTTCCTTGTCCTTACCTTGTTTTTTTCCCTTGTATGATTTTCAAGTAATGGAACTCCTGTCTTAAAACTTTCAGATGGAAGGACAAACCCACCTGTTATCTCTTCCCACCGAGATTTTGGAAATCATTGCTATCAAAACGTGTGAGGACGAGTATGACCCCTTCGCAAATTTGCGAAGAACGTGCAAGCAATGGTTTGAGATAACAAACGGTCCGGAGATTCTCCGCACCTGCCAGGGGAATGCCTCCATCTATTACCGCATTGGCTCTGCTCAGCTTGCCGGACGTGAACGACAAGGAAGTTACCAAGAAGGGCTCTTTCTTTGTTTCACCCTAGGCCGAAACTTCACGGCCAGAGTGAAATTCCAGGAGGCTGCGTTAGAGGGAAATCTTTATGCAGCTTATATGCTCCAACTTCTCAGCTTTAGCCTGTTTGACCACATCTATGGCTTCGATATCCTCGACCGAGACATAATTCGGAAAGTTCTTCGAACATTGGTCTGCAAAGACATTTCAGAACTTTGTATGGTTCGAGCTTCCCTTTGGAGGCCTGAAAGCCCGGAACATAAGTGCTACCCCTCCTGTCTTAGGTGTGTGTGGATTAGGGAGCTGGAAGAAGTGAGCTTCGCTACGGGGATCCCTCTAAATACACCTGTTGATCCTTTTCGTTGGTGGAGGTGGTAGGAACGTTTCTGGACCTTGTAGTGTCGTGAAATAAATTGCGAGGACGCAATTTTCTAAAGGGGGGGATAATGTGACGCCCCAGGTTTTATGAACTGGTTTATGTAAGAAGTGTTATGCCTTTAGTAATGTATCTTGTCTTGTTATTTTGCTAATAAGGAATTAGAAATGAAATAAAGCATAAAGAATAAGGTAAGATGACATTTATTAAAACATTACTTTACAACGAGACCCAACTAGTTGAGTGTACCATGCACAAGACCTATCACGGCCACCGCAAGACTACAAAGGACCACAACACGGGCAATCGGATAGTCGTCATCTTCAGGGTCCATCAGCGTGAAAAGTATAATCGCCAGGGCCACGGCACACATGCTCAACGCCAATGGTATGAGGAGAGCCATCCTTCTTGTTCAAGTGTTCTGTTTTAAAGGGTACCCCACATCCTTGTATTTATATTAGTTCTTTGAGTTTTGACCGTTATGTTTATATATATATATCCGTTGGGTTTTCAAAAAACGACCGTTGTTTTCCCACTAATAAAATTTACTTTAAAAGAGAACTAAGTTTTATTCCCTCATTCTTAAAAACATTCTTTCATAGATGATTCTTCGTTTTTTGAAAGTAAATTTCATTGTTTTTACAAAATCCCGATGATTACCTAAGTAGTTGGAACTTGGTATTACTTTATAGGTTTAGAGGAAATTCGTAATAACTATATCTTTTATCGCTTGAACTATGAAAAATTTTGGGGAAAAACTTTTTGTCTTTAAAAGAATTTTATAGAAACAAATGGTATAGTATTTTAAAAATACTAATGATTTTAATAGTATTGTAGAAAAAGGTATATCTTTTAAAAAAAAATTAGCTCAAGAGCTAAAAATATTTTATCCAAACTTAAAATTGGTGCTAACATTTTGAGTTAAAACTATGTGTTTTACTGAATTCCTACATTTTATTATATTTTGAGCTAAGTACATGATAAAACTTTTTTTTATAAAAAATTTAGTGGGTCCCAGCCAGCCAAGGGCATCCTCAAGGGACAAGCCCTCAGGCCAAGGCCGAGAGCCCATGGGGACCCGAGGGGTGTGCGTGCGCGTTTCGGGAGCCCGCCAGGCTGAAGGCTCGGGCGTGGCCGCGCATAGGTTACCCATGTCGCGAGCGGGCCCGTGTATAAGGCCGCGGCTCGCACTGCGTGAGGGTGGGTCAAGGCCCGCGGGGGTGGGGAGGGGCCCGTGTATAAGGCCCCGTGTGGGTGTGTGTTTGTGCTATTGCACCGCTAACCGCATGGCTTGTTATTTATACCGCGCCTCAAAACGTCTCGGTTTCGATGTGGGACGCGCTCCGCGCAACCAGAGCCGTCCGATCTACATCTGCGTCGATCTCAGCCGCCCAGCTCTTTTTAACCACGTGATCGCCTCCGCACGCATCCGTGGCCGTTCGATCTCCCCGAGACCAGATCCCAATCATTAGTTTATTAAACCGAACACTCAAAATTTTCTTCCCGCGCCCTCCTCAACCGTTCGATCTTCCAGGGAACTAATCTCGGCCGTCCCTTTTCCCTCTCGCGTCGACCCCATCATCTTCCTCCTCGCTACCGCAGCCGACCGTAGACCTGCACCAAGGACACCAGGCCCCCCTCCCTCGCGCTGCTCCTTGACTTCCGAGCACACCCCCCTCCTAGGTCCCTGTTCTCCGGTCTTTCCCACGTCGGTCTACACCAGGGTCGGGACACCAGCAAGGCACCGAGGCCATGTTAAAATACCCCTTCTTCGTTGAAGCCCGAGGCAGCCCCTTCCTCTTCCTCCTCCTGCTTTCCCTCGGACACCCAGCAGCGGCTCCGAGCTTCCTCCTCCAGCACGGTAAGGGTTTTTCTTGCACCCTTGCCTTGTTTCGAAATAACCTACTTTTTATACTCACGGTGTATATATATATAGTTTATACATATATATATATATACTTAAATATAACCCCCCCTCAGGTTGTTTTGCCTTCCAAGATCTCTGCCTTCGTGTTTTTTTTTCTTTTCATGGGTTGTACATGCGAGGGTGCGTACGAAACCTTGTTTCCAGTTTTCTTTCGAAACCCATATATATGCTGCTCACATATGTTATTATATGTTGTATATATGGTTTCATATATATTTGTGAACGGTGTATACACCGTGTATAAGCACGTTTACAATTTCTCCAGGTTGTCTATTTTACGATTTTATAATTTGGTTTTCAAAAAAAATATATATATATATATATATATATATGTATATATATACATATCTCAACCCCGTTTTTATATGGTATGTATATATATATCTAGTTAGTGAATGTGTTCTCCCTACTTAACCCGATCTGTTTTGGGCATCAATATTTAGATGAAATTTTTAGATATATTTGTAAACTATGCCCTTTTGGTTTAAGTGAAGATATGTTTGTAAAACCTTAATCTTCTTACACATGGTTACATTTATAACAAAACTTATATGGATTTAGTTTCAACCATGTAATTGAATTATGATTGGAAACTTTGAGTTACTTAAGGGATTTAATAAACTTTGCCTTGAATTGTGTAAAACCCATATATGCACTTCGGGTATATATATGTGCACGTGTGTATATGTTTATAGGATTATTTTCTTTTATAAATAGAAGGACTTAAACTGTTCTTGGATGCTGGGATGATTTTATTTAGATATGAATTGTGTGATTTCTAAACCAATATGTTTTAAAATACACACAAATGGACATGTTTTACCAAAAAGTCTTATCTAACAATTCCCTGATGAGTTTTATGATAAAACTTGTATTTTGATCCAAGGGCCCGTTTACCACCGTAATTGATTTCATGTGTTTTTCTTAAGATTTTCCCTTTTCCAAAGATTTATAATGACAAAGATTCATCATCTAGTATAATTCTGTTTATATGCCTTAGTGAAAAGGATGTTTTATTAAACTATGTATGTCATTAATTTGTCCTTGCCTTTTCTTAGTGAGAACTGTCACATCATGTAAAGTGTGTAATGATTCATTAATTATGTTAGTTATTATTTACATAATGCATTTTTATGGAATATCACTAATGGACTAAGAAATTGGATTACCCAAAGTGGTATGGGACACCTTGGGTAAAATTAAAATGAATGAGATGTTCAAGGTGGTATGGGACATCTTGAATTACGTACCATTTCAATAAAGCATGAACGATGTGGCTCACATGATAATAAAGGCAAATTTAAGGGTGCGCCCTGATAGCACTCCAATGCATTGGGTAATGATGTAACCACTAGAGATTACAATTTTCACGATACCTTGGTGAATAACCTTGGTAATTTTCAAATGACACCTTGGGGATGGACCTTGGTGAAACGAAACGATTGTCAATATTAAATGTTGATGCCACATAATTCAAGTCATGTAACAAGTTTTTCCAGGATAAAGTTCATTCATGACTGATGCCTTTAATGTTTGTATAAAGTTCATAATTCCCTAGTTTTAAGCTTGAAGCATGCCTAGTGTTATCACTTAATAGAATAGTAACCAGCATATGAACATTTAGTTGTTTCCTTGTGCGCAACTCTGATTTTGCATTACTTTTAACTGTTTAAATTTTATGCTCAAGTAAATCACATGTAGTACTTTTTTATAACAACCATTATCACTCCTTCAAGAATTGACGTATTCGTTTCATGTTTTTCTTGAAAACTTTGATTAAAGCATTGTTATGTTTGGTGTGTTAAAATCTTTCTTAGCCCAAATTCTTTTAAAAGAATGTTTTCAAATGTTACAGTATTTTCAATTCCTTTTAAAACCCCCTTACTGAGTATTTCAATGCTCACCCTACGTTTTGATTTAAAATTTTCAGGTATCAGCTTTTAAAAGATGGATGGTTTCAGAAGTTTCCGGTTTCCCCGAACCCGAACCGTACACGATCCTCTGTATGGGACATGATGTGTTGTTAACAAAGTGTATTTATCTTAAAGATAACACATCATGTTCAGAAGGAACCGACTCCTATGGTTATCTGGGGTCGGGGTCTCTACACCTATACCAACTCCTGTATATTTTGAGGATCAACTTAATCAAATTTAATCTTACTCCAACTATCCTTTTGGAATATGTGCTCCCTCTCAAGAAATACAAATTTTCTAGAGACAGTCACTTTATTATTTGAGGGGTTTTAATAGGTAGTATCCCTTTGTTTCCTTAGGATACCCTATAAAGATACATTTTTCACCCTAGGGTTCCATTTTTTTCTTAATAAATCCTTAACAAATGCCTCAAAACCCCATACACATGTATAAGACAAAAATATGCATCTTTTCACTCCATAACTTGAAGGGAATTTCATTTTAAATTTTATTTGGTACTCAGTTTAGTGTGTATGCCACAATTTATAATGCATATCCCCAAAAGGATAATAGAAGATCTGCATGACTCATCATCGACCTTACCATGTCTAACAAGGTACGATTCCTCCTTTCACTAACACCATTCCATTATGGTTTGTATGGTGTAGTGATTTGATATAGAATCTAAAACTCCTATAAAAAGTCAATAAACTTCTAGTTAAGATATTCACTACCTCGATCTAATTGAATCATATTTATCTTCTTTCCAAGTAGATTATCTACTTCATTATAGAATTATTTGAATTTCTTAAAGTAATCAAACTTATACCTCATTAATTAGACATAACCATATCCAGTCAAGTCATCAGTAAAAGTTATGAAGTAATAATATCCACCTCTAGCTTCTACTAGAAATGGTCCACACACATTAGTGTATACCCATCCTAAAATCTCTTTGGCCCTTTCACCCTATCCCTTGAATGGTGGTTTGGTAATTTTTTCTTGTAAACAAGAATGAAATATTTAAAATGGTTTTAGCTCAGAAGAGCCTAAATAACCATCTTGATAGAGCTTTTTCTACCACTTCTCATTTACATGACCAAGATGGTGATGCCATAGCTGGAGTTATATGAGTCATGTGAACATGATTAATTATCTATTGAAAATACTTGGTTTTCTTATTTTAATACATAAAGACTGCTATTTAAATATGCAATACCATAACATATTTTCCCTTTATAAAAGAAAAAAAAAAATTTCCAAACTTGAAAATAAAACCATCTGCATCTAGTCATGATAAATAAATTATGTTATTGGAAACCATTGGTACATAATAAAAATCCATTAAAACCAATATCATTCTTGTTGGAAATGAAAGGTGGTAGTCACCAATGGATAGAGTAGACAGCCTCACACTATTAGAAACTCAAAAATCCAACTCTCCTCTAGAAATCTTTTAGAATAAACTTGGTTCCTATATTTGGATATAGATGTGAACACCACCAGTTATATCTAATACCCAATGTGTAGATATTGAAGGATTACACTAGATAAAAATTTCATCTTTAGATTCCCCTTGATTCTAGGTTTAGTTCTTCTTCTAGTGGCCTTTATTGAAACATGAAAAACATACGGCTTCCTTTTCTTTACCCTACCTTTAGATCTTCCTCTTTTTGGAAGAACTGTTCCAAGGTGTTTTATAATTTTAATGAGTATTGGGCCCCTTCACCTTGTTCTTCCTTTTCTTATTCACCATAAGGACCATAGGTTTTTCATGCTCCATGTCCTTATCCACTTGGATAATCAAAGTAAGAAGTTATGAAAGAATATTATCATTAGTAATCATGTTATAATTAACAATAAAACTGGAGAAGGTCTTGAGTAGTGAGGAAAGTATGAGATCTATGTGCAACTCATCCAATAATTTAATCCCTAAGATGTCTAAGCATTCAATGTAGCCAATAAGGTTGACTACATGAGGCCTATATGTCACCGAACCTCCAATCTTAGTTGTAAATAGATCATTTGATATCTCTAATCTCTATTATCTTTCCTTATCTTGATAGTGATCCCAGAGGTGAGATATCATGTTATACACATTCATGTCCTCATATTTCTTAAAAATCTCATTTTTCATGGATGATAGCATGAAACACTGAACATTTATAGAGTCATTAAAATGTTTCTCATAAAGATAAAACTCTTTCTAACTAGCCTCATTTCTAGGAACATCGATAGTAGGTTCTTCTAGCACATATAATTTCCTTTGATGGCATAGGATAACACGTAAGCACCTTTTACACTCTTTTAAATTTTTGTCTCTAAGAAGGTTATCCTTATAAAGTATGGATCATAGTGATATGTTTGAAGTAATTTTTTATTCATGTTTCTACAAATAATATGAGAATAGTTTTAGTACTTTATCTGATAAAACTTAGACAAATAAATAAATATTTTATTCATTAATCTCCCACTATTTTATCAAAACCCAATACCATCACAATTGGCTTCAGAATATCCTATTTCTTGTATATTATAGTATTAATGATCCATGTTCCCCTTATAATTACACCAAATTTGGTTGCTCAATAAATTTTAAGGGTTTTAGGCAGGAATTCCAAAATCCAAAATTCATTAACTCCTAGTTCCTTGATTTGATGAGTGGACTCCCCAATCCTGAAATCCTTAAATTATATTTCCTCAACCCTTGACTCTTAGTTACACCAAGTCCTACTTTGGAAGTCAACCCTTGTTGTGAACTAAGTTAATTCAACCCAAAAATTCTGGTTAGAATTCCATGATAATTGAAAGCACCCCAAATTTGGTTGTTCCAGCACATTGAACTATGGTTTGATTTTAACTGGAGTAGTGAAAGCCTATAATGACTTAATATATATAGTTGAGAAATTTTACCTTTTATGTGTAAATTGTTAATTATTATATTTATTACATGGTTTTTAATATTAAGTTGATTTACTTAAGTTATTAACCATGTCTTAGATAATATTTATGCATAAGACAATTTATTTTAGTTTCTATCTTGAATGATTGTTAATTCATTAATTCATGTGATTGTGAAAAAACATTCATAATGAAATAACCATGAAACATTATAGAAATAAAATAAAGTGGTATGATCATGATCTTTTAATAATGGTTAGTTTATCTAAAAGAAGATAAACTAACCATTGACCTAGGGGAAAAACACCTTGAACCAATTAAGGTTCGTGTTGCAACTTTTTACCTATCCACCTATGTATCTCTCTTGGATTGGTTTTTCCTTGAATCCAAACTTGAACCACCCCACTAACTTGGGAGCTCCATCCATTACATGTACTTTTACTCATACATAGGTGAGGGGAAGTGGTTTATATAAAAGAAACCATGGAAACACAGGACCTTACATAATAATAGGAGAGATGGAATGCATGCCAAAAAATTAATTTAATAATAAATTAAAAGAAACCAATCACATAAAAAAGTATGGTATAAGCTCATGATCATCCACATGCAATGAATTATGCATTTAATAAAATTAGAATTTAATTCTAATCATTCTTATTTAATATAAATCACGCTAAAATCAATTAATTATATTCTTTAATTAAACAATTATTTTATCTTAATTCTCATCCAAATTTCCTTGATATTCTCATTCATCATAATTTTAAATAAATTTATTTAAAAATAATTGTGCATATAAATATACCTTGGAGGCAACATGGTGAGTACCCATTTGAACTACTCAATATGTATTATCCTCATATATTGTTTACTCTTGATACATGTGGTATACAAGACTTATCACATACTTTCATGAAATGTAGTTTCAACTTAATGATTACATGGATTATATGATTTTTCTATCACATGTTATGCTTAAATTCATGTAGAGAAATAACTATAATGAAACTCATATATGATACACAGATCTGAAAATTACACAAAATTTAATTAAACATTTATATATATTAAAACTCATCACATGGAATGTCCTACCAACTTAATGATCACACAAAACCACATGTTGATAAGGTTTACATGGTATAATAAATTAATTTTAATTTTGTTCAATTTGGTATAAGTACATATCATGTACAAGCCAGCTACATAGCATGTGATTTTTCTCACTATCTATCTGAGGAATAGGTACTCACCATGTAACCATTCCTTGGAGAAAAATAGATTACATGGAATTTAAATGGTCTACATATCATGTGGTATCCAAGTTACATAGCCGCCAATTTGGTAGATCATGTAAGAATATACACAACCCATCTGTGACTAAAGGACTACATGTCATGCACGTGGGCTACACAGTGTGTACTCCAACTAACCATGCACCAGGATATCCTAGTTAACACATGGTGTATAATTAAATACACTCTATGTAATAAATTCACACATCTTAAATTAATTCAGAATTAATTCTTAGAGAATTAAACACAAGTACACAATGTGTACCTCTAGGTTACATAGTGTGTACTCTTGTGTTATCTATCCAGATTCCTTAGAACCTTCAGATGGGATCTTTAAATTTATTTCATTCATAAAATTAATTGATTTGATTATATTTATAAGAAACAAAGAGGAATAATTAGATCTTTCAATTTGGATTAAATAATGATTAAACTGGAATTGAAAAGACATTACTTATGCATAAATAAATCAACGATATTTAAATAATTGTAAATAATTATGTGACCCTTTGATACCACTTGAAGGTTTCAGGTGTAGTGGAAGTGTCTGATGGTCCATGCCCATCATTTTTTTTGTCATGATCAGTGATCAATTCAAGATTTACATGATGATAAATTTCATGATCAACATAATTGAATCAAGGAATATAGACAATGGATAAAATGGAAGAACCATAGTGTAGTATCATCACATATTATTTATAATTAATTTAAGAAATTAAAGAATTACCTTGGGAAAAATTATTTCTCTGTTTATGGATCTGAAAATGGATCTACATTGTACAGTCATTGTGTTGTAGGAATCAAGAGTAGATTCCCTCAAGCAGTGATCCACACGTGTTCGACAAATCTCTAAACATTATCATAGGAATCTTTGGGTGTTATCCTGGAAGATCATATCACTTGCGTCATTTGCCTTTGATCTCCATGAGAATTGATTCCAAAGGATTCTCCTTGATCTCTATAGACTTGATAATGGAAGTTAGAGGAAGATCGCTCTTCATTCTTGGTGGAGTTCTTGGAGATGGGATCTCTTTAGGGATTTGAGAGGATTCTCCATATTTGTTGTGAAAAATAAAAAAAATTAATTGGCTCTATTGAAAAAGTAATATAATTGGGTTTATATTCTACTAGGTTTAGAAATAAATAATTGAACAAGTTCCCTTTAATATTTATGTAATCCCTATGGAACCCCATGTCTATAATAATATTATTATTATTATTTATCAACATTCACTAAAATCGTGAATTAAAATTAAATATTATTTATTAAAATAATATTAAATATATATTATTTCTCACTAGACCTATAAACTTGGTCCACCATTCCTCCACAATATTTATCAGGCCCTAAATAATGAATATTTATTTAATAAATAAATATCACTTCGTTGTTCTCCAATTAATAAATAAATAGGTATTATATTTAATAAATAGAAAAAAATGTTTATTAAATATTATACTCACATAATATTCTATTGAATAATTAGTGATGGAATATATGAGATCAAGGAATAATTAATAATTATTAAACCATGTGCGGGAATAATATTTATTCAACTTGTTAAATAATAAATAATAATATATTATTTATCTGAGATTCTAGATACACTTAGTGTGTGGCCCTCTAGGACTCATTCTCGGTGGTATTAGGTGAAGCATCCTAAAGTCCAAGGTTAAAATTTAGAAATACGCTAAGGAACCTATAGAGAAATAATTTAATTTTGTAATGATATAATAACTCATACGAATGGTCACTGTGTAATATAATCTATTTATCATGATATCTCTAATCAAATAGGTTGCATACTGGTGCCATCAACCTATGTGCTCGATGTATCTTTATTAGACTTTCTATAAATCAAACATTCCTTTAGAACACCATGGACATGGATTTATTTAGGTTATATCATTTCCATCAAAGAGAATAAGATATCAACTTCTGTTAACGAACATAAGTGATAAATCCTTTCTTGAATTATTCATTAATGTAATATTAATCATAATGCACTCAATATATCCTACCTCATCATGAACACATTTCATCATGTATTTTTTCAATACATAAAATTAAATGAATTATAATACTCATTAAATAATAATATTAAAGTCTAAGGATCAATACACATGTCTGTGGATAGGAACATCCAATGATACATATAAATGTGGATTTTTTACTAGCGGGTCTCATTCTCATAATATCTTACTCTGGATATTACCAAGGGAGAACACCATGATAAGATGCCTCAAAGTCCTATGAGTCTCCACCACTAATAGCATAAATCATTTTTTTCCCCTGAATGATTTCATCTAGTTATAGAACATATATATTTAAGAATACTATCATGGAACTTCTAGTTTCTCATCATAACAACAAACTGCTCTAACCTTTCAGTGTGACAACTACTCTTAGGATATTATAACATACTATATTATGAAAAAGAACAATCATTATGTGATAATAAGTTTATTAATATTCAAAACTATGAATATAGATTATCATAAATTATACAGAATTTGGTTCTAGGGAACCTACTTTAATAGTATATCATTATTGTTGTTCATTTATATTCATTCCAAACATATATATATATATATATATATATATTATGGGTTTAATCACATTTTGGAGTTATTATTCCACTAAATTTAGGATATTAGACATTCATAAGAAACCCTAACAGATTCCACCATGATCTGATGGAATCATCATCAAATCCATAACCAACAGTAGTGAAATTAGAGAAGTGAGAGGAAGAATAAAGGGGATAAGGTATATGAGGATTTACCTTGAATCAAGGTGATAAAACACCTCTAACACACCTGGATCAAATGTGGGGAAGGGGGAAAAGCAAGGGATGGCTTCCCCTTCATGTGTTTAGATAAAAGGATAGAGGGTGGAAGTTCTATTTTTATAAAATTAACATTTAAATAGATTAATCAAATTATTAAAAATGTATAGGGTTATGTTGCGGTGTGACTATATGTTTCACACCACAACGTCCCTTCCTAGGGCAACCCAAAATAACACCCAACCAGTGTTGTAGTGTGACCATATGTGTCACAGTGAAACACCCCATTTTATATCCACAATAAATTATCCTAGAAACTCATTGAATCATGACTAAACATTTCATAGTGCAACCCCCCATCCTATAGCATGGCCCCTCCCTGGACTAAAAAACTTACTCTTACATAGAGAGCTCATAGAGAAACCACCATTACTACATTATGTAACCTCCCCCATCTCTAAAATTTAATCTAAACCAACTTTTATGTCATGCCTCAATAACTCATGTTGTAGAGTGATCTACCACTTATACTAAAAATAATAATTTCATTTGAATTCTTGGACTCATAACAACACAGAGCCTTGCACTTAAAATCTTTTAAAAATAATTGGAATAAAAAGATACCAATATAAAATTATATAATGGATTCCCAATCCTTTAATTTTATACCTTATGTAGTATATTTATAAATTCTCTAAAGTTTCAATCCCATTTTGATAAGAATTTACACAAAAGAATAATATGGATTCATTTATTCGGTTCATCATCATCACCCACATTTGATCATATTATAATATACTTTTCTTTATAAAATAATGTAAACTTTTTCATTAATTTTATCCAATAATATTCCATTATTAATCAAATACAAAGAACCATGATCTAAATTTGTGAAATCAATTTGAATAAAAAAATCTAGGAAGATGGCTAGTGATCAAGAAAAAGGAATAATTGATCAAGATATGGAGACAAAAGAAATGAGACATCCTAATATTTGAAGAAACAAAACAAAAACCGATAGATAATATTCATCACCCTCCCACATGTTTCAGAATAAACCCTATAAACCATGAAAACTATTAATGAATGACATATTAATAATGAATTATGGATAATGTTTTTCACCCTCATTGTTCTTTGTGTTAAATAGGATGTTTTGAAACATTTTTTGTGATTTTTCTAAAAATATTAATGAATATTAGTTTAGTAGAATAAATTAATTAATTTTTTGCTCACTCTTTATTTGATGTTATGTTAAATTATATTATATTTTTAATTTTTTGATATATTAACTTTATTAAAATTAATAAAACAAGTTAGGGTAAAAAAATTAGTAAATTATAGAAATAATTTATCATAAATGAAAATTATTTATTTTAAATTGATGTCCAATGTGGTTTTATAATCAAAAGGTACTGAAATTCAACGTAAATATATGATCAATCGAGTGAATCAATTATTTTATCCTAGAAACACTTATTTTAATATTTATAAAATCAATAATAATAGGATTTTTCAATAATAGAAAAAAATTACATTCTTATGTCACCGGTCATCCTGAATTTCCCTAATGAAATTTTAAATTTTATTTTTTAATTAATATTATTGTTTAGTAATAATGATTGTACTATTATGAAATATTGTATGTGAATTTCATGATAATAATGATGATGAATCCTCATTTCCCAACTCTAACCCTCCAAATATCTAACCTACAACCTTTTTGAATTATAATCGTTGGATTGGATATGGAAGATATGGATTCAACCATTGAATGAAATATCATGTACTCTATATATATATAGAAATATGTTAATGAATTGGCAGAACTTTTGGCCTATATACTTTCTTATTGTAACTTGTTTATTTATTTATTATTTTAATTTTTCATTGTAATTATAAACATTCGACTCTATATTTCATCAACAATTAATTTTCCCATAATCGATTATACATTTCTAGTTTTGAAATTATTCATAGTTTAAATTGGTGTTTGGTTAGTTTCATAACACGTTATTAGAAAAAAAATATTTTATGCATTATGAATCATGAAAATGCTCCCTCTATCATTTTCATTAACATAAGATTAATCTTACATGAAATATACGTGTCTCATGTTTTCTCAAACATTCTTCTTTTGGTATACTCCTTCGCATGTGCATCGTCTCCACTCATTGAAAGAGCTATATCAATAAGTGAGTTTTATTTTTTATATCATATATTTTTATTTTTTTTTTCTTATCCTAAAAATATTTAAAATATATATATATATATGAATTATTTTATTAATATTTTTTTATGGGAAAAATAACAAGCCCCTGAAGAGCAGTAATGACTCATAAATTACAAGTTTTAGTCCTTTTCTAAATTGAATGTTATTGGTTATTATTGAAATTGTGTTAAAAATAGAAATGGTCAATATCGTAAAAAAAATTATTCATCAAATGAAAAGATGAAAATATTCCATTGGAAATGGTCAAATTATAAACATCGTGCACCTATCATACGTTGAAGTTTACTTTTCCAATCATATCATGAACTATGATGGTGACATGATAAAATTTGACATATCAAAATTCATTGTATACCAAAAAGATGTCAAACATGGTTATGATTTATAAATACTCGTGATGGAGTTGATGTTCATTTTTTATTTTTGAATAAACATTGTATTGTTTTATTCCTTTTCTCTTATTTATTATATATAAAATATATTTACTATATTTTACTGATATTCATCCCCCGAAGTGGATGAAAATGTTGAATTCAATATTCATGTTATTATCTTGAATACACCATAAAAACTAATCAAATAATTTTATTTTTTTTCCCCGAAGTTAATGAGAATTTTTGTTAAAAAAATCTATTTCATTCCCCGAAGTGAATTTAAATATACATAATTTATTTTTAAATCAATTTCGGGTACACATGATATTTTGTGATGGTCATTTTATCTTACATGTTTATAATAAAAATAAACAAATAATAATAATATAACCACCAAAAATGGTTTGATGATGATAAATTTTTTAATGATCACAATTAATTTTATTAATATTTATAAAATAGTAATTGTTGAAATTATTTTGAAGAATATTTTCATTTATCAATTATTGATCCTGTAGTGGAAATATAAAAGGAAAAAATTATTATATATCATGTAATTAAGGATTATCAATATCATCACATGTAATTAATTTTATATTATCCCCTAAAGAATATGTTATTTATCTAATAGTTCATAGATGTGATGACAGAATTACATAACTTTTATAATCCAATGTATTTTATGAAAATAATTTTATCACCTAAAGTGGTTAAATAATGGTTATCATGATAAATAAAATTATTATTATTGTATAAGATGATCATTATTGATAAATAATGAATTATCATTTGTTAATCATGATATCCAATGAATGAATGAATTCCTTGATAAATATTTAGAAGGTTATAAAATTTAATCAAAATATTTTTTCTTTATTTTCTAAAGTGGATGTTATTATAAAAATTATTCTATGAATTATAAATCATGATCATGATACAATGCTTGTTTTGAATCAATAATATTCTTACATATTTATTCTAACACTATATCTGTATACCTTAAAAACATGGGGCTCTTCTCCCTATTAGATATATTTTTAAATGTTTGGACCAAAAGTTTCAAAACACACAATTTATGTTAGCTGATGGGTCTAACCTGTTATGATTATATTATGAATTCATCAATTGCTAATAAATCACCAGAAGTAAAAATTATATTTTAAAAATGATTATTTTAGTTTTTCATTACATACCATGAATGTGTTAAGTGTGCATAATTGAAGGTCAAGAAGATCTTATGTATGTAAATCTTGAGGTAAAATTTTTACAATTGTTATTTTAATTAAATGTTTCAAAAGAACACATATATGATTATTATTAATTAAAACTCTTCTAGAGTTAGTATATTCTCTTGTAAGTACATTTACTAATAGTAGAAATTAATCAAAGGCTCCAGAATAGAAAATATATTCCTACCAATTGGTATAAAATTTTTAATCAATAATTAATTGTTATATCTTAAGAATCAATAAAATATATTTAGAATTAATGATATTCTTTAAAAGTAATATCATATTAATACATTGAATGAAGTAGGTTTCAAATAACTTTATATATAACAAGCATTAATAATAGAAAAAAAATAATTCTAAATAATTTGTTAAGATTTTATTTGTACTATATACAATCAAATCAATTATGTTAAATTAGAAATTTACTGATCCTAACACATTAAATACATGACATGATTATTTAGGTCATTCAAGAATAATTATAATGAAAAATGTTGATATAAGTATACATGAGAATTAATTTATTGAATAAATTATATTCATCCATCAAGGGGGAATTATGGATTTATTTAATGAATGTATGTATACTAAATTATCACTTATAAGAGAATTATTAATCCTTATTATATTATTATGATTTTCCCTTATATGATGATTTCTCATGGGTTTCATGTTATTAAGGTAAATAACTCATATCATCACCAACTATATTGGAACTAAATTTTCAATATTTATATGAAGTATTAATTATAAAATATATATATATATATATATATATATATGGGTGCACCCACCTACCATGTGAACCCTAATTATATTTTATGAATGATGCATTTATTAAATGGTCACATGTATTATTATTTTTGGTGAGTATGCAACTCATGTTATTCATAGTAAATAATATAAATATTTACCATCACATACCATATATAAAATGGTCTATTAGAACCATTGATAAGATGATCACAACACTTATATTAATAATTTAGTTGTAAAGTTTTGAATATAGATAGTATAATTGTACGCACTAGAAGTTTGGTTTAACTAATTATATAAAATCATTTTTAATCATGAGTGGAAAGTAATAAATATATTTTCTATTAAATAAGAAAATGAACACATCAACAACAATATTTATTTTTAGATATTTTCCCTACTAGTACCAAATAAATTATGAGATCTCATTAAATGTTGTTGGTGATATGTTTTGAATTTTTTAATGCTTTCAAAACCCATCAATGAAAATTAATTTTGAAATATATTGACATCAAAATAGTTGTCCAAAATAATTATTGAATTAATATATTATATGTTCAATTTATAAAGTTTTAGATTAGTTTTTCATATTCCTAAGACTATTGAATATATATGAGCTTATTATAAGAAATGTTCTTCCTTATAAATTTGGATATTTATATATATTTTTGGATTGTGCCTGATTGATTATCTAATTTTATATCTATATGGTAACATTGATTACAACATCTACATATGAATCCCTAAAGGGTTCAAAATGCTCGAAGCATATTCAAAATTATGAAAATTTCACTTAATTTGATTAATTATTGTATAGGTTGAACTGAATAAGATGAATTTCATATATCCATATAAGATATATTCATATAAGAAAGAATATAAAACTATTTTATATTTTTTTCATTAATCCATGTGTTTTGTATATCATCAAAACTCCTGAAAAGTTTACAAAATCAAAGAAATATTTGAATGCACTTGTATTAATCATCTAGAAGATGAAATATTAAATTTTGGGATGATTATACATATTCATTAAAATAACCTTAATAAAAAATGAAATTGTAATGACTCTGGTTTTTTTGGTTTAGTCCTTTGAATATGTCTATATATGTCTCTGTATTTTTCCTTAGAGTTGGCACTGTGTTTGGTATAAATAGTTTTCTCATTGATTGGGACCTTTAATGGGAAATTTGAGACCATGATTGATTCTAGAATGTGGGGTTTACCCTAGGAGTGACATAAAATTGGTCACAATCAGGCATTCAGTTGAAGGAAACCATTGGCGGGTGAGTCAATTAATTAATTAATTTACAAAAATAACCCAAAACCTAAATATCCTATTTATATTCTTTATTATAAAAAATCACCAGGGTTATCCACATAACCTTGGGGGCTTGAGAGGATCCAAGGAGGAGATATGTTGATGAATGATAATGGATCATGGAGCAAAGATCATTCTTCAAAGCCTTCATCTTCACAAATAAAGTTCCTAGATCTCACCACCAACAACAACACGAACCCATTATTCTTCAGCAATTGATCCAAACATGAGGTAGGGCAGATTATTTCATGGTTTTCCACCCTTTATTTATTTAACAAGCATTGATTATTTATCTACTTTGTTTTTTTGATGATTTTCATTCTTCGCATGAACCCAATTATTTATTTATTTGTGGTTTATTTGTTTATCCCTTGTGATCACTAATTCCTTCATCAAAGAACAAAATAAAACCCAAAAATGTCCAATTTCATCCCTCACTTTATTGTTTCCTACTTTTCACCCATTTTTTCACATTTTCATCATCGGTGTTTTCCTTTGGCCAATGCGTCAACAAATACTAGGTAGATGGTCATCACGTAATCACTCCTTGTCATAATGGATCAATACCATGGGTTCGGTTTTGGGATCAAGAGTATGATGGATGTGTGATGTGGTTTGATAGGAAATCAAATATGGATCATAGGCAGATTAGGGAACCTTTGTTCGTGGGTTTCAGCATATAGATGAGCGGCATGATAGGATCAAATCATGAATGGTTTGGATGGCTGGAATCCAACCACTGTTGATATATCGGGCATGATCAGCCATAGATATGAGTTTCCTACTACAATTCAAGGTGGAAAAAGAGGTAGTGGTGTCTTGGGTGAGATGCATTGAATGGACTTGAGTTTATAGAGAATCCTAATATACACGGCGTGTAATGAGGAGAACACACATCATGTATTCCCCTTATAGTAGAAGCTAGGGTTTCAGTAAAGATAAATATCACATGTCATGTATGACCCAAACACATCATGTGACCTAGTGTTGGCATCTTGGAATGTACTCCAAGAGTACACGGGCATGAGCACGGCTAGGTAAACAGGTACGACTAGAGTACATGGGCATGAACATATACTCAAACATGACCAGGGTACCCGAACATGACCAGTATACATGGGAACAATAAAATTATATAGGTATGGTTAGAAGTATATTTCCATGGGATGGAAGACACAAATAGACCTAGGGTAGCCAAGACACACCATGTATACCTTATACACATTATGTACATTTATATGATACTCAAACCTTGTGTACATCCTTCATCGAGACTCAGATTTAGGCCAATGGGTAGCCTATAATGGGAAGTTTTTCATATTGAATGTGGTGGTGGACTTCATTTTAGGATCAAAGATATGACACAAGGTGTTACGAGCATGATGCTTCCTCTATTAATTCTTGGATGATAGAGATGATTCGGTGTGATCATTAGAGGGATTCCAGGATCGGTACTCCCCTATCACATCAGGGTGTGTGTACCCCATAATATTTACATAGGTAGAGTAAGTACTTATCCATACAATAGTAGGGTTTGGGTCATTTATCTAGAGAGTGGTACTACCCCATCTTCGAGCTCTAGTGGTGAGCAGGTCCTCCACGGGAGTTAGTTCTCCCTTAGATATGGAGTGTAGTAATAAGGAGTGGGCCCCTCCACTCATATTCTGGTAGGATTGTGTATGATCTAGGTATCAAAGATGGTACTTTGATGTTGTGGTCTGACTCATCAATATTAGATGGGTTGTGGAGAAGGATATCCCCTTTCTCTCTCACTTGGGTTTATTTATGAGCATATTTGTTGGGTTTCATTTCCCTCTTTCTTATGGGTTAAGTTAACTATTGTATCTTTATATTTTATCCCTTTGTGGTTTTTTGGGAATCCCATTAGGTATGTATATACTCACCCCTGAATGGACTTCACCCTCAAGTGTTTTGTCTTATGTAGATTACAAATAGATCGGTGATGGCCTTGGTGGACCTGGTTTCAGGGGAGCATGGTGGTTCTTGGTACTGACTGTGTTTGGTACTTAGCCTTAGAGATTATGAGCTAAGATATATTCAGTCTTTCCATATTTCCATTATTAGTTTGGGACCTCATTTATTTTGAGTCAATAAGGTTTTCCTTATGACTTTTCCATTCCTTCATACTTGGGGAATATTGTTAAGTCAATAAGGTTTCCTTATGACTTTACCATTTCTTCTTGTTTTGAAAATCACAAACACCTTATCTTAAGGAAAATCTCATTCTACCCCTTGTTTTACTTCTATAAGGAAAATTTACTTACCCAAGGAAATTTACCCTTACCTATATTCTATTTTTCATATAATAAATTTTCTAAGTGTAAAATTCAGATTGAAACCAAAACCTTAGAATCATATAATTACCTAGATATGAACCATTCTCTTTTAGGATATGAATTCTCAGAATTATGGTTACGAACTCTTCTAAGTTATGACTCTGAATTCTGAATCAGAATTCTGGTTATGAACTCTTCTGAGTTCTGAATCCGAATTCTGAATCAGAATTCTGGTTACGAACTATTCTAAGTTCTGACTCCGAATTCTGAAGACGAATTCTGGATACGAACTTCTATGAGTTCTGACTCCAAATTCTGAATCAGAATTTTGGTTATTAACTCTTCTGAGTTCTGACTCCGAATTCTAAAGATGAATTATGGATATGAAATTCTCTGAGTTCTGACTCCAAGTTCTCTGAATAACAGACTCCAAACTCTTATGAGTTCTGACTCTGAATTCTCATGAACTCCGACTCTGAACTTTGTAATTTCTGGTTCCTAATTCTGGTGAATCCAGATTCTGAATTTCCTTGAAATTCAGACTCTAGAATTCTATAGAATTCAGGTTTCGAATTCCTACAAAACAGAATCTGAATATCCTTGTATTATAGACTCTGAATTCAATTTTGGTTAGACTCCAAACTTTCATTTACTTACATTCTAAATATCAGTTTTTGGTTATGCTTATACTTGTTTAGTAATAAAACAATGTCGTGATTTTAGTTACTCACAAATCATTGTTTGAGTGACACGTGTAGAGGTCCCTCTAAAATTCAAGGAAGAATATGACCATTGGAGGAGGGAGCCGACCGTTGGAGTTGTGCTTATAAATAGGAGCTCATTTGAAAGAGTTCAGAACACTTGATAGAACACTTGACAACATCTTTGAAAACTATGCTTGCATGCTATTGAAGTTATTTCTAGAGAGAGAGGCTCTTATAAACTCTCAAGATTCATTTAGAATGTTTGAACAGCTGTTCAAACTTTACTTCATGCAGATTTTCTTCATGAGACTCTGATTGTTGTTGTGTACAATCGAGGGCTTCCAAGGATAGGAAGATAGAGGTGTCGAATACGTGATAGTTTAGGGCTTGCGGAGATATCAAGACAGACTCTGATCTTCATATCTAGGGCATACCCTGGTGTGGGTAAGACAAACTTTCTTGAAAGTATAAATCAAGGGACCTTTATCCAAGGTTGTTGGATACCCTTCTCTTTTGGTTAAAAGATTTACTACTTGTTACTTGTTTTGTTTCAAGTTTTCCACTGCATTTGTATTGTTGAGGAAAGTATAAATTTCTTATACTTCCTTATACTTATACTTTGATCTAGTTATATTCTATACGCTTTAAGGTATAATCTTAGTTGTTGTAAACTTTTGTTAAGTTTCATTTCCGGAATCAATTTTCCGGAATCAAGCAATTTATTATAACATAGATTTCTTGTGAATTATCTTGTTTAACCTTGTTAAACATAACCATCTTTAAAAGTTCCAAAGGAATTTTTAAAAGTACAATTCACCCCCTCCCCTATTGTATTTGATCATCTCATGTTTACATATTCGATCCTACATTTGGTATTATAGAGTATATCATACTCACATACCATCTCACAATTGGTATCAGAGGTTGGAAACCTCATATTCTAAACCAATCTCACAATTGGTATCAGTGGAAGGTCTCTGAAATACTTATATTCACATATAATTTTTTCCCTACTCAAAGTTTTCGGAATATAATTTTCGGATTCATATTTTCATATTCATACTTTTTCGGAATCTATTTTTCGGAATCACATGGTTCATATTCATTTTATCTCAAAGATACTTTTGTTCTATATTTTCCTTGCTTAGGATATTTTCTCTTGTTCACAGACTCATACTACTAACAAGTTTTTGTGCCAATGATTATCTTAAGGATGGAAGGTTTAAATGTTGGTTCTATTGATAATATAAATCCTAGAAGACCTCCTATTTTTGATGGAAATGATTATGAATATTGGAGAGATAGGATGAATAATTTTGTTATTAATACTGGAGTTGATAACTATCTAATGCTGACTGGAGATTATAAGATTCTGGATAAGGAATTGAGAACCTTTATTAATCGGGAGAAATCAGAATATCAAGAAAACTTCAGAGTCATAAATAATTTGTTATGTTCCATGACTAGGAATATCTATAGTCAAATATCATCATGTGAAGCTGCAAACAGTATCTGAAAGAAACTTGAAGTTACACATTTTGGTACATCTAAATTCATATAGATAAGAAGAGCTATGTTGAGAGTCGAATACCATAGCTTTAAATTTCCTTATGGAGAACCTATAAGAAAAGTACATCAATGGTTTATGACTATCATGAATATCTTACAATCTATGGGAGAAAAAGGTTTGGATTATGAGGCTCTTGTAGAAAAGATCATAGATATCATGCCAAATGAATGGGAGTCCAAGAGGACAGTTATTGATGAGAACAAGAAAGTCACTCAGATTTCCTTAAATGGGTTGTTTGGAACTCTTCTTCAGTATGAAACCAAAATGAAGAGAGATGTTGAAAATGTTAAGAAGAAGAATGGGAATGGAGGATTTGATTTTAAAACCACTTCTAAGCATATGAGATCCAAGACCCCAGAAAGAGTAACTAGATCAAAGACAAAGAAAGTCATTATTCAGTCAGAATCTAGTGACACAGAAAATTCTGAGAATGAATTAGCTAATCTTTCCCATAGAATGAACAATATTGTAGCTCAAAAGAACCATCAGAATAAGTACAAGAAGAAAGACTACAGAGATAAGAAAGATGGAAAAGTTACGTGTTATGAATGTAAAAGAACAGGTCATATCAGACCTAATTTTCCTTTGTTGAAAAAGAAGGAAAAGAAGGAAAGGAATTCAGAAAGGAACAAAAAGAAATTATATCGATCAAATCACAAGAAAAGCCTTAAAGCTAATGATACTTGGAGTGCTATCTGTGGAGACTCTTTAGAAAGTGAATCTTATGAATATGATTTATCAGTACAGAACAATATGGGTTTCATTGCTACTACTTCTTTCCCCAATACATGTCTTATGGCCAAGTTACGCTCTGCCGAGGCTTTAACAAATTTATCTCTTAATAAGAATTACTATTTAGAAAATAGTACTTCTAATGAAGATACTTAATCCTAAAAAAATGATGAAATACCTTTATATGAAGAAGTTTCTAGATTTTCCAAGTTACTTGAAGTGAGAAATTGTAAAATTTCTAAGAAATTAGACAAGGAAAATACTAGGGAAGAAATTCTTACAAAAGAGATGTCAGATATTTCTAGAGATCTTAGAGATAAAGAAGAGCTTTTAGGAAAACATTATAAAGACCTCTAGAAATAAAATTCTCTTAAAGAAGTACTTTCTAAAGATCTTAAGAATTCTATTTTATAGATAAAAGTTTTTGAGGAAAAATCTAACTATAAGGTAATGATTCCTGAGGATAGGAATTTATCCATCAGACTGAAATCTGAAATATTTTATCTTAATAAGCTTCTTGCAAAATTTACCTCTAGGAAGGAAAATTTTGACAAGATTTATTCTCAAATTAAACCTCAAGGAAACACTACTAGAGTAGGTTATACTCACCAAAAACTGGTTTTCAAATATAACTATTTTATTCCTTCTAGAGCCCCTTTTTACACTAAATGTCAAAGTGGTGAGCATTGGAAGAAAAATTTCTCCTTGAATAAAGTTCAATTATTGGGTTTCATACAGCTTATTTTTTCAAAAAAAATGTGGATACCCAAAAAAATTTTGTCTAACAATTCTATATCTAAGAAATTTTGGATTCCGAAAGTATAACTTTTTCTTATTTTAAGGAAAATAGGGAAAGTACCAACAACAATACATGGTACAAGGATAGTAGATGTTCCCGGTATATAACTGGTAACAAAAAATATTTTGAAAAGATTATCAAAATGAAAAGAGGAAAAGTAACTTTCGGAGATAATGGTCAAGGAGAAATTATTGGTATAGGTAACATCATTCTTATTGGAAAAACTTTGATTTCAAACGTTTTACTTAAAAAATAAGATATCATTCTTTAATTTATTAGAATGCAATATCAACTTGCTGATATTTTCACAAAATCTTTACCCTCCGATAGATTTGAATATATTAAACAGAAGTTAGGAATGATAAATTTAAGGTAATCTTACTTGATTAACTTCCTGTTGAACCAATCTCCTTACAGTAATAAACTTCTTTTCATAGGGGGAGTACATTTGTTAAATTTTCGTAATGAAAATTTTCGTAGTTGGCTTTTCAAATTTTTCGTAATGAAAATTTTTGTAGTTAATTTTCAAAACTTTCGTAATGATGGTTTTCGTATTGAAATTTTCGCAATAAAGATTTTCTTATTGAAATTTTCATAATGAATTTTTCATACTCAAAATTTTCGTAATGATAATTCTTCATACTTGAAATTTTCGTAATGAGAATTTTTCGTACTCGAAATTTTCTTAATGAAAATTTTTCGTACTCGAAATTTTCGTACTCAAAATTTTCATAGTGGAATTTCGGTACTCAAATTTTTTTAATAAAATTCTCAATCTTAGATTTTTCATAATAAGTTTTTCGTAGTCAAATTAGTTTTATTCTAGAAGATGTTCAAGAAGAATATCACCTATTACGAATAATCTTCCTAGAAATACGAAAGGTATGATTTCTTTATTAAAATTTTTGTAGTCATTATTTCATTGCTGGTATTTTCTTTTGTATCTTAAATTCTCATATTCTAGTTCTTTTAAAAACCTCAAAAGATCAGATCCTACCCAAATTTTCCTTGCGGATATTATTTCAACCATCAGATCAGATCAGAAGATTTCCCAACCATTAGATTGGTTTTGGAAGATGAAAGGTCGCTTCAAAACCTATAAAAAGGGGAACCCCGATGGTTGTCCCACGTTGATTTTCAAAACATTTGTGTGTCGAATCTCTTCCCAACTTCTTAAGCCCGTTCCGGATTTTCAGATTCTTCAAGTCCGAATGTCTGCTGAAATTCCTTCTCAAGAGATGTCTTCAGTCAAGCCAATTTCATAGTGGAAAATATACAGGGAGAGGTTGGTGCATCTGAAATTATTTAATAAGTATGACTCCATTATATCCAAGAATATCAAACTTAATGGATGGGAGAGTGTGGCCATTTCAAAGACAAGATCTCAGGATGTAGTGTATCCGGATTTGCTGATAGAGTTTTATGAGTCAGCTACTTTATTTAAGGAAGATGGTAGGGAAAAATTTTCCTTTAAAAGTTATGGAAAGACTTATGCACTCACTTACACCAATGCTGCTAGCTTGGTGGGGTTGTCCTATGAAGGGGAATTCGAGTTCTGTTTACACAAACATCCAGAGGTTCAAGGAAGTTTTGTTATGGCAAAGGCTATGGAATGCCTTGGGCTTAAAGATGTCAAGACAATGAAGATTTCCCATCTTTCTACCAACAATCGGATCCTACGGCTATGGGTTTAGGGTATTATCATACCAAGGAAGGGTTATAAGGACACCCTTAAGAAAATGGACATGTACATCTTGGATTTTTTGGTAAATCTAAGGAAGTTGAACCTCATGAAACACATTCTCATTAATATTGAGAACATAAAGAATGGGAATCTGAGAGCTCATATTATTATGTATCATGCCCTTCTCTCCAAGCTCATTGTTCGGTGTCTTGAATCTTTCAATATCCCCTGCAGTTCCAAGCCGAGGAATTGCAAAGTAATGCTTATCAGTTATGATACCCTCAAGAAGATGTAAGTAGGGTTTTCTAAGGAGTCATGTGAGTTTTATGATCTACCTGAGGATGAGGTATAAGTCGTTCCGAAAAATGCTGAAGAAGTTGAACCTTTAAATAAATCTAGAAAGAAGAGAAAATTAAAGGAATTGGATGTAACAGAAAAAACCCATAAGGCCAAAGAATCTCAATCCGCACCTCCAAATCCCAAAAAGCATAAATCCTATCTGGATGAAGTGGTTTTTAAATGGAGAGAGGATGAGTAAAACAAGAAATAAGGGGAGCCACGGTTTGGCTTGGACCCTGCAGAGGCCAAATAACTGAAATAAAAGGCTTCTGAAGAACATGAGAAGCAATCCAAAGAGAAAAATATCAAGAAGAAAATGTCAGAGGCTGATGTTTGTCAATTCCTTCTGAGGGATACTGAAATTGTATCTAAGAATATCCATGTTTCGAAGTCTTTCCTGGTGGAACCATTACCTGAGACTTTGGGTAAGAGGTTTATGACTCTCGAAAAACAACAAGAGAAGATTTTGGAAGAGAAGAAAGCTACAGAAGAAATACAACAAGATGATACTAGTGGTGGATGCGATGATGTGATTAAGAAAGTTGAAGAGTATCATGAAAAGGAAAGTGTTTCCAAAAAAAATTCACTCTGGACTTCTCAAGCCAGATCTTCTAAACTTGTTACTCCTAGAGATGATGAGAAGGGTGAAGAGGAATTAAACAAATTATCTGAGTAATAGAGTCATAATCATCACTTCATACACCCTAAAGACATTAAGGTGGGAGCTGAAAAAGATAAAATTGATGAAGATAATATTGTACAATTATCCGAAAGTGAGCATGAGTCTCCAGATGAAGAGGATAATTCGAAAATCAACAAAGGGAAACAAGTGGTTGCTGAAACCCCAACCAAAGATATTTTGAGGAAGATGGAATTCGGAGGATCCTCTAAGAGGAAGCTGGTAGAGCTATATGAAGAACCATCTCCAAGAAAAATGGCAGATTTGGAGTCATCAGCTTTAAGACATGATTTTTTTGTTCATTCGCTAAAGAAGCTTGTGGATATTATTCTGATCTTTCCTACACTTGATTCTAGATGCCAGATGCTTCAGCACAGCATGAATTAGAAATCATACTTTGTATCCATAGTGATGTATAGGTGTGTTAAGATTGAGGTCAAACACAAGAATTTCCTTATCAATTATAAAGCCCACGGAAAATCTTGCAGTAAAATGACCATTTGGTCAAAGAAGATCGTTCAAGATTTGGGAGATCTGGATCAATTTCAAGAATATGTCAAGGAAGCTTTTGATACCGAAGACACCAAAATCAAGGATCTTACAAACAGCTTTTAGGAAAAGCTAAATATTGAACAAAATTCTCAGATTCAGGATGTTAAAGATCTGAATGTAAAGTTGAGTTATGTTGTCCAAAGTTTTAAAACAAAGAGGGATCTCCGGACTGAGATGGAAGAAAATATTTTGAAGCAAGATGACTTGCTGAAGGCTCAGGCAGAGGCCCTAAAGGCTCAAGAGGATAGGATCACAACCTTGGAAAAGCAAGCAGAGGAGGATCACAAAGAGCTTAAAAAGTTTAAGACAATCGTGAAGAAGCTGATGCCCAAGGAAAAAAAATATACCCAATCCGATATTTTGTTGTAATGTCTTTCCTTGTACTAATTCTTTCAATTATAATGAAATTGTGGTTGCTCGTTTTTTTTGGTTGTCTGTACTAATATTTCAGGTACCATATTTTTTTCCATTCCCTCAAACTCTTTTTGAAAATCACAAAGGGGGAGAAGGAAAAAATAATTCTAAAGGGGAGAAGGAAAAAATATTTATAAGTATAAGAAGAAATATCCCTAATTAAGGGGGAGTTTATTTAAGGGGGAGTGCTCATTATGAATATTTATATACCCAAGATAATGAAAATATTATTCCAGAAATCTAGAATACGATCCTTAGAGTTCCAAATCCTAAGGAGAAGTTAGTCGTATTCATCTTTTCCAATGTGAAAAGGGAGATAAGTTTTATTTTCTAATTCAAGAAAAGTTTTTCTAAGTCCTTATATTCTTTTTTGTAAGGATGTTTGTTCTTTCCAAAAAGGGGGATATTGTTGAGTCAATAAGGTTTTCCTTATGACTTTTCCATTCCTTCATACTTGGGAGATATTTGAAAATCACAAACACCTTATCTTAAGGAAAATCTCATTCAACCCCTTGTTTTACTTCTATAAGGAAAATTTCCTTACCCAAGGAAATTTACCCTTACCTAGAGTCTATTGTTCATATCATAAATTTTCTAAGTATAAAATTTGGATTGAAACCAAAACCTTGGAATCATATAATTTCCTAGATATGAAGCATTCTATTTTAGGATCCGAATTCTCAGAATTCTAGTTACGAACTCTTCGGAGTTCTGACTCTAAATTTGGAATCAGAATTCTAGTTACGAACTCTTATGATTTCTGACTCCGAATTCTGAATCAGAATTCTGGTTACAAACTCTTCTGAGTTCTGACTCTGAATTCTGAATCAGAATTCTGGTTACGAACTCTTCTGAGTTCTGACTCTGAATTCTGAAGATGAATTCTGGATACGAACTTCTCTGAGTTCTTACTCCTAATTATGAATCAGAATTTTGGTTATGAACTCTTCAGAGTTCTGACTCTGAATTCTGAAGATGAATTATGGATATGAACTTCTCTGAGTTCTGACTCTGAGTTCTCTGAATAACAGGCTCCAAACTCTTATGAGTTCTGACTCCAAATTCTCATGAACTCCGACTCCGAACTTTGTAAGTTCTAGTTTCGAATTCTGGTGAATCTAGATTCCAAATTTCATTGAAATTCAGACTCTGGAATTATATAGAATTCAGGTTCCAAATTCCTACAAAATAGAATCTTAATATCCCTGTATTATAGTCTCAAAATTCAATTTTGGTTACTCTGAACTTTCATTTACTTACATTCCAAATATCAGTTTTTGGTTATGCTTATACTTTTCTAGTAATAAAATGATGTCGTGATTTCATTTACTCACTAACCGTTGTTTGAGTGACATGTGTACAGGTCCCTCCAAAATTCAAGAAATAATATGACCATTGGAGGAGGGAGTTGACCATTGGAACTGTTCCTATAAATAGGAGCTCATTTGAAAGAGTTCAGAACACTTGACAGAACACTTGACAACATCTTTGAAAATTTTGATTACATGTTGTTGAAGTGATTTATAGAGAGAGAGGCTCTTATAAACTCTCAAGCTTCGTGTAGAAATTTTGAACAGCTTTTTCAAACTTTTCTTCGTACATATTTTCTTCGTGCGACTCTGATTATTTCTATGTACAATCGAAGGCTTCCAGGGATAGGAAGACAGGGGTGCTGACTACCTGATAGTTGAGGACTTGTGGGGATAGCAAGACAGACTCCAATCTTCATATCAAAGTCTTACCCTGGTGTGAGTAAGATAGACTTTCTTGGAAGTATAAATCAAGGGACCTTTATCCAAGGTTGTTGGATACCCTTCTCTTTGGGTTAAAAGATTTACTACTTGTTACTTTTTTTGTTTCAAGTTTTCCACTACGTTTGTATTATTGAGGAAAGTATAACTTTATTATACTTCCTTATACTTGTACTCTGATCTAGTTAGATTCTATACGCTTTAAGGTAAAATCTTATTTGTCGTAAACTTTTGTTAAGTTTCATTTCCAGAATCACTTTTTTGGAATCAAGCAAGTTATTAGAACTTAGAGGTCTTGTGAATTATCTTGTTTAACCTTGTTAAACATAACCATATTTAAAAGTTCCAAAGGAATTTTTAAAAGTACAATTCACCCCCCTCTTGTATTTCAGCATCTCATGTTTACATATTTGATCCTTCATTTGGTATTATAGAGTATATCATACTCACATACCATCTCAAAATTTATGGTTGGGTGTGTATTTTTTCCATTTATACTTTTGTATCACATTATTGTACTCTAATGTATTTTTTAGAGGTTGTTTCATGCATGGTTTACACTCTATATGTTGAATCTTTTTTTATATATTTTCACTATTTCATGAAGATGGTTGTGTGTGTGTGTACAGGTGATTAGGTTAAGGCCCCACATTTTAGTGATATGCCTACTATGTGCTAGTCACCATCCCCTAACCTATTAGAGGTGGGATTTGGGTGTCTCACTCAGATTACCACCATCCATGTGGTCCTTAGTGGGTTGGGTCATGATAGAGAGGTATCATATGCATCTATCCTTTAGGTTTGTGTTTGTAGTTATACTTTTTATAAGGATTGTTTTGGAAACTTAGTGAAATGATGTTGAAGTGTATCGATTTTGTCTTATAATCCATAAAACATAGTTTTGGTTCAGAAATTGCTGCATCCAAACACTAGGACTCTGACTACCTTCTTGATGACTTGGTATGCTAATACATCAATTATAGGGAACCAATGGTACATGCATTATATAGTATTTTTTTCATTTCCTTATTGATTTGGCTCCCCATATATTCTCATCTAGGCATAGTGTGTCCTGATAACTTTAAAGATTCCTCCATGATCATGGCCAACTAGGATATTGATACAGGATTGTGATGATGATCGGTTGAGTGATGAGGCCTCAGTTTAGGGGCCCAATTATGAGGTTTTTTTTTCAGTAAAGCATAAAGTAATGTCATCTCCTATTGAGTAGTGAATACTTTTAGTAGTTCAGGATGATTATGCATGTAGTCTTAGATTGTTACATAAGTTACAATGAAAAATACCACTGAGGTTTCATGATGATACAAACCCTCAAGCATTAAAGGATTAATTCAAGTTGTTGGTATGAGTTTTTAGGCTTGTTCAGACCCCATTTAATCAAATGGTTATGATTTTAGCCAGTATTCTTCATGGATTATTAGGGTTCTGGTAGAGTCTGATTACCCAGACTCATGATGAGGTAATTCTCTCATGGTTAGACTTCCAATAGCTATTCTTTGATGAGTATTAACCTTTTATTTTGTACTCTGTGCGGATTTAGGAACTTCTTGAGTTGTGGTAGGGTGATATGTTAGTTTCTTAGTACATCGTGAGGTTTATTGGCCCCATATTTTACTCTCTTGATATGGTATGATATGGATACTTTTTTAGTATGAAATATTGAGTAGGACCTTCATAAAGACATTCATGATAGTGTGGTCTCTATGAATTCCCACTTAGGTTAGAGTATTGGGGTGATATCTAGTTATAGAGAGCTTCCTAAAAGTGGTACGTCATGCAGCTCAAGCCAATAGTGGAAATCATGGGGCTGAGTCATCATTAATGACAATTAGGTGTCAAATATCAGAGTCTTATCACAATAGGCATACTCATCCCTGGACTCAAACATATGGATCTATGAAATTGGGTTCATATCGAGTATCAAGGCTGTTATTAGAGGGGTGATGATATGATTGTGATGTGTGAGGTCACATGGATCATGTTTTCTCAACCCAACATGTTTAAGAAGGGATACAGTCAATAGATGGACCTCCATGATAGAGGAAGAATAGTGATCAAGGATCTCTAAGGCATGGTCAGGTTGGTTGTAACGCCCTGACCCTAGAAGTAGAGAATTGATGCCTTAATTTATTACATTAGCATAGATACAAGCTTTAAATCCAAAAGTATTGGGTATTTTAGTAGTTTTAGAAAACAAAATTACATACATGATACCCATTATACATTGGAAAAATAAAATAAAGCATAACATAAGTAAAGGCTCATCATTCTTGAAACTCGTTTAAAGGATTCCTCTTCATAACCTATGGAAAGGAAACATAATAAGGGTGAGATCAAATGATCAGTAAGTGTAATAAAATCAGAATAAATAATTAATTAGCGATATTAAATCAACATATCGAGATAAATAATTGAGCATACATTCCATATAAATATCTCGATAAGGCATAATCAATATGGCACGGTAGATAACTAAAACACATGTCATTTAATCAATAAACTAAGAATAAAATGCATCTATAGATATGTAAAAGAAAAAATATCATGTATAATGATAATAACTTAATTATAAATAAAGTAAATTTTTAATTATTGGATGTCATGTTTCCCAGGCACATGGCACCTTTACCATCAAGATTTATTCTCATGATAGTTTAAACTACTCTGGTTTGGCCAACTGATTTGTCTCGTGAGACTACTGATGCATCGAGGGGCTTGAATTAACTAGTCCCAAACCCTTATAGTGAATTTATAAATAATTTATCATATATATAATAATTTTTTTAATTAATGAACAACATGCCTTATCATCATATATCTGTATTGAGTAAAAGATACAAATTTATTAATATTTCAAATAATTTTCAAATTGAACATCATATGTAAAAATGGTATATGGTTTAGGAAATAATTTTATCCATTTCATGAGAATATGGATATTTAAAATTTAATTTACAATAAAAATTACCATAAGTAAGTGATTGTTTCAAGATAAAGTTAACAATCACAAAAGAGAGTGATATTGCAAAGATAATGTTTACCACTTGGTAATTTTCAAGTCAAATATCCTTAGATGAGATAGTTCAAATTGAAACTTAAAATACCATGAGGTATGAATGAATTGTGATATTAAATTAAGAAGGTTTATTATATACATCACATTAAATTGAATTGGTGTATAATAACAAATAAGTCTCAATGGAAAGTAAATTGAGATGAAATCCCTTACCTTGCATTTCCTTTTGGGTGAACATACTTTAACCTTCTATATAATATTTTTAAGAATGTTAATAACTTATAACATAAACATAATAATATTTAAAATATAATATATTATCTTATTATAAAATCTTATTACCCATTTTTTAACAATCTTTCATTATTTTTACTATTTCAGAAATTAATTGCCTAGTTTTCCGAGTATGTTTTGACTTATTATTTTCGTTCTTCTTATGTTGATCATGATTTCATAATCTAAATAATTTAAACCATTATTTAATTTTCATATATATTCATTATATATGTATTTATAATAATCCATAATATTTGGATATAGGAAATGAATTGTGTCGTTCATAGAGACAGTAGGTCGTACATATGCATGAACATTGTTTTCATTTTCTTATCATATTAAAATAATTAAAATAAAATAGTATATATGTATATTATAAATAAATTATAATAATTGTATCATATATATCACATATTTTAATTAAAATCATTCTTTATATATTCCATGTACAGCATGAACAAATCACATCTCTTTGATGAGGCGGTAGTCCACACATCCACAAACGAAGTTATCATATTCTCAAAAAATGGAAAGCATAAAGGTATGTGTTATATAAAAATTACTAAAGAATAAATACATATTAAATATCATATATATCATATATAAACTATAAATCCACCATTATTTATAACCTTTAAAGGTGTTAAATGGAAGAACAAACGACATAGGTTCGTGAGGTAGTAGTCTGCCATACACAAGAATGATGATTGTGTATCCCATTTGATGGATGTGTGTGAAATTTTAGGTAGAAATATTAGCATAAAAACATCTCAGTATATTTAAGATACTTATATTATTATATAAAAATTATATAAAAAAAATTAAGGGGTCGATAATTAAATGAAATAAAAGTGATCATTAAAGAATGTTACCTATTATACGGGTAACTCCTTTTGATTTATACCAAAAGATTTATTTGATTTGACTTATTCCTAAAGTGAGGATTCTAGGATTAGTTTTTTATTTTTTGATATTATTTGGGTAGATTTTTTATGATCCAAATTTCTTTATAGGTGTGAATAAGTGAGATGGGTGAGTGTCTTTTTATAGTGGAGGAGGAGTGGCATTCCTATAAATTTTTGAAAGAGGGAATTACACCCACGTGTTTTTCATGTAAAGTGGCTAAAATAATAAACAAAATTATATAAAATGTAGTATATGTTTAAAATATTGTCATAAAATATATTTTTGACAACTTTATAGGTCATTTTGGCCCTTAATTTTAAGGTTTAGTCCTTTGTTAAGCTAATTTTTCTTTTAATCGCTATAATTAATTTTAATTACTTTCACTAGTATTTTTGGTAAAAAACTAAGTTGACCTTATTAAACATTATATATTATTATTATTCCAAATATTGAATCTATTTTTATAAATTTAAATCACATAAGTGGTAGAAATTAATTTAAAATTAGTCACATAGGCGGGATGACAGAGTGGATTTTTAAAGTGAAAATGTCCAAATGTTTGAAATATTTTTATATCTAATTTCAATGTGAAGTTGGTTCCAATGAACTAAATTGTATTAATTTATATAAAAATTATCTAATTATACTTTAAAACCAAATAAAAACATTATTTAACTATATAAAAAATTAGACGAAAAAGCAGATTTCAATTAAAATTTAGTATTTTTCAATATTCATCAAAAATGAAATATTTCAAAAAATACCAAAAATTTACCCTAATATAATTTTTATATTTATATTTCAAAAATGAATTTTATTTTTTGGTATAAAAATTATAAAAGTTTCAAAATTCAGTTTTAAAATAGGTGCACCATTAAAAGGCGGCAAAATTACCTTTTTAGAAAAAATACAATTTTTAAGCATAAAACTAGATTTATTTATATATTATGTTTATCAATTATATTGGATGAATATAAAAAATATTTTATTTAATATAATATATATATATATATCATTAATATCATTCTCTAATAGTAATTAATTTAGTTTATTAAGACAAAACTCCTTTAAAAGCATAAAAATGTTTCCTATATTTTCAATTGGTTTTGATATTCATTTATATTTAATTATTAACCAATAAATTAAACAATATATTTTCATAAGTTAGTTAATCTTATTCATAACCTTCAATTTAATGGCTAGGTTATATCTTTTTATATTAAATAATTATATTTTAATAATATATTGTTGTTCGGTAAAACTTCGTCTTGCATGTAATGCAAACTACAAAACAAAGTAATTCTTGCGTGTAATGCAAGCTAACTCATTGTTGCATGTATTACAAGATATAGAAAATATTTATTTAAAATATTAAATATATCTTAAAGTCTCAAGAGGTTATATTCCTTTCTACACTTGGTGTTGTGTGTCGTGCATGCTATCAAATAAAAGTTACTCTTTTAGAATTTTTGAGGTGATAAATTCTCCCCATATTAATTAAATTGTGTCCTTGAAATTTAAACCTGATCTCAGTAGTCTAGGTTTTGATATTTTAAAATAAACTATTTTTTAAAAACCCACATCATAAATAGGTTTAATAACACATTTCCTTAATAGGAAGTAAAGGGAAATGTGAAGATCACTACAAAACTAGGATTTTGAATATGAGAACAATAGTGAAAACCAAGACATTGAATAGAAATCTAACTATCAAGTTTTGATGGAGAGTGATAGAGAACATGTTCAGCTGAAAGTTGATGACCACAAATCCATAAACCACAGTTATGAAAAAGGTCACTGATATCATCAAAAATGATGATAATAGGACAACATTTTTGTTTCAAGACTATTTTTACTAGATTTGAGGAATTTTTTCACTATTTGAATAATATAAGAAAATATACATTTATATTTCATAAACACAATATTATTCTTTTGTTGTGCCTTGAACTATTTCTACTTTATTTCTTAGCACATGTTTCATCATATGGTGAAGTAATACATTAACCTCTAAAACCTCATCCAAAGATCAAATTAAACCTTCACTATTGGAAAATAGATTATTTGTGACAGGTTATTTGCAATGGGACCCCATCACAAATAAGTTTAAAAAAATTAAAAATTAAAATATATATATATATATCAAAATAATTTTAAAATTTATAATAAATAAAATTGTAAACATCTAAAATAATTTAAATATTACTCAAAATATTTTCATTTAAAACTTAACATAATAAATATGTACATAATGTATCCATCACTATAGAGGGGGAGGGTAGGGGTCATCTGAAAGAGGGTGGAGGGAACTCTATACCTAAACCCTAAACCATTAATCACATGTACTCGTTCTGTTTCTCCTGTCATCATCGCATCTACTCCTCCTCTTGCTGGTGTTGTCGATAGAGCTCATCATGTTCCCTACGCATGGCCTCAATAACCTCATTCTGAGCTTGCAGCTACTCCCCATACTGTGAGACTGATGATGACGACTCTCCATGATCTCTCCTTGATCTGGACATTGACCATGCAATAGTACCATAAAAACTATCAGGTGTCAGTCAAGAATTGATACCAACCACTCCACCCTTCTCAAAAGCATACAGTGTCACCTGCATCCAGGCTACTTCATCGAATCCTACCACACCGGTGTCCTGACTCTCAGTCTCAGCATGGCTCTCATTCTATTTCCAAGAAGTCACAGCCTCATATGACTCCTTCAATTTTAATTTGAAATCCAAATAGTTAGAATATTATTTTCAGTTAATTTTAAAAGTCATAAAAAATACTGACCACGATCTGACATTGGAGACCACCTATAATATCTCAAGTTATAAGATTATTGTACACCATCTTATAAAAATTTAACTTTATAATATCAGGATGTTTGAGTGCCTATATGAGTATAAAATAAATGTTTTACAATTAAAGTTATATGAATTATTAAAAAAAATTACTTACCATATGTTGTCAATGCGTACTGAATATACGGCTATCAGCTCGATACGTCACATCATGCTTTCCCCGGTTTTGTTGACCTAATGAAAAACTTATACATGGTTGGTAATTATTTATAATTACCACTAATTACCGCTAAATTTTAGTATAATTTAATCTAAAGTAATAAAATATATTATAAATTACTAAAAGGGTGTAAATCATAGATTTTATAATCTTTAGGTGATGAAACCAATTTGTGTCAACCATGTCTAAATTTTTCATTACTTATCACTAGGTAATAAATCCTCCTCAAGGATATGGAATATATCATCATAAGTATCATAATCCATCTAAACCAATTATTACTAATTATTACTAATTATTACTAGTTATTACTAGTTATTACTAATGATTACTAATTACCACTAATTATCACTAATTACCACTAATTATCACTACTTAACACTAATTACCACTAATTATTACTAATTACCACTAATTATTACTAATTACCACTAATTATTACTAATTATTACTAATTACCACTAATTATTACTAATTAACTATAACTATTAATAATTACCCCTAATTATTACTAATTATTACTAATTACAACTGATTATGACTAATTGTTACTAATTACCACTGATTATGACTAATTATTACTATATATATTAGGTGCTTGGGGTACAATTACATTAAACACACACATCACTAATTATTACTAATTATCACTAATTATTACTAATTACCACTAATTATTACTAATTATTACTAATTACCACTAATTACCACTAATTATTACTATTTATTACTAATTACCACTAGTTATTACTATTTATTACTAATTATTACTAATTATTACTAATTACCACTAATTATTACTAATTACCTCTAATTAATACTAATTATTACTATTTATTATTAATTATTACTATTTATTACTATTTATTACTAATTATTACTATTTGTTACTAATTATTATTAATTACCACTAATTACCACTAATTATTACTATTTATTACTAACTACCACTAATTATCACTATCTATTACTAATTATTACTAATTATTACTAAATATTACTAATTATTACTAATTATTATTAATTATTACTAATTATTATTAATTATTACTCATTATTACTAATTACAACTAATTTTTACTAATTACCACTAATTAATACTAATTTTTACAAATTTTTACTAATTTTTACTAATTTTTACAAATTACCACTAATTACCAATACTTATTACTATTTATTACTAATTACCACTAATTACCACTAATTATTACTAATTTCCACTAATTACCATTAATTATTACTAATTATTACTAATTACCACTAATTACCACTAATTATTACTGATTATTGATAATTAATAATAATTATTACAAATATAAAACAAAATAAAATAATTAAAAATTAAAAACATTAAATAAATACCTTAAAATTGGATCTTCTAGCGGATGCAATGCCTGAAATTTTCTTCCTTGTGAAATTTTAAACTTCTAAAAGTTTAAGAAGAAAAGTATGAGAGAAGAGGATGAAAGAGGAGTTCAGAAGAGAAGGGAATGAAAAAAAATATCAAGTTAAGGGTATATATAGGTTAGATAATTTTCAATGGGTTTCTTATCACAAATAGTAGTATTAGCGACAAGACCCTTCATAAATAGTATTGTCATTATTAATTATGGCAGTGGAAAAAAATAGTATTCGTGATGGGTCTCGTCACTAATACTCTTCTGCCAACAATTTATTTGTGATAGGAGTTAATTACCGTCACAAAATGACAAAAAATGATGGAATTTATTTGCGATGAGGCTATATTCTTGTCGCAAATACCTTTCCTTGGGTTTGTCATTTAGTTCATGCCAAAGGTATTTGTGATGGGAAGAGATTCTCATTGCAAAAAAAAGTGTTTTTAACAACTATTTGCGACAGGAATTAGTTCTTATCACGGATAGTCTTTTCTGATGGGTTATTTTTTATGGGCAATGGGCCCATCACAAATAACCTATCGCAAAATCCAACTTTTCCCATAGTGAATTTCATAAATGGTTAGCCTTATGAACCTTCCAAAATATTATGATCCAAAAATTTATAAATAATGTCACTAAATTTCCAAAAATTAACTTATCATTAGTCTTCAATCAACATGAATTAGCTCTTTAATCAACACATATCGAACATGTGAACACCTTCATCATTTATTCTCTTAAAACATAGTAATAACTTGAATTAACCTAAAACCTTATTAAAAACATGCATGCTTCCTTATTCCTTAAAAGTAACATGGATTATTGCATACATTCCTTAAATCCAAGAATGATGTAAACTCTCCATCAATGATAGAATAAACCATATTTTCCAACAAATCATTAATCAGTTCCAAGGTATTTAGTAATATCCAGTTTACTTTATCCCTGTCAATCATATCTTTATACAAATGTCATTACCTCAACATTGGGATCGTATTAAGCCTTATCTTTCCCTCAACCATATGTTTTCCAAAAAAGTTCAACTTACTACCGAATCACTTTTCTTGGTTATCGGTACTGATCAACACACGCTTTTAAATACTTGATGAAAATGTATTGTAGTACAATACTTATACATTCTATAATACTTATAACCAATACATCATTGAAAAAAATTAAAACATTATTCAAGGATCCAAATACAGGAGAAAATTAATCATTCCACTTTTTATGTATGAATAACATAATATTGACCTTGATCCCTAGGATTCTTCTGTGGTAGATTCCCTTGATGCTTGTGGCATTCATTTGCATAGTGCCCCATCTCCTTGTAGTTATAACACTGAATAGCAGTGTTTTCCTTATTTCCTTTGCATTATTTTTCTTGGTAACCCTTTTATCCACACTTATAACAAACTCCCAATCTTTTCAAGCATTTACCAGGGTGATTCTTTCCACAGTTATCACATGTTGGAAAATCCTTCTTCTTCTTTGACTCATTCCCTTTTTCATGGTGTTCAGAAGACCTCTTATTCTATTTCTTTTTTTCTAAGCCATAGTACTTGTAGAATTATTTCTCTATCTTGATAGTACATAAAACTATTTAATCATATGAAGAAAAGGTTTGATACACCATCACCCTTTGTAGAATTGGCTTAATCCCTTCAAGGAAATGGTCAATCTTACCTTCTGTGTTGCGTATGAAACCAGTAGCATACCTTTCTAACCTTTTAAAGTTAGTTTCATACTATGAAACACTTTTATCCTCCTTTTTATTTAAACTAAGTAACTTTCTCTTTATCTTAGTTTGTTGCTCATGAAGGAAATATTTGTCTAAGAATGTATCCTTAAAAGTTATTCATTCCATGAGTTCTATTTCTTCTTCCTCTCTAGTATTCTAGATCAATGAACACCATTGATTCACATATCCATTGAGATAATACACTAAAAGTGTCACCTTTTCTGTTTCCCCACATCCCAAATCCGTAAATATATTCTCCAATGACTTAATCCATTGCTTATCTGCCATTATATTAGTAGTCCCACTAAATTATGGGGGACTCTATTGCATAAAGAGATCAAATATCAGATAATCTCATTGTGGAACAGGTTTCTCCATCCGATAAAGGTTATTCATCACAACCTGATTAAGCTTCCCTAATATATCCATAAATTTCTCAGTTCTAATACCAAATATATCATATTTCTCAGTAGGGAAACCTCCACATTGGCCACAAGTATTGATACACTTCTTATTTCTAGGTTCCATTTCTAAACAATGGCATATACTAGATTAGATCATAAAATTATGAACTTTTATAATTATAAATATAGAGTAACACTTAACAAAAATTTAAAAGTCTATTCATATTTAATCTCATAATCATAAACATGGATTCTTTGGGGATGTCTTTACTTTCAAATCCTTCATAATGGTTTATAAAGAAGTTGTGAATTATCCAAAGCATATCCCCAGGGAGTTTCAAATCAGGTTCTCAATAAGGATCAATTTTTTGTACCAAGTTACGCTTGAGTTAGGCTCGATGCATCTTTTCAGATTTTTTACCCCTAGGTACATTTGTTCCATAACCACATCCACTTTTAGTATTCAGACAGGGGTTTATTTCTAGGAATACCCATATAATCTCTATCTTACCAAAATTCTAATATGTTATTCTATACTTATTATAGATACCTATTTTTTTCCTTGTAAGACTTTGAAATATTTCTATATATTTTTTTAGAGCTAGGTGGTGAAATTTCATGCAATTCTAAGGCCTGGTGTTCCTAGAAT
Organism: Viscum album; assembly: GCA_963277665.1. Lineage (NCBI taxonomy): Eukaryota > Viridiplantae > Streptophyta > Magnoliopsida > Santalales > Viscaceae > Viscum > Viscum album. The sequence goes on along the minus strand of OY728159.1, from coordinate 1,753,427,313 downwards.
TAATTTTATAAAAATATTAAATATATTTTATATTTCATGCACATAGATTCTTAAAAAAATAGGATAAATCTTAAATAGAATATCATATCAGAAATATGAGACCATGTTTGAGTCCATAACATGGTTTTTACCCTAGGAGTGGCCTAAAATGGGTCGTTGTAGGGCGTTCGGACTCCTATCTCATCGGCAGTACATTTACTAAAATAATTAATTATTTAATTAATTAATTATTTCATTTTATCATAGAAAAATGTTCTATAAGAATACTTCCTGGGTGAATTGTCTAGGGTTAGTAGTATTAACCCCAAGATAATTCCATTGCTCCTCCTCCCTCCATTGTTGGTGAAACACCTCAAACAACGACGAAACTCTGGATCGGAACAATCGGGATACAACGACTCCTCTCAATCATTGGTGAGCACGTTCTTCATCAAATAATGATCCAAAAACCTGGTATGAATCATCAAATAGTGATTTACACCTTTTTATTAAATATATTGAGTGTATTTATCCTTATTCTTGGATATACGCCAATAGTGTCCAATTATATACACCTGTGTAAAGAAACTTAATTTTTTTCAATTGTTTTCTAACCCTAGTTTCCCCATTCTTGATTTATTGGCCAAGAAATCTTAGAATCGATCCTTAAACATTTGGTTTTGTGCTTTTATCCCTCTTTTTATTTTCATTCTTCATCGGTCGAATCTCACGGTCTCAGTTCAACCATGTCGGGTGGTACCGAGCCCAATCGAACTCCCAAAATTGCAACAAAATCGTGAATGAGACACAAATAGACAAACCTAGCATGGATCTAGGATGTTTATGGGTGTTTGATGATCGTTTGGATGATCATTTTTCAATTAATAGAAGGCAGAATGTTTTTTGTAGTACAAGTCGAGAAACGGGATTCTCATGGACCACTGAAATATGATTTCTAGTGAACAATGGCCAGAAACCATGATTTTAGGCCAGATACCCTCATTCCAGATAGATTCAAGTCAAGATATATAGTTAAATGGATAGATTCAAAACACGAAGATCATATATATAAATTTGTGAAAAACTCTACTAAACGCCGTGTACAAGGATGAACACATGATGTGTAGCCCCTCATCAGTGGTGACTAGGGTTTTGGGAAATGATAAGGATGGCAGGAATTTAGAACTCCTACATATCGTGTACCCATTCCCCAGATGGGAAGCCTATGTGGAAGATCATATGGATAGGATCCCATGTGGAAGTACATGGCTAGGTACACGACCATGTACCTAAGTACACGAACATGACTAGGTCACATGGGCAGCATCCCATGTGAGGAATCACACTATGTACCGAAGTACATGAACATAGGGTTATGTACATGGACACGTCCATAAGGACACAGCCTTGTCCCAGTTATCTTGGAAATGTTGTTTAGTCTACCTACATGGAATGTAATTCTACAGGGACAGGGAGTCGTTTACTGGCCAGGGACACAGTCGGGCAGTGGAGTGGGACCACATGCCATGTGGTTCCCCTCACATGTCGTGTACCCCTTGTTTTATTTTTAGGAAACTTCAAAATTTCGTATCTCCTTCATTTGGACTCAGATGGCCAATGAGTAGCCTATCCTGAGTGCTTTTCTGCATAGAACTTGATGATGCCCCCGGTTGTGGATTTCGGGATATTATATAGAATGTTCTAGGCATGACACTTGATTAGGAGATGCTTGATGATAGTAGTGATTGGGAAGGATCACCATAGGCTCCTTCTGAGTGGAACCCCATGATGCACTAGGGAATGGGTCCTCAATGACTAGAGTGGAACCCCCCATCGGTATCGATGTAGGTTCTCTACAACTACCTTTTGAGTGAACCCCCCCCCCCCAACACACTAGGGTGCAGGTCTTCGATGACTAAATTGGAACCCCCCTGTGGTACCATGGTGTGAGTCCTCAACTTTCTATTAGAACCCCCTATCGAATAGTGTGTGAGTCCTAGATGACTAGAGTGGAAACCCTCGTCATACCAGGGTGTAGGTCCTCAACTTATAGAGTGTAACCCCACATTAGTATGGGTATGGGTCCTCTACCTGCTGAGTGGAACCCCCTATCAACATATATCATGGTTCCTCGTGAAACTAGAGTGAATACCCTCATCATCATGGGTGAGGGTCATCTACGGACACTTACAGAGTGGAACCCCCAAGATGTACAAGGTTTTGGGTCCTCTACTTCAAGTTGGTAGCCCCTTGACTGTACATAATAGTGATGATATGTGGTTTTACTTACATGGTTACTTCTATGTAGATGTGTGAGATGTTGGGAATCATTTATGTACTTTTGGAACTGTTGGATACTCTTCTTCTTGGAATGATTTGTGATATAGAGATCCCCTTACTCTCTCATTTGGGTTTCTTTTTTACTAGGAATATATATATTCTTCTGTATCCACACCTTGGATTCTTTTACTCTCTTCCCATGGGAGGCAAAGGCACGTGGGTTATGCCACATGATTTCTTTGTTTAGCTTCCCATGGTTGGATGAGTTTACTCTCCTGCTATAGGTGGCAGAGACTTAATGGGTAGTTGATCTAATCATCATGTCAAGCCCCTTGTACTTGGATGATGTTACTTTCACTCTTGGTTGGGTTGAGCTATTCTCTTTGACTATATATTACATTTGTTGTATTCCTATTCCTGTTCTATATATTAATGCTCCTCCTTCATCTTTCAGGGAATCTTATTAGGTATATATATACTCACACCTACATGCATGTCATGTCTTATACAGATGATGGATAGGTCGTTAGTGACTTCATAGGTTCTTAGGGATACTAGGTACTTTGTATCACGTACGGTGGTCGTAGATTGGAATTCAGGATCTGGGATCTCTCAGCAATTTACTTTTCCAGTTCTATCAGGTTGGTACATGTTTGTAGTTGGGAATGTATTTTTTACCTTTACTTTTCAATTTCACTGTCGTAATCTTGTACACCTTAGAGGCTATGCATTTTTAGTTTACTTTCTAGTTGTGTTGTATATTTTACTCTTTCCCTATACACTTTTTTATTATGATGGTTGTGTGTGTGCGTACAGTTACTTAGGAAAAGGCCTCCTTATATTAGTTATGTCTTTGCCATTGGTCGCCACCCCTTGGCCTATGGAGGTGGTCTTGGGGTAGTTGCGGCTTGAGCCTCATCTTGGGTGGGGTTGTGACGTATTGGTATTAGAGAAAGTTCATTCCTTGGGATGTTGTTCAGATTAGTCCCCTTATGAGGATTTAGTTAGGTTTAGGTAAATAGTGTCAAATTGTCTCGAGTGTGACTCTCAATCCATGGAATCCAGTGATGGTGAAGGTGACTGACGTATCCATTCACCAGGACCTTGACTACCTGATTGTCAACTCGGCATACTGATACATTGGTTGTAAGAATTAATGGTACATGCATCATATAGGATTGAATGTTTGACTGCCCTTATTGATTCATCTTCCTGTTGTTGTTATATATATATATATATATATATATATATATATATTCTCGTCTAACTATAGTACATCTTGATAAATCTAAAGATGCCTCTGCGATGATAGCTATCCAAGATACCAGTTTTGGATCATGATGATTATTCGATGAGTGATGAGGCCTTAGTTCAGGGTCTATATCACAACACCCTTCCTCTAGGTGGGTAGGTAGAAGCACCTCCACCTATTGAGTAGAAAATCATTCTAGTAGAGCGGACTGAGGACACACACCGGATTAACGCGCTCTATGAGTTCCAGCACCAGAGGCTGCTAAGGCTCTATGGCGAGGTTCATATACCTTACGTGATACTCCCTTGACATGATCTGAGATGGATACTTCTGAGCATAGAAGTTTGAGTAATGAATCCATGGAGAGATTCATTCTAGTGTGGTTCCCTTTTGTATCCCTACCTATGTTAGGGTATTGGAGTGGGAACTAGTGACAAATATTTTTCTGTCAAAGGGACGCCAAACAGCTGGAGTTGGTAATGGGAACCACAAAGTTGAGTCATCTACAACAGATAGCAAACGCTTGGCACCAGGATAACAATGCAGGTGGCCTCCTCAAGATCAGACTCAATCACAGGGTCATAGGAAGAAAAAATGACCAAGGTAGCCAATAGAGGGGAGATATTTTTCTTATGATGGGAGAGGTCACATGGAACGAGACTTCCCAACTAGATGTGTTGAGCAGCACAGGCAGATAACTGATGGACCACCACAGTAGAGGCAACACCTTGATCAGGGATATCCTAGGTGATGATATGGTCATACCTAAGGAGTCGGATCTATTAGAGGATCGGGATGATCTATAGGTGTTGCATGACACCGTGATATTATTCCACCACCACCACCAGGCGGCCCAATTCAGGCTCTAGGAGCTGGCGATCGGGGTCGCTAATAGTTGTAGGTGTTGGAGGTTTATGATCCCGTAGTACACGAGATGATTATAGGTATGATATATGTGTTTTCTACTCTTACTAATGTATTAGTAGACATATTTTTTGGTCATTCATTTATCTTTATGCTCTTGGTGTGATATCTGGAGCTCCCAGTTGAGGCGCTAGCCCAGCAGCTTCGTCTTGAGGTTCCTATAGGGAACACTTCTTCTATATATTTTATCTTATGGTAGTACGAGCTATCATATAGTGTAGATAGGTTCACATATGGCGTTTTGATCATCATGATAAAACCCTATGACGTAATCTTGGTTATGTATTGGTTGTCCATGGTCTGAGACCATATTGACTATCACCAAAGACATGTCAGATGCCTACACACTAATGAGACAAGATTATCCTTTTTTTGTGCGAGAGATCTTATGGTAGATAAAGTGGGTTTTTAGATTAAGCAGTTATAGCCCATCAACCATCAGTTGGTGAGTATATCCCTTAGTGTTCCAGGCTCTTCAGGCATATGGGTTCCTTCAGTTATGGAAGATTATAGGGATGTCTTCTCTGAGGATGTTTTGGGACTAACTTTGAGGTGAGAGATGGATTTTTGCATTGACTTGTATCCTAGGACTACTCTGATATCTTTTGTGGAATATCTAATGGCCCCTACCAAGCTTCGGGATTTGCGGTTGTGGTTGGAGGACCTTTGAGAGAAGGGTTTCATCAGACCCAGTGTTCCCCCTGGAAAGCTTTGATGTTGTTTTTGAAAAAGGAGAATGGGATCTTGCGTCTTTTTATGGATTATCATCGATGAACTAGTCCATGATAAAGAACAATTACCCCTTACTGAGTATTGATAACCTCTTTAACTATTTGTGTCCAGCATGATGGTTCTCAAAGATGAATCTTAGGTCTGGCTATAACCATTTGAGGGTTTTTGAGGCTGATATTTCAAAGTTGTCATTTTGATGTTCCTATAGACACTATGAGTTTCTAGTGATGTCCTTTGGTGTGACAAATTCCCCCGCCATGTTTACATATTTGATGAACTAGGTCTTCTAGCCATAATTAAACTAGCTTGTTGTTGTCTTCATCGACAACATACTTGTTTACTTTGCATCATAGGAGGAACATTAAGATCACTTGATGGTGGTTCTATATTTCCTTTGAGAGAACCAACTTTATGGAAATCTCTCGAAGTGAAAATTATGGATTCATGAGGTTCACTTTTTGGGTTATGTAATTTATGAACATGGTTTATCTATGGAGATAGTGAAGATCGATGCAGTTCTTTCTTGGGATTCATCCAATATCATGTCATAGGTGTAGAGTTTTCTTATTCTATGGGGTACTATAGGAGTTTTGTGGTATACTTATCTAGAATTATAGCCCATTTGACCATTATTATGTGAAAAGGGAAGCTTTTTACCTAGTCTGAGTAGTGCTAGAGAGCCTTTTTGGAGTTAAGGCTAAGGATGACAAGTGATCTGGTGTTGAGACTACTAGAGGAGGGCATGGATTACATAGTGTTTTGTGATACCTTGGAAGCTGGGCTCAATTGTGTGTTGATGTAATGACATATAGTTATTACATATGGGTCGAGGTAGTTGATACCCCTTGAGCAGAACTACACAACTTGTGACTTAAATTTGGTAGTGGTAGTCTTTTCTCTGAGGATGTGGAGAAACTATCTTTTGGGAGAGCATTTTATAGTTTACTTAAACCATCAGAGTCCCAGGTACGTCTTCACACAGAGAGACCTGAACTTGAGACAGCTACGCTAGTGGGAGTTCCTACAGGACTATGAATTTGATATAGTCTATACTCTATGGAAGGGAAATTTTGTATCATATTCCCTTATTAAAAATTCCTAGCATCGTTTAGCGTAGGAGGCTTCAGATTAGTTGGCCTCCCTGCAGTAGGCCTTGGTGGAGCAGGAGGGTACAATTTTTCTGTTGTTGATAGTGTTGACTCCTTTGCTTCTCAAGTTTGTGTGAGAGTCCCGGCTAGGATAAATCGACTGAAAGATATTATGTGGTCATATATCCATAGCCAACTCACCAGATGGATATTTTGAAGGAGGTAATCACTTTATCTTATTCCATGGGCGGATAGTGATTCCAGTCACAATGTGGGAGGAGGTGATGTGAGAGTTCCACAATTCTCTCCTATCTGTATATCCTGGTGTGGGGAAGATGTATAGATACCTTTAGCTATAGTTTTGGTAGTCCGGTACAAGATAGAGCGTAGATGGGTTCCCAGCACCTCATCAGTGAGTAGGTGAAGGATGAGGACCAAGTTCTGACAGGTTTTGTGTAGCCCTTTGAGATCCTAGAGTGGATATGGGATAAAATATCTATGGACTTTGTGAAAAAGATTTCACACAAAATAAAGTTCCATGATTCCATCTAGGTGACACTTGACCAACTCATGAAGTTGCCACACTTACTTTCTATTAGGGAGCAGAGTTTGGTGGAGAGTTTGGGGCAGTTGTATGTACAAAATATCATTCTCCTTCATGGGGTTCCCTCGATGATTGTCTCTGATCATGGAACATGGTTTATGTCATGAATATGGAGAGGCCTATAAGAGGCATTCAAAACCCAAATGATTATGAGTACAACCTTTCACCCTCAGGTCAATGGGTAGACCAAGTGCACTATCCAGGTGTTATAGGATATACTGATAGCTTTCATGTTAGACTTTGGCTGGAGTTGGGAGGATCACTTTCCCTTAATAGAGTTTTCATAAAATAATAACTACCACTCTACCATCAGTATGACTCCTTTTGAGTCCTTGTATGGGAGACCCTATAGGTAACCCTTGTGTTGGATAGAGATCGGTGAGACATCTCTTGTGGGCCTAGAGATAGTGCAGGTGATGATGGAGAAAGTCCAGGTCATCCATGAACAGATGAGGATGTCCCATAACAAACATAAATCTTATGTAGATCACCATCGTAGGCCCTTGGATTTCAAGCAGTGAGACCATGTTTTCCAAAGAGTCTCCTCATGAAGAGAATTGTGTAGGTTCGACTAGGGATGTAAGCTATCCCCAAGGTTTATCAAGTTGTTCGAGAACATTCATAGGGTTGGCGAGATTTCTTACCACCTTTCCCTACCCCCACAGCTGGAGCGGGTGCACGGTGTCTTCCATGTGTCGCAGTTGAGGTGATATGTGAATGAACCCATGCACGTCATCAACTGGGGAGAGTATGATATCAATGATGGATCCACCTTTGTAGATCACCCAGTGGTAATCAATGATTTATAGGAGTGAACCATGAATGGATGAACCATCCCCTTGGTTTGTGTGTTGTGGCAGCATGGGAATGTGCAAGAGAGTTCCTGGGAGCTGGAGAGCCAAGTGTGGGCTCAGTATCCCGAGTTTTTTGTTTAGTTTTTCTTTTGGGGGATGAAAATATTAAAGGATAGAATTATTTGGAGACCTTTTTTCCTTGTAAGACTTAAGAATATTTTTATATGTATATTTCAAAATCTAGGTGTTGAGACGACGTTCATTTCCAAGGCCCTATGTGCTTAAAATTAATTTTATAAAAATATTAAATATATTTTATATTGAAAACATGTAGTTTCTTAAATAAAATGGAATAAATCTTAAACAAAAGCTCAAATTAGAAATCTAAGAGCACGGTTGAGTCTAAAATTTAGTTTTTACCCTAGTCGTGATCTAAAATGGGTCGAAGTGGGGCGTTTAGACTCCTCACTCATTAGTAGTATGTTCAGTTAAATAATTAATCATTTCATTAATTAATTATTTTGTTTTAACGTAGAGAAATGTTCTATAAAAATACTGTTAGGGAGAATTATTAGGGGTTAGCCACATAAACCATTGGAGAATTCCAAATCTCCTCCTCCCTCCATCATTGGTGAATCACCTCAGATGATGATGAAATGCCGGATCAGAGTAGATCAGGATGTAGTGAATGAAATGATTTCTCTCAATCACTGGTGAGATATTTCTTCATCAATGAACAATCCAAAACTAAGTAGTACTATTAAACTAATGATTTACACCCTTTTATTAAATAGAATGATCAGAGCAATCATTATTCTTGGATCTTCACCAATTGTGGCCAATTACATGAACCCGTGTATAGAAACTTAATTGTTTTCAATTGTTTTCTAACACTATTTTCCCCATTCTTGATTTATTGGCCAAGAATGATTGGAATCAATCCTTAAACCTTTGGTTTTTTGTTTTTATCCCTCATCTTCTTTGCGTTCTTTACTGGTTGAACCCCTTGGTCCCGGTTCGACCTTGTTGGGAAGTACCGATCATGATCAGACCCTCAGAATCAAAACAAAATTTCAAATGAGGAAAAAATAGACAAACCTAGCACAAATCCGGGGTGTTTATGGGTGGTTTATGATCGTTTGGATTATTAGTTGTTGAAAAATCAAGGTGGGAGGTTTGGTGATGTACGGGTCGAACGATAGAATTCCTGTAGACCACTGGAATCTAATTTCTAGTGAACAACGGTCTGAAACCACAATTTTTTTTCAGATCCACTAATCTTGGACAGATTCAAGGTGGGATCTACAGAAAAATAGAAATATTCAAGGTAAAAATATCATATCTGGAAATCTTTGAAAAACCCAACTACACGCCATGTACAAGGATGAACACATGGAGCGTATCCCCTTAGTGAAAAAAAATTAGGTTCTTGGGAAAAGATAAGGCTGGCACAACATGTATCCCTCCTACATGTTGTGCATCCCTTCCCCAGGATGGGCAACCCGTGTGGTGGATCACACGAACGGGATCCTGTGTGGAAGTAAACAGCTAGGTATATAACTGAGTACATGGATATGGCCATGTCACATAGGCATCACCCCATGTGAGGCAGCATTCCATGTATAGAAGTACACAGACATAGGGTTATATACACGGGCATAGCCAGAAGTACATGGTCCGGTCCCAATTATCTTGAGAACATCATGTAGTCCACCTACACAGCTTGTACTGATACACGAACAGGGGTCCATGTACTATCCAGAGACACAGCTGGGTGGTGGAGCAGAACCATGCACCATGTGGGTCTCCTCACACATCATGTACCCATCATTTCCTTTTTATGAAGCTTCAAGCTTCTATTTCTCCTTCGTTTGGACTCAGATTTTAGCCTGTGAGTAGTCTATCCTAAGTGTTTTTTTGCGTAGAATGGGATGATTTTTCCATTTGTGGATTTTGAGATATGATGTAGAATTTTTTAGGCATGATTCTTTATTAGGTGATGCTTGATGATGGCAGTGATCAGAAATGGTCACTAGAGTCTCCTTCTTAGTGGAACCCCCCTGACGCACTAGGTCATAGGTCCTCAATGATAAGAGCGTAATCCCCCATCAACATGAGCGTGAGTCCTCTATATATACCTTCTGAGTAGACCCCCCCCCCTAGCACACTAGTTCATGGGTCCTCTATGACTAGAGTAGAACATCTCTATCATACCAGGTCACGGGTCCTCAACCTATAGAGTGGAACCCCCCATCAGCATGGGCATGGGTCCTCTACCTACCGAGTGGAACTCCCTATCAACATAGGGTGTGGGTCCTCATGAAACTATAGTGTAACCCCCCCCCCATCAGTATGGTTTTGGGTCCTCTACGGACACTTATAGAGTGGAACCCCCACCCCCCACGTACTAGGGTGTGGATATTCTACTTCGAGTTGGAAACCCCTCAACTGTACGGCACAATGATGAGGTATGGTTTGACTTGAACAGTTACTTATGGAAAGACACGTGAGATGTTGGGCATTGTTTATGGACTTTTGGAACTATTAGATACTCTTCTTATTGGGTTGAACTATGATATGGATATCCCCTTACTCTCTTGTTTGGATTTCTTTTGACTGAGCATATATATATTCTTTTGTATCCACGCCTTGGATTTGGTGAATCTCTTTCCATGTAAGGAGAAGACGCACAGGGTATTTCACATGCTTTCTGTGTTTATCTTCCCATGGTTGGATGTTTCTACTCTCCTATTATACGTGATAGAGACCTAACAGGTAGTCCATCTACTCACTGTATTGATCCCCATCTGCTTGGATGAGGTTACTTTCACTCTTGGTTGGGTTGATCTATTCTCTTTGACTGTATCTTGCATCATCTATCTTTCTATTCCTATTATATATCTTACTACTCTGCCTTCAAATTTTGGGGTATCCTACTAGGTATGTATATACTCACCCCTGCATGGGATTTTCCTGCACGTGTCATATCATATGCAGACGATGGATAGGTTAGTTGTGACTTTAGAGGAGCTTAGGGATACTGGGTGGTTTGGACCACATATGGTGGCCATAGCTTGGGATTCAGGAGATGGGCTCTCTTGGTAGTTTAATTTTCTATTTCTGTCCGGTTGGGATATATTTCTGATTGGGCATGTATTTCTCCCCTTTACTTTTCAGTTTGCACTATCATACTCTTATACACCTTAGAGGTTATGCATGCTTGGTTTACATTCTAGATGTGTTTCATCTTTTACTCTTTCCCTATATACTTTTTCATTGATATGGTTTTGTGTGTGTGTACAGTTACTTAGGAAAAGGCCTCCCTATGTTAGTTATGCCTTCGACGCTGGTCGCCACCCCCTGGCCTATAAAGGCGGGCTTGGAATATTTGTGGCTCGAGCCCTGAATTGGGTCGGGTCGTGACACTTATCCTCAAATTATACCTTTGGGTTATCTTCCCTAATCAATGTTTTTCTAAATATAGTTTCTAAGGTTTCTAATAAACTTGATCTGATACCAACTGTAACACCCTAGCCCCAAAATCCTAGATCTGGTGAATTAATTTATTACATTGGCATAGATACAAGCTTCAAATCCCAAAGGATCAAACAGTTTAGTGTTTTTGTAAAACTAGATTACATACATGATACGCATAATACATTGGGAAAAGAAAATAAAGAATAACATAAGTAAAAGCGTAGAATTCTTGAAACACATTCAAAGGATTCCTCTTCATAACCTAAGGAAAGGAAACATAATAAGGGTGAGCTTAAATGCTCAGTAAGGGTAAGTATAGTGGATAAAATAATGAATTAATGAGAATAAATCAATATGGAAAGGTAAATAACTGAGCATACATGCTATATAAATATCTTGATAAGGCATAATCAATATGGCACGGTAGATAACTAAAACACATGTCATTTAATCAATAAAATAAGAATGAAATTCATCCATAGATATGTCAAATAAAGAGTCTCATAGATAATAATAATAACCTGATTCTCAATAAAGTAAATTCTTAACTATTGGATGTCATGTTTCCCAAGCACATGATACCATTTCCATGAAGATTTATTCTCAAGGTAGTTTAAACTACTCTGATTTAGCCAACTGATTCATCTCATGAGACTACTGATGCATCGAGGGGATTGAATTAACCGATCCCCAACCTTTATAGTGTATTTCCAAATCATTCTTCATATATTGAATAATATATTTAATTAATTAACAACATTCCTTATCATCAAATATTCATATTGAGTGAAAGATGCAAATTTATCAACATTTCAAATAATTGTCAAAGTGAACACTGTATGTAAATATTGTATATAGTTTAGGAAATGATGAAATACATTGAATGAGAATATTTATATTTAAAATGTAATTTACAATAAAATTATCATAAGTAAGTTACTATTTTAAGATAAAGTTAACAATCACAAAAGAGAGTGATGTTGCAAAGATAAATTTTACCACTTAGTAATTTTCAAGTCAAAAACCCTTGGATGAGATACTTCAAATAGAAACTTAAAATACCATGAATTATTATTGAATAATTATATTAAATTAAAAATGGGTTTTATATACACCACCTTAAAGTGAATTGGTCTATAATAACAAATAAGTCTCAATGGAACATAAATTGAGATGAAATCCATTACCTTGCATTTCCTTTTGAGTAAACATACTGTAAACTCTTGTATAAGTATTTTACCCATGTTAATAACTTATAAAAGAACCATAATCATATTTATAATATCATATATTATCTTTTTATAATATCGTATTACCCATTTGTTAACAAACTTTAATTATTTTCACTATTTTGGGTGTTAATTGCCTAGTTTTTCGAGTATGTTTTGACTTTTTATTTTTGTTCTTCTTATGTTGATCATGATTTAATCATCTCAAAAATGTAAACCAAAATGTAATTATCATATATATTCAGTATATATGTATTTATAATAATCCATAATATGGATATAGGAAATGAAACGTATCATTCATGAAGACGGTAGGTCATACGTGCACATGAATGTTGTATTCATTTTCTTATCATACTAAAAGAATGAAAAGAAAATAGTATATATGTATATTATAATTATATTATAATAATTGTATCATATATATCACATATGTTAAATAAAATCATCCTTTTTAGATTCCATGTATAGCGTGAACGAATCACATCACTTTGAGGAGGCGGTAGTCCACATGTCTACAAACGAATTTATCGTCTTCCCACACAATGGAAAGCATAAAGGTATGTGTTATATAAAAATTATATAATAAAAAATACATTATAAATATAAAATATATCATATATAAACTATAAACCCATCAATATTTCCAACCTTGAAAGGCAATAAATATAAGAACAAATGACATCGGTTAGCGAGGTTGTAGTCCGTAGTACACATGAATGATGAAAGTGTGTCCTATTTGATGGATGTGTGTGAAAGTGTAGGTCAAAATATTAGAATAAAAAAATCTTAGTATATTTAAGATACTTATTTGATTATATAATCATAATATAAAAATAATTTATGGGGTGAATAAGTAAATGAAACAAAAGTGATCATTGAAGAATGTTACCTCTTATTCGGGTAACTCCTTTTGGTTTATACCAAAAGACTTCCTTGGTTTTCTTTATGCCCAAAGTGAGGCTTATAGTATTAGAGAGGATGTTGGGAGATTATTTGGGAATATTTGGGATGATCCAAAGGGATCATATGTGTGAATAAGTGGGCGAGGTGAGTGTCTTTTTATAATGGAGGAGGAGTGACATTCTTGAAAACTTTTGAAAGAAGGAATTCCAACCATGTTTTGTCCATGTCAAGTGGATCTAATAATGAACCAAATTATAGAAAATGGAGGATATAGTCTAAATATGGTCATAAAATGGCATTTTGACAAGTATATAGGTCATTTTGTCCCTTAATTTCAAGGTTTAGTCTCTTGTTAAACTAATTTTTCTCTTAATCACAGTAATTAATTTTAATTACTTTCACTAATATATTTGGTAAAAAACTAAGTTGAATTTATTAGAAATTATAAATTATTATTATTAAAAATATTGAATCCATAGATATTAATTTAAAATTAGTCCTACAAATGGGATGACAATGTGGGTTTTTAAAGTGAAAATGTCCAAAAGTTTGAAATGTTTTTATATCCAATTTCAATGTGAAATTGGTTCAAATGACCTAAATTAGATTAAATGATATAAAATTTATCTAATTATACTTTAAAAAAATCAAAAAATAATTTAACTATATAAATAAATTATATAAAAAGTTAGCTTTAAATTAAAATTCTGTATTGTTCATGCACATGAGCCTTAACCCAGTTGGTAAGGACACTGTGAGTGCATCCAAGAGACCAGGGATCAAATCCAGGCGGAGGTAGAATTTTGGGGGACTATAGTAGTATTATAGCAGGTACTATAGCAGACTATGCAGTACTGTAGCAGGACTGTAGCAGGTACTATAGCAGAACTGTAGCAATCACTGTTTGGCACTGTAACAGCCGAGAATATGCCCCTGTTTGGGCCTTCGGGCCACTAATTTGGTCCCTGAGTCCTTTAAGGCCTTCGGGCCACCCAGTACTTTGGGTCAGTAAGGCCTTAGGGCCACCTCAAAGTCTTAGGTCCACCTTTAAGTGCAGATACAAACCAGAAAACCTACAAGGAACAAGCTCTACAAGGATGATGAGCAAGGAGCTTTCACCACAGCAGAAGCTAAAAAGATTGCAAGAATGAGAGGGTATGGAACCTGCCATCGGGACAAGGTTTTTCATGCATGGGAATTCCTATCCGAATAGTCATGTGAAGGTGGAGAGCTGATTTCACGATGAAGATGCTGGGGAGGATAATTTCCAAGTAGTTAGTCTGGGTTGTATGTAATGTTTGAAGCCTACAGGAAATGAATTTCTCTAAGGCCTACGAGCCATGTAATACTTACACCTATGGGCCTTGTAAGGGTTCCACCTCATCCCTTGAAATGTGGAGTATCAAAAATCAATAAAAAATGAAGGCCTTTGGGACATTGGAGGAGAGTATTTTTCATTATTCATCAAAAAATGAAATATTTCAGAAAAATGCCAAAAAATCACCCTAAAATATTTTTTATATTTTTATTTAAAAATTGAAGTTTATTTTATCATATAAAATTTATAAAATTTTCAAAATTCAGTTTTAAAATATATGCGACATTAAAAGGGAGCAAAATTTCATTTTTAGAAAAATACAATTTTTAAGCGTAAAACTGGATTTATTCTTATCTTATGCCTATAAAATATGTTGGATGAATATGAAAAATATTTTATTGAATATAATATATATATATATATATATATATCATTAATATCACTCAATAATAGTAATTAACTTAGTTTATTAAGACAAAATTCCTTTGGAAGCATAAAAATGGTTCTTTATAAAAACATTTATTATATTTTCAATTGGTTTTGATATTCATTTCTATTTAATTATTAACCAATGAATTAAAAAAATATTTCCAAAAGTTATTTAATCTTATTCATAACCAAAAATTTAATGGCTATGTTATATCTTATTATATTAAATGATGATATTTTAATAATATATTATTTTTCGGTAAAACTTGGTCTTGCATGAAACACAAACTACCAAACAAATTTGTTCTTGTGTGTTGCGCAAGATAACTCAGTATTGAATGAATTAAAATCTATATAATGTATTTTTTTTTAAATATTAAATATATAATAAAGTCTCAGGAAGTTATATTACTTTCTATTCTTAGTGTTTTATGTCATACACGCTATCGAATAAAAGTTACTCTTTTAGAATTTTTGGGGTGTTACAGCGGCCCCTAGGGAGGTAGTGTTGTCAGAGGAGTAGGAGGGAATCAAAATGGAATATATGTAGGTGGAGGATGATTTATATGATACCATATGGGTGTGAATTATTCATTGGTGAAAAAATATGGAAAACAAAGGGGTGAAAGTGACAGAAATGGAAATTAAATAAATGTAAAGGAAATTAAAGAGGAAGGAAGATGATTAACTAGGACCCTAAGGAGACTTTCCCCTTAAAACCCTAATTATAAAGCAATACAAAGTTTTATCACTCCTTTAATAAACCTTACTTTAATTCACCTAAGAACATAAGAAACACAAGAATAATAATGCTAGGAACTCTCAAATTCGCAATTAATCTTGAAGAGGTACAAGGGGGTGGTTATTTATAGCTAAATGAGAGACACACTTGTCAAAAACCTCCCTAACAAAAGTATAAAACATAGCCCAAAAAAATTGACTCTTTTTACAAATTTCCATGGATTTAGGGGACAATATTTCCACCATGAATAATTTTTGTCACCACCCCAAATATTTTTAATATTTCCACCATGAATTTAGATATAAGGGGCCCACCACTTTTGACTTTGGAAATTTTCTTCATGCAAGTGGATTTAAATTTGTGTGATCAATTGGGTGGGTGACTTAAGTTAACTTTTGGGATTTAATAAAAGTTATTATATTCCCATTTTATCCTCCCATGCATTCATGTTGGGCATACTCTTGTAATTTTAAAATAAGGCCATGTAAAACCTATTCTATTCTCCTCATTCTTCCTATTGTCATTGGGACACCAATCCCATTAAATAGATCTTATGAATTAATTCATCTTCCACCATTCATGTCATGATCCCTATTGACTCCTCGATACATGTGTGTTCCTTGATTCGCATCATACCCTCCCACTTCAAAAGGATTTTTCCTCAAATATGAATATACAAAGGGAGAGAGATTAGGAACATTAAAGGTAACACTAACTTTTCCATACATTTTAGGTAAGTAATTATTATAGGTATTTCCATTGATCATCTCTAAAACTTGGAAATGGATATCTCCTCATGGTTGAAGTTTTTATTTTTATTAGTCTAAAAATATTCCTTTTAGAAGGTATTTCCATACCAAACCACCTAGATCAAATGGAACTTGTTTCCAACACTCCCATGATTGATCACTATATTCTTGTAATAAAGACACAACACAATAGGGAAAATGGTGATGAATTTTTTTATTTGAAAGGTTATCATCCCTAATAATGAATAAGGGAACTTTCTTGCTCAATAAAGTTCTTTTATCCTCGCTTTTTCTGGAAAAAAAACTCACTTTCCATTCAACGATCTTGTTTTAAACTATTTGATTTCACACAATTAATTTATATCACCCATCTCTCCTTTTTCACTCTCAATTTTTCCACTCTTTTAATTTTCTTTATTTTTTATTTTTTTTTCTTTTTCCCTTAACTCAGCACACTCTTTCTTCTCACTCTCGTTTTTATCTTTACCACATTCCTTTTCACTCTTTTATTTTCTATTTTTGTATTATTTATCAATCCTAACTTGATATTATTGATTTATAGGGGATATAGTGGAGTTAAAACAATATTTCTAACACTAAAATGAAAAGATAAGTGGTTAGTATAGCCGTTATACATCAGCCTCTGATCAAATTTCCACGATCTCCCATGTAGAAAATGTTTGGCCTGTATTGGAGAAATATCACAAAGAATATCATCATGGTATTTTACAATGGAAAAAGAAATTATAGCCTATTTTTTGACTCTCACTTATCCACTATCATCCATCCACTCCAACCTATAAGGTATAGGATGCTTTAGAGTAGGAAAAATAAAATTATCCACCAAAAATTTACTAGCCACATTAGTAAAACTTCCATTGTCAATGAGCATACTACATACCTTCTTATTGATGTGGAATCTCATATGAAAAATATTCTCACACTTCTCCTCACCATGATAATATTTCAGATGAATGTTTAAATCTCTTATTTCCACTAATGCATCCCCATGTACAGGTTCTTTAACATATACATCTAAACACTCCTCCAAAGGTGGCATTTCATCATCAATAGATCTCTCACTGAGGATGTCTTCATTATCCAAAAAAACCATGGTCCTTTTCTTTAGTCATTGAGATGCAATATTCCCATATTCTTGACACTTAAAACACTTAATATCCTAGGATTTAAAAGGGGGTTTTTGTTCAATTTTACCTTTTGAATAAGTAGGGAAGAACTTGTTTTTGGCCTCTTATATTTATTTTTGGAATTTTTTTGAATCTTTTGGTATTGTTTCATTCCACTTATAGGTTGATTTAGGGTCTTTTCAGTTATACTTCCAAAAATTCTGGGAACTTACTTGACTTCTTCTAGAATTTAGTTACTTTTCAATCTTCACCACCTTATATAGTAACTCATACATGTCAATGTAGGTTTGAAGTTCCTCCACATCTCTTATTTTTATATTCAATAAATTGTTGAACCTTTCCATGGTATTTTATCGATCCTCCTCCAAATTGGATCAAATCATTGATATCTCCATTTTCTTGTAGTATTTCTCCACACACATGGAACCTTGCACAAGTTTTTGTAACTTAAAATAAAAATATTGATAGTAATGACTATAAATTTACATTTTATGAATTATTATCTTCATTTATTATCAAATTTGAATCGGCCTTTCTATATTATGTCTCCAACTCACTTGTAATTGGTCCCACCAAACACCTGTATAATCATTGAAATCAATCGTTTCCAACTTTACCTTCTTCTCCTATGATTATTTGAGAATCTTAAACACATTTTCAGCCTTCATCTCCCATTCCAAGTATATTTTCAGATCATTATTCCTATGAAAGGATTGAAGTGTCATTTTGATGCTTCCCAAGTCACTTTCTCTCCAAGCAGCATGTTTCCCTTTCCTACGGGATGATTTTTCAAAATCAAAAAACTTTTCATATCCTTTATCAAATTCATGACTTTGTAGAGCATGTGATGTCAATGAATTTTTCAAATTATCCAACCTATCATTCAGACTTTTAAATTTTTCAATAAAATATTTCATGAATAACTTGATTTCAATATCATTTCTTTCGCCTTCACTCACCATTTTTTAACTCCTCACTCACTCTTTCTATATATTTTTTTAATCTCTCGAAGGGATCCCCACATTTAATAGAAAAAAATTGTTTTCTATAAGTTTTTTTAATAGAATCAATAAGAAAACTAGTAAGAAGGAATCAATTCATGGCGAACTTTAAAAATCATAAATTTTAAAAGGGCTTGAATCAATGACGTTTGAGAAAAAAAATGGAGTTAAAGAGGAAGGAATAAATGGATATAATGAAGAAGAGAAGATGGTATATAATAAAATTCAATCAAAATAGAGACTAAATGAGTGAATTTAATGTTTCAAATGTGTAGTTTTTTTGTTTTGTTTTGTTTTTTTTGTGTTTTTTTGTTTTTTTGTGTTTTTTTGTTTATTTTTTTTCTCTTTTCTCTTTTTTTTTGTTCATTATTTTTTTTCAAGTACTATAATCAATAAATGATATACAAAGAGTGTTTTCAAGGTACTCAATGTACAAAAGATGAAAATTTCACAATTAAATAATATGATTTCAATGATTAAAATAGTGAGATAGTATGAACTTCAAACTCAATTAGAACCTGATTTGGAGATAATTAGATTTCACAAGAGTGAATCTTAGCAAGAATTGATTTGTTTATATCTCCAAATATACATCTCAGATTTCATTTTTTCTGAATAGAGAAGAAATATGAGATTCTAAAATATGAATATGATATATCATAAGTCTATAAAATCAAATAAAAAGTGTTTAAAATGCTAGAAGAAAGTTGTGACTAGAATTGGTGATGGTTGGAGATAGAAGGGAAAGAAAAGAGTGGGAGAAATAGAAAAATGAAGAGATTGGATTCTATTTCTAAGCACTAATACCAAATTATATGATATCGTATGGTTGTGTTGTATTTGTTGGAAAAATGTGGAAATATAAGGGGTAATAGTGGGAGAAGTAGAAATTAAATAAATACAAAGGAAATTAAAGGTGAAGGGGGTGATCAATTAGGACTCAAAGGAGACTTTCCCCTTAAAACCCAAAATTATAAATCACCACAAAGGTTGATCAATATTTTGATAATCCTTTATTTAATTCACCTAATAACACAAGAAACACAATCATAATGATTTTATAAACTCTCAAATTCATAATTAACCTTCAAGGGGTATAAGGAGGTGGATATTTGTAGCCAAATGAGAGGCACACTTTTCAAACACCTGCCTAACAAAAGTCTAAAACCTAAACCATGAATTTTGAGTTTTTTTACACATGTCCATAGATTTAGGGAAAAATATTTCCACAAAGAAGAATTTTTGGAACTGCCCTAAAGACTTTGAATATTTCCACCATGACTTTAGAGATAAAGGGATCACCACTTTTGACTTTAGAAATTTCCTTCATGCAAGTAGATTTAAATTTCTGGGATCAAATGGGTGGGCCATTTAAGTTCACTTTTGATCTCTGATAAAGGTTATTATAACCACATTTTCACATCCCATGCATGAATGTTGGGACTCCTCTTATAATTTTAAAATAAGGCCATGTAAATTCTCTTTTACCCTCCTCATTATTCCTCTTTTCATTGGGCTACCAATCTCATGCAATGGGTATTTTTCATTAATATTCCTTCCACCCTTTATTCCATGATCCCTATTGACTCATCAATGTATATGTGTGCCTTGATTCGCATCAATGATGTTATGAGCTACTTCTAACATTTCCACCTGGTGGCCCATGCCAAGATCAAAGGGATGGTGGTCGAGGTTGTATCCAGTTTCAATCTATGGAGGGATATGACCAGGATACACATGAGATTATTCGAGGTATGATTTGTGTCTTTTCTACTCTATCTCTAGTAATTATTGACACTAGAATGCATTATTCCTTCATCTCCATATTCCTTGTATAAGATCTAGAGCATCTTATTGAGACTTTATCCTAGCAGTTATGGCTAAAGGTTTATATTGGGAGTTATTATTATATATCGCACATCTACTGACAATGTGAGCTGGAACTTAGTTGAGAGAGTTTCTCATGGGACATTTTGGTCATTGCGATGAAACCTTATGACATCATCTTGGGTATGGACTGGTTGTTCACAGTATCTTCCCGAATAGACTCTCATCATAGGAGAGATATCTTCATATAGATGGGATGAGATTCTTCTTTATGGGTGAGATGAATATTATGGTTGAGTGAGTGGGGGTCACGAGCAAGAAGTTTCAATCCATAACCCATCAGTTTCTGAGTTTATCCCTTGGTGCAGTGGGCTCTTCAGGCATCTAGTTTCCGACAATAGTGGAGGATCTTCCCCAAAGATGTCCCAATACTATCTCTGTAGTGGTAGTTTGACTTATTCATCAACTTTCACCCCAATACTGCACTAATATCTTATATGGCATATCATATGGCCCTTACCAAGCTTTGAGAGTTGAGGGTGTAATTGAGAGACCTTCAAGAGAAAGGTTTTATCAGACCTGGTGCGTCCACTTGGGCAGCTCCAAATTTGTTCATGAAAAAAGTAGAATGGGAGTTTGAGGATTTTTGTTAACTATCATCACTTGATGATTAAAATAGAAAATTTTGAAAATAATTTAGCACACTTAAATTTGAATCCAACTGTAACTTACAACCTTATATTTACCTCTAGGTGAACTGACACGCATAATTAAAAGTAATAATAATTAGATACTCTATTTGGATGAGTAAAATTAATAAGTATAATGAAGAATAAATAAATCATCCAACAACTTAAAAAAATTAAGAATAAAAGAATATAGGCTCAACCTGAATTAGGATTTTTGTTTCATAACTCATGTGGATGCATATCTTATGAGTTTAATTTGAACCAAAAAGTTCAAATCCAATGATAGTTATATAAAATTCAACCAAAATTTTACAGACAATAAATTATTTCAAAGGGATAATAAAAATGGTGTACTTATTCAAATCCATTGATTAATAGAGATTAAACACCTCAAAAAAGCATCAAAATATTCAAACTTAATAAAAAATTTGATCCATTGAAAATGAAGGCAAAATCGTGAAAAACAACCAATTTGAAAATTTTTAAAGGGTTTTTGACATGTAAAGCGGTGAATATAGCTTAGCATAATAAATACACCCCCCCCACACACACACACACTTAAAACTCAACATTATCCCCAGTGTTGAATTTTATAGTGGGAAAAACAATAAGACATTTTGATTCAAAATAGATTTTCAATTAAGTAGTTCAATTGCATGTTAAAGGGGTATAATTTAGTTCAAAACGAATTTTTTCCACAAATCAAACTTTACAAATATATTAATAAGGTACATTCCTTAATTTCCAGTGGATAAAATAACAAATATTCAATTAATCTTAAAAAGTATCATGAGAATCACTAATTACACAATAAACAAACATTTGAATCCAAGGAATTTAAGAAGGTGTAAGCAAGTTTGAAAGTTTGATTCAATTATTATTTTCAATATCCTATAATATAGCATGTTAAACACCCAGTAAATAATATATATTGACTAAAAAAACAAAACTAACATCAAGGGGTATCACCCCCACACTTAATACAAAACAATGTAAGAATTCAAAATAAAAATTTCAAAGGTGGTAATGATTTCAAAAAATAAGTATTCATGCAGAGAAAAGAATTAAACTCCCCTGAAAATTGTTCTATTGTTTCTTAAAGTTCATATCAATAATCACCATCCTTAAGCATGTCGGCTACACTTGGTCTCTACCATGAAATTTCCTTCAAAGGTCAAATAGAAAAAACAATAATTTAATACATTAAAATTTAAAAAGATGAGACCAAGAAAAGGTGAGAGTGTTCGACAACAAGCATCAATTCAAGTGAGAAGGACAAGAGTGTGAAAATTCACTAACAAGAATGATGAGAAATTTTTATTATTAAAAAAAGAAACAAAAAAAAACAAAAAAAATATTAAATCATGGGTTTCCTTCCATGCAGCACTTGATTTATATTCTTCAGTCAGACTTTCCTAGAAACTAACCATAGTCACTGACTAGGTGAAGTTTCTTGAGTAGAAACCACCACATGTTGATAGCCCAAATGTTTTTGAATGAAAAATCAATTCTATAGGATTATGAACATCTAGTAAAATAACCCAATCACTTGTAAAGTAAAAATTACCCTTGAAAACACCCCTTGACAGAGCTAGACAACATGTTTTCTACTTTAGAAGTTTTTACAGAATTGATGAATTCCACACTTTCTTGAAGGGGAATCCTAATGTAGGGTTTTTCAAGGGGTTTTTCAAGATTCCCATAACTTCTATCCTCATTAGAGAACATTAAATCATCAAAAACAACACTATACATGGATGAGTTTTTAAGGAAATATTCAAGAAGAGGGTTATCAAAAAAATTGAAATAATTTTAGAGCGTTTGAAGTTAGTTCTGAATCCTCTTCCACTTTTATCATAGCTTCAAGATCAAATATCCTTGTTTCAAGTTCAGTATTCAATGGAGTGTTATGGTTTGAAAATAAATAAAAGTTTTTTATTTCAACCTCTATCATAAAAAACTCTACAACTAGTTGGGTGATCTCATCCTTTCTAGGCTTTAGATGTATGGGTTTATTATCCACAACAATAACACTTATATCAACTTATTAAAATTCAAGTTTATGAAACATTTGACCAACCTGATTTTCTAAATCTTGAAGTTTAGTTTTAGTTTCATGAAGAATTTAATCATTTCATCTCTTAAATGAGTGGTACAATTTATCACTTTTTTCAAAATTCAGTTTTAAGCTCAAGATTCTATTCTTGAATTACAAAATTTCAACTTTGAAAAATTCAAAAAACTTTTTCCCTTCATTGATCACAAGTTACAACAAGTTCTCATTCAAATTATCCAAATATTTTAATTTATTCCTATCCTTACTAGAAAATTCAACACAAATATCCCATAAGTATTCATCATCATGATACACTAAAAATCCCATTGTGAGTCTGTCCAAAACATGGCATTTGATTCTATCCAAAACATGGCACTAATAAACATTTAATCCATTATAGAAACATTGTGATAGAAATTTCAATGGGATTCCATGATCAGTAAATTGAACTAAAAATCATTGAACCTATCACATGCCTCACTAAAACTCTCCCAATCACTCTTAATAAAGTCAATGATAAAAATTCTATAGTGCCTATATTTCTAACCAACAATTTTTTGAATTTTATTAAAAATTAAGAGTTGTGATTTAAGTGTAAAATGATTCAATAACAACTTTATTTGAATGAGAACATGCACACCAAAATAGATTTCAATATAAACTAAAAAATATATAAACAATTTTAGTATCAATTTACAAATAAATCGAGTTTCCAAGATCACTGTAATTATAAAACAATTTAAGAAAGAAGTTTTCAAGAACATATTTTTCTAATATTTTGTTTTGATTTTTTATTATTTTTTTTAAACATCCCAAAGTAACTCAATGTTAATCCTTCCCTGGAAATGGTACCAAAATTTGATCACAATTCGGTCGTTGATTCTTCTTTCAAAATAAAATTTATAACATCTACTACACACTAGGACAGTGGCAAGAAGGGTTGAACCCAAGAGAAGGTTGGTGAGATGATCTAAGGGTTTATTTAATTCTAATGTATTGAAAAATAAAATAGAAAACAGAGTTGGACATATTTTTATATTTTTAATTTAAGAAAACAAATACCTAAAGCAGAAGAAATTAAATAAGGTGACGAGCACTATAAGAAAAGATAAAAAATGAAAAGGAATTTTAACTATATTGATTAAATTAATTTATTATTCTATGGAAAATTAATTTCAAGTGCATCGATGAAAATGATTAGATCAAAATTCCTCACCAATATAGTAACCTATAGAAGGATGATTCTTGCAGCTCTTAACTTACAAGATACATCCAACCATGAGAAGTTTTAATAAATATCATCAAAATTGATCTCACAAAAAGATTTTGATTACAAAAAATTCAATCATGAGAGCCACAAAAAATTTTACAATCAGAATCAATCTTTCCAAAATATTATGATGTAATGGAAAAATAACTTGAAGAAGTAAAAAATATGAACCAAAAAAATTAATTTCCTTGCTTAGTTAAGAATAGTGCATGTTATTATGGATGGATACATAAAAACAATAAATTGATAAATAAACAGAATAAAAATTGAAGAAGAGAATAAGTCTCATCTCTAGAGTCAAAATAAATCTCTCTTCACTTCATCTTTGATTATATCTTATCCAATAAAGCTCATACTTGTTCTATCAAAAAAATGTATTCTCTCACTCTGAATCATGTGTCCTTACTTATCTATAATGTTTATTTCTAGAATTATGGTAGATTACCCCTTTTTTGTGATGGAAACTCTTTTTATTTACCCCAAGGATCACCAACTTAATTCGTTAATTTCACATGTTGGTTTTCACTAGAGCTACACACCTATCATTTCTCCAATTAATCTCTAGAATTTAAAATTTTCATATGTCGATCAAAATCAAGTGTTCCAACTTCACCAAACTCTGACACAAGCTCTGATGTGTATCTTTGACATGTACCTTCACCACCTTTATCACTCAATTGACATTCTATGGTATGAATCTTGTCCTCATCATTAATCTATTTGACAATTTGGAATCTCAATATGCTACAAATTCATTATGCATGACCCAAAAGAAAATCCATGTGTGCAGAATTGTTTCTAATCAGTCGGACTCATTCAATTGGAAAATGACATCAAATATTCCAATCAACAACTGTGAAAGGGTCGTCTTTCAAGTATTTCACTAAGGAAAAACTTCAAAAATCCTATGGGAATCATATCTAGGTTGAACAATCACAACACTAAGGACATGTAATCACTATAATTCACCTAGTTCATGCTTGACCTAGGTTTATCATCTTATTCGAACAAACAAACCTTGGTGAAGCTTCACTCAGTTATTGATCCCGATTTATTCTTCATTTATATCTATCTTCATCAACTAGGATCAATTTAGATTTGATTTCCTTCCCCCTAATTTCAATTTAATGAGATTATGCATATGAAAATTTTAAATATTAGTGCACTAGATTGACCGTAGATCTCAATGATTCTAATTCTTCAAATAAATATCAACTACACATAGACTTATTTAATTTTTTGGACTGAGCTTCGATATATTAATCAATATCAAACAAGATTATATGATTATTACTCACTAATCATAATAGTTTTTCCATTGATTGGTTTCACCTGATTGACATTAGAAAGTAGGAATGTTATTGACCCTGAGTGTTGAATCTGGATCTACCTTTGATATTCAGATCTCATGTTCTAATTTGAAAAATATTCCTCGAACTTGACCTCTATTTATACTTGCATAAGTGTGGTTATTCCTTGATTTTTTTTCAATCATTCTCCTATCGATTTCAATTGAGATTAGAAATATTTCTGATCTCCAAGATAAGACTGGGTTTATATCAACCTCCTTTCAAACTAACTTTATTATCTTTCCTAGATATCAAATACATGGATTCATTTGGGTACATGGTGACCTAAAAATCAGTTACGTGAAATCCCTCTGGAAATTTGGCTATGTAGGGAATTGGATACATGCGTGATTTTAATAATTAAAATATGTGATTGATTTCTCCTACAAGTAGAATTTAACACTAAATAAAATTAATCAATTTGAGAATGAGAAAAAAAATAACTAGAGATTAAAAATTAATAACAAAATCAATTAATTATTTAATATAAAAATTTTAAATTAAAAAATTTTAAATTTTAAATCGATAAGATAAAAGTTTAAAAATAAATTCAAACACCATTAGTTAAAATTGAAAAACAATTAATTAAAATTTTAAAATTCAAGAACAAATAAATTAAAATAAATAAAATAAGATATATTAAATTAAAATTAAGTTCCATAAATTAAATAATAATAAAATCATAAAAAATAAAAGTTTAAATTACTAAACTACATGATTAAAATAAACATACTTAAAATTAAAAACAATTCAATAAGAATAAAAATAAAATATTTTCAGAAATGAAAAAATATAATTTAAACATAAATATACACGTAATTAACTAAGAATTCATAAAATTAATATTTGAACAAAAAATTAAACAAAATATTAAAATTAACCAATTCACAACATAATTCTAAATAAAATACATTTAAAACACCAAAATTGATGTTTCAAATATGTAATGAAATAAAATCACATCACCTGAATCAGGTAACAATAAAAAATAAGTATCCTTTATCAAGGATTGATGACCACTTCGGGTAGCTGAAATGTGTGATTTGGTTCTCAAATATCGATCTCAAGTTTGACTACCATCATTTGAGATTTCACAAGGATGATATTTGCAATGTCCTAGATCTGGGTTCCACACAATGGGTGCCTCGAACCCGGTTGGTCACATGACCGCAAGCGCATTTCCCCAAATTCCAGAGGCTTCCGACTAGCAGTGAGGGCCTAGGACTGATAGTGGGGAAACTATGCCCTCTTTTTTCAAAGTGTAGCACAGCTGAACAAAATATTAACATACAAAAGTGGAAGCAGTAAACAATAAAGACCTGAAATGGACAAAAAAACTGAAGTAAAAGATAACCAACATTCATATGTATGATGATGAAATATGTCTCCAATTATAAGAAAGTATCCAAAATAGGATACACTACAATCTGATACAATACAGCACAAGGTACAAAGTACAGCAAAACTAAATCAAAACAATGCAACAGGAACGCAGCAGCATCGCAAGCCTAAGCTCAGTATCATGCTATCCTACTCCTCTACAACAATCATGTACCTGTGTAGGGACCCTTTCCCTTATCGACACCTGCAGCAATATAATCTGTTTGGGACTAAGACATGACTCAAAAAGGGTGTGAGAAATAAATCCCAGTAGGAAACCACCAAAGGCCCGTGCCCAACTATCAGTGAAAATGTGCAATAGTAGTGTGCAATAATGAAATGAAATAAACTAGGAAGTACTCAAAAGTAACCATTCCTACCAATTACGTTTTCATTTTAATAATTATTTAATAATTCAATATAAATGAATTATGAGTTTTCTAATACTTGGCCTTGACTGACAATCTCTTATACAGTGCTACAGCAGAAACCACAACAGGCTATCTAACAAGTAGATGATAATAATAATATCAAGCTTGTGCTTTATCTTGGCAGGTATAACATAAGAAATCACTACAGTGAATATTCAAGTAAAAATTGTCCTCAAACATGCAAATCCTTACCCTCAGGAAAACAGAAATGAAACCATCAGGTGACTACCCTCAGGCATAATGAATATTGCTCTTAGGCATAAGAATCGTTTCCCTCAGGCTAAAAAAAACCTTTCCCTCGGGCTAAAAAAACATTGCCCTTAGGCATAATATACGTTTCCCTCAGGATAAAAAAACCTCTCCCTTAGGCTAAATAAACCTTTCCCTCAGGCTAATCAAACCTTGCCCTCTGTCTAAAGAAAACCTTGCCCTCAGGCTAAACAAAACCATGCCTCAGGCTGAATAGAACCTTGCCCTCGGGCTAAACAGAACACTTCCCTCAGGCATTCCATCAGAAAATAAAGTAACTAAGCTGAGCCCAATGAATAAGCAATCAATTTACATATGTTTCCTCTCAATAAAACTCAAAACATGCTATAATCGTGGCATACCCATGGGTATCCTGGCCAAATGTCTAAACAAGGGAAACACACCCTCGGGGTGGCCCTAGATCAAAGCAATGATCCCAAACAGCAGTTTATACTTATTCATAAGATTACCTATGCAATTCTAGGTATCTCAATAATCAAAGTCTTATCCATACGACACCCCGAACATGGGTGTGTGGCACAACGGTATACAAAATCAACTCGACAGTTGGAATTAAACACAAGACCACCTACCTAGATCTCCTTTGATCGATATACATGAAAGGTGCCTCCCGAAACAACCAAGAACGACATAGATCTGAGATAAACAATTACCCATTCAAACCCAAATAACTTCCCTTAGGAAAATAATTGGAAGGAAGGATTAAAGAAGAGGGAAGGCCTTACCCACGCGGTTCAAACGAGATCGACGGCAGAAGAATCAGAGTCTCGGTGAGCGATCGGAAGCTCCTCCAAGTCTCGACCTCCTCTCCCACAGCTTCTGGTGATTTCTCTACCTCCTCTGCTAAATGAGGAGGCTACTGCCTGTTTTTAATGAAAAAACATAACTACACGGTGTGTACTCTCAAGTACATGATGTGTACTTTCCTTTTAAATTGTTCCTCTAATAGCTAATTTCCACCGCCTCACTATTCATCTGCCGACTTGATTACATGGTGTGTATTACTAAGTACACAGTGTGTACTATCATCCTCTGGCAGATACTTTCACCGCCTTACTGTTCACCTTCTGACTGATTTACATGGCGTGTATTATTAAGTACATGGCATGTTATTAGTTTTTTTACTCTTAATCACCGACAAGAATACACACCCTGTATTCTCATCCCACACGACCAAAGTACATGGCATGTGTACAAAAGTACAGGGCGTGTACCCATAAATTTGGGATTTTTCCCACATTTCCCTTGTTTTCTCAAAAACACTTAAGGAAAAAAGGAAAAAACAAAACTTGTACCTCAAGAATAAGAACCGGGTTCTTAAAAACTTCCCCCCTTAAAGAAATACATCCCCGAATTGACCTTCCAAGGGTGGTGAAGAAAAAGCTGAGAAGAACTCTGGACACTGAACACGTACGTCAGTCTCCCACTCCCAGTTTTTGTCCTGCACTTGGCCATGCTTCTATAGCACCCATACGAGAGGAACTGACCGGCCTAGAAGAACCTTTGTGCTCCTATCAACAATACGAATCGGATGCTTCTCAATGGATGCATCGACTTGAAGTTCAACCTCTTGGGATGAAAAACATGAGACGGGTCTAAGTGATAACAGTGTCGTTGAGATACGTGGAAGACGTCATGCATGGCCCGGTACCTCTGTGGTAACTGCAACTGATAGGCAAATGGCCTGACTCCCTCCAAATTCTCAAACGGCCCTACATACCTTAGTGAAAGTTTACCCTGTCTCCTAATCTTCCTGTGTCCCAACCTTGGTGAAACACGCAAGAAAACCTGATCCCCGACCATGAACTCCAAGGGTCATCTGCGGCGATCAGCATAAGATTTTTGATGAGACTGTGCAATATTCATCCACTTCTAAATCAACTAGACCTGCTCTGAAGTCTCCTGCATGAGACGTGGTCCTAGTAAAGCTGCCTCACCTGCCTCTAACCAGCACAAGGGTGATCGGCATGGCCTACTATATAAATCCTTGTAAGGTGTCATCTCAATAGTTTCTTGAAAACTATTATTATAGGAAAACTCGACCAGGGGTATGTGCTTCTACCAAAAGCCCCCAAAGTCCAAGACGCATGCACGCAGCATTTCCTCTAGCACCTGTATTTTACACTCTGATTGGACATCGGTCTGAGGGTGGTAATCTGTGCTCAGAAGCACCTGTGTACCCAGTTCCCTCTAAAAACTCTGCCAGAAACGAGATGTAAAATGGGCATCCCTTTCTAAAACGATAGAACGAGGGACCCCATGAAGACGTACTACCTCTAGGATATACAACTTACCGAGCTCGTCAACACTGAAGGTCTCCTTGATCAGAAAAATGTGAGCTACCTTCGTAATTCTATCCACAACAACCCATACGGGATCATTGCCTCGAGGTGACCTCATAAACCCGGACACAAAGTCCATTGTGACATCATCCCATTTTTACTCCGGAATGGGTAACTGTTGTAACAATCTAGTTGGCATCTGATGCTCTGCCTTCACCTGCTGATAGGTGGAACATCTCATAACAAAACTAGTTACATCTCTTTTCATACCTGGACACCAATACTGACATATCAAGTCACGGTACATTTTGGTAACTCCGGGATGCACTGCCTAAGATGAATCATGAAATTCCTATTTCAAATCCTCGCATATATCCCCTGAAACACACACTCATCCATGGATACGTAGTACCTCTTCATCGCCTATCGTCCAACCAGGAGGAGGGTCCTCACTTTCCACCGACTCCCGTAGAACTAGGACTTCTGAATCTAATAGTTGTATCATCATCACTCTATCTAGGAGGGTAGAAGTCACAGCTAAGGATGAAAGATAGGTTCACCCCTAACTATCATGAACCTCTAAATGCATCTTAGAGAAAAAAGCCATAAGCTGCCACTCACCACTGGCCTCCTACACTACCTATATCTGAGTCCTCCTACTTAGTTCATCAACTACTGCATTACCTTTACCAGGTGTATAGGCAAGCTCAAAGTCGAAGGACTGAAGGTATTCAACCCACCTTCGTTGTCTCAAATTCAAGTCATGCTGGGTAAAGATATATTAAAGACTTTTTTGGTCCATAAACACCACAAAATGTTCTCCCAAGAGATAATGTCTCCAAAATCGTAACGCATGAACAATTGCAGCCAACTCGAGATCATGCGTTGGGTAATTCCTCTCATGTGGCCTCAACTGCCGAGACCCATACACAACTACTCGATCACCCTACATCAAAACTGCTCCCAGCCCAATACCTGATGCATCACAGTAAACTGTATCTCTCTTCCCTTGATCTATAAGTATCAGGACCGGTGTTGATGTGAAGCTTCCCTTCATCTCCTAAAAGGTTGTCTCGCAAGCTTCTAACCAAACTAACCTCATACCCTTCTTAGTCAAACCTGTCAACGGTGCTTCTAAGTGGGAGAATTCCTATATAAAGTGCATGTAGTAACCAGTCATCCCCAAGAAACTTCGTATTTCAAACACATTCTTAGGATGCTCCTAGAAAAATATTGCTCTCACTTTCTCTAGGTCTACCACAACTCCTTCCTCAGGGATAATATGACCAAGGAAGTGAATCTGGTCCATCCAAAAGTGGCACTTTGAGATCTTATCATATAATTGATGCTCTCTCAGTGTACTCAATACGATCTCAAGATGAGTGGCATGGTCATGTCAAGTGTGAGATTACACCAAGATATCATCCATGAAGACTACCACAAAAGAATCCAGATATGGGTGTAACACATGATTCATCATAGCCATAAAAATTGTTGGTGCATTTGTGATTCCGAACGGCATGACCAAGAACTCATATAGACTATATTTTCTCTAAAAGGTTGTAAGCGGTATGTTAGATGGTCTAACGCGCAACTAATGATATTTATATCTCAATTCAATCTTCAAGAACACTCTTGCTCCTCGAAATTGATCAAAAAGATCATCAATCCTCAGTAAGGGATATTGGTTCTTAACCATCAACTAGTTCAGTTTTCAATAATCCACGCAGAGTATGAGGGTACCATCTGTCTTCTTAGCAAAAAGGACAGGTGGACCCCAGGGAGAAATACTAGGTCAGATAAAACCCTTGGATTTTAACTCCTCTAACTACCTCTTGAGATCCTATAATTCTGATGTATCCATCCTATATGGAGGAATGGACACTAGTACTTCTCCTGTCACAAGATCAATAGAGAATTCCACCTCTCGATCTGAAGGTTAACCTAAAAAGTCATTTGGGAAGACATCCCTGAAACGATTGACCACTGGAGGGAAATCCTTCTAACAAGTTTCCCAGTCATCCAGATATAAACTCACAATTTGGTCTATCACTGCACCTCTCCCATGATGCTCAGGTCTAGCTCGGCTCACCTGTACATCCCATTCGCCCTTGTATAGAAACTCTCCAACCTCTGGTGACATGAAACTCACCCTATGACGAGAGAAATCTACAAAGGCTCTAAAGGGTACCAACCAGTCCATCCCAAGAATGAAATCATAGGCTGTCATCTCTAAGACATAGAGGTCCCATAGAAAGTGACACCCACCAACCTCTAGGGGCACTCCTTGCACTGACGCACGCCTATCGTTCTAATTCCCAATGGAGTGTCTAGCATCATGATATCAGAAGAAGAAGAAATATAGAGCCCAAGTCTCTCCACAACGGGCACAGATATAAAGCTATGTGTAGCACAAGTATCAAAAATTAAAGAGGATAAAATAGAAGAAACTAAAATAGTACCTCTGATAGTGGAAGGTCTGGAATCCTACTCCTATTGGGTCTATTGCACTGTATATGTATGCCCAGTGCAGCGGCCCTATGACACAGCCTAGCTACCCTGATCTGACCCACCCTATTGTCTCTGAGATCCTGGTGTCTGGATACCACAGCCATGACCACCACCTCGGCCTGAATGTCCAGACGTATTCCAATTCACTAACTGGTAAGAAGCTATTGGCCCTGCTCTTGCATACGAAGTCTACACAGAACCCCTCTCACTAGTCACTGGTGGAAATTCCCTGCAAAAACACTAAAGATGACCCATCTATCCGCAAGCACGTCACTCTACTGGGTCACGTGGACAATGAAGTCTCTTTTACCCATCTTTATCACACTAATAGCACATTATATGGCCACCTGAAGAATTCTTATGGCTAGTAATGACACCGTGAGAGAAATCCATCTGCCTCTTCCTCTTATTGGTAGAAATAGTACCTGAGACCAGTGTTGAACTGCCCTGGTCCGCACCACTAGCTTCCCACAGGTTCCGATCAGCAATCAACACCTGGTTCCCAATAGCATGCACTATAGGCAACCTTAAAACATTCACCAGTGCTCAGATGTCATATCGAAGACCATCCTCAAAGCGTCTATCCCTCAACGTCTCATCACCCAGTAGAACAGGTGAAAAACGTTGTATCTCGGTGAAGCGGGCATAATAGTCCATCACTAACATAGCGCCCTGCTACTGATTCATGAACTCTCGATCTCAATCTTCCCTTAGCATCTCTGGAAATAAAAATTCATATAATACTTCCTGAAAATCTTCTCATGCCATGTCCTGGTGATGCTCAGTCTAGGTGGTAACATCCCACCATCTCTTGGCAGAATCATGCAGAATGTAAGTAGCGAGCTTGACCCTCCTCCCAGGAGGCATCTCCAGATGCTCGAAGATCCTCTACATAGAATCCATCCATGACTCCTCAGTCTGTGGTCTTCCATCCCCTGAAAACATAGGCAGATGCAGCTACTGGAATATACGTGTCAGCTCTGCCATAGATGTGGCAACCGACAGTGCTCCCTGGAAGGTATGTATGAACTGCATGAAGCCTTCATATAACTGTGCATCCATGCCTGCGTCCAATATAATTGCTAGCATTACATCTGACACTACTAGAGGATCCATCGATAGCCCATGGCCTACCGTCTCTAGAGTATAATCATTGTCACTCTCTTGGCGAATAACTCACGGTCGTCTCGGCGGCATGACTCTACAAGTTCAAACACACACCTTAGATTAAGATCATCAAGGACTAAGAACTGGAAACGTAAGAAGGGAACAGGAGAAAGAAAACATTCAAGTTTTACAAAACAAGACTACACGGTGTGTATAATAACTACACGATGTATGACCTTAAGTCTTTCACATGGGCATGTGATCCTACCAGAACTGGTCGTGTAATACCCCCAACACACGGCATGTTGTCCTTACACACAGAGTGTACTTGAATTTCCTTCCCCTGCCCGATTCATTCTACTTAGCTAAGCCACACGGCTCCCCTTAGAACAAGGTTACACGACGTGTTACACCCACACACGGCGTGTACACCACTGTGTTTCCCCAGCCACACGACCAAGTCCACATGGTCTCTCACTATTCAAGACTACAAGGTGTGTCCCATAGGTACATGACGTGTACTAGACAAGATTTACCGACCTGTGTTGTTTGAGACACAGTCAGATACACGGATCACACTACACGGCATGTTTTATAAGGACACAAAGTGTACTTGAAAAGATAACACTGACCCGTGTTGTTAACTACATGACCGAATCCCAAGATTACACTACATGGCATGTTCAGAATTGACACAACATGTATAAGCTAAGATTTCTCCATCCGTGTTGTTAGTCACACGGGAGGACACAGGGTCAACCCTACATGGTGTGTACAACTGGTACACGGTGTGTTCCCAAAAGAACTTCCCTATCTCGTGTCTTTGCCCACATGGCCTATGACACGGTTATAGACTACACGGCGTGTACATAAGGTACACAGCGTGTACTTAGAATTTTTTCATTTCTTCCCTAACAGAAGAGTACATGGTGTGTAGTCAAAATCACACAGCATGTATTCTGGGTTTTTCTAGACAGTAAGCCTCAGAAACTACTCTGGATCCCCCTTTCATTTAATTTCAAGTGTCGGTATGCCAAATTCCAATCTGTGGGGGCCCATACTCCCCATGAACAAAAGTTTAGCACCCGAACTTTCTCATTATAGTACATAACGCAACAAAAGGCTGGATCATGATCTTCCAAATTCTAGTTCAAGAGAGCCCATACTTCTCAGGAACCAAAGTTTAGCATCCATAAACCCAACCGTAACATGTAACCATACCCTATCAATAGTATTCATATCTATCAAGGTACCCATCACAACAGCATGGATTTTCTAGCACAACTTCTATCACAACAACATGCAATTTCGAATGAACCTACATGGCATGGAGACTATGCATGACATGTGATTCTAACATTTGCCTAACTGATGCATGAGATAGCATACCCTCATCTCATTGGGTTTCAACTAAATAGAACCCAAGTATAAAAATATAAACAGCACACCACAAGTGTGTCACCCAACGGTGAAAATCAAATCAACTGTAATAATCACAAACAGAAAATCACAATTTAATTCGAGGCAATCCAGTATTTACATATACATGGGGTAGCTACTCCCGAGCACCGTTTATTACCAAATCCCTTAAAAATATATCTCTTTCCTATTGTCTCCAAATAATAAAATAACTCGAAGAAAAGAAAACCCTTTGATACCACTTTGTAACATCCCAGATCTGGGTGCCACACAATGGGTGCCCCGAACCCGATTGGTCACGTGACCTCAAGCACATTTCCCCAAACACCAGAGGCTGCCAACTAGCAGCGAGGGCCTAGAACTGATAATGGGGAAACTATTCCCTCATTTGTCAAAGTGTAGCGCAGTGGAACAAAATATAAACATATAAAAGTGGAAGTAGTAAACAATATAGACCTAAAATGGACAACGAAACTAAAGTAAAAGATAACCAACATTCATATATATGATGATGCAATATGTCTCCAATTCTAAGAAAACAGCCAAAACAAGATACACTGCAATCTGATACAATACAGTACAAGGTAAAAAGTACAAAAAAACTAAATCAAAACAGTGCAATAGGAATGCAACAGCATCACAAGCCTAAGATCGGTCTCATGCTCTCCTGCTCCTATACAACAATCAGGTACCTATGTAGGGACCCTTTCCCTTATCGACACCTGCAGCAATATAATCTGTTTGGGCCTAATACATGACCCAAACAGGGTGTGAGAAATAAATCCCAGTAGGCAACCACCAAAGGCCTATGCCCAACTGTCAGTGAAAATGTGTAACAGCAGTGTGCAATAATGAAATGAAGTAAATTAGGAAGTACTCAAAAGTAACCATTCCTACCAGTTATATTTCCATTTTAATAATTATTTAACAATTAAATATTAATTAATTATTAGTTTTCTGAGACTCGGCCTTGGCCGAAAATCTCTTATATAGTGCTATAGTAGAAACCACAACAGGCTATCTAACAAGTAGAAGATAATAATAATACCAAGCATGTGCTTTATCTTGGAAGGTACAACATAAGAAATCACCACATTGAATATTCAAGTAAACATTGTCCTCAAACATGTAAATCCCTACCCTCATAAAAACAGAAATGAAACCCTCAGGTGACTGCCCTCAGGCATAATGAATATTACCCTCATGCATAAGAACTGTTTCCCTCAGTCTAAACAAAACCTTTCCCTCAAGCTAAAAAAACACTACCCTCGGGCATAAGATATATTTCCCTTAGGCTAAACAAAACCTCTCCCTTAGGCTAAACAAACCTTTCCCTCAGGCTAATCAAACCTTTCCCTCTGTCTAAACAAAACCTTGCACTCGGGCTAAACTGAACCTTTCCCTCAGGCTGAACAGAACCTTGCCCTCAGGCTAAACAGAATACTGCCATCAGGCATTCCATCAGAAAATAAATTAACCAGGCCGAGCCCAACGCATAAGCAAGTAATTTATATATGTTTCCTCTCAAGAAAACTCAAAACATTCTATAATCATATCATACCCATGGGTATCCTGGCCAAACAGCTAAACAAGGGAAACTCACCCTCGGGGTGGCCTTGGATCAAAGAAACGATCCCAAAAAGTAGTTTATACTTATTCATTAGATTACCTATGAAATTATATGTATCTCAACAATCAAAGTCTCAGCCATACAACACCCCGAACATGGGAACATGGCACAACGGTACACAAAATCAACTCGACAGTTGGAATTAAACACAAGACCACTGATCTCCTCCGATCGATATATGTGAAAGGCGCCTCTCGAAACAACCAAGAACAACGTAGATCTGAGATAAAAAATTACCCATTAAAACTCAAATAACTTCCCTTAGGGAAGGAATTGTAAGGAAGGATTCAAGAATAGGAAAGGCCTTATCTGTGTGATTCAAATGAGATTGATGGCGGAAGAATCGGTGTCTCGGTGAGCGATCGGGAGCTCCTCCAAGTCTCGGCCTCCTCTCCCACAACTTCTGGTGAGTTCTCTTCCTCCTCTACCAAATGAGGAGGCTAATACCTATTTTTAACAAAAAAAACATAACTACATGGTGTGTACTCTCAAGTGCATGGTGTGTACTTTCCTTTTAAATTGTTCCTTTGGCGGCTACTTTCCACCGCCTCACTGTTCATCTGCCGACTTGATTACATGGAATGTATTAATAAGTACACATCATGTACTATCGTCCTCTGGCAGCTACTTTCACCGCCTTATTGTTCCCCTTCAGATTGATTTACATGGCGTGTATTACTAAGTACACGGCGTGTAGTTAGTTTTTTCACCCTTAATCACCGACAAGCCTACATGCCCTGTATTCTCATCCCACACGGCCAAATTATACAGTGTGTGTACAAAAGTAAGCGGAATGTACCCATAAATTTGGTATTTTTCCCACATTTCCCTTATTTTCTCAAAAACACTTGAGGAAAAACGGAAAATAAGAAACTCATACCTCAAGAATAAGAACCAGGTTCTTACAATATTTTTAAGATGATGTTCTGATGTCTCTATGGAAACTATGAGTTCCGGGTGATGCCTTTTAGTGTGACCAATGTCCCCACCATGTTCATAACTCTTATGAACTGAATCTTATAGCCATACTTTGACCAATTATTATTTTTCTTCATCGATGGAATACTCATTTAATCTGCATCAAAAGAGGAGCATGTAGAGAATTTGAGGATGGTCCTAGACTTACATTGGGAGAACCAGATTTATGGTAAGTGTTAGTTTTGGATTTGATAAGTTCACTTTTTGTGGCATATAATCTATGATCATGGTTTAGTTGTGGATCTGGTGAATATTGATGTAGTTCTTTCTTTGGAACCACTCAAGAGTGTGTCATATGTGTGTAGTTTCCTTGGCTTGGTGGGGTGATATAAGTGATTTGTGATATAATTTTCTAGGATAGAATTCCCTTTGACTACATTAATGCGAAAAGGGAATCGTTTTACCTAGAGTGAGTGGTTTTAGGGATCCTTCGAGGATTTGAGGCTGAGGTTGACTAGTGGTACTATTTTGAGACTACTAGAGGAGAGAGTTGAGTACATGGTGTTTTATAATTCCTATGGATCTAGGCTTGGTTCTGTGTTGATGTAGAGGTAAGTAGTGATAACTTATGGGTAAATCTAGTTGAGAATCCATGAGTAGATTTATGTGACACATGACTTAGATTTGGAATTGGTAGTCTTTACTCTGAATATGTGGAGGCATTATCTTATGGGAAAGTATTCCATTTTTTACTCACACCACCAGAGTCTTAGGTACATCTTCACTCATAGATATATCAACCTAAGATAGAGGTGTTTATTGAAGTTCTTATGGGACTATGACTTTAATATAGTCTATACTCCAAGGAAGGGTAATGTGGTGGTAGATTCCCTTAGCAAGAAGTATCATTCTCACTTGGTGGAGGGGGAATCTGAGTAATTGGATTCATTACAGCTGACCCTAGTTGAAAAGAGGGGTGAAAATTTTCTTCAGTCAATGGTGGTGACTCCACCACTCATTCAACAAGTGAAAGAGTCCTAGTTGGGAGACATCGACTATGAGGTTCTACATGACTAGATATCCTTATGAGATGTACCATATGGATTTTATAAAGGGATGAGTATTTCATCCTTTTATGGGTACAAATGGTGGTTCTGGTCACAATGTGTGAGAAGTTGTTGAGGGGGTTTCATACTTCACACTTGTATTTACATCCTGGTGTAGTGAAGATGTATAAGGACTTTTAGTGGCATTTTTGGTGGGTTTGCATGTGGTGGAGTGTTTTAGAGTTTTTCTCTTGATGTCTCACATGTAAGGAAGTAAAAGATAGACATAAAGTTTCAATATGTTTGACTCAAACTCTTGAGATCCATGAATGGAAGTGGGATGACATATCTATGGATTTTTTTATGGGGATTCTATAGATAGTAATAGGTAACAATGCTATATGGGTTATTATTGACAAACTCACCAATTCAGCACACTTTATTATCATATGGGAGTAGAATTCAGTTGAGATTTTGGGGTATTTGTACATGCATGAGATTAACTGGCTTCATGAGGTACCCAAAATGATCATTTATAACCATGATGTTCAGTTCACGTCATGGTTGTGGTGATATTTGCAGGAGGCATTCAAGACCTATTTGCAGATAAACACAATTGGTATAGTTTTCTTATAATAATATTTATCACTCTACTATTATCATAACACTTTTCTAGGTCCTGTATGGGAGACCTTGAAGGTAACCATTGTGTTGGAACAGGATTTTTGAGACATATCTAGTTGGTTCAAAGATGGTACAAGCACCGACAAAGAAGGTTTGGGTGATTCATGAGCATATGATAACAACCTGCGGCTGATAAAAATATTACACGGATCGAAATTGTAGGCCTTTGGAGTTCGAGTAGGGAGAATGTGTTTTCCTAAGATTCTCCCTGTGATTAGGACTATAGAGATTTGGTTGGAGAAGCAAGTTATTCCTAAGTTTTATCAGGTCATTCAAGATCCTAAAATTGGTTGGGCAATTTTCTTACTAATTGTTTTTTCCCCCATGGTTGGACTGAGTGCATGAATTCTTCCATGTGTTGCATCTGAGGAGATACATGCACGTACCTATGCACATTATTTACTGGGACATTCTGGACATTTAGGATGGATCCACCTTCATGGACTACCTGGTGGTAATCGAGGACCAGTGGGAGAGGATCCTATGTGAAAGAACCATTCCTCTGGTTCAAGTGATTTGGTAACATGGGAGTGTGCAGGAGAGCTACTAGGAGTGTGATACTCAGATGTAGGCTCAGTACTCCCACCTTTTTGTGTAGATTATTTTTTTCAGGGAAAAAAATACTTAAAGGAGGGTGAGAATGTAATGAATCTGGTTTTGTTGGTTTAATACTTTTAATATTTCTATATATATCTATGGATTTTTTCTCAGAGTTGGCACATTGTTTGAGTGTCGCAGGACCACAAAATTAATATATTAAAAATATTAATATATATTAAAGCAAATGCATGTATATTTTTGGTATAAATTATTTTCACATTGATTGGGACCTCAGATAAAAAATTTGAGACTGCGATTGATTCTGCAACATAGGGTTTACCCTAGATGCGAAATAAAGCTGGCCGACATTCGGCGTTCAATTGAAGGTGACCGTTGGAGGGTGAGTTAAGTAATTAATTAATTAATTTAATTAATTTACTTAAATAACATAAAACTTAAATCTTATATTTATATTCTATGTTATAAAAAAATTCAGGGTTAGCCACATAACCCTGAGGAATTTGAAAGGATCCAAGGAGGAGAGTTGTTGATGAACGACAATGAACTGTGGAGCAGCGATTGCTCTTAAAAAGATTTTTGTTCACCAATAAAGTTCCTGTATCTCTCCAATGATAATTAAACAAACCCGTTCTTAATTAGAGATCAATCCAAACTCAAGGTAGGGCATGTTATTTCATGGTTTCCACCCTTTATTTATTTGACAACCATGGATTTTCTACTTTGTTTGTTAGCAATTATCATTTTTTGCATGAATGTAATTATTTATTTATTTGTAGTTTCTTGATTTACCCCTTATGATCACTGATTAATTCATCAATAAATGGAATCCAACTTGAAAAAAGGCTACTTTCATCCATCACTTTTTTGTTTCGTGCTTTTCTCATATTATTCTTCACACATTCAATGTCAGTGTTTTCCTTTGTTCAGAAATTTGACAAATACCAGGTAGATGATCATCATGTAATAACTATTTGGAATAATGTATTGATGTCATGGGTTCAGGTTTGGGATCAAGATCATGATTGAGGTGTGTTGCGGTGTGACAGGAAATCAGATATGGATCAGAGGTGGATCGAGGGAGCTTTATTCATGGATTTCAGCATACAAAGGAGAGACATGATGGGATTGAATCATGAGCATTTTAGGTGGCCCAAATCTAGCCACCAATGACAGATTGGGCATGGTCATCCCTAAATCTGAGTTCCCCAACGTGATTTATGGTGGAAACAGTGATAATGATAGTACGAACAAGACGTTTCGAAAAGGACTTGAGTTTCTAGAAAATCCCAACATACATGGAATATACTGCGGAGAACACACACTGTATAGTCCCCTTGATGGGCAGCTAGTATAAGGCCCCAGCCTTAAACATTACATAATCTTGAATTAAATGAATAATTCACATTGAGTATCTTTTCAGGTTTAGAGTTTTATAGAATTAGGCCATAACTATTACATTACATCTCAAAAATTACAAGGTATACACTTCTACTCAGTTTCCATTTTTTTCATAAAATAAAAACTCTTGAAAAAAAGAGTCATGTCTAGTTCCATGTTTTAGGCAGCATGACATTTCCTTGATCCCATAATTGAACTTATTCTACTTTATGTCCTGTGAAAAAAAATTCAAAAACTTGGGATGAGCATAAAAAGCTCAATAAGGGATACACAAATAAGGAAAACTATTAGTTTTTCAAAACAACAAGTAAACCATGAATACTTTATCATAAGTAATACATTTCACCTTTATGAAGTAGTAAACACTCTTCACTGAATAAAAGATCATTTCTTACCCTTTTGTAACCAAAATATTACCATAAAACCCATATAAAGAACACATAACATATAAAGGTAACTTGGGACATAAACATTCTTAAGTGGAATAATCATACGGTCGACTTCCACACATATCACTAAATATAATAGCCATATGGCCGACTTCCATATCCAATGAATTAGAGGTTATAACGTAACCACCCGTCCTAGTTTATCATGGAACCACCTGTCATTTGGTTTATCACATAACCGTCCATCAAATGTCCAAGTACCATTATAAAATCATAACACATAAAATATTGAAAATATAAACATTTCACTAATAACATTTAATTTGAAATGACAATAAATAATTTCAAGATATTGAAATAATCAATCCATTTCAAAAACCATTTTCAATACCAAAATTTCTAAAAACTGAATAAGGGATTTCCTTTTCATTTTAGAAAACATTAAGGCTTATAGAGGAATCTAAATAACGATTACAGCGGCGGAGAGGTCATTGTCGCCGCAAATGTTAAAAACATTCCATTTTTCGTTTAGTAAAATGCTTCGTAGAAAAAATATTCCCTTTGAATGAAAGTAAAAATAAAAGGGTTTTATTATACACCGTTTAAAATAAGAAGGTATATATTATCGAAATATGCCTCAATGAAAGGAGATTGAGACGAAATCTCTTACCTCGTGCCTAACTTGACCCGTTCGTTCTTTAATCTCCTGAATAATAAACTAAAGTTAATTTTTACTTGCTTAAGAACCTTTTTAAAGTTTATTATTCCTTTTATATCACTTATTACCATTTTATAAACATTATGTAATCATTTAAGTTAATAATGGTTGTTTGGTCGATATTTGGTACTTGAGTCACAAATGAACACCATATAATTACAAGTTGTCCATGTGGTCAATATTCCATTATCTCCATAATGATATTCATGATTTAGATATCATA
This sequence comes from Viscum album, assembly GCA_963277665.1. NCBI lineage: Eukaryota > Viridiplantae > Streptophyta > Magnoliopsida > Santalales > Viscaceae > Viscum > Viscum album. The sequence continues at coordinate 1,753,384,503 of OY728159.1, read as the reverse complement.
TACATCATATATATCCAGTATACATATGTATTTATAACAGTACATAACATTTTGGAGATAAGAAATGAAATGCACCGTTCATGGAGATGGTAAGTAGTACGTACGCATGAACGCTACTTTCATTTCTATTTCGTACTTTAATGGAATTAAAACATAATAATACATAGTTATATTATAATTATAGTATAATATCATATATAATATCATTAACACTATCCTTTATACGTCCCATGTATGGAATTAACGAGTCATATCATTTTGAGGGGGTGGTAGTCCGCACTTCCTCAAATGAAATTATCGTGTTTACCCATAATGGAAACCATAAAGGTATGATATAAAAGAAAAATACAGAAGAATAAATAAAACATAAACATAATCTATATCATATATAAATATAGTTTCATCTTAATGGCCACCATGAGAGGTGGTAGGAGATAATTGAACAATCATCGTTTCGTGAGGCGTTAGTTTTCCATCCACGGAAACAGTAAGTTCTTCACCCATTAGATGAAGGTGTGTGTAAGTATAGTTCTAATACTTCTCATAAAAACATCCTAGTATATTGATGATGCTGGTTTTGTTATAAAATAAAGTAATAAAAATATTTTAGGGGTTGGAGAAGTAAAATAATAGAAAATAATTTAAGAGAAATTGTTACCTTTAATTTGGGTAACTTCCATTGGTTTGAAACAAAAGGACTTCTTGAAGTGCCTTCTACCTAAAGTAAGGATTATAAGAGGATAATAGGGATATATAGAGCTTATTTGGTCAGGGTTTGGATGAGACAAGGTGTTTGAGAGGTGTTAGTAATGAGTAATAAGTGAGGGCTTTTTATAAGGGGGGGAGGGCTCTTTAGGAAAGTGTGAAAATATTATTTTATTATATAATGATATTCAATTTCTAAAGGTCCAAAACTAATTAAAGTAGAAGATAAGATGACTCATGTTCGAAATAAAATCATACAATAAAAATTGGATAGGTTTTGGATATTTTTTTAATATTTATAATCTTATTTATTTAAATCTTTTTTAATGAGGTAAATACTTCATCATTATTGTGTCATAAATAATTTAATTTATTTGATATCTAAAAATTATTAAAAATAATAATAATGTAGTAAATATTTTTAGATTTACAATGAATATTTATAGTCTAAAATATATCTTATATAACCCCATTTAAAAATTAATTTACTAAAAGATATTTGTTTGTTTCATTTTTATCATTACTTTAAGTTAATTAATCTAAAGTGTCATTATCACTCCCAAGCGGCTCCATGGGGTCCCAAAATCGACCCAAATATGACCATGGTCGTAAATGACTCAACCAATATGGTTAGGACAAGTGTTAACATAATTTTATATTATTATAATATTCTTCTTACCTTTAATTACTCTATTTACCTTTAACCGTGGTAAATAAAAGTCAAAAGTTACTATTCACCAAAAATTATTTTCATCTTATTGAACCAAATTTTACTTACCAATAACATCCATGTATATAGGATTTTTAAAATTTAATCTACAGAAGCGGTAAATTTTCATTTAAATGAAAATGTCAGTTTTTAACTACTACTTAATGGTTTCACTATTCATTAAAAAATAAAGTTTTTCAGAAAACTACCAAAAATTCAGCCTAATCTATATTTGATATTCTGAATTCAAAAATGATGTCTATTTTACCAAATTAAAAACATATAAGTTTCATTAATTCATTTAAAAGTAATTCTCGTTGTCAAAACAAATAGCGTGTTTTTAAGAAACAATAACTATCAAAAGATCGACACTTGTTTATGTCCAATTTCAAAGTGAAATTAATTCCAATGACCAACATTGGATTAATTGGTAAAAATATAATATAATTATACTTTAAAACCAATTAAAATGATTCTATAACCATATAAATAAATTATATTAAAAGGCACTTTTGAATAAAATACAGTATTTTTCACTATTCATAACAAAATGAACTTTACCAGAAAAATACCAAAAATTTACCCAAAGTAAATTTTGATATCCCGAGTCTAAAGAAGAATTTTATTTTGTCAAATATAACATATAAAAGTGACCAAAACTAGATTTAAATAGGATTCACCATCAAAAGGTGTTAAATCAACCTTTTAGTGAATATTAGAGTATTTATGCTTAAAATTGGATTCATTCATATTTTAAGCCCCTAACTTTTATTGGATAAATGTAAAAACATTTAACAAACATGTATAATCATATTGTAGTTAGTTCTATTCATTCCTTCCAATAAAACATCTAGGCGTTAACTACCATTTAAAATAATAATATTATATTATTAGTGTGCAACGTAAGATTTCAAAGAAACTCCTTGTTGCGTATCGGGTACGCCATCGAACATAGAAACTCATTTAAAGTAAAATTAATATTTAATTCACAAAATATTAACAAAAAATAGAGTGTATTATTTCTTTATTTACTCGGGATGTTACATCCTTCCCCCCTTTTGGAAATCGCATCCTCACAATTTTATTTACTTATCAAATAAGTGGGGGTATTTATCCCTCATAGCATTTTCAGATTCCTATATTGCCTCTTCAACCATATGGTTTTCCCACAAAACCTTTACCTGGTGAATTACCTTATTTTGCAACACTTGCTCTCTACGGTCAAGAATCTGGACTGGTTGTTGCTTATAAGAGAGATTCCCTTCCAACTGAACTACCTTTAGACTCAAAACATGAGATGGATCTGGCATATACTTTCTCAACATTGAAATATGAAAAACATTGTGTACCTGGGATAAACATGGAGGTAAATCCACTATGTACGCAACTGATCCAATTTTCTCTAGGATTTCATAAGGTCCAATGAACCTTGGACTCAACTTTCCCTTCTTACCAAAACGCATCACACTTTTCCATGGAGAAACCTTGAGAAAGACATGATCACATACCTAAAAAAATATCCTTCCTCCAGTTATCTGCAAAACTTTTCTTTCTACTCTGATCCATTCTCATGTTCTTCTAAATCAACTGAAACTTTTCTTCCATATCTTCTAACAATTCTGGTCCCATCAACTTCCTTTCACCTACTTCATCCCAAAATTCTAGAGTTCGACAACGCTTTCCATATAATGCCTCAAATGGAGCCATCTGTATACTGGAATGAAAACTGTTATTATAAGAAAATTCAACCAAATAAATATGTTGGTCCCAACTTCCCTGGTAATCCAGTGAACAAGCACGTAGCATATCCTCCAGGGTCTGAATTGTTCATTCTGACTGCCCATATGATTGCGGATGAAAAGTTGTACTAAATTTTAATTCAATAGCCAACGACTTCTGAAGGCCTTTCCAAAAGTTAGAAGTAAACCTGGGATCACGATCAGATACAATGGAGAGGTTAACTCCATGCAATATTATTATCTCTTTAACATACAACTGAGAAAATTGATCTAGAGACAAAGTATCTCGAATAGGAAGGAAATGAGGCGATTTAGTCAACCGATCAAGAATAACCCAGATTGCATTATTAACTCAAGATGTCTTTGGTAATCCCACAACAAAGTCTATAGATATATTTTCCCATTTCAACTCTGGCACCAGTAAAGACTAAAGCATCCCTTTCGGTAACTGCCGCTCTACTTTAACCTACTGACATGTCAAACACTTCACAGTAAAATCAGTAATATCTCTTTTCATTCCATCCCACCAATAATACTCACAAAGATCTATGTACATATTTTTAATACCAGGATGAACTGAAAATAGGGAACTATGAGCTTCACAAAACAACTCATTCTTCAACTGTAAATCACAAGGCATGCATAATATTTTTTCAAACCTCAAAACACAATCATTATCAATGTTAAAATCAGGAAACTTACCCTTCTAAACCAACTCTACCTTTTTCTGCAACTCACTATCTTCTTTCTGTGCTTGATTTATTCTGTCTGATAGAGATGATTTCACTGACACCTAAAACAAAATAGAATAATTTTCTTCACCAACAACTTCTATGACAAAGTTCATCAAATCAAAAACCAAAGTATCTCGTTCCAAACGTATCATGGTTAATGAAGCATTACTTTTTCTACTCAAAGCATCAGACACTTTATTTTCCTTTCTTGGATGGTAATGAATCATGTAATCATAATCCTTGATTAATTCCAACCATCTCCTCTATCTCATGTTCAATTCTTTTTGAGTGGATATATACTTCAAAATTTTTTGGTTAGTATAAATTTCACATTTTACTCCATACAAATGATGCCTCCATATTTTTAAAGCAAAAAACAACAACAGCTAATTCCAAATCATGTGTAGGGTAATTTAACTCATGAGGTTTCAACTGAAATAAAGCGTAAGCAATTACTTGATCATTCTACATAAGGAAACATCCAATTCCTTTCAACGAAGCATCACTGTAAATAACAAACTCTCCATTTTTTTAAGGCAATGCCAAAACTAGATCATTCACCAATCTTCTTTTCAATTCCTGAAAACAATCATCACATTATTTTGTCCAAATTAACTTAACACCTTTTAGAGTTAACTTATTCGGTGGTATAGATAACCATGAAAAATTCTCAACAAACCTCCAGTAATAACCTGGTAAATCAAGAAAAATATGGATCTCAGTTATATTTTTGGGTCTTGGCCATTCTTCAACAACCTTTGTTTTAGAAGGATCAACAGTTATGTCATTTTTTTTTAACAATGTGGCCAAGGAAAGAAATTTTATGTAACCAAAACTCACACTTGATGAATTTCCCAAATATTTTATTTTCTTTTAAGGTTTTAAATACAACCCTTAAATGCATTTAATTCTCCTTTTTACTTTTATAAAAACCCAAAATATCATCAATGAACACAACAAAAAACTTATCCAAGAACTCACAAAAAATTCTATTCATAAGATCCATGAATATAGCAGGTGCATTGGTTAAACCAAAAGGCATAACTACAAATTCATAATGGCCATATTGTAACACCCCGAGCTTCCACGATACGCTTCTCATTCAATAATGCAATAGCCTGCATTGTACGCAAGTTCGAGTTCTAACACACCGCGACTAATCAAAGTAGCCGTTGGGAATAGTAATAACCACTTTTTAAAATTATAGAAATTTTATATTTCAAAATGGACTTCATTTTTGTATTCGTAATATCGAAATTATCCAAAGTTGAATTTTTTGTAATTTTCTGAGAACTTCCAATTTTTATGAATAGTGAAAATTACTTAAAAACAACATTTTTAATCAAAATAATTTATAGTGATAAATTATACTATTTATTGGTTTTAAAGTATAATTAGAATATATTTTTACCATTTTATCCAATGGTGGTCATTAGAATTAATTTAACATTGAAATTGGACATAAACAATTGCCAATCTTTTGATATAAATTGTTTCTTAAAAACACGCTATTGTTGTGACAGCGGGAATTAATTATGAAATTAATTAATGCAACTTATATTTTTGGAATTTTGTAAAATAGACATCATTTTTGAATTCGTAATATCAATTATAGATTAGGGTGAAATTTTGGCATTGTTCTGAAAAACTTCAATTTTTGATGAATAGTGAAACCACTAAGTGGTAGTTAAATAACTGATTTTTCGTTTAAATGAAATATTACCACTTCTGTGATTTGATTTTCAAAAATCCGACATACATGTTTTTCATTAAGAAGTAAAATGTGGTTCAATGAGATTAAAATAATTTTTTGGGGAATAGTAACTTTTAAGTTCTTAATCGCGATTAGAGGTAATTAGTGTAGTTTAAGGTAAAAACAATGTTTTAATAATATGATATGAGATTGAAACTTGTCCTACTCCTATTGGATGATTCATGGCCGACCAATACAACCAATGGGTCAACTTGGGGACCCCATGGATCCACTTTGGTTGGAAAATGACATTAATATATATTTATTTAATGTTAAAATTAAATTGACACAAACATGAGTTGTTTTACTAAAACAGTTTTTAAGTGGGGTTACACAAGTCCAAATTTTGACTATAAATATTCATTAGAAAGATAAAAAGATTTACTACATCATAGTTTTTTTTTTATAATTTTTATACATTAAATAAATTAAATTATTTATGACATAATTATGATGCAGCGATGACCTCATTATTTAACGATTTAAATAAAATGGGAAGATAATGAAAAATCCAAGGCTTACACTTGTCCAAAGCCTATTGTATGAGGATATTTAGAACCCTTATCACCTTATCCTCGAATTATATAAGTGTGGGACCTCTAAAATCCGAAACTAATTTTATAATAAAGTGACTATTCATTACTTTCCAAAAGTGCCCCTCCTCTCCACTTATAAAAGGCCCCCACCACTCCCACCTTATTCACACCATCAAGCCATTTGGATCGACCAAACTCTGCCCAAATACTCTCTCAACTTCCCCCTCTTACTCCTAGAAGCCTCACTTTGGGCAGAACTCTTCCCAAGGAAGCCTTTGGCTCAAATCAAAAAGAGTTACCCGATTTTGAGGTAATGTCTTCTCTAATGTTGTTTTGTTTTATTTTTCTTCTCCAACCCCCTAAACTCTTTTCATTCCTTTATTTTGTAACAACACCAGTATCTACAATATACTAGGATGTTGTTATTATAAGTATTTGGTTTACACTTACACACACCTTCGTCTAATGGTTAAAGAACATACTGTTTCTGTGGATGGCGAATTTCTGCCTCACGAAATGATGATTGTTCAACACTCATATAACACCTTCAAAGGTGGCCATTAAGATGTAACTATATTTATATATGATATAAAATATGTTTATGTTTTACTTATGCTTCTGTATTTCTCATTTATGGCATACTTTATGATTTCCATTATGGGTAAAATGCGATAATTTCATTTTAGGAAGTGCGGACTACCGCCCCCTCAAAGTGATTTGAATCGTTAATGACATATGTGGGATGTATAAAGGATGGAGTAAATGGTATTATACACTATATTATACTGGAATTATATTATACATTTATATCATTATGATTTCGTTCCATTAAATATGAAATTGAAATGAAAGTAGCGTTCATGTGTACGTACGGCTTACCGTCTCCATGAACGGTGCATTTCATTTCTTACCTCTAAATGTTACGTAATATTATAAATGAATATATATACTGGATATATAAGATATATATTACATCTGAATCATGAATATAATTCTGGAGATAATGTATATTCTACCACATAAACAACTTGTAATTATAAGAAGTTTATTGTTGACTCAAGTACCAAAGATCGACAAAACGACTGTTATTAACTTAAATAATTACATAATGTTCATATCATTGTAATAAGTGATATAAAAAGGATAATGAAATTGAAAATGGTTCTTAATAAGGTATATATTAACTCTAGTTTATTATTCAGGAGGTTAAAGAACGGTTGAGTCAAGTCAGACACGAGGTAAGGGAATTTCTTAACCCAACTTCCATTCTTTGGGTTAATCTCCTACTTTCAAATTATGTCATGATATTATTATGTCCTATCTTGTATTTTTACATTATTTATGTGTACTTATACTGAATACACATAATAGACCAACTTTATAAAAAAAATGATCTTTTTAAGGACTTCGTCTCAATCCCCTTTCATTGAGGCATATTTGGTTTTATACACAAATTTCTTTTATACGGTGTATAAACCCCTTTGACTTTTACGTTTATTCAAAAGGAATATTTTTATACGAAGCGTTTTGCTAAATGACAAAAAGGGAATGTTTTTCTTTCCGTACTTATGCGGCGACAACGACTTCTCCACCGCCGTGAAAATTATTTGAGTTTCGGCTTCCTCTACAAGCCATCATTTTTTTTAATGAAAAATAAATACAAAGTTTTAACTTCCTTTTATTTTGGTATTGAAAATGGTTTTGAAAGCGTTTTTATTATATAAATGTGTTGTATTGATATCTTGTGATTGAAATGTGGAAATTTTATGTTTCCTTTATGCATGTTTTATGTGATACTATTATGTTATGGTTTATGAGATGTTTAAACCTATTCATATGAGGAATGTATTGGACTTAATAAGTGACGGGTGGAGCCCGCTATAGCTCCTCGATGCATCGGTATGTCTCATGAGACAACTAGACGTGGAATTGGCCGAGGCCCTTTCCCAATTTGATTTATGGTTTTGGCCGAGGCCTTAATCATTTTAGACGTCTTGGCCGAGGCCTTGACAAAATGTTTCAGAATGTCTGGCATTATACATTCCCTCATTATGAAAGTGGTTATTGATATTTCATGTGATTATTCGACTAGTAGAATATCCATGTGAGTAAGTAAATGGCATTATTTCAGTTTACTTTTGCCATATTATGCTAAAGTTCAAGTTTAAAAGGCTTTTGTTTTAGTTATACATTGCCTTAAATGTTAATTTTTATTTATGAAAGCTTCCGCTATATTGTTAACCTTACTGAGCATCTGAGCTCACCCCTTTCAATGTTTTAATATTTTTCCAGGATGTGAAGAAGTATTTTATGAATGACCTGCAGGGGTAGTCAGAAAGGGATATGATTGTGACTATGAAGACCATGTTATTGTAGTTTGTTTACTTTTTGATGTAATGAAAGACTTATGAATGTATCTAGTGTTTCCAAGGCTACTAAACTAATTGGTATTTCGAGACTTGATCTTTTGTGATCATGCCAATGTTACGAAGTAATGCAGCGACTCTGGGTAGCTAGGGTCGGGGCGCTACAGTTGGTATCAGAGGAATTTTAGTACAAACCTTGGAAGCTAGATTTAGATAAACTCTGATTAGAGCACATAGACCTAAGATGAACATTGAGGATTAGTATAGAAGAACTTCCTAAAATTTTGGTATTGTAGAGATTTTGTGAGTTTTCCGAGCAATACATCCCTGTCTGGATATGAGCAGGTAGAGGCGGCTCTGGCACAGATGTTCCTAGGGTTAAAACCCGAAAACACCGCTTTGAGCTAGACTCAAACGGGAACTGGTGCACGACAACGGGCCTTGCTGCACTCTTGGTTACGACACTCCCGGGGGATATTCTTAGGATAACTCTCATTTTCTTTACAAATCATTATGAAGGGTTTATGAATATATACTTCCTCAAAGAAAAAATTTTTATGATTATGGATTATATCCATAAATAGTTCAATTTATGTTAAGTGTTTTATAAGTATGGGATTATGTATTTTGATTCATAAACTGATCTAGTTTATGCCATTGTTTAGAAATGGCGCCTAGTGGAAGAAATGGAAACTGTATCAATGCACGCACTCCATGTAGGGATTGCCCTCCTGCTCAAGATAATTATTGTGGATCTGGAGATACAACTGGTGCTGATCAACTTACTACCATACTGGGACAACTCACTCAGGTTATGAATAATAACCTTACTCGTATGGAGCACCCTGATCCGCAACGTAGAGGATCAATATTAGACCGCTTCATGAGGCAACAACCACCAAAATTTAATGGGGGTACAAATATGTTAGTATTTGAGAAATGGATAAACTCCTTAGAGAAAATATTCCATGCTTTGGGGAGTAGCGAAAGGGAGAAGGTTGTCATGGCAGTTTACCGCCTCACTGGAGATGTCGATCAGTGGTGGTCGCTGATCCAAAACACAAAGGAAGATGATGACGTATCGAATATGGAATGGAGGGATTTCAAAGATCTTTTCTTAGAAAAATACTTTCCTCGTGACCATCGAGCAGATATGGAAAGGCAATTTCTGAGTCTGAGGCAGAAGGAGGATGAGAATGTCGCAAAGTATGAGGCTAACTTTACAAGGTTAGCGAGGCATGCTGCCGATTATATACGTAACCCAAGGAGTAAGATTGATCATTTCTTTGATGGGTTAAAACCATTTCTTCGTCGAGCTTTAGTATCACAATCCTTCTCATCATACGAAGATATTGTCTCGTGTGCTATCAAGACAGAAAAGGAATTCTCTAAGTATTATGACAACAAAGTAAAGCAAGAGAAGAAGAGAACGGGGGAGCAAGAGACAGATAAAGGGAAAAAGGGAAAGAAGGATTTTCCATTATGTGATAATTATGGGAAGAATCACCCTGGTACGTGCCTAAAAGGAATGGGAGTTTGTTATAAATGTGGATAAAAGGGTCACCAGGCTCGTGATTGCAAGGGAAAGAAAGAGGCTGTCAAAGTTGAATGCTACAATTGTAGGGAAATGGGGCATTATGCAAATGAATGTCCTAAGCGTCAAGGAAACTTACCTCAGAAAATGCCAAGGGATCAAGTCCAATCTTATGCTGTGACTACAGTTGAAGCGGAATAATTAATGTATTGGTACTTTTGGACTCAAGGATTATATTCTGGTTATAAGAATAATGTGATATATATAAAGATTGTACTGCAGTACTTTTTATTAAGGTAATATGATTAAGGTAATCATATTTTTAGTATGTGACGATAAGAGAAACTTTACTTTGTTTGGGGAATCTGATAAATTGATTTTGGAATTTAGAGACCTTTTAGAGAAAGTCTGGACGGAGGTATTTTGGATAACTATTAAGGTTGGAATGGATTAAGTTGAACCATGGATAGTATTGTTTAAGGTTAAAGCATTTCTGAAGATTATTTTTGGAATATTATAATACTATAGTTTTAGGAAAAGGACAACCTGCAGGGTGGGGAATAACCCGTCGCGTCGGACAAAGCTGCAGGAATCGAACCCACAATCAAAGTGCGACAGGACTTTATTTCCTACCACTAGCCTACATGAAGTCCCTGGTTATTACAAAATAATTTTACTAATCTAAATGGTATGTGTTAATATTTGTAACCTTATACAATTAGGATAAGTATAATATTTTTGAGTTCTATTATCTTTTTGAGTGAAAGATGAGTTGAAGGTTGAAACTCTAATTGTCAAGCATAAATATATATATACCTATCTCTTATTCAATGAATAAATTAATTCTTAAACTTTAGTAAAGGGATATTAAAACAAAAAAAAAGTGTTATCCTAATACCTTATGTCTTGTTGAACTGATGATATTTTAAATCAACATAGATTGAAGGCTTTGAGGCCCTCAATTTGACAGTTGATTGTGATTGATGACCTCAATCACTCCCTACAAATATTTACGTTTTTCCTCCAATTATATGTCTTTAATTTCCACCAATGTTCTCCTAATCGAGATCATAATTGGGTGGTGACTTTTTCATTTCCCTTTCCCTCTTATTAAGGCTAAATTTTATTAATCTTATTTCCGATGTGGGTTTTCCACAAAGGTATTTTCTCTTTTCAACCTTTTATTTTCAAAGAAAAATTTCAAATTGCGAGGACACAATTTATTGAAGGAGGGGAGAATGTAACACCCCGAGCTTCCACGATACGCTTCTCATTCAATAATGCAATAACCTGCATTGTACGCAAGTTCGAGTTCTAACACACCGCGACTAATCAAAGTAGCCGTTATGAATAGTAATAACCACTTTTTAAAATTATAGAAATTTTATATTTCAAGATGGACTTCATTTTTGTATTCGTAATATCGAAATTATCCAAAGTTGATTTTTTTGTAATTTTCTGAGAACTTCCAATTTTTATGAATAGTGAAAATTACTTAAAAACAACTTTTTTAATCAAAATAATTTATAGTGATAAATTATACTATTTATTGGTTTTAAAGTATAATTAGAATATATTTTTACCATTTTATCCAATGGTGGTCATTATAATTAATTTAACATTGAAATTGGACATAAACAATTGCCAATCTTTTGATATAAATTGTTTCTTAAAAACACGCTATTGTTGTGACAGCGGGAATTAATTATGAAATTAATTAATGCAACTTATATGTTTTGAATTTTGTAAAATAGACATCATTTTTGAATTCGGAATATCAATTATAGCTTAGGGTGAAATTTTGGCATTGTTCTGAAAAACTTCAATTTTTGATGAATAGTGAAACCACTAAGTGGTAGTTAAATAACTGATTTTTCGTTTAAATGAAATATTACCACTTCTGTGATTTGATTTTCAAAAATCCGACATACATGGTTTTCATTAAGAAGTAAAATGTGGTTCAATGAGATTAAAATAATTTTTTGGTGAATAGTAACTTTTAAGTTCTTAATCGCGATTAGAGGTAATTAGCGTAGTTTAAGGTAAAAACAATGTTTTAATAATATGATATGAGATTGAAACTTGTCCTACTCCTATTGGATGAGTCATGGTCGACCAATACAACCCATGGGTCAACTTGGGGACCCCATGGAGCCACTTTGGTTGGAAAATGACATTAATATATATTTATTTAATGTTAAAATTAAATTGACACAAACATGAGTTGTTTTACTAAAACAGTTTTTAAGTGGGGTTACACAAGTCCAAATTTTGACTATAAATATTCATTAGAAAGATAAAAAGATTTCCTACATCATAGTGTTTTTTTTATAATTTTTAGACATTAAATAAATTAAATTATTTATGACATAATTATGATGTAGCGATGACCTCATTATTTAACGATTTAAATAAAATGGGAAGATAATGCAAAATCCAAGGCTTACACTTGTCCAAAGCATATTGGATGAGGATATTTCGAACCCTTATCACCTTAGCCTAGAATTATATAAGTGTGGGACCTCTAAAATCCGAAACTCATTTTATAATAAAGTGACTATTCATTACTTTCCAAAAGTGCCCCTCCTCTCCACTTATAAAAGGCCCCCACCACTCCCACCTTATTCACACCTTCAAGCCATTTGTCTCAGCCAACCTCTGCCCAAATACTCTCCCAACTTCCCCCTCTTACTCCTAGAAGCCTCACTTTGGGAATAACTCTTCCCAAGGAAGCCTTTGGCTCAAATCAAAAAGAGTTACCCGATTTTGAGGTAATGTCTTCTCTAATGTTGTTTTGTTTTATTTTTCTTCTCCAACCCCCTAAACTCTTTTCATTACTTTATTTTGTAACAACAACAGTATCTACAATATACTAGGATGTTTTTATGATATGGATTTGGTTTACACTTACACACACCTTCGTCTAATGGTTAAAGAACATACTGTTTCTTTGGATGGCGAATTTCTGCCTCACGAAACGATGATTGTTCAACACTCATATAACACCTTCAAAGGTGGCCATTAAGATGTCACTATATTTATATATGATATAAAATATGTTTATGTTTTACTTATGCTTCTTTATTTCTCATTTATGGCATACTTTATGATTTCCATTATGGGTAAAATGTGATAATTTCATTTTAGGAAGTGCGGACTACCGCCCCCTCAAAGTGATTTGAATCGTTAATGCCATATGTGGGATGTATAAAGGATGGATTAAATGGTATTATACACTATATTATACTGGAATTATATTATACATTTATATCATTATGATTTAGTTCCATTAAATATGAAATTGAAATGAAAGTAGCGTTCATGCGTACGTACGGCTTACCGTCTCCATGAACGGTGCATTTCATTTCTTACCTCTAAATGTTACGTAATATTATAAATGAATGTATATACTGGATATATAAGATATATATGACATCTGAATCATGAATATAATTCTGGAGATAATGGATATTCTACCACATAAACAACTTGTAATTATAAGAAGTTTATTGTTGACTCAAGTACCAAAGATCGACAAAACGAGTGTTATTAACTTAAATAATTACATAATGTTCATATCATTGTAATAAGTGATATAAAAAGGATAATGAAATTGAAAATGGTTCTTCATAAGGTATATATTAACTCTAGTTTATTATTCAGGAGGTTAAAGAACGGTTGAGTCAAGTCAGACACGAGGTAAGGGAATTTCTTAACCCAACTTCCATTCTTTGGGTTAATCTCCTACTTTCAAATTATGTCATGATATTATTATGTCCTATCTTGTATTTTTACATTATTTATGTGTACTTATATTGAATACACATAATAGACCTACTTTATAAAAAAAATGATCTTTTTAAGGACTTCGTCTCAATCCCCTTTCATTGAGGCATATTTGGTTTTATACACAAATTTCTTTTATACGGTGTATAAACCCCTTTGACTTTTACGTTTATTCAAAAGGAATATTTTTATACGAAGCATTTTGCTAAACGACAAAAAGGGAATGTTTTTCTTTCCGTACTTATGCGGCGACAACGACTTCTCCGCCGCCGTGACCATTATTTGAGTTTCGGCTTCCTCTACAAGCCATCATTTTTTTAATGAAAAATAAATACAAAGTTTTAACTTCCTTTTATTTTGGTATTGAAAATGGTTTTGAAAGCGTTTTTATTATATCAATGTGTTGTATTGATATCTTGTGATTGAAATGTGGAAATGTTATGTTTCCTTTATGTATGTTTTATGTGATACTATTATGTTATGGTTTATGATATGTTTAAACCTATTCATATGAGGAATGTATTGGACTTAATAAGTGACGGGTGGAGCCCGCTATAGCTCCTCGATGCATCGGTAGGTCTCATGAGACAACTAGACGTGGAATTGTCCGAGGCCCTTTCCCAATTTGATTTATGGTTTTGGCCGAGGCCTTAATCATTTTAGACGTCTTGGCCGAGGCCTTGACAAAATGTTTCAGAATGTCTGGCATTATACATTCCCTCATTATGAAAGTGGTTATTGATATTTCATATGATTATTCGACTAGTAGAATATCCATGTGAGTAAGTAAATGGAATTATTTTAGTTTACTTTTTCCATATTATGCTAAAGTTCAAGTTTAAAAGGCTTTTGTTTTAGTTATACATTGCCTTAAATGTTAATGTTTATTTATGAAAGCTTCCGCTATATTGTTAACCTTACTGAGCATCTGAGCTCACCCCTTTCAATGTTTTAATATTTTTCCAGGATGTGAAGAAGTATTTTATGAATGACCTACAGGGGTAGTCAGAAAGGGATATGATTGTGACTATGAAGACCATGTTATTGTATTTTGTTTAGTTTTTGATGTAATGAAAGACTTATGGATGTATCTAGTGTTTCCAAGGCTACTAAACTAATCGGTCTTTCGAGACTTGATCTTTTGTGATCATGCCAATGTTACGAAGTAATGCACCGACTCTGGGTAGCTGGGGTCGGGGCGCTACACATATCTAGTACAAAATGCGGTCTTCAGAATTTCTGCTTCCTTTACTTTCAACTGATGGTACCCTAACCTCAAATCAATATTTGAAGAATATTGATCTCCCTGGAGCTGATCAAACAAATCATCGATATGAGGCAAAGGATACTTGTTCTTAACAGTGATTTTATTCAATGATCTATAATCAATGCAAAGTATCATTGAACCATCTTTCTTTTTAACAAACAAGATAGGATCACCCCATGGTGATGTGCTAGGTCGAATGAAACCTTTATCTAATAACTCCTGCAATTGATTCTTTAACTTTAAAAGTTCAATTTGAGCCATTTGATAAGGGGGTTTTGAAATTGGCTTAACATCATGAACTAAGTCAAAAGTATATTCAACTTCCCGATCAGGTATAATACCAGGAAACTCGTCAGTAAAAACATCAAGGTACTCATTTACCACTGGCACATCATTATTTTCAACACTTCCTTTATTTTCAATAATATGATCAAGGTAACATTCATTTCCATATTTTACTAGTTTCTCAGCTTCCTAATATGTTATCAAAATCAAGGGTTCATTATTGTACACAAACTAAAAATATTTCAGAAAATAAACCTCTTTAGCTCTGCAGTCAATCTTATCATGATAAAAAGAAATCCAATCCATTCCCAAAATAACATCAAACTCTACTAGAGGCAAGACAATAAGGTTTGCATGTAGATTATTTCTGCACACAAGGATATGAAGGTTCTTATAATTTATTTTTATCACAACATTTCCTCTAGGTGTTTTTACCATAAGTTTTGTATTTATATCATGATATGGAATTCCCAATTTACTAGAAAACTTCTTAGACATTAACGAATTTGTAGACCCTTAATCAAACAACACATTGGCATAATCTGAACAAACAAACAGTGTACCTGATACTACTTCATTTGATGGCCCAACATCTCCTGAGGTAGTTGCAAAGGATTTCACCACCCCTTTCTACTTGTAGTCTAGTTTCCTTCCCTCAATTGAGTTCTTATCTGGACACTCATTTGCATAATGACCCATTTCATTGCACTTAAAACATCTTACCGCTGGCTTTTCATTTCTTGCTTGATCATCTTCCTTACAGTTACAAGCAATATGACCAGACTTACCACACTAGAAGCACTTCCTAGACTTTGATAAACATTATCCAGGATGATTTTTACCACACTTCTCACAAGATTGATATTTATTTTTCTTACCTCCAGGCTTCTTTGATGAATTCTTTCCATTTTCCTTCCAACTGGACCTCTTATTCTGTTGTTTTTCAAAGAACACATGATCATCGGCAAACTCCATTTCCACCTTCTTCGCACATCGAACAAGTTTTTAATAACTTTTGAACTCACGAGAGGCTAATGCTCTTCGATATCATGGCTTCAGTCCCAAGTAAAATTGATTTATCTTACTATCAAGATCTCATATAAAATTTGGAGCATACCCTTCCAATCGAGTGAATTTTGATTCATAAGAAACCACTAAGTCATCCTCCTACCTCAATTCCAAGAATTTTTTTTTCATCCTAAGACGAACCAACTTAGGAAAAAAAATTCAAGAAACATACCTTTGAATTCATCCTAATCAAGAGCATCAATATCCTCACTATCCCTGATATTTTTCACCATTGACCACCACTAATCACCTTCACCTTCAAAATGGTAAACAGCAAGACTAACCTTTTGATGTTCTGAACACCCCATAATATCAAAAAAATTCTCCAGTGCTTTAATCCACCCTTTTGCTATCACAGGGTCAGATGATCCCCTAAATGATGGGGGATGATGCCTCATGAAATGATCCACTACTGACATGTTCCTCTATGGTTGATCTAGATGATCTCATGCATGGATACCACCACCATTTATAGTCTGAGTCAATTGTGTCATCACTACAACAAACTGTTCAGTTCCGATTCCGACCATCTCAGGTTGCTGATTTGGAAGGTTGTCTTCCTCCTAATGTCGTCCCAACATAGATGCCCTGTTTCCTCTATATAAAACCATTATGAACATAGAAATATCTTATGCGAAGAAACATGGTAATATGTAAATGTTATATCATTTCAATATTAACATAAATTAATTTACGGATATTAATTTAACAATACCCTAACTCTTAAAGTTATCTAAATCGACCTCTGATACCAACTATAAGGCCTCGGCCTTAAACATTACGTAATCTTGAATTAAATGAATAATTCACATTAAGGATCTTTTTAAGTTTATAGTTTTAGAGAATTAGGCCATAACTATTACATTACATCTCAAAAATTACAAGGTAGACACTTCTACTCAGTTTCCATTTTTTTCATAAAATAAAAACTCTTGAAAAAAAGAGTCATGTCTAGTTCCATGTTTTAGACAGCATGATATTTCCTTGATCCCATCCTTGACCTTATTACACTTTATGTCCTATGAAAAACATTTAAAAAACTTGGGATGAGCATAAAAATCTTAGTAAGGGATACACAAAGAAGGAAAACTGTAAGTTTTTCAAAACAACAAGTAAACCATGAATACTTTATCATAAGTAATACATTTCACCTTTATGAAGTAGTAAATACTCTTCACTAAATAAAAGATCATTTCTTACCCTTTTGTAACAAAAATATTACCATAAAACCCATATAAAGAACACATAACATATAAAGGTAACTTGGGACATAAACATTCTTAAGTAGAATAACCATACGGTTGACTTCCACACATATCACTAAATAGAAAAGCCATACGACCGAATTACATACCCAATGCATTGGAGGTTATAACGTAACCACCTATCCTAGTTTATCATGGCACCTCCCGTCATTTGGTTTATCACATAACCACCCGTTAAATGTCCAAGTACAATTATAAAATCATAACACATTAAATATTACAAATATAAACATTTCACTAATAACATTTAATTTGAAATCACAAGAAATAATTTCAAGATATTGAAATAATAAATCCATTTCAAAAACCATTTTAAATACCAAAACGCCCAAAAATAGAATAATGGATTTCCTTTTCATTTTATAAAACATTAAGGCTTATAGAGGAATCCAAATAAAGATTACAACGGTGGAGAGGTCATTGTCACCGCAAACATTAAAAACATTCCATTTTTTGTTTAGTAAAATACTTCATAGAAAAAAGATTCTCTTTGAATGAAAGTAAAAGTCAAATGGTTTTATTATACACCGTGTAAAATAAGAAGGTATATATTATCGAAATATGCCTCAATGAAAGGAGATTGAGACGAAGTCCCTTACCTCGTGTCTAACTTGACCTGTTCGTTCTTTAATCTCCTGAATAATAAACTAAAGTTAATTTATACTTGCTTAAGAAACTTTTTAGAGTTTATTATTCCTTTTATATCACTTATTACCATGTTATAAACATTATGTAATCATTTAATTTAATAATGGTTATTTTGTCGATATTTGGTACTTGAGTCACAAATGAACACCATATAATTACAAGTTGTCCATGTGGTCAATAGTCCATTATCTCCAGAATGATATTCATGATTTAGATATCATATACATAATATATATCTAGTATATATATGTATTTATAATAGTACATAACATTTTGGAGATAAGAAATGAAATGCACCGTTCATGGAGACGGTAAGTCGTACGTACGCATGAACGCTACTTTCATTTCTATTTCGTACTTTAATGGAATTAAAACATAATGATACATAGGTATGTTATAATTCCAGTATAATATAATATATAATATTATTAACACTATCCTTTATACGACCCACATATGGAATTAACGAGTCATATCACTTTGAGGGGGTGGTAGTCCGCACTTCCTCAAATGAAATTATCGTGCTTACCCATAATGGAAACCATAAAGGTATGATATAAAAGAAAAATACAGAAGCATAAAGAAAAAAATAAACATAATATATATCATATATAAATATAGTGTCATCTTAATGGCCACCATGAGATTCGGTAGGAGATAATTGAATGATCAACGTTTCATGAGGCATTAGTGTGTCATCCACAGAAACAGTATGTTCTTTACCCACTAGATGGAGGTGTGTGTAAGTGTAGTTCGAATACTTTTCATAACAACATCATAGTATATTTATGATATTGGTGTTGTTATAAAATAAAGGAATAAAAAGAGTTTAGGGGTTGGATAAGTAAAATAATAGAAAAGAATTTAAGAGAAACTCTTACCTTTAATTTGGGTAACTTCCTTTGGTTTGAACCAAAAGGACTTCTTGAAGTGCCTTCTACCTAAGGTAAGGATTCTATGAGGAGGAGAGGGATATTGAGAGATTATTTTTTTAGGGGTTGGATGATCCAAGGGGCTTGATAGGTGTGTGGAATGAGTAAGAAGTGAGGTATTTTTATAAGGGGGGAGGGGCTCTTTAGGAAAGTGTGAAAATATTATTTTATTATACAATGATATTCGGTTTCTAAAGGTCCAAAACTAATTAAATTCAAAGATAAGATGACTCATGGTCTAAATAAAATCATCCAATAATAATTGGACAGGTTTTAGATATTTTTTTAATATTTATAATCTTATTTATTTAAATCTTTTATTAATGAGGTAAATACTGCATCATTATTGTGTAATAAATAATTTAATTTATTTGATGTCTAAAAATTATAAAAAAATACCATGATGTAGGAAATATTTTTATATTTACAATTAATATTTATAGTCTAAAATATATCTTATATAACCCCATTTAAAAATTTATTTACTAAAAGATATTTGTTTGTGTCATTTTTATCATTACATTAAGTTAATTAATCTTAAGTGTCATTATCACTCCCAAGTGGCTCCATGGGGTCCCAAAAATCTACCCAAAGATAGTCATGGTCATAAATGACTCAACCAATAAGGTTAGGACAAGTGTTAAGGTAATTTTTTATTATTATAATATTCTTTTTACCTTGAGTTACCCTATTTACCTTTAATCGTGGTAAATAAAAGTCAAAAGTTACTATTCACCAAAAATTATTTTCATCTTATTGAACCATATTTTACTTAATAATAACAACCATGTATGTCTTATTTTCAAATTTTAATCTACAGAAGCAGTAAAATTTCATTTAAATGAAAATGCCAGTTTTTAACTACTACTTAGTAGTTTCACTATTCATCAAAAATTGAAGTTTTTCAGAAAACTACCAAAAATTAAGCCTAAGATATATTTGATATTATGAATTCAAAAATTATGTCTATTTCACCAAATTCAAAACATATAAGTTTCATTAATTAATTTAAAATTAATTCTCGTTGTCAAAACAAATAGCATGTTTTTAAGAAACAATAACTATCAAAAGATCGACACTTGTTTATGTCCAATTTCAAAGTGAAATTAATTACAATGACCAACATTGGATTAATTGGTAAAAATATAATCTAATTAAACTTTAAAAACAATTAAAAAGATACTATAACCATATAAATAAATTATATTAAAAATCACTTTTGAATAAAAATACATTATTTTTCACTATTCATAACAAAATGAACTTTACCAGAAAAATACCAAAAATTTACCCAAAGTAAATTTTGATGTCCCGAGTATAAATAATAATTTTATTTTGCCAAATAGAAAATATAAAAGTGACCAAAACTATATTTAAAAAGGTTTCACCATCAAAATGCGGTAAATCGACCTTTTAGTGAATATTAGAGTATTTATGCTTAAAATTAGATTCATTCATATTTTAAGCCCCTAAATTTTATTGGATAAATGTAAAAACTTTTAAAAAACATATACAATCATATTGTATTTAGTTCTATTCATTCCTAGAAATACAACATCTAGGCATTAACTACCATTTAAAATAATAATATTATATTATTAGTGTGCAACGTAAGATTTCAAAAAAACGCGTTGTTGCGTATCGGGTACGCCATCGAACATAGAAACCCCTTTAAAGTAAAATTAATATTTAATTCACAAAATATTAATAAAAAAAGAGAATTTATTATTTCTTTATTTACCTGGGATGTTACAGCTAGGGTTTCAGGTAGAGTTAAATATCACATACCATATACGACCCATACACATCATGTGACCTGGTGCTTGTGGATCGACGTCTACTATAAGAGTACACAGGCATGGATATGGAATGGTACATAAGCATAGTTAGAGTACATGGTAATGACTATGAACTTGGACATGGCCAGGGTACCCAAACATGACTAGTGTACACAGGCAAGGCTAGAGTACACAGGCATGGGCCGAAGTACACAGGCACGGTTTGGAAGACATGGGCAGACCTGAGTAGCCAAGATATGTCATGTATACCCTATACACATTATGTGATTTTTTATGAGACTTCCACCTTGTGTATATCTGTAACATCTCAATTTTTTAAAAGGAAACTCTATATTCGATAGCATACATGATACGTCACATCAAGCTTAAACAAACAACTAAATAATATTTAAATGTTACTGTTAAAACCTAACTATTAGAATGGTGTGAATGAATATTATTAACTAAATTATTAAAATATGGTTTTCACATGTATATAAAATTAATTATTTTGTGACCAATTAATTATAAATTAAAATAAAACAATTTTTAAAATAAAAGTAAATGTTTTTCTGAAAAACTATTTAAATGTGCGCAAGTGTGTTTTATACCAATAAATAATAAAATCACTCTTTTTGGATTATATTAATGATATATATATATATAATATAATTTTTAACATTCATCTTATATGATTTCTAGACATTATATAAGAACAAATCCAATTTTACAGATAAAAGAAGTATTTTTCTAAAAAGGCATATTTGTTTCCTTTTGATGGTGCACTTGTATTAAATATAGTTTTTCATACTTTTATAAATTCTATTTGAATAAATAAACTTATTATTTGAAAAATTAGTATCGAAATATACTTTGGTTGAATTTTTTGTATTTTTCTGATAAGTTTCATGTTTTAATGAATAGTGAAAAAATACTGTATTTTAATTGAAAACATCTTTTTCGTCTAAATAATTTATAGTGTTAAATTGTATTTTTAGTTGGATTTAAAGTATAATTATATCAATTTTTATCATTTAATACAATTTAGTTCATTGTAATCAATCTCATAATGAAATTGGATATAAAAACTTCGTAAGCTTCTAAACATTTTTACTTTAAAAACTCGTTTTCTATTTCCATCAATGGGATTAATTTTTAATTAATTTATTCAATTTATGTGTTTTAAATTTTGAAAAATGGATTATATATTTATAATAATAAGGTAAAAATTTATTAAATAGGTCCCTTTAATTTTTTTACATTGTGAATAGTAACTTTAGTTGAAAATTTTATTAACACTGTTAAAGGTAAATTGAGTAATTAAGGGTAAAAATAATATTAAATATATTAAAAAGTCACCCTAAAACTTTCACCAATTTCATTGTATGAATTTTTTTAGACCAAAATAATCCTTGGTATAAAATTATGACCTTTTTAATCCACTTGGATGAGATTATGACATTTATAATATTATATTCAAAGAAAGGCCCATTTTGTCACACTTTTATTTTTAATAAGTGGAATATTTTTAATATGGGGTTTTATAAGGGATATATTCGACTATAAATATTATTTTTGAATATAATTTGTATATATTTATCATGATAATTTATTTTAATTTTTTAGATAATAAATAATTTAATTAAATGCTTTCACAATGATGGTGCAGTAATTATTTGATTAAAGGAAATATCAAATAAATGATATTAAAAATACTAAAATAAAAATAATTTGAGATGATTAATGTCATAAAAGAATTTTTTAGATGAATTTAACATGTTATTAGTGTTTTAGAAGTCTTTTTTTTTTGAATTTATATTTCTATTATGATATTTTTTAAAAGTCAAGTAATGAATAGTATCAAAATTGACATTATTGATATTTTAAAATAAATAATATTTTATTAAATTATATAAAATTAATTAAAATATAAAATTTAGTAAACTTATTGGGATAAGCCTAAAAATATCATAAATGAATCATTTATTGGTATTTTAGAATTTCTATTAATTATATTAACCCTTAAAGTGTAAATTACATTATATCACTGTAAGAATTAAAAAGGTTAAATAAGGGTTAAAACAAAGGTATAAGGGTTACAAATTCTTCAAAACTTATCTGATTTTCATTTTATAAATTTATCTATACCCATAATCATTCTATATTCTAAATAAATAACTTTTATCCATTTATAATAGAAAATTAATTTATATTAAATTAATATTTTGAAGAATTCCAAGAGTGTACCTTCCCTCTCTTATAAAGGGCACCCATTATTCTATATTCCTCACACTTAAAAACATATTTGGTTCAAAAAATATCTATCCAAATCCCTTAACATAATACATAATCACATTCTAGAGGCCATATTTTAGGCAGAACACCCTTTATAGAGGTGTTAAGGTGCTAATCGGAGGTGATCGTCTAAAGAAGAGGTATCATTTTTAATTAAGTGTTTATATTTTATTTCTTCTTAAACTTCCATAAAATATTATTAAAACATGATAAAATAATAAATCCAGTATCTTAAATATACTTAGATGTTATTATATTAATATAATCACCTAAATTCATCTCCACTTCCATCAAATGGGGAAAGAATTGTCGTTCGTGTTTACAGTGAACTACCGCCTTGCGAACCGGTATAATTCGTTTTCCATCACCATCTCTAAAGACTATTTATAATGATAGAATTAATATTTATATATTATATTCATGAAATATTTATCATTATTAAATGATAATATATCATTTACATTCTTTCCTTTCCATGCATATAAAAATGATAATGTCGTTCGTGCGTATGTGTAAACTATCACCTCCATGAAGCGATTTGATTTTTTTCATCATCACATCACTTGAAAGATATATATAAGTATATTTAAATTATTAATATAATATTAATTATATTATTATAATTCTATAAATATAAATAATACTTACCTTCTTTCTATAATTATCATTGAAAAATGAAAATGTTACTCATGCGTACATACGGCTTACCGTCTCCATGATTGTAACATAATTCATTTTTCATATCCATATTTAATGAATGGATTTAAAAGATTTATTTATGTATAAAATTTATTATTATTTCATGAATATTATTCTGTAGATGATGGAATAATGACCACTTTGATTATTGACATCCTACCAAAGTCATTTTGGACTCAAGTACTGATATCATCAAAACATCTAACATGAACTTAAATAATTAAGTAATTGTTATAACATAGTAAAAAGTGATATAAAATAAATAATAAACATTAAAAAGGTTTTAAATAAAGTAAATAATTAACCTAAGTTTGTTATTTAGGAAATTAAAGGACATACGTGATGAATTAGACTCAAGGCAAGGGGCCTCATCTCAATCTCCTTTCATTGAGACATATCTTCATGTTATACACTTTATAAGGTGTACATACAGACCCTTTGACATTTTATATCATGAATTTTTTCTATTATAATGATATTTAATTTCTTTTTTAATTTTATTGTTTAATGGTTTTTATGATTCAAATATTTAAAATTGGTACGAGATACTTTGAATGTTTAAAGATTTAATTATCAAATATTTTTCTTCATGTCAATATTTTTGATATTATTTTACATATATATATAAGGATGATAAAGGAAATTTTATGACTATTCTGAATTTCATTAAAAGTTTTTAAAAAGGAATATTTTTATGTGTTTTATATGGAACATTTTGACAAACAACAAAAGGAATGTTCTATTTTTAATGTACACGTTGACAATGACTTTTCTATTACCATGGACATTATTTTACTTTTAGATTCCTTTTCAAGATTTAATGTTTCATTAAATTAAAAACCCCTTTATATTTTGAGTATTTTGGTATTAAAAATGGTTTTTCAAAAGAAATGTGTATTTTTTGTTTAAAATTGGCTTTTTAAAGATAATGGTATTTTAATATTTGAAAGTGATTTTATATATGAGTTTAAAATAGTTTTTCAAATGATGAAATTTTTTATTACATGTTATGGTTCTTGGAAATTATAAATGATGGGTGTAACCAAATAGCATCGGGTGAGACTGTTATAGCTTAAACAATGGGTTCTCCTAGATAGCACTCCAATGCATTAGGTACACCATAGATGGAAGTCGATCGTATGGTTATTCCATTTATAAGGGTTTTGTAAGGGTTATATAATGGTTCTATGTGATGATGCCCCAAGGTACCTATTTGAATTTTCTATGATTTCTAATGATTTTTTATGGGAATCGTTTATTTTTACAAGGTAAAATGAAAGATATTTTAAAATGAATTTTAATTACCTTTATGGGTAAAATGTTATGTTTTCAAGAAAAAAAATTCCATGGGTTTTCATGTTTTTACTAAACTAATAGTTTTCTTTATTTTTATATCCCTTAATGAGATATTTTTCTCATCCCAAGTTTTAAAAATCTTTTTCATAGGTCTTAAGATTGGTAAGGATAATGAATATTTCATAGAGAAATAATTGGAGATATATCTCGAAAAGAAATCATATTTTATTCTAAAAGGGTTTTATTTGGTGAAAAAAATGGATACTGGGTATAAGTATCCACTTGTGATGATTGGCTTTACATTGTAAGAGTTTTTACAAATTCTCTAAAACTCTAAACTAAAAAGATCCTCGAATGTGAATTCTATTTCAAAAACACTAGAAAGGGTTGTGTTTAAGGTCGGGTCCTTAAAGTTGGTATCATAAGATGGTTTAGAAAACTTTGGAGATTATGATGTTTTATTAAGAGTTAGGGATATCATTGTGGGTTTATAATTTTAAGTTTTATCATAATTTTAAGGTCTTAGAAACCCCTTTTTAGGCTTTAAGTTGTGAAATTTTAAGGTGACTAACAGTGTTTTGGAGACATTCATTTTTGAGGTAATTATGCGTTGTTACATTTTTGGGATGAAAAATGAAAGGTATGAGATAACCTTTGAGGTTAAAACGGTTTATAGTTATTTTTGAGTATTTTATCATATTTTGGAAATGTTATAAGAATTATATAGTTTTATAAAAAGAAAAACTTGTAGGACGGGTAACAACCCATCACGTCTGGAAAGGCCATGATTTTTTAACCCACAACCGAAGGGTGACAAGGGTGAATCGCCTACCACTGGCCTACGTAAAGTCCCAGTTAGTATGATTTTTTCTTTTTAATTAAATTATTTGATGGATGAAGAATAATTTTATTTTTGAAACATATATTTTATCGAATAGTTAACCTTGGGATTGAAAAATGATTTGGTGATTAAGTGATTAATGTTTTTTTGGAAGATGTTTACTATTTTGGGAACCCTTTTTAATTGAGGTAAACAAAATACTAAGAGATTTTATTTGATAAGTAAATGTTGAGTTATATTTTAGAATAATTCATGATTTTATTATGGTCTTATGTTTATTCAGTTTATTTATAAAAATAATTAGCATATATTAGAGATTATGTGATTTAGGAAACTATATTTTTTGGTATGAGACATTAAGAGTGATTGATGTTATTTAGAGTTAAATGTTAAAATATATCTTGGAAGAATATGTTATCAAATACTTCTAAATTTTGGGTTTCAATCTTAGTTTGGGTTATTTTGAGGAATTTTAAGGACAATTATTTTTTGAATGGTCTATATTGAACTTTTGGTTTCACTGTTGGATTTTGGAGATTAAAATAGTGTTTTTTCATATAAAGGTATATTATTTTTGGGGAATTATCTTATATTTTCCTAAAAATTTTGTTTTTAGTTAATTTATAAATACAAGAAGAGTATATTATCATTATTTTGTGTATTTAATGATCCGTAGAAGTTGATTGTAATTCCATGGGTATGAAAATTCATCTTAAATACTCATCATTTGGAGAAAAAGATGATTTTATAGTGGAATTTGATTAAGGATAAAAATATACATGTTAATTAATTATTTTTTTCTTATTTTCTTAGTATAGGTATTAAAAGAATTTTTCAACTCTATGAAAAGTATCTCTTAAAAAAAATGTTATATGTTTACTTTTCATACTAAGAAATCAATAACCTTTTAACTCATCAAATATTTATGGTTTTTTGATTGTTAAATTTCTCATAAGGATGTTCTCTATCACTCTCCATCAGAACTTTATAGTTAGTTTTTTCTTCCATGTATGAGTTTTCATACATGTAACCCTGGTATGTGTTGTCTCATGTGACCTTCATACTTCCCCTTCTTTATTTTAAAGTGGATGGTTTGTTTGTTTTTTTTTCAATGTAGGATTTCAATAAAGGTATTTTGAACAGTAAAACCTTAGTTGTCAAACCCAAATTCAAAATTGAAATGACCCAATTATTTAAAGGTGGGAGAATTTAATATCATGATTTTTTAAAAGGAAACTCTATGTTTGATAATGTACATGATATGCCACATCAAACTTAAATGAACAACTAAATAATATTTTAATGTTACCATTAAAACCTAGTTGTTAGAATGGAAGGAATGAAAAATATTAACTAAATTATAAAAATATGGTTTACACATGTGTATATAATTAATTATTTGGTGACTAATTAATTATAAATTAAAATAAAACCTTTTTTAAAATAAAAGGAAACATTTTTTTGAAAAACTATTTAAATGTGGACGAGTGTGTTTTATACCAATAAATAATAAAATCACTCTTGTTGGATTATATTAATGAAATATATATAATATATTTAATATAATGTTTAAAATTCATCTTATATGTTTTATATACATGATATAAGAACAAATTTAATTTTACGGATAAAAGAATTATTTTTCTAAAAAGACGTATTTTTCACCTTTTGATGGATCACTTATTTTAAATCTAGTTTTTGACACTTTTATAAATTCTATTTGAAAAAATAAACTTCTTATTTGAAATATTATTACCAAAATTTACTTTGGTTGAAGTTTTATTATTTTTCTCATAAGTTTCATGTTTTAATGAATAGTGAAAAAGTAATGCATTTTAATTGAAAAAAATCATCTAAATATAATTTTTTTTATTGGAATCAATTTAACAATGAAATTGGAAATATAAACTTTGTGAACTTTTGAACGTTTTTACTTTAAAAACTTATTTTTCTGTTCCATCAGTGGGATTGATTTTTAATTAATTTTTTCAATTTTTATGTTTTGAATTTTGAAAAAAGAATTTAATATTTTTAATTAGAAGGTAAAAATTTAGTAAATAGGTCCCTTTAATTTTTTTTACATTATGAATAGTAACTTTAGTAATTTTTTATTAACGCGGTTAAAGGTAAATTGAGTAAATAAGGGTAAAAATAATATTATAAAAATTATAAAAATACCTTAACACTTTTCCTAATTTAATTTTATGGTTTTTATTTAACAAAATAATCCTTGGGCTTAAATTATGACTTTTGGAAGGCACTTGGATGAGAGTATGACATTTATAATATTATATTCAGAGAAAAGTAAATTTTGTCACACTTTTGTTTTTAACAAGTGATATATTTTTAATACAGGTTTATATAGGGGATCTGTTTGATTATAAATATTATTTTTTAATATAAAGTTATTATATTTATCATGATAATTTATTTTTAATTTTTAGATAATAAATAATTTAATTAAAGTCTTGCACAATGATGATGCAATAATTGTTTGATTAAAGAAAATATCAAATAAATGGTATTAAAAATACTAAAATAAATATAATTTGAGATGATTAATGTCATCCACAAATTTTTTAGATTACTTTGACATGTTAGTGATGTTTTATAATTATTTTTTCGAATTTATATTGTTTTTAATATATTTTTAAAAATTCAAATAATGAATAGTGTCAAAATTGACATTATTGATATTTTAAAATAAATAATATTTTATTAAATTATATAAAATTCATTAAAATATAAAATTCATCCAACTTATTGGTATAAGTATCCAAATGTCATAAATGAATCATTTATAGGTTGTTTTTTGTGTTATAGTAATTATATTAACCCTCAAAGTGTAAATTACATTATATCATAGTAAAAATTAAAAAGGTTAAATAAGGGTTAAAACAAAAAGATAAGGATAAAAATAGAAAAAAACTTGTCTAATTTTTATTGGATCAATTTATTTAGACCAAAACTCTTCCTATATTATAAATAAATAACTTTGGAACCATTTATAATAGAATATTAATTTATATTAAATTAATATTTTGAAGAATTCTAAGAGTGTCCCTTCCCTCTCTTATAAAAGGGAACCCATTTTTCTCTATTCCTAACACTAAAAATCCTATTTTGTTTGGTCAATATCTACCCAAATCCCTTACTATAATCCCTAAACACATTATGGAGTCCTTATTTTAGGCATAACACCCTCCTTGGAGGTGTTAAGGCGTTAATCAAAGGAGATTTTCCGAAGAAGAGGTGTAGTTTTTAATTAAGTGTTTCTATTTTATTTCTTCTTCAACTTCTATAAAATATTATTAAACCATGATGAAATAATAACTATAGTATCTTAAATATACTGGTATGTTATTATGTTAATATCATCATCTAAATCCATCTCCACTTCCATCAAATGGAAAAATAATTATCATCCGTGTTTACGGAAAACCAACACCTCGTGAACCAATATAATTAATTTTCTATCACAATCTCTCAATACTAGTTATAATGATGTAATTAAGGTTTATATATTATATTCATGAGATATTTATCATTATTAAAGGATAATATATCATTTACGTTCTTACCTTTCCATGCACATAAAAATGATAACGGCGTTCGTATGTAAATGTGAACAATCACCTCCACAAAGTGATGTGATTCATTTTTCATAACTACATCACTTGAATGATATATATATATAAAAGTATATTTAAATTATTAATATAATATTATTATTATTATTATCATTCTTTAAAGATAAATAATACTTACCTTCTTTCCATAATGATCATTGAAAAATGATAATGTTACTCATGCGTACCTACGACTTTCCATCTCCAAGATTCAAACGTAGTTCATTTTTCATATCCATGTTTAATGAAAGGATTTAAAAGTATCATTTATGTATAAAAGTTATTATTATTTCATGAATATTTTTCTGGATATTATGTGCTAATGACCAATTTGACTATTGACATCGTACCAAAGTCATTTTGGACTCAAGTAAACATCCGACATGAACATAAATAATTAAGTTATTGCTATAATATGGTAGCAAGTGATATAAAAGAAATAATAAACATTAAAAAGGTTATCAATAAATTAAATAATTAACCTAAGTTTATTATTTAGTAAAGTACATACATGATAAATCAGACTCAAGGTAAGGGACCTCGTCTCAATCTCCTTTCATTGAGACATATCTTGATGTTATGCACTTTATAAGGTGTATATACAGCCCCTTTGACATGTTATATCATGAATTTTATCTATTATCATAATATTTAATTTCTTTTTTAATGTTATTATTTAATGAGTTTTATAATTCATATATTTCAAAGTGGTATAGGATACTTTTAATGTTTAAAGATTTAACTATCAAATATTTTTCTCCATGTCAATATTCTTGATATTATTTTACATATATATATATAAGGATTATAAAGGAAATTTTATGTATATTTTGAATTTCATTCAATGGTTTTCAAAATTAATCTTTTTACATGTTTTATATAGAACATTTTTACAAAAGACAAAATGAATGTTCTATTCTTAATGTATACTGCAACAATGAATTTTTCACCATGATGGACATTATTGTATTTTTGGATTCATTTTCAAGATTTAATATTTCATTAAATTAAAAACCCTATTTATATTTTGGGTATTTTGGTATTGAAAATGGATGTTCAAAATAAAGGTGTATTTTGTGTTGAAAATGGGATTTTTAAAGATAATGGTATTTTAATATCTAAAAGTGATTTTACATATGAGTTTAAAAGAGTTTTTAAAATGATGAAATGTTTTATCACATGTTGTGGTTATTGGACATTATAAATAATGGGTACACCCAGATAGCATTGGGTGAGCCCGTTATTGCTTAAAAAATGGGTGTGCCCATATAGCGCTCTAATGCATTGGGTACATCGGAGATGGAAGTCGACTGTATGGTTATTCCATTTGTAAGGGTTATTTAAGGGTTCTATATGGTGATGTCCCAAGATACCTACATAAATTTTCTATACTTGTTAATGAGTTTTTATGGGAATAATTTATTTTTATAAGGTAAAATGAATTATATTTTAAAAGGAATGTTAATTACAATTATGGGTAAAATGTTATGTTTTCAAGAAAAGTGTTTTCCATGGGTTTCGTGTTTTTAATAAACTAATAGTTTCCTTTATTTTTATATCCCTTACTGAGATTTTGTGATCATCCCAAGTTTTAAAAATGTTTTTCACTGGTCTTAAGATTGATAATGAAAAATAATATGTCATGTAGAAAAAACTGGAGATGTATCTCAAAAATAAATCATGTTTTATTTTAAAAGGGTTTCCTTTGGTGAAAAAAATGGATAATGAGTATGAATATCTACTTGAAATGATTGGGTTTAAATTATAAGATTATGTCAAAATTCTCTAAAATTATAAACTAAAAAGATACTCAAATGTGAATTCTAGTTCAAAAACACTAGAAAAGGTTATGTTTAAGGCCAGGTCCTTACAATCTCCTTCTTCAAGACTCATATTTAGGCCCACGAGTAGCCTATCTTAAGCGGTTTTTCATGTGGAAAATTATGGTGGCTTTCATCTTAGCATTCAAGATACAACACAATGTGTTACGAGCATGACGTTTTATTTGGAGATGCTTTGTTGATAATAGTGATCAGGCATGATCATCAAAGAGGTGTTAGGGTTAGTAATCCCCTATCACACTATGGTGAGGGTCTCTCATACTCTTTTCATAGGTAGAGTCGATACTCCCCTATACTATAGTAGGGCATGATTCCTCTATCTATGTAGTGGTATTACCCCATCTTCGAGCTTCAGTGATAAGTGGGTCCACCATGGGAGTTAGTTCTCCCTTGTATGTGTAGCAAATTATCAAGGAATGGGCCACTCCACTCAGATTTTAGTGAGGTTTCATATGGTATTGGGCATCATAGATAGACCTTTGGAGTTTTGGATTGACTCATCGTTATTAGTTGGGCTGTGGAAATGAAATTCTCATTTCTCTCTCGCTTATGTTTCTTTATGAGAATATATGTTGGGTTTCATTTCCCTCTTGATTATGGGTTTAATTGACTATTGTATTTTTATATTTTATTGTAATTGATCAAACCTTTCCAATCTATTACTTTGTGGTAAATCTGGTGTTTGAGGTGTCCTGGGAAGTCAAGGTGATTGTTTTCAACACTTTTCAAAATTCCCAGTTTTCCAAGTTTTCCAACAAAATCGCATACCAATGGTTTCTTGTGCTGGTAGTGTCTCGCGCCAAAAGTGACTCACACCAATGATATCTCACCTTGGAGGTAGCTCACCCTGATAGTTTCATACACCAATTTTGCCTCATGCCAATGGTGTCTCACCTTAGTGGTAGCTCACCCTGGCGGTGTATCGCCCTAGAGGTAGCTCACCCTTGTGGTAGATCACCCTGGTAGTGGCTCACCAGTGATGCCTTGTCTAGTGGTTCCTCATCCGGTGGTGTCTCATTGGTAGTGCCTCTTATGGTAGTGTCTCACTGGCAGTTCCTTGTGCCTAGTGGTAGGTCTCCATGGCGGTGTCACGTCTGGCAGTGACTCATCTGAAAGTGTCTCTTCTAGAGGTGTCTCGTCCCATGGTATCTCACTGATGGTGGTAGTTAGTTTATCTTGACATTTCCTCACTACCAATAGTGCCTCTTTTCCAACAGTTTTTTATTTCTGCTACTAGTGTCGGGTTTTCCCAGTTTTATGACTTTTATGATAGGAATCGGTATTAATGACTAAATTGATGGATTTTAGAGTCATTTTATATTGTTTTAATTATATATATTTTTCCTAAGAGTTTGGAGGCTTTGAAATGGTCAAAATGTGTGGTCTTAGTCAAATCCTTCTTTAAGGGAAAATTAAAATTATAT
Source organism: Viscum album (assembly GCA_963277665.1). Taxonomy (NCBI): domain Eukaryota; kingdom Viridiplantae; phylum Streptophyta; class Magnoliopsida; order Santalales; family Viscaceae; genus Viscum; species Viscum album. Next base: position 1,753,351,373 of record OY728159.1, on the reverse strand, counting down.
CTAATCCATGACTCGGATCAAATCTTCCTAAAGCTGAAATATCTTTCCCCTTGTTCATTCCTTCTTGATTTTCCTTTCTACGGGATGTTCCAAATCTATCTTCCCATAGGAATTGTGTGGTTAGGCTATGGTAATTGGTCTGTGTTTCCCTAGAGAGTCACCTGATGTATGCACGCCCCTATTTTTGGAGAAACCAGTAAGTGTCGATCATTCTTCTTCCAGGTAGGTTTTCCTTCATCTTTCTTAATTGTACATCATGCAGGATGGGTATGTAGATGTTTCCCCTTGTGAAAATAGTTGATTCTAGATTAATAAATATAATAAAATTGTTTTAAAATTTAATATATAGGGGTTGGGGGAAAGTGATGCATGATCTTTTTGTGTGTTTGATATTATTGATATTGTGATTTGTATGGGCTAATTACCCACTGAAAATAGTGGTCGTTGGGGTTCCTTGTTTGTGCACTGGATAGTTTGTGGAATGCATGTTGTTTGGTTTTTTTTTTTGAATAGTTATATATAAAAGTTGGTTAACCATGTATATTTGGATAATTAATGTATTCCCCAAGATCATACATTTTCTATGATAACCACTAAATTAAAAATTGGAGTTAAATAATGGATGCCTTATTAAACATAAAAATGTGTTTTTCCTTGAGACGCATGATGGTGTGATGTGATGGATTGCTATGGTTTGTTTGTTTGGGATAAGTGGACGACATGTGGTCATGCAGTGGGGTTATGATGGGTGTGGTATGATTATGTAGTGGGGCTGTGAAACTGGTTGTGTTGTAATGTGTTGTTGGATGTGGTTGTGAGTTGGGGGTTGGTTTTGTTGATATGGTATTCTAGGAAGATAGGTTTGAATATGGATAATAGTGATTAGTATGGCTTTTTGTTGAGATTCTTTTTATTAATAACAACTAGAAAGCTTCATCCTGTATCTAGAGGTTGGTATAATGTGTCTTTAATGTGAAGTGTGTTATTTTACAATGATTGTTACTATGTTTCTTGTTTTGTGTCATGCCTGATAGTTTTATGGATAGTGATGGAATGAATAAATAATTATTTGATAAAGTTTGGAATGGCTTAGGTTGGTTTTCTTAATGAAATGGAAATGGTTAAATGAATTGGTTGGGAATGGGAAATGGGATTTGGGGCTTGATGTGTGGTGTTTTGCATTTAGAGGCAGCAAAAAAGGTGATGGTGTTGTGATTTGGTGTTTTGATTGAGAACTCATAGGTTGGGCTTGATTGTTTGGTATCATATATATATATATATAGACACTTGTATTTTACTTTGTGATTTCTATTTTCATCCCACCCTAGTTGAGCACTATGTTCTGAACACCCCCATCATCATAGGGGAGGGTGTCTTTCCCAAACATTATATGAGGAGTACGGATGACTAGGTACCCTCTCTTTTTCACTCTCTCTTCTAGGAGAGGTAGGTATGGCACAGACTTTGATGGATGGAGGTATTTTAGTGATTTATATTCTGGTTGTGATAGATGAGATGTTTGAGGGTGAGGTGGTTTGTGGACCAAGTGTTTACGGGTGAGGTGGTTTGTTTCCCAGGCATCTTCGGGTAGAGTTGTGACGTGCCTTCCTAGGTGTCTTCGGGATGAGATGTGATGTGATGTGTTGTGAGACTCAAGTGTGTGTGGACGATATGTGTTATGAGGCCCAGGTGTGTGAGGGTGGGATGTGTTGTGAGGCCCAGGTATGTGCAATATGGATTTTTTGTGAGGACCAAGTGTGTACAATCAGTATATGATGTGGTATATGTAAGGAATGGGAGCGTCAGGACGTACGGTGTTGGGTGAGAGAGGTATACCAGTGGAAAAGTGGTTTGGGGTACCCTATCATCGATGTGTTTTACTCTACTTTATATTACTTTACTTGTGTTACTTGGTGAATGTGCTTTGGTGAGGTTGTTTTTGGTTAGTATACCTACTTAGGTGTTGTTTGTATCTACTATTTTCTTACAAGGGAATTAGTATACTTCTTTCACATGTGCACAAGAGACTTTGGTTTTCTTATTGAGTATACTTGTATGCTTACCCTATGTATATAAAACTATTTTCAGGTTTCCAGTAGGATTTCACGGACCGTTCTAGACCTTACTAGCTCATATCCTTGATAGTTGATGGGTCACTACTTTAGCTTTACTTTTGTTTATTTACTATGGAGACTTTATTATATCAGTTCTATTTATACATGCATGTGGGATGGTTTGGGATTCTCTTTTATATATGTCTTGGAGTTTTTGTGGATGATTCGTCTTATATTCCGATCTTTTTTTAGTATAAAGGATAATGCCTCTCATGTTGTGATATTTGTACACCCTTGGTTCTAGTTTCCAACCCAGGGCTTACTGGAGGCGGGACTCGGGGGTCATTATCTCCCTTTCTTCATTGTCAGTCTAGGAGGGGTATCCTTAGAGGGAGGGCGTCGTGAAAGAGTAGTATCAGAGGTGATTGTTAAGATATAGGATGGAGTTTGGAGTTAGGCACAGTGAGTAATACATGGGGTGGTATGGAAACATCTTCAGTTGACCTTGGTTCATGACATAGGCCAGGGATACCGGCTAGGATGTGATATTTTTATTGGAAACAAGGATATTCTTTGCTAGAAATAGAGTATAGTTTGTGTTTGTTTTCAATCCTCATATAGAAGGTTAGGAAGTTTGCAAGGAAAAGGATCTTACAGATCAAGCAGACAACAATATTGAAGGTGGATTCATTTCCCAGGTATGTTTTTGGAAAAGTAAGTTGCACGCAAGTCTGAAGGTGCATCTAAAAGTTGCACACAAGGTATGTTTTGGGATCATCACTTCAAAATATGGAAAAGAAAAAAAAGCATGTGAAATATTTAAAATTTGCTCAAAATATGAGGATGTGTGGAAGAGACTTATGTGCCCAATGCGATGTCAAAATTGGTTTTATGTGCTCATTAATAATCTTGTGCATAGTATCGTTGAGGCCTATAAATAGGCGGCTACCCCCCATGAAAGACTTAGAACTTTTTCCAATGAAGATCTGGTGTCTCTACCGCATGAAAGAGTTGCGTAAAAAATACATAAACACAATAAATCTTGTGTGAAAAGTGTTCATTTAGTATTTAAAGACCAAGTGAAACTTTTGGTATAGATGTTCGAAAGATAAGGTTTGTGCAAAAAATAAGGGTTGTGTGAAATTCATCATGCACGACAATCCCCAAACTTGAATGCAAGAAGAGGTGTTATGTGCAAGTGCAGTGTTGAGCTTCTAACAATCTTTGAATATCTATTTTGTTTGTTCAATGATTTAAAGTGCTTCAATACGGGACTTTGATGCAAGAAAAGTCTCATTCTATACAGAGACAAATACTTCAATTTCAATCTATTGAAGCGACCTTCAAGTTGATAAACCGAGTTAAACTTCTCGTAAATAAGTGATCTAAGGGGAGTCGACATAAGTGTTCTAAGGGACGCAATGAGATATCCGTAAATATTGTAAAGTTAGTGTTCCTAACACATAGTGACTATGTCTGAACTCTTATATTCTACAACTAGTGAAGATTAGTGGATTTTGGTGCGATCGACACATTTTCAATGTACTCTCTTTGTACTAGCCCTTACTTGTGAACCAAGTAAAATTGTTGTGTTGTATCTCTACATTTGAATGTTTGATTGTTTCTCGATTCCATCATACAAGTTTAACTAGTTCCTACCAACGTGGTAACAAGATCCATCACTTTAGGAGAAAAATCTGACACCCTGATTTACCCCTACCCTCTTAGGGTGTTCTAGGATCCTATAATTTTAGGGTCCCCTGTGATCTAATGTATGGACTCTGAGATTATTGAACGACCAAGTGAGATGGACCTGATTGCAGGGTAGAGACCTGGAAAAGGTACATGCATTATAATTACTTGTGCTATTGTTTGAATTAGTATTTTTGGTTAAGGTTAAAATGGATAAAATTAAGGAAATGTATTAGAATAAATCTTAATGAAATTCCATACTACCCGAGCTTAGGAAATCCTTTTTTCCCTTTAAGCTATGGATCTTGGTTTTTGTCTATTTGTGGCTCAGGCGATGGAGGTTTAGTAGGCTAATCTAGTTGATCATCATAGGGTTGATCTGGTTGAGGAGGATAATCAATGGCAGAGGACATTTCTCTCTTTCTAGTAGTATGCCTTGGGGAAGTACATGGGAAGTGTTTTAGATATGGAGAGTGAGAGTTGGATAGAGGAGTTAGAGATTTCTTTCAGTTTGATCCAGGCCCCAAAAAGGTATTGGGCCCCTTTGGAAGTCAGTTAGATGTGGGGTGATGTGCATCAGTGGTGGACGTTATACCCAAGAGAGAGGAAGGCGGTAGACATTTTGTGGGTTGACTTCCAGAAGGAGTTCTGAGCGGAGTTCCTTTCATTGACCATGAAGGCTGAGAAGAGTAAATATCTACTCTCCCTTTAGTAGGGGTGTGTGTAAGTGTAGGATTAGGGAATAAATTTCAAGGAACTTCTACATTTTTTCCCATATATTTTTCCAAATGAGGGGTCTCGTGTGAGAAGTCTTGAGGAGGCACTCTGTCCTTCTATCCAATATGTTGTTACTCCTTTTACGTTTCCAATGTACTTGGAGGTTCATAAAAAGGAAGAGGTGATCGAGTGGATTAACTCACAAGGAGGTCTACCATGAGAGGGGATCCAGTAGATTTCTTCGAGAGGCAAAGTTACCAGTGGAAGGTCTCAAGCGCCAGGACCTTTGAGGTTTCGACCAATAGGGAGACAACCTCAGTAGCTTCCTTTTTGGCCTTTTGGTGCCAGTGGTTTTTGTGCTTTTCCTAAGAACATTTTTCAAGTGTATTTTGGTTTTGGGGTTCATGGCCATCTCTAGAGCTAGTGCCTAGTAGTTCCCTAACCTCAATTTGGTAGAGGTGGATAGGTTCAGTGCTAGCCTCAATAGTAGTTTCTAGTGAGACCATTTTAGCAGCACAGGCGGTAGGATTTTTCTCCACCAAGGGAAGATAGAGAAGATAGATGTTGACCTTAGGATGTTCCTCATTTTCAGGGATTTTAACCTGATCATGGTCGTGGATCTTGTCATCAGAAGAGGGGCATAGGATTTGGGCATGTTCAGTTGCACGTAGCGGAGATAAAAATTCCAGCAGGGCAAAAAATCATCAGAGTTATGATCAGTTTTTTTAGTAACCTTGTATGTGCCTTGTTTGATTCAGTAGATTCACACTCCTTTGTTTCACTTACTCTATCCCATACTCTAGGACTATACATAGAGAGGATTCTCGTTCCCCTAGTGTTGAGTATTCCATTCAGAGGCCATACCAACTTGTTTGATGTGTGTTGGGCTGTAGACTGATGATGGGACCACATCATCCCCAAGAGGATATTTTCATGATACAGATGTAGTCATATGATTTCATCCTCAACATCAACTAGTTTTATTCCATTCATGCTGTTATCAACTACTTTCATAGAAGATTTGTGTTTTCGGATGTGGATGATCAGTGCACGGTTTTCTTCGGTGAGCGGAGTTGTCAGGTGGGAAGTTGGAATGTGGATCCCCTTATCTTCTTATTATATGAGTTGTTAGTAGAATTAGCAGATGCTGAAATGGTAGATATTCCAATGTTCGTTGGGTATTTCTTGGATATTTTCCCTAAGTAGGTTGTGTCATTACCCCCTCAACGTGATGTTGAGTTCGGGATAGACTTGCATCCCGGTGCATCTTTGATTTCGATGGCTCCTTATCATATGACACCTTATGAGTTGTGGGAGTTGAGGATTCATATAGATGATCTGATGAAGAAGAGTTTTATATAGTCCAGAGTGTCTCTGTGGGGTGCTCAAATCTTGTTCGCAAAGAAGGCAGACGGTAATATGAGGTTGTGTATAGACTACCAGAGGTTGAATCACGTGATGGTCAAAAACCCTTAGCCTCTTCTGAAGATAGAAGATATTTTTGACCATCTTAGAGGGGAAAGTCGGTTTTCTAAGATCGATCTACGATTTGGATATCACCAGTTGAGGGTGAAGGAGGGAGAAATACCAAATACTACCTTCGGATGTAGGTATGGGCACCTAAAGTTTCTATTCATGTCATTCAATGTTACAAACACACCATTCATATTCATGGGTCTTATAAACTCCATGTTCTATGAGTTCCTGGATCAATTCATCATCATATTCATCGATAATATCTTAATCTACTCAAAGTCGGAGGAGGAGGACGCCAAGAATCTCATAACTATCTTGCAGGTTCTTCGATGCCACCAGCTCTATGGAAATTTGTCCAAGTGTAATTTCTATACATGAGAGGTGTATTTACTTAGGCATGTGGGGTATCAACAAGGTGTGGTGGTTGACTCATCGAAGGTTGAAGCGGTTTTTTCTTGGGCAGCACCCAAGAACATGGTCGGGGTTTACAGTTTCCTTGATCTCGTGGGATATTATCAGAGGTTTTTACCTGATTTCTCTTGAGTTTCAGCCCCTTTTATGGATTTTACTATAAAAGAACAAGCTTTTGTGTGGAGTGATCAATTCTAGTCAGTTTTCGGTTTCTTGAAGGAGAATTTGTTCAGTGTCTCGGTGCTCTGGCTACCTGAGGAAGGGGTAATGTTTGAGGTGTTTTGTGACACTTCATGTCTAGGTTTGGGATATGTGCTGATGCAGTAGTGAGTGGTGATCTCTTATGAGTCTAGGAAGTTACATCCTCGTGATCATAACTACTCCACCCACGATCTAGATCTAGCAGCAGTTGTGTTTGCACTAAATTTTTGGTGGAATTACCTTATTGGGGAGCACTTTTTGGTCTTCACATATCACAAGAGCTTGAGGTATATATTTTCTTAGCGAGATATGAACTTTTGATAGCAGAGATGGATGTAGTTTCTTCAGGATTATGATTTTGATATCTCTTACAACTCAAGAATGGGGAACTCCGTAGCCAATTCTTTGAGAATAAATTCATATAAGGATGTTTTTTGGGAATCTATAGATACTTGGAGAGTATTGGAGGAGTTGGAATCATTAAACTTAGATGCAAGGGTTGATGGTGGTAGATACTATTTGTTTCAGATGATGATGCAATCTTCTCTGATATAGTAGGAGGAGGAGTCTCAATGGGGAGACTCAAAGGTAGAGGTGATACGTGATCGTGTTGTCCATGGTGATGCTTTGGAGGGATGGTCAGAGGATGGACAGAACTAGATGTTTTTTCATGGAAGGTTGTTTGTTCTGGTTGTAATATACAATTAAGTCCTTTATGAGTTTCATAACTCACCTTTGGCAGTACACCTAGGAGTTTCCAAGATGTACCATAGCTTGAGGATGCAGTTTTGGTGGCCTGGGATAAAATGGGAAGTGGAGGAGTCTGTGGAAAAGTGCTTGGTTTTCCAGAAGGTAAAGGCTAAGTATCATGTTACTAGTGTTTTTTTATATCCCTTAGATGTTCCCGAGTGTAAATGGGAATACATCTCTATAGATTTCATCATAGGGTTACCCAGACCTCTAGGAGGTGGTGATGCTATCTGGGTGATAGTGGATTGGTTGAAGAAATTGGCCCACTTCTTACTGATCAAGGAGTCGGGCATAGTGGATAGTTTGGCTAAGAGGTACATGGATGAAGTGGTGTGGTTGAATGGGGTTCTAAGGTCCATTGTCTCAGATCAAGACACATGGTTTACCTCACAAGTCTGGAGGGGATTATAGCATTATTTTGGAACCCAATTATGCCTTATCACTTCTTTCCACCCCCAGATAGATGGGAAGATAGAATGAACTATCCATACATTGGAGGATATGTTGTGAGTGTTCGTCTTGGACTTTGGTGGATCTTGGGTATGACACCTTCCCTTGGTATAGTATGCTTATAACAATAGTCATCACTCTTCCATTGGTATGGCTCCATTTGAGGCTTTGTATGGAAGACTATGTCATTCTCTATTTTGTTATATGGAGGTTGTGAAGATAGTTGTTCTTGGTCCTGATATGGTTCAGAGCATGGCAAAGAAATTTTATCTTGTTCATGAAAGGATTAAAGCAATGCAGGACCAGTAGAAGTCGTATTTCGATCATAGGATAAGGGCCTTGGAGTTTTAGGTTAGGTACCACGTGTTCTTAAAGGTTTCCCCTTGACATGGGTAGTGGAGGTTTGGAAGAGGGGGTAATCTTTCACCCAAGTTTATTGGACCATTTGAGGTGTTGGGGTGAATTGGTGGGGTGGCGTATCGTTTGGTGTTTACTCCATGGTTATAGAGTATCCATGATGTATTTTACATCTATTATCTTCATCGGTATCTTCACGATTACTCCCATTTCATTGAATGGGGAGAGTTAGATATCGAGGATGACGTGACTTTTGTGGAATGGCCAATAGAGATCCATGATCGTCGAGAGAAGGTGTTGCATGGATGGACCCTTCCTTTGGTTCATGTGTTATAGAGTCATGGTGGTAAGTAGGAGATTACTTGGGAGTAGTAGATGTATATGTGTGTCCAATACCAAAAGTTTTTTTAAACTTTTATTTGTTTTGTTTTTCCTTGTAATGTGATGTTTAGAACCTATTTTATAAAATGAGCTATTTTACTTGGTTTCAATGTGTGTGGGGTGATGTGTGATAAATTCATGAAATATGAAAATGGGGGACCTAATTACTAATCAAAACACATTAAATAATATGTGATTAAGCCCATGTGAGTGAGTCAGTGCTGCCTAGAGAGGATAATATCTTGACATAGAGGATGAAATTCCCTGATTCATGTGTTCAGGATGGTGCAGTTTGTTGTGTGTTGTGTAGTGGTTTTTTGGTAGTGTGGCTATGTCATAGGAGGAATATTTTGTTTTTTTAGTGTGTTTTTTGGTCATTTGGGTTGATTTTTCAACAACCATTATGATAAGGCCTGGTTAGTAGATGTTAGAGGAGGTGTTCTTGGGTGTAGAGGTTTCCATGCCAACTTTGATGTGTCTAGTTGATAGAATTGTTTCAAGTGTGATGAGATCCTTGGGAGGTATCTCGAGGAATTTTTGTTCGGACTTGAAAGTGCGGCTGATTGTCGCCTATCAACCATTCAAGGTTCCAGTGCTCTATTAATGTGTATAGCAGCACACGGGTCGAATCCTCGGCGATGATACTTTTTAATAGTCGATTTTTTTTAGTTGATTGTATTCTAATTGGGGGGTTTATTTGCAGATCTTATGAAATAATTTATGAATTATGTTTGATTTAACAAATTTATAAGTATTGGGTTGAGTTTATTATTATGGATTTAAGCTTATGATATCCTTGAGTTTTGATTTATATTGCATTAAAATAATACTCACTTCACAAGATGACTTTGATTGAAATTTCCAAGTGTTACAGATTTAATCCAAGACATAAATTAACTTTAGGATTATAATAATTGTCATTAATTGTTTATGGTAGTGTATCTATGGTTCCAATAATCCATGAAATCCACATATTAAAAAAAACATGCCATTAATCTATGACATATAAAGTTCAACATACACAATATTAATTCAAAGAATACTCATCGATCAAAAGCTCTCAATCACTTAATATCCACAAATTATAACTCACCACAATGGTAGATTTACTCATAAATTGAAATTATTATTAATATAGTTAAATATTTTTAAGGTGATTAATTATAAAGAATGTGAAAAGAATGGGATAAGAAAAGAGTAGTGCGTCGAACACACACACGATCATTGAAGAGAGTTAAAAAAAAGACTTTCGATTGAATGAGAAAGAAAAATAAGGGAAGTTTATTCAACTGTATTTAAAATATTTTAAGACCATTAATATTATTTAACATAATGTGGATGAAAATAATAGATTAAGAAGAATAAACTTTCATTAAAATAGAATTACAAAAACAAACACTTACACGATTATAAACGAAGAACAGCAAAAAAAGTAAATGAAATGAAGCAAGGAGGAATGGTTTCTAAAGTAAAAAACTTGAGTATTTAAGATCCTAAAAATACTTTGGCATATCCTTGGTCTTTCCAAACTATCCTCCTTTTCTCTAAAATTCCAACCATATTCAAGGAGAAGAGGGGGTTGTATTTATAACCCAAGGAGGTGGACTGTTTGCATTCCAAATCTTCTCTTCCACTTGAATAGACCATTTGGCCATTCAGACAGCCAAATATAGAGATATCATCTTATTAAAAGTTTTATATAATAATGTTTTCCGAATACTCAAAAAAAATTCATGCATTTGGACTTATGGATCCAAAGTTATGGCGGTTTTTATAAACAATGTTAAACTGTCCATTTCTACCCATGTTTTTTCAATGGCCGAAATGTGAATGGATTTTTGAATAGGAATATACCTTAAAATCCGAATTATTTCTTCAAAAAAGTAGAACACCTATATATCCTCTTTCACATTGAAAAAACTTAGCTTTATTTGAGGATTAGATAATGAGAAAAGTCAATTTTGGTGTGCTGATTTCATTTCCCGAACAAAATGGTGGGATGGACTTCAAAGCTTCATTTGAGCCCCTTTTTTGGAGTTTGGTCCTGAAATTTTTATCCATGACTCCTTGAATTTTACCCCAAACTTTGGAGGAGAATAAAGTAATTTGGACTTCCTTATTGATCCCATTAATTCAATCTTCATGGTTGGTCCAATTTCTTTATAGATTCTGTAGGCCTTCTTGTGTGGTCCATATGACCCTTAAAATGGTAGAATTGGCCAAGGATTCCATCTAATGATATGTGGGAAATTGAATAATGAATCCTAAAAAATAAGAAACAAACAATTTGTATCATTATGTTGATAGTTATTATTAAAACATTAAACTGACTTGAATCTGGATAAATTCAAATAGTGCTTAAAAATTATATTTAATATTTAAACATTAATATTTAACACAAATTATGCACATTTAATATAATATAAGTAAAGGGAGTATACAAAAATTTATGAAAATATTAAAAACATCAACTCCCCTACACTTAGTCTTGTGCATGTCCTCATGTACAACAAATATAAAACCATAACAAAATAATTTTCACTCACCAACAAATATTAAAATTTCGTTTTCTCCAATCAGGAGAGGTTTAGACTATTTCAATCATCCATATTGAATTCCACCTAAAATTGTTACAGAAGAAATGTTCCAAAAACAACTCTTTCTTCATTCTCAAATTTAGAAATGGAAAATGTTGACACTCAAAACTCACACCTATCAATATGATAAAATTCATTTATGGAGGTTCACTCTTTCACCAACCAAAAGTGAAAATATTAGAGTTTGAAAGAGATCTCAGATTCCATTACCTATACTAAAGTGCACAAGAATCAAGAGGTATTTTTAAGGGGTTTTTATATGGCTATGGGATGGTAGGAATATAATGTCCAAGAGATAGTAGAATAGGGGTAAAACATCAGCATGGGTAAAACAATGCATAATTTTTTTGAAATGAAACATCGAAGGAAATGGAAACACATATTTACAAGGGAATGATTGTGTGAAGAAAGATACAAGAGAGGAAGAAAATTTTAAAGGGATGAGAATATTAAATATTTACAAAACACAAAACTTCTCCCAATGACATAAGTGTTCTTTTTTTCTTTTTTTTTCTTTTTTCTTTTTTTCATTTTTCGAAAGTTGAACTTGAAAAATATCTCACACTCATATACCAACCCATGATTTATCTACTCATGACACTAATTTTAATAGTTATAATAATATCAAAGGTTGAGGAAGAGTGATTTTTGATCTGCCTAAGACACACCCCCTTTTTTTGTTCTTTTTTTTATTTTATTTTTTTATTTTATTTTTGATTTTTTTTTTGGATTTTTTTTAACACTTGTTAATAACATTTAAAAAATTAAATAAATTAAAGTACATTAAATTACCCAAAACTCACTAAATTACAACCTCTCCCCTATACTAAAATGGATTCTTTCCCTCAAGCATATGATAACTCATTGAAAATCAATAAAAGGGCACCAAAAAAATGAAATCCATTCCCCCCCCCATAATTAAATTTCAATAAATAATGAAATGTAAATACATGTAGATATTGGGTGGGATAATGTATTGTTATTGTAATGTGGCTATCAAAGAAAAGGTTTTCATAGGTTCTAAGGGGATTTCAAAAGGAGGATTAATGTAAGGGAAATGGGAGGCTATTTGGATATTGTGATTCTCATGTGATTCAGAAAATTCCTCTATCATATTAATTCACACCAAAGTAAGAAATTTAGCTCGAAGGTCCAAAAACTTAAGACTCGCAAATGGGGTTAAAAAAACACACATTTTAAAAATATGACCATAGGCAGCCTTGGCATGAAAGCTAATTTTGTTCCTCACAGTTGGGGGAAATCATTCTCCAAATAAAAAATTGAGCATTAAAAATTTGTTGGTTTTGAAAAAATATTCTTTATCCAAATTCATGATTAAAATAAAAAAAAATTAAGATTAAAACATGTCTTTTGACTCCTCAAAATGGTTAGACAAAATTTCAAAACTGGATGGTGATTAAGTATGACTCTTTTGGTTTTTTTTTTGCATTTTTTTTTATTTTTTAGTTTTTTTAGTGTTTTTAAAATACACACCCGCACAAAAGAGAAAGAGAAAAAGGAAGAAAAAATTTGATGATAAAAGTGGTAAAAAAATGAAAAAGAGATAAAGAAAAATAAAGAGGTAAATAGAGGAATAAAGAGTGAGTTGAAGGGAAAGTGGTGCCCTTGGTTTGAATTTGGTGGTTCGATGTCTCCATTTAGTGGTGGTTCAGTGGAAGTTGATGTGCCTCATATGGGATGTTACCTGAAAAAAAAATCATTATTCATGTAATGAAAAACTAAAAAGAAATTAAAATTTCATAAAAGTAAAAGAAAACATGGGTTGTCTCCCAAGAAGCACTGCATTTATTTTGTCTATAGTTGGACAATTTCTTTAGACTACCCATAGTCCGATGGTGGCCATCGTATTTTCTCAACTCCATTGTGCTTACAGAAAAACTTCTTCTTTGGGAGTCCTAGTGATTCATTGGATAATTGCATCCCTTCCTTGAAGTTTCGCTTGCGATTCAATGGGGGTGGAAAGGGAATATTACTATCCTCCCTTTGGTCTCCAACTTGAGGTATTATATAGCCCATTGAGTGTTGGTTTTCTATGCTTTTAAGTTCAGGAAGATGTCTCAATTTTGATGGTTAATTTATGTAAGTTTCAGATAACATGAAACCAGAGTATGAGATCCCAATTGTTTTTAACTCATTTATTTCATCACTTACCGATGTAGAGTAATGAGGATCATTGGAGTCATAATACTGAATAAAATTTTCAATATCCTTAATATCAATGTTGTTTGCCAAAGAGTGGTCAATTTCAACATCATCAATGATCACTTTATTAATTAGGGAACAAATATCACAAACACCACTACCATCGGGACAATATAAACACATTGGTTCAGGGTTCACCTCACATATAATAGAATTTTCAGAATCATGGATAGGAAATGATGAATGTTGGATAATCATATTTGAATCAAAAAATGAACATGCTTGTTCATTTTCCCCATTACCATCCAAGTTGGAGCAGTGGATGTCAGAGGTGAGATGGGATTCCAAAGAGTTTTCAATATCCTTTAGATCAATGAAGTTTACATTTGAAATGTAAACATCAACTTCTCCATTTATGACTTGGTTAATGAGGATGCAATATTCACAAACTCCTCTATCAGTATAACAGGAAGAACATGATTGATTGGGATTAAACACACTCTCAGAGAGACTTTCAGAAGTATGGAGATAGAATACAGATTGATTCTCTGATGGGTATCGCATGGATTGAAAAATATTGAACTTGACCAGTTGGTCACCAAATTCCATAGATAATATTCCAGCATAGACATCAATTTTTGTTTTAGATTTCATAAGGAAAGGTCTTCCTAGAATTAGAGGAGATTGGAAGGAAGTTGTCTCACCTTCTATGTCAAGTACATAGAAGTCAGCTGGGAAGATAAGATCATTGACTTAGATAAAAACATCCTCAATTATTCCCTTAGGACTGGTAGTGCTTCTATTGGCTAACTGAATGACAACACTCATTGGATGTAAGGGACCTAGACCAAGGTTTGAGAATATGGATTTGGTCATGACATTAATTGAGGCTCCTATGTCTATGAGTGCATCATCGAAGTTGGAACTCCCAATTTGGCATGGAACCGTAAAGGTCCCAGGATCTTTTCACTTTATGGGAATAGACTACTGGGTGGAAACATTTTCAAAGGTCTTAAGTTGCCTCTTATGAGTGAACAATTCCTTAAGAAACTTGGCATACTTAGGAATTTTTTTGATGGAATATAAGAGAGGAATGTTGACTTCAACACGTCTAAACATGTCGAACATTTCAATATTGGATTCAAATGACTTCTTTGGATTAGAGACATCTTGAGGAAAAGGAATTGGGTTCCTAAGTGGAATAGAAGAAGGTGAGGGAATGGATTCAGATTCCTTTTCAAGTTTCTTTTTCTTTACATTTTCTAGGTCAACATTTAAATGTGGGTTTGAGGACTTATCTTGAGGCATAGAAATTTTATTCCCCGGTCTAAGTGAAATTTCACTTAAATTACCCTTGGGGTTGGGTAATTGTTGATTTGGGATTTGGGAATAATTTGATTGTTGTTGTTAGCTCAGGTGGGATGCAAGTTGACCAATTTGGGTTTCAATGTTTTTTAGAATAGAATGGGTGAAGGAGGTAAGATATTCCACTGCACTTTCCCATGGTTGCTTGGAAGAAGAGGCTTGTCCCATATTGGGATTACCTTGATTTTGGTTCTTGGTAAAGTGATTGTATTGGTTTGAGAATTGGGAAGGCTCACTAGGATAGTGGAATCCAGGAGGAGGATTGTTCCTTTGAGGTTGAGGAATAAAAGGATAAGGTTGTTAGAAGTTACCAACACTTTGACCATATTGGAATTGGTTTGGGTTTTGACGAGGGTATTAAGGGGGGGTGAGAAATGGGATTACCATACCTCAAGCCTTGGTTGAAGGTAGAAGAGAAGGTCTCAGAATGGGATTGGTTGAAGTTTCTAACAAACTGACCTGATTGTTGAGGATTGGAGTTTGGTTGAGCATATGCTGCATTGAGCTCCATTAGTTCGGATGAATTAGATTGATCCTCTTGAAGTTGTGGACATGTGTTGGTTGGATGAGATGGGGAGTTGTAGATTCCACAATTCTTCATAGGTATAGGGAACATAGCTTGTGGATAAGATGAGTTTGGGGCTTTGGTAGCCACAACTAGTTGTAGCATAAGACCTATAAGTTCACCCATTCACTCTGTCATCTTGTTAGGCTCTATATATTTATTATCTTGATCTTATTTGACTTGATCATGTGCTTGAGTATGGAATTGTTGTGTGTTTTTAGTCATGTTACTTATGAGATCTCTTACAACTGCGGGAGTTTTATCAACAAGAGCGCCACCACTTGCGGCATCAATGAGAGTTCTCTCCATAGCAAATAAACCCTCATAGAAGTATTGGATCAAGATTTGGCCAGGGATTTGGTGGTATAGGCAGGTTGAAACAAGATTTTTTAACCTCTACCAGTACTCATGGAGTGATTCATTTGGGAATTGATGAATACCACTTATTTCCTTTTGGAAAGAAGCAGTACGAGAAGCAGGAAAGAATTTTTGTAAAAAGAGTCTCTTCATGTCATTCCATGTGGTTATGAAACCATGAGGGAGGTAGTAAAGGAATGAATTAGCAATGTCAGCTAAGTAGAAAGTGAATGCTTGAAGTTTCATTTTTTCCTCAGAAACCCCTTGAGGCCTCATGGTAGATCACACCACTTGGAACTCTTTAAGGTGGAGATTTGGATCCTCACCGGTTAGCCTATGGAAATAAGGGAGAAGATGAATCAAACCCGATTTGAGTTTGAAGTAAGCCTCTATGTTTGGATATTTAATACCAAGAGTTTGGTAATTCATATCAGGGGCAGCAAGTTCTTTAAGTGTTTGTTCCCTAGGATTGGCCATATCTAATTCAATTGGTTGGACATGGACTGGTTCTTCAATGATTTGATTATCCCTAATGTTCCTCCTAATTTGGAGAAGAGTTCACTCAATTTCAGGGTCAAACAAATATGAGATATTTTTTGGGAGGCTACAGGGCGTTCAAATATATTTTATAAGAAAGAGGAAGATGGGTTTTTCTTTTTATTTTTTTCGTTTATGATTTTTATGAGAAGGTGGGTTTTTCTTTGTCTTTTTTTTTATTTTTTTACAATAACCAGAAACTAAAAACTAATTAATTTCACTATACATGGTAAGGGTTCCATTTGAAAGTGTGGAAAAAAATTTCTATCGACCGTTCAAGGTTCTAGTGCTCTGCTAATGTGTATAGCATCACTTGAGTCGAATCCTCGGCGATGATACTTTTTAATAGTCAGTTGTTTTTAGTTGATTGTATTCTGATTGGGGGTTTGTTTGCAGAGATTATGAAATAATTTATGTATGATTTTTGATTTAACAAATTTATAAGGATTAGGGTGAGTTTATTATTGGGAATTTAAGCTTCTGATGTCCTTGTTCTTTTCTTTATATTGAATTAAATTAATACTCACTTCACAAGATGACTTTGATCAAAATTCCCAAGAGTTAAAGATTTAATCCAAGTCGTAACTTAACTTTAGGGTTCTAATCATTAACATTAATTGTTTATGGTAGTGTATTTTTTGTTCCAATAATCCATTTAATCCACATATTAAACAAAACATGTCATTAATCCATGACATATAAATTTCAACATACACAATACTAACTCAAAGAATACTCATCGAGCAAAAGATCTCAATCACATAATATCCCCAAATTATAAATCACTAAAATGGTATATTTACTCATCCATTGAAATTATTATTAATATAGTTAAATATTTTTAAGGTTATGAATTATAAATAAAATTAAAAGGAACGGGATAAGAAAATAGTAGTGTGTCGAACACACACATGATCGTTGAAGAGAGTTAAAAAAGACTTTTGATTGAATGAGAAAGAAAAATAAGGGAAGGGGATTAAACTATATTTAAACTATTTTAAGACCATAAATATTATTTAACATAATTTGGATGATAATAATAAATTAATAAGAAGAAACTTTCATTAAAATATAATTACAAAAACAAACACTTACACAATTATAAACGAAGAACAACAAAAAAAGTAAATGAAATGAAGCAAGGAGGAATGGTTTCTCAAGTAAAAACTTGAGTATGTAAGATACTAAAAAGCCTTTTTAATAGCCTTGGTTGTTCCAACCTATCCTCCTTTTCTCTAAAATTCCATCCACATGCAAGGATAAGAGGGGGTTGTATTTATAGCCCAAGGAGGTTGACTGTTTTCATTCCAAATCTGTCCCTCCACTTGCATCAAAAATTTGGCCATACAGACAGAAAAATATCGAGATATACTCTTATTAAAAGTTGTATATAATAATTTTTCTGACTAATCTCAAAATTTTGAGGCATTTGGACTTATGGATCCAATATTATGACTCATAAACAATGTTAAACTGTCCATTTCTATTCATGCTTTTTCAATGGCCGAAATGTGAATGGATTTTTGAATATTAAGATTCATTAAAATCTGAATTATTTCTTCAAAAAATTCTTCCACCTATATATCCTATTTTTCACTGCAAAATCTAATCTTTATTTGATGATTATATTATGATAAAAGTCAATTTTGGTGTTCTGATTTCATTTCCCGGACAGAATGGTGGGATGGATTTCAAAGCTTCATTTGGGCCCCTTATTTTTGAATTTGGGACCTGAAATTTTTATCCATTACTCTTTGAATTTTCCCCCAAACTTTTGAGGATAATAAAGGAATTTTGACTTCTTGATTTATCTCATCAATTCAATATTTATGGATGGTCCAATTTCTTCATAGATTTTTTGGTCCTTTTTGTGTGGTCCATATGACCCTTCAAATGGTATAATTGGCCAATTATTCCTTCTAATTATATGTGGTACATTGAATAATTAATCCTACAAAACAAGAATCACACAATTTGGATCAGTAGGGTGATATTTATTATTAAAAAAATAAACTAACTTGAATCTGGATGAATTCAAATAGTGCTCAAAAATTATATTTAATATTTAAACATTAATATTTCACACAAATTATGCACATTTCATATAAATTAAGTTAAGGGAGTATATAAAAAGTTTTTAAAATATTAATAACATCAGGACCCTTCCTCTCTTTCCTTTCAGGTTGGTTTTTAATTTTCTAGGGTGAGAATAATTTGAGAGGCATCTCATGCAATGGCCCGGACCTTTCCAGTCTATTACTTTGGGGGAAATCTGGTGTTTGAAGTGTTCTAGGAATTCAAGGTGACTTTTTAAACACTTTTCAAAATTCCCAGTTTTCCAAGTTTTCCAATGTCATCTCATCCCAACGGTGTCTCGCACTGGCAGTGTGTCACACCAATAGTGCCTTGCTCCAATGATGTCTCACCCTAGCGGTAGCTCACCCTAGCAGTGTCTCATGCCAACGGTATCTCACCCTAGTGGTAGATCACCCTAGTGGTGTCTCACCATGGAGGTATCTCATCCTAGTGGTCCCTCACCCTTACGGTGGCTCACCCTGGGGGTGGATCACTAGTGGTGCCTCGTCCAGTGGTGTCTCACTGGCGGTACCTCATCTGATGGTATCTCGTTGGCGGTGCCTCGTGCCGGGTGGTAGATCACCCTAGTGGTGTCTTGTATGGTGGTGCCTCATCTAGTGGTGTCTCGATCGATGGGGTCTCACTAATGGTGGCAGGAGGTTCATCCTAATGGTGCCTCACTTACAATAGTTCCTCTTTTCCAACAGTTTTCCATTTCTACTACCAGTGTCAGGTTTTCCCAGTTTTACAACTTTTATGATAGGAATTGTTCTTAATGACTAAATTGATGGATTTTAGAGTCATTTAAAAGTGTTTTAATTATATATTTTTTCCATAAGATTTGGGATGCTTTGAAATGGTCAAACTGTGTGATCTTGGTCATATCCACCTTTAATGGAAAATTAAAATTGTATTTAATCCATGACTCAGATCAGATCTTCCTAAAGCTAAAATATCTTTCCCCTTGTTCATTCCTTATTGCTTTATCTTACTACAAGATTTTTTGAATGCCTCTTCCTATAGTATTCATGTGTCCAGGCTGGGGTAATTGTTCTGTGTTTCCCTGGAGAGTCACATGTTGTACACGGGCCCCTATTTTGGGTGCAACTAGTAAGTGTCGATCATTATTCTTCCAAGTAGTTTTTCCTTCATCTTTATTAATTTTGAATCATACGGGATGGGTATATAGATGTTTCCCATTGTGAATATAGTTTATTCCATATTAATAAAGACAATCAAATTTGTTTAAAAGTCAATATATAGGGGCTAGGGGAAAGTGACTCATGATCTTATTGTATGTTTGATATTATTGATATTGTGATTTGTATATGCTAACCACCCACTAAAAATCGTGGTCATTAGGGGTCCTTGTTTGTGCACTGTATGGTTTATAGAATGCATGTTGTTTGGTTTTTTTTCAATGGTTATATATAAAATTTTGTTAACCGTGTATATTTGGATAATAAATGGATTCCCTAAGATCATATAATTTTTGTGATAACCCCTAAATTAATAAGTGGAATTAAATAAGGTATTCCTTATTAATCTTAAAATGTATTTTTCCTTGGTACACATAGTGGTGTGATGTGTGGGATTTTTGTGGTTTGTGTGTGGGGGAGAAGTGGATAACATGTGGCCATACAGTGGGGTTGTGATGGGTGTGGTATGATTATGTAGTGGGGATGCAAAAACGGTTGTGATGTAATGTGTTCCTAGATGTGGTTGTGAGTTGGGGGATTGGTTCTATTGATATGGTATTATGGATGGATGGGTTTTAAGAAGGAAATTAGTGATTTTTATGGGTTTTTTTTAGATACTTTTCATTAATAACATTCAGAAATATTCATCCCGTATCTAGAGGTCGGTATGATGTGTCTTTAATGCGAAGTGTGTTATTTTACCATGATTGTTACTGTATTTCTTATTGTGTGTCATGCCTGATAGTTTCTCAGATAGTGTTTGAATGAATAAATAATTTTTTAATAAAGTTTGGAATGGATTGGATTGGTTTGGTTAATGGAATGGAAATGGTTAAATTAATTGGTTAAGAATGTGAAATGGGATTTGTGTCTTGATGTGCAGTGTTTTGAATTTAGAGGTAGCAGAAAAGGTGACAGTGTTGTGAGTTGGTGGTTTATCTTAGAACCCATAGGTTGGGCTTGAGTGTTTGGTATTATATATATATATATATATAGACACACACTTGTATTTTACTTTGTGATTTCTATTTTCACCCCACCCTAGTTGAGAACTATGTGTCGAACACGCCCATCGTCACGAGGGAGGGTGTCTTTCCCAAAAATCCAGTGAGGAGTATAGATGGTTGGGTGCCCTCTCATTTCCACTCTCTCTTTTAAGCGAGGTAGGTATGGCACAGGCTGTGATGGATGGAGGTATGTTATTGTTTTATATGGTGTTTGTGATAGACTAGGTGTTTGTGGGTGAGGTGTTTTGTGTCCCAGGAGTCAGAACTGGAAAAAATGGCTATTGCCACGGTTCAAAACCATGGCAATAGGTCCCAAAACTGTGGCCAAAGGTTACTGTCACGGTTTTTTCCAACCGTGGACGCTATCGTCGTGGCAGTAGGTCCTGGCCTATTGCTACGGTTTTAACCATGGCAATAGGCCTCCAAATTTGTAACTGTGGAACTTGACCTATAGACATGGTTTAAACTATGGCTATAGGTGTCTATTTCTATGGTTTTAACCATGGCTATTTCCATGGTTTTAACCATGTCTATAGCCCCAAAAAACCGTGGCAATAGCCAAAATTATAAATGTCCCCAACGAGTTTTGATCCCTACACCTCCACTATGAAGTCCAGCACACTTACCACTACACCGTATCACAATTTGGGTATATACATATATATATATATTATGATATATATATATATATATTAATAAAAATCATGGGAATAGACTCAAAACTGTGGTGATAGGGCTTCTCGCCAAATTTTTGGCGGGAATTTTTTTTTTCCGCAGAAGCGTGGGAACCCTATAGCCATGGTTTTGGAGAACCGTGGCTATAGGGCAATGAAAAAATTTTCCTATAGCCTCGGTTTTACAAACCGTATCCATATGCCATAAAACTGTGTCTATAGTCCACAGAAAATAGGCCTATAGCCACGGTTTTAAAACTGTGGCTATAGATCTGTGGCAATAGCTCCATTTTCTAGTTTTGAGTCTTCGGGAAAGATGTGATAGCTCAAGTGTTTACGGATGACGTGGTTTGTTTCCCAGGTGTATTTAGAATGATTTCTGACGTGCCTTCCCAGGTGTATTTTGGATGAGATATGATGTTATGTGTTGTGAGGCATAGGTGTGTGTGGGTGGGATGTGTTATGATGCTTAGGTGTGTGTAGGAAATATGTGATGTGGTAGACATAAGAGATGAGAGCACTAGGACATATGACGTTTGGCGATAGCGGCATACCAGTGGGAAAGTGGTGTAGGGTACCCTATCATTGATGTGCTTTACTCTACTTTATATTACTTAACTTGCATTACTTGGTTAGTGTTCCTTGGTGGTGTTGGGTTTGGTTAGTATACTTGCTTAGGCGCTATTTGGATCTACTATTTTCTCACAAGGGCATTAGTAAGTTTCTTTCACATATGCACGAGAG
The DNA here is from genome assembly GCA_963277665.1 of Viscum album. Classification (NCBI taxonomy): domain Eukaryota; kingdom Viridiplantae; phylum Streptophyta; class Magnoliopsida; order Santalales; family Viscaceae; genus Viscum; species Viscum album. Next base: position 1,753,329,600 of record OY728159.1, on the reverse strand, counting down.
ACTTTGGTTTTCTTACTGAGTATACTTGTATGCTCACCCTATGTATATAAAACTACTTTCGGGTTTCCAAGAGGATTTCGCAAACCGTGTTGGACCTTACTAGCTCGGATCCTTGATAGTTGTTAAGTCGGTTCTTTAGATTTACTTTTGGGTATTTACTTTGGAGACTTTATTGTATCGGTTCTATTTATACATGCATGTGGGATGGTTTGGGATTCTCTTTTATATATGTCTTAGATTTGTTTTGGATGATTCATTTTATATCCCGATCTTGTTTCATTATAAAGGGTAATGTCTCCCATGTTGTAAGATTTGTTCACCCTTAGTGCTAGTCATCAACCTGGGGTCTACTAGAGGTAGGAATCAATGGTCATTATCACGCTTTCTTCATTGTCAGCCTAATAGGGGTATCCTTGGAGGGAGGGGGTCATGACATTGCTCCCTTTTTGATTTTCGAGGCACACTACTGGGTATGCATATACTCACCCGTCCATGGGTTTCACCCATACATGTTGTGTCTTATACAGATGATATACAGATCCGCAATGACCATTGTGAACCTTGTTTCAGCGGAGCATAGTAGTTCTTAGTGTTGACCATGTTCGATGGTTAGCCTTGTAGATTGTGAATCGGGCTCAGTCTTTCCCTCTTTCCAGTTGTTGTCGGGTTGTGAGCTCGTTTCTGGTTGGGTGTGTATTTTTTTCACTTTATACTTTTGTATCACACAACTGTACTTTGATATATTTACTAAAGGTTGTTGCTTCTAACACATAACGAGGAAAGGGAAGAGCCAGGTTTTATCAGTCCTAAATAGAAAACGATGATAAAAGGGGGGGGCTTTATCAGCTCTAGCTAAAAGCACTGATAAAATTTTTTAATAAAAAATATTATTAATTTATATAAAATTATTATATTTATATTCAAAAATAATATTTATTTGTGTACATTAAATAAAAAATGCATGTTTATAATTAATATATATTTTTTAATAATTCAAATATATATAATGTTTCAAAAATATATTTCTTATATTATAATTATATATATATATATAAATAATTATAAGATTATAATAAATTTCATTGAATAATAAATATATTTATTATATTTATTATATTTATTATATTTATTATATTTATTATATTTATATTTATTAGAGTTTTTAGATTTATTATATTTATTAGATTCATTGGATTTAGTAGATTTATTAGATTTATTATTGACGCCTCCAACTTCGCGGTTGGAGTTGTCTTATCTCAGAGGGTGGAGGGATGTTCATATGTGATTGACTATTCTTAGAGGAGATTGGATTCAGCCCAATAAAACTACACAGCTATAGAAAATTAGTTTCTTACTGTCATATTTTCTTTAGATAAATTCTTTTCATATTTACTGGGCTCTAAAGTAGTTGTTTTTTTTTCTGACCATGCTGCTCTGAGGTACCTCTTGAAGAATTCGGATGCAAAGTATAGGCTAATCAGATGGATGCTCCTTATTCAAGAATTTGATATTGAGATAAAGGAAAATAAGGGGTCATATAAATTGGTGGTGAACCACATGAGTCAATTTTAAAGGCACTTTCGTGGGTGCCCTCAAATGATTAGTGATTTTTGGGGTACTTAGGTGCAGTAGATTGGCTGACCAAGGTCGTCTTTCAAAGAGGTGGTAATTGAAATAACTTTTTAAAGGTATTATGAAAATAAAATAAAATAGAAGAAAACACACTACATAAAAAGTATGGGGTATTTTTTACCACTTATAAACCTTGATTAAGTATGTTGGAAGAAGATTTAATGTTTTTTTTTGTTTTTTTAAATAAAATTTGATTAATAAGACACAACAAGAGGATATTTTTTTGAAATCTATTTTTATAAAGCTTAATAGATCTAACTCCACCTATTCACTTATTTATTAATCATTATAATTTAAATTAAAATCCACTTAATAATTATCCCCTAATTTTTTAACCCTTAAACCCTATGAGAATTAACTTTACCACAAATATGAAAAGAGTTAAACCCTAGGCTAATTTTGGAACATGCAATCGTAGCACCCTACTTTGATTGTCATTATAAGGCTAGATTATGGTCAGTGGTAAATTAAGTCATAAATATATTCTATAAATAAGGTTTTAATTGAGTTTAGGGACTATATTTGAACTCTACAAATTTGTCCCGTATGTTTTTGTTTTTCCGATTAAGGTCGCGCTCTCACAATTTACAAAAAATCTTGACCTCGCGTGTTTTTGTGTTAATTGTTCAATTTCTTTCTTAGTTTCTTCCAATTTAAAAACTAAATTAAAATATAATATTAATTTAATTACATTATCTCATTAATTCAAAATAAATGAATGAATAAGGTGATAGTAAGATCAATTACTAAAAAAAATACTCTTCCATGGGTGGTGTAGTTATCGTAGAAACATATTGCATTTGAAAAGGTTTATAAATATTATAACCCAATATTGTTTATACTCTTGATTTCCAGCTCAAATAGGATGATAAAGGAAGAATAAAATAGATTAAAACATAGGAATACAAAAGAAAATGTAATTAATAGAAGAGGAACAAATAAGTTTATTATGTAAACATAAATATTACAAAGTAAGAAAGAGATGAAGGCTTTGATGAAGGGATCCTTGCTTCAAGAGCTCCCTCGATGAGTATAAGGAGTTACAGAACCTCTAATGTGGTAAGAGGACTCCTATATAACTCCAAAATAGCGTCACTTCACTCCTTTTCCAAACTTCCAAATGGGGTTCCCAAGGTGTCAATTTATAGCCAAAATGGGGAGTGGTTTTGGACATCCAGTTTTTGAGATACCACTTTTGTATCGGTTTTGAGTTGGTAAATGGAATTATCTAGAGTTGGAGAAAATATAAAAGTTTTAGGCCATAATATTGACTATATCCATGTAAAATTTTGTGGCCAATTAAGGATGACAGTGTGAGATATGACCGAAATACAAAACCAAATCATTGACTTCGGGAAGATTATGTCCTCTGGATAGATTGGTTCGGATGGACCCATTAATGAATGAATTGGGCTTTGGTTCCTTGAAATGAGTTTTATCCCATAAATTTTTAGAGATTCCCACAAAATTTTGGCCCATTTTAAATCATGAATTTTTATAAATGTCAAAAATAGTGGACAGATGTCCTTGGGATTCCATGCAGTTTGGCCCATTTCCCTTCTGGATCGTCTTCGACCCTCCAAATCACCTCCTCCTACAACGAAATCACCAAAAAAATAATAATTTCCCTTCTTAACAGTGATAAACATTTAATAATTTAGTCAAATTGTATTTTAAATTTGATATAATATTTGTAATTTTAAATACAAAACTAGTTTAAAACAGTGATGTAGGGGTAAAATAAAGCAGTGAATTGTGATGCGATCACACCCCCACACTTACCCTTTTGCACTCCTGGGAAAAACATCATATAATTAATTCCAAAAAAACTGTGAAAAGTAAACATCAATGTCAAATCAAAACAAATTTTAAAACACATATCCTTGAGATCAACAATTCCACACCAAGAAACAAAAGATATCATGCCTCATAAAAATCCATTATTTCAAGTTCTCCATTTATATCAGTCAATATATTTTCACTTCATTTTTCCTCCTATTCACACAAAACACTTACCTCGCTTTCATTTTATCTCATCATAAAAATGTCAATTTTTCAGCAATGTCTTTCTCATCCAAACTCATACAAGGGTCACCATAGGCTTGATAAATTCTTATATCACCACCCGATGTGATTCAAGGACATATGTTTATCATGAGGAATTTTCAGGGTTGTTCTATGGCTTTAGGTTTGTAGTATTTAGATGTGAAAAATTTTGAGGCTGAATAAGGAGGGTTTGACACTTTTTGAATCAAAATTACATTATTCTAATTTTCACTCAAGTATGGTCTTCTCCTCACTCCCCTTAGTATCAATTAAGCTCCATCATCATGAAAACTCTTAGAAAGTTCACACCATTCATCATTTAAGAAACAAAAATTTCAATCTTCTCAAACATAGTTTTTTCATGAAATCTCCAGATAGACACAAATTTATTTCTTCAGTGGAAGCTCTAGAAAGGAACAGCTTCTTTTTTCATGAAAGCTCCAAAAATTCATAGCTTTTAACATAATGATTTTTTTAGTAATAAACACATTTATTTGGAATTTAATTTTCCACCCAAATTATCAAAAAATGTTGTAGCACAACACAAGATAGATTCCACCACACTTAAGTTCAACTAGATTATGCAATTTCACTTCAAGAGTTGGTTGGATAGGAAAAATTGGCTTGTAATGTGGCTATCCTAATAGGTTGTTCATGGATTCTAAGGGCTTCAAGGATTAAATATTCAGGGTATAATATTATAAAAAAGATTCTTATGAAATATGTGCTTTAATACCAAAGAAATTTCTCAATAATTTAAAACACAAGTACCTCAAACCCTCAATTTTTGACAGGAATAAATCAAATTCTTGTTAAATCAAGCATGGTTTGGTTCTCTCAAGAAGTGAGGTAAATGTAAAGAGTATGAAAATAATGGTTCAGAAGCCTCACAGGAAAGTGATTTCAAATATAAAGACAGTGAGATGTGGAATGGGATTCAAAACTCAGAGTACTTTTCATGAAATTACTAAAGATTTGAACTTGAAACAAAGTCATTTTCAGCATTCTTTTAAGCTCAGTTTCATGTGATAAATTGTTTCACTTATTGATATAGATTTTAAAATTGTGATAAGAATCATTTCAGCTCAAAAGTTTAAAAAACATGTAAAAATTTGAAAAATAGACACATAAAATTTGAAAACACATAATTTTTTTTTGAAAAACATTGAAAAATAGGAAAATAATTGAAATTACTAAACTAAAAGGTTCCCTCACCCACACTTAAAATATTTCATTTTCCTCAATGTAAACCCATGAGATGATAATTGCACATGAAATTTAGAATTTTAAATAGGAAAAATAATATAAAAGTAAAAGGCTAGGAATAGCCTGATATGCTCAAGTGATGATGGGGTCATGTAGTGTGATGAAATCCACTACATCAGTAGGAAGTCCCTCAATGTATTTCTTAAAACATTGCCCATTGAATATAAATATCCTTCATGTGTCCTCTTGTGTTGTCTCTACTTCGCTATAAGGAAAAACATTAGTCACAACATAAGGACCTAACCACCTGGAACGCAACTTACCAGGCATCAGCTTCAGTCATGAACTATAGAGAAAGACTTTCTATCTAACTTGAAATTCTCTTTTTTGGACTATTTTTTCATGAACTTCTTTTTATATTTCCTTGTATAGCCTTGAGTTATCATATGAAGATAATCAAATCTCCTCAATCTCTTTAATTTTCAGCTTCTGTTGAATTCTAACTTCGTACAAATCCATGTTGCATTTCTTTATAGCCCAATAAGCCTGATGCTCAGCTTCCATGAGGAGATGACAAGCTTTCTAAAAAATAATCCGAAATGGGGACATACTGATGGGAGTTTTGTATGTTTTTCTATAAGCCCATAGCACATCATCCAAGCACCTTCTCTAATCCTTCCTATCTGGTTGCACAATTCTCTCCAAAATTTGTTTCTACTTGCGATTTGAAACCTCATCTTGTCCATTTGTTTGGGCTAGTATGGTGTTGATGTTTTGTGTGTCACCCTATACTTTCAAATGAGGGAATCCAAATTCTAATTGCAGAAGTGTGTCCTCTGGTCACTGATGATGGCCTTTGGTACTCTAAACCTACAAAAAATATGTGTCTTGACAAAGTCCACTAAAACATGAGAATCATCAGTCCTAGTGGCCTTAGCCTCCATCCATTTACTCACATAATCAACAGTGACCAAAATATACAAAAAACCAAAGGAAATAGGAAAAGGACCCTTAAAATCTATGCCCCTTACATCAAAAATCTAACAGAATAGTATGGGTTGTTTGGGTATCTCATGTCTCCTAGAAGTGTTCCCAGTGTGTTGGAAATGAGAGTATGACTTACAAAACACATGGGCATCATGGAATAATCTAGTCCAATATAATCTAGAGTCTAAGACTTTACTAGCTATCTGTTGGGGTCCAAAGTGTCTACCACAATCAAGTGTATGACAAAAATGTAAAATAGACTCAAACTCATGATCAGAAACACACCTCCTAATAACTTGATCACTACACTTGCACCATAGGTATGAATCACCCCAAAAATAAAATCTTGAATCACTCTTTAATTTTTTTAATTTATATTTCTTTAAATTTGTATAGATTTCAGAGGTAACAAGGTAGTTAACTAAATCTGCATACTAAGGATGCGTACCTGAGATGGCATAAAGATGATCATCATGGAAAGTGTCTTAAAGTGGTACCTGGTCCAAGGTGTCATCCTCTAGTGTGTGAGTAAGCCCACTCATGTGGTTTTCCACCAAGTTATATGACCCCTTCTTTTTCTTTATCTTAATATAAAATTCTTGAAGAAGAATCATCCATCGGATTAGCCTAGGATTTGCATTCGGATTCTTTAAGAGGTACCTCAGAGCTCCATGGTCAAAAAAAACAACTACTTTAGAGCCCAATAAATATGAACAGAATTTATCTAAAGAAAATATGATGGTAATAAAATCATTTTCTATGGTTGTTTAGTTTGATTAGGTTGAATCCAATGTCCTCAAATCATAGTAAATCACATGTGAACGTCCCTCCACTCTCTGAGATAAGAAAACTCCAACCGCGAAGTTGGAGGCATCACACATAAGCTCAAAAGGAAGCTCCCACCATGGAGGCTATATGATAGGTGGAGTGGTAAGATGTTTTTTTATCTCATTAAAGGAATTCCTGCAAGAATCATCAAACACAAAATCAGAATCCTTTTGAAGTAATCATGACATAGGAAGAGCAATCTTACTAAAATCTTTGATGAAGCGCCGATAAAATCCTGTATTCCCTAGGAAATATCTAATATCATGCACACATGAAGGATAGGTTAGGGATGAAATAATATTTACCTTATATCTATCAACCTATATCCCATGTTTTGACACTACATTACCTAAGACAATGTCATGCTCTACCATGAAATGACACTTTTTAAAGTTCATGACCAGATTCTTCTCAATACAATGATTCAAAACCTTTCCCAAACTATAAATACAATCATCAAATGAAGACCCATACACTATAAAATCATCCATAAATACCTATATGTAGGATTCAATGAAATCTGAAAAATTACTGATCATGCATCTCTGGAAGGTAGCTAGGGCATTGCAAAGTCCAAATGGAATCCTTCGGTAAAAAAATGTACCAAATGGAAAGTGAATGTTGTCGTATCCTGATCCTATGGATCAATAAGAACCTAAAAATATCTAGAAAATCCATCCAATAAACAATAGTGTGTTTTCCCAGCTAGTCTCTCAAGCATCTGATCAATAAATGGGAGGGGAAAATGCTCCTTGCGAGTGATTAGTTTTCTATAATCAATACACACACACCAACTCTTTTATACCCTCATTGGAACTAACTCATCTTTCTCATTTTTAATAACAGTAATACCACTTTTCTTTGGCACAACCTGAATAGGATTCATCCACTGGGAATCTAAAATGGGATAAATTATACTTGACTCGAGCAATTTTTCAACCTATTTTTTAACAACCTCCAAAAGTGTTGGATTGAGTCTCCTTTGCTGATACCTAAACGATTTATCCCCATCCTCCAAAAGAATACTATGAATGAAAAATGGAGGTTCTAATACTTGATATGTCATCCAAGGTCCACCTACAGATTCAAAAGTTTTTCTTCATGTTCAAAGGGTAGATTGTTAACAATTATAACAGGTAATTTCTCACCACTTAAAAAGTATGAGTATTTTAGATTTGGTGGTAATGGATTGATTTCTAATGTAAGGGGGTTTTTTATAGATGTATAAATTGAAATAACTGAAATATGTGCACAATGAACATGAGTATCAGAATATACATCATCAAAATCAGAGAATAAAGCATCAAATGCATCAGCATACTCAACAGCCATGTCATAATCAGAGTTCACATGATCAAAATCAGAATATGAATCCATTTAAAAATCAAACATAAGAGAGTCTTGTGTATTATAAATAGGTGTGGAAGTACTCTTAGACATCAAACTAGAACCAATACTCATAATCTCCCTAAGCATAGGACAATCAAATTCCATGGGGTTTTTATTTGGTGGTTCAAAATAGGAGATAAAAAATGAAGAATGGTCCTTTGAGGGGTACTTCATGGTGTCCATAACATTAAATATCACAACTTTATCCCCAAAATCCATGGAAAGTGTGACCTCATTGACATTTATGATAGTTTTTTCAGTTTTGAGGAAGGTCCTACCTAAGATAATGGGAGCATGAGAACTTACCTGATCATCCTCCATGTTAAGTATGTAGAAATCTGCTGGAAAGATCATGTCTCTTACCCAGACAAGTATATACTCAAGGAATCCCATTGGATATGCTACAGCTCTATTTTCCAAATACACCACTACTTTTTTCGGCTTCAACTCACCAACCTGTAAAGAAGAAAATACAGAGTGAGGCATTACATTTATGGAATCTCCTAAATCACAAAGAGAATTAGAAAAGTGTAACTCCCCTATAGTGTGTGGTATGGTGAATATCCTAGGATCCTTGAACTTTTTTGGCATTACTAGAGTTGGTGTAATGAGTGCTGACACATTCCTTCCAAGATTGATCCTCTCATTTACCTTGAGCCCTCTTCGATTAGTAAAAAGTTCTTTTAAAAATTTGGCATACCTTGGTATTTGTTTAATGGATTCAAGTAAATGGATTTTGATCTCCACATAATTTAATGTATCTCATGGTGTCTCACTGATGGTGGTAGTCAGTTTATCCTGACAGTGTCTCACTTCCTATAGTGCCTCTTTTCCAACAGTTTTCCATTTCTGCTACCAGTGTCAGGTTTTCCCAGTTTTATGACTTTTATGATGGGAATTGGTATTAATGATAAAATTGATGGATTTTAGAGACATTTTAGATTGTTTTAATTATATATATTTTTCCTAAGAGTTTTGAGGCTTTGAAATGGTCAAAATGTATGATCTTAGTTAGATCTTCCTTTAATGGAAAATTAAAACTATATCTAATCCGTGACTCGGATCAGATCTTCCTAAAGCTGAAATATTTTTCACCTTGTTCATTACTTCTTGATTTCTCTTTTTATAGGATGTTCCAAATATCTCTTCCCATAGGAATTGTGTGGCCAGGTTGGGAAAATTGGTTTGTGCTTCCCTGGAGAATCACATGTTGTACGTGTGCCCCTATTTTGGGCGCAACCAGGAAGTGTCGATCATTCTTATTCCAAGTAGGTTTTCCTTCATCTTTCTTAATTGTGCATCATGCAAGATAGGTATGTAGATGTTTCCCCTTTTGAATATAGTTGATTCCAGATTAATAAATATAATAAAATTGGTTTAAAAGTCAATATACAGGGGCTGGGGTAAAGTGACGCATGATCTTATTGTATGTTTGATATTATTGATATTGTGATTTTTATGTGCTAACTACCAACTGAAAATAATGGTCGTTGGGGGTTCTTGTTTGTGCACTAGATGGTATGTGGAATGCATGTTTTTTTATTTTTGTTGAATAGTTATATATAAAATTTGGTTAACCATGTATATTTGGATAATAAATGGATGCCCCAAGATCATACAGTTTCTATAATAACCCCTAAATTAAAAATTGGAATTAAATAAGGGATGCCTTATTAAACCTAAAAATGTTTTTTTTCTTGATACGCATGATGGTTTGATGTGTGGGATTGCTATGGTTTGTGTGTGTGGGAGAAGTGGATGACATGTGGTCATGCAGTGGGGTTGTGATGGGTGTGGTATGATTATGTAGTGGGGCTGTGAAACTGGTTGTGTTGTAATGTGTTGATGGATGTGATTGTGAGTTGGGGGGTTGGTTTTGTTGATATGGTATTCTAGTCAGATAGGTTTGAATAAGGATAATAGTGGTTGGTGTGGGTTTTTTCTGAGATTATTTTTATTAATAACATCCAAAAAGATTCATCATGTATATAGAGGTCGTTATGATGTGTCTTTAATGTGAAGTGTGTTATTTTACCATGATTGTTACTATGTTTATTGTTGTGTGTCATGCCTAATAGTTTTCTATATAGTGATGGAATGAATAAATAATTGTTTAATAAAGTTTGGAATGGATTGGGTTGGATTGGTTAACAAAATAGAAATGGTTAAATGAATTGGTTGGGAATGTGAAATGGGATTTGGGGCTTGATGTGTGGCATTGTGCATTTAGAGGTAGCACCAAAGGTGATAGTGTTGTGAGTTGGTGGTTTGACTGAGAACTCATAGGTTTGTCTTGATTGTTTGGTATCATATATATATATATATATACTTGTATTTTCCTTTGTGATTTCTATTTGTACCCCACCCTAGTTGAGCACTATGTGTCGAACACCCCCATCATCACAGGGGAGGGTGTATTTCCCAAACATTCGATGAGGAGTATAAATGGATGGGTACCCAATCTTTTTCACTCTCTCTTCTAGGAGAGGTAGGTATGGCACAGACTGTGATGGATGGAGGTATTTCAGTGATTTATATGTTGGTTGTGATAGACGAGGCGTTTGCGGGTGAGGTGTTTTGTGGACCAGGTGTCTTCGGATGAGATGTGATAGCTCAGGTGTTTACAGGTGAGGTGGTTTGTTTCCCAGGTGTCTTCGGGATGATTTTTTATGTTCCTTCCTAGGTGTCTTCAGGATGAGATGTGATGTGATGTGTTGTGAGGCTCAGGTGTGTGCAGACAGGATGTGTTATGAGGCCGAGGTGTGTGCGGGTGAGATGTGTTATGAGGCCCAGGTATGTGCGATAGGGATGTGTTGTGAGGCCCAAGTGTGTGCGATCATTATGTGATGTGGTATACATAAGGTATGGGAGTGTCGGTACGTACGGTGTTGGGTGAGAGCGACATACCAGTGGGAGAGTGGTTTGAGGTACCCTATCATCGATGTGTTTTACTCTACTTTATATTACTTGACTTGTGTTACTTGGTGAACGTGCCTTGGTGAGGTTGGGTTTGATTAGTATACCTACTTAGGTGTTGTTTGGATCTACTATTTTCTCACAGTGGAATTATTATTCTTCTTTCACATGTGCATGAGAGACTTTGGTTTTCTTATTGAGTATACTTGTATGCTTAACCTATGTATATAAAACTATTTTTAGGTTTCCATGAAGATTTCACAGACCATGCTGGACCTTACTAGCTCATATCCTTGATAGTTGATGAGTCATTGCTTTAGATTTACTTTTGGGTATTTACTATGGAGACTTTATTATATCAGTTCTATTTATACATGCATGTGGGATGGTTTGGGATTATCTTTTATATATGTATTGGAGTTGTTGTGGATAATTCGTCTTATATCCTGATCTTGTTTCATTATAAAGGATAATGTCTCTCATGTTGTGATATTTTTACACCCTTGTTTCTAGTCTCCAACCCGGGGCCTGTTGGAGGCAGGAATCGGGGTTCATTATCTCTCTTTCTTCATTACCAGTCCAGGAGGGGTATCCTTGGAGGTAGGGGTTGTGAAAGAGTGTTATGAGAGGTTATTATTGAGAGATAGGATGAAGTTTGGAGTTATTCACAGTGAGGATTTCATGGGGTGGTATGTCAACATCTTCAGCTGACCTTGGTTCATGACATAGGCCAGAGATACCATCTAGGGCATGAGATTTTTGTTGGAAACAAGGCTATTCTTTGCTGGAAATAGAGTATAGTTTGCGCTTTTTTTTCAATATTCACATATAAGGTTAGGGTGTTTGCAAGGAAAGGGATATTACAGTTCAAACAGACAACAGTATTGAAGGTTGGGTCATTTCCCAGGTATGTTTTTGGAAAAGGAAGTTGCGCGCAAGTTTGAAGGTGCATTTGAAAGTTGTGTGCAAGGTATGTTTTTGGATCATCACTTCAAAATATGGAAAAGAAAAAAATAACGTGAAAGATTTAAAATGTGCGCAAAATATGAGGATGTGTGGAAGAGAATTATGTGCCCAATGTGATGTCAAAATTGGTTTTATGTTCTCATCAATAATCTTGTACATGGTATCATCAAGGCCTATAAATAGGTGGCTACCCCCATGAAAGACTTAGAACTTTTTCCAATGAAGATCTGGTGTCTCTGTCGCATGAAAGAGTTGTGCACAAAAGACTTTTACACAATAAATCTTGTGTGAAAAGTGTTCATTTAATCTTTAAATACCAAGTGAAACTTATGGTATAGTTGTTAAAATGATAAGGTTTGTGCGAAAAATAAAAGTTGCATGAAATTTATCTTGCACGACAATCCCCAAACTTGCGCGCAAGAAGAGGTGTTCCATGCAAGTGCAGTGTTGAGCTTCTAACTGGCTTTGAATATCTATTTTTTTTGTTCAATTCTTTCAATTGTATCAATACAGGACTTTGAAGCGAGTAGAGTCTCATTCTAGATAGAGACAAAGACTTCAATTCCAATCTATTTAAGTGACCTTTAAGTCGATAAACCAAGTTAGACTTCTCTCAAAGCAGTGATCTAGGGGGATTTGACATAAGTGTTCTGAGAGATGCAGTGAGATATCCCTAAATTTTTTAAAGGTAGTGTTCTTGACATAGAGTGACTATGTATAAACTCTTATTTCCACAACTAGTGAATATTAGTGGATTTTGGTACGAATGACACACTGTCAGTGTATGCTCTTTGGACTAGCCCTCAATTGTGAACCAAGTAAAATTGTTTGTGTTATCTCTCTGCATTTGAATATTTGATTGTTTCTCAATTACATCGTATAAGTTTAACTAGTTTCTACCAATGTGGTAACAAGATCTGTCACTTTAGGATAAAAAGTTGACACCCTGATTTACCCCTCCCCTTTCAGGGTGTTCTAGGGTCCTACAATTTTAGGTCCCCCCGTGATCTAGTGTATGGACTCTGAGATTATTAAACGACCAAGTGGGATGGACCTGATTATAGGGTAGAGACCTGGAAAAGGTACATGCCTTATAATGACTTGTGTTCTTGTTTGAATTAGGATTTTTGGTGAAGGTTAAAATTTATAAAATGAATGAAATGGATTATAATAAATCTTAATGAAATTCAATACTACCCAGGCTTAGGAAATACTTTTTTCCCTTTCAGCTATGGATCCTGGTTATCGTCTATGTGTGGATCAGGTGGTGGAGGTTCAGTAGGATAATCTGTTTGATCTTTATAGGTTTGATCTAGTTGAGGAGGATAATCAATGGTAGAGGACATTTCCCTCTTTCCATCAATAGGCCTTGGGGAAGTATGTGAGAAGTGTTTTATATGTGGAGACTCAGAGTTGGCTAGAGGAGCTAGAGATCGCTTTTAGTTTGATCTAAGACCCAAAAAGGTATTAGTCCCCTTTGGTGGTTAGTCAGATTTGGGGTGTTTCACATCATTGGTGGACGTTATACCCAGGAGAGTGGAAGGAGGCAGACATTTTTGGGGTTGAATTCCAAAAGGAGTTCTAAGTGGAGTTCCTTTCATTGACCATGAAGGCTGAGAAGAGGCAAGAACTACTCTACCTTCAGTAGGGTAGTATATCAGTGTGGGATCTAGGAATAAATTTCAAGGATATTCTACATTTTTTCCCATATATTTTTTCAAATGATGGGTCTCGTGTGATAAGTCTTGAGGAGGCACTCCATCCTTCTATCCAATATGTTGTTACTCCTTTTACGTTTCCAATGTACTTTGAGGTTCAAAAGAAGGTAGAGGTGATTGAACGGATTCAATCAAAAAGAGGTCTACCATAATAGGGGATCCATCAGAGTTCTTATAGAGGAAAAGTTGTTGGTGGGAGTTCTTAGGTGCCAGGACCTTTAAGGTTTCCACTAGTAGGGAGTCAACCTCAGTAGCTTCCTTTCTGGCCTTTTGGTGCCAGTGGTTTTTGTGCTTTTCCTGAGAGCTTTGGACCAGTTTGTTTTGGTTGTGGGGTTCATGTTCATCTCCAAATCTAGTGCTTATTAGTTCCCTGACCTCAATTTGGTGTAGGTGTATAGGTTCATTGCAAGCCTCAGCGTCAGTTTCTAGTGAGACCATTTCAGCAGCACAGTTATTAGGCTTTTTCTCCATCGAGGGAAGATAGAGAAGATAGTGGTTGACCTTAGGATGTTCTTCATGTTCAGGGATTGTGACCTGATCATGGCCATGGATGTGGTCATCAGAAGAGGTTCATAGGATTTGGGTGTGTTCAGTTGCACGTGGTGGAGGTAATAGTTTCAGCAGGGCCAAAAATCATCAGAGGTACGATTAGTTTGTTTAGTACCCTTATTTGTGCCATATTTGATTCAGGAGCTTCACACTCCTTTGTTGTACTTACTCTAACCCATACTCTGGGACTATATATAGAGATTATTTTTGTGCCCCTAGTGTTGAGTATTCCATTTGGAGGCCATACCATCTTGTTTGATGTGTGTCGAGGTATAGACTGATGATGGGACCGCATCACCCCCATGGGGATCTTTTCTTGCTACAGATGTAGTCATATGATGTCATCATCAGCATCAACTGGTTGTATTCCATTTGTGTTGTTATCAACTAATTTTGGAGAAGATTTGTGTTTTTGGATGTGGACAGTCTGTGTGTAGTTTTCTTTAGTGAGCGGAGTTTCTAGGTGGGCAGCTGACATGTGGATCCCCTTTTCTACATGTTGGATGAGCTGTTAGTAGAATCAGTTGACACCAAAATGGTGAAGATTCCAAGGTTCATTGGGGATTTCCTAGATTTTTTTTCTAAGGATTTTGTGATGCTACCTCCTTAATGTGATGTTGAGTTCAAGATAGACTTATAGCCCAGTGCATCTCTGATTTCGATGTCTCCTTATCATATAACACCTTCTGAGTTGTGGGAGTTGAGGATTCAGATAGATTATCTGATGCAGAGGGGTTTTATATGGTCCAATGCGTCTCTGTGGGGTGATTTGGTGTTGTTCTCAAAGAAGGAAGATGGTGATATGAGGTTGTGTATAGACTACCAGAGGTTGAATCAGGTGATGGTCAAAAAACATTACCCTCTTCTAAAGATAGAAGATATTTTCAACCAGCTTAGAGGGGCAAGTTGGTTTTCTAAGATCAATCTACGATCTGGATATCAACAGTTGAGGGTGAAGGAGGGTAATATCCCAAATACTACCTTACGATATAGTTATGGGTACTTCAAGTTTATAGTCATGTCATTCAATGTTACAAACACACCAGTCATATTCATGGGTCTTATGAACTCCGTGTTCTGTGAGTTCCTAGATCAATTCATCATCGTATTCATTGATAATATCTTAATCTACTCAAAGTTAGAGGAAAAGGATGCTGAGAATATCAAAATTGTCTTGTAGGTTCTTCGATTCCACCATATCTATAAAAAGTTTTCCAAGTGTAAGTTATGGACACAATAGGTGTATTTACTTAGTCATGTGGTGTATCAACAGGGTGTGGCAGTTGACTCGTCGAAGGTTGAAGTAGTTGTTTCTTGGTTAGCACCCAAGAACATGTTCGGGGTTCGCAGTTTCCTTGGTATCGCGGGCTATTATTAGAGGTTTTTACCTGATTTATCTCGAGTAGTAGCCTCTTTAATGGCTTTGACTGGGAAGGACCAGGCTTTTGTGTAGAGTGATCAATTCCAGGCAGTGTTCGGTTTCCTGAAGGAGAATTTTTTAGTGTCCCTGTGCTCTAGATGCCTAAGGAAGGGGTAATGTTTGAGTTGTTTTGTGGTGCTTCTCATCTCGGTTTGGGATACGTGCCAATGCAGCAGTGAGTGGTGATCTCTTATGATTCTAGGAATTTACATCCACATGATCATAACTACATTACCCACAATCTAGAACTAGCAGCAGTCGTTTTTGGCTAATTTTTTTGTGGAATTACATTATTGAGGAGGGCTTTTTGGTCTTCACATATCACAAGAGCTTGAGTTATATCTTTTCATAGTGATATATTAACTTGCGGTAGCAAATATAGATGTAGTTTCTTCAGGATTATGATTTTGATATCTCTTAAAACTCAGGAATGGGGAACATTGTAGGCAATTATTTGAGAAAAAATTCATAGAAGGATGTTGTTCAGGAATCTATAGATACTTGGAGAGTAATGGAGGAGTTTTCATCCTTAAAATTAGATGCAAGGGTGGATGGTGGTAGAGGATATTGGTTTCAGATGACGGTGAAATATTCTCAGATATAGAAAGTGGAGGAGTCTCAATGGCGAGACTCAAAGGCAGAGATGATACACAATCATTTTGTCCATGGTGATGCTTTGGAGGGATGGTCAGAGGATGTTCAAAACCAGATGTTGTTTCATGAAAGGTTGTTTGTTCTAGTTGTAATGTGTAATGGAGTCCTTTATGAGTTTCATAACTCACCTTTGGCAGTACACCATGGAGTTTCCAAGATGTACCATGGCTTGAGGATGCAGTTTTGGTGGCTCGAGATAAAATGGGAAGTGGTGGAGTCTGTGGAAACGTGCTTGGTTTTCCAGAAGTTAAAGGCTAGTCATTATGTTCCTGGTGGTTTGTTGTATCCCTTGGATATTCTTGAGTGTAAATGGGAAGACATCTCGATGGATTTTATCATAGGGTTACCCATATCTCTGGGAGGTTGTGATGTTATCTGGGTGATAGTGGATCAGTTGAAGAAATTGGCCCACTTCTTAGTGATCAAGGAGTTGGGCGTAGTGGATGCTTTGGCTAAGAGGTACATGGATGATGTGGTGTGGTTGAATGAAGTTTTGAGGTCCATTGTCTTGGATAGAGACACACAGTTTACCTCACAAGTCTGGAGGGGATTATAGAATTCTTTCAGAACCCAATTATGACTTACCACTTCTTTCCACCCCCAGATAGATGGGAAGATAGAATGGACTATCCATACATTTGAGGATATGTTGTGAGTGTCCGTCTTGGACTTTGGTGGATCTTGGGTATGACACCTTCCCTTGGTAGAGTTCTCTTATAACAATAGCTATCACTCTTCCATTGGTATGGCTCCATTTGAGGCTTTGTATGGAAGACCATGTCATTCTCTGTTGTGTTGGGTGGAGGTTGTGTAGATAGTTGTTATTGGTCTTGATACGGTGCAGAGCACGACAAAGAAAGTTCATCTTGTTCATGAAAGGATGAAAGCAGCGCAGGACCGGAAAAAGTTGTATGCCAATCGTAGGAGAAGGCCTTTGTAGTTTGAGGTTGGGGACCATGTGTTCTTAAAGGTTTCCCCTTGAAAAGTCTAGCGAAGGTTTGGAAGAGGGAGTAATCTTTCACCTAAGTTTATTGGACCCTTTGAGGTGTTGGGGAGAGTTGGTGAGGTGGTGTATCATTTGGTGTTGCCTCTATGGTTAAAGAGTATCCATGATTTCTTTCACATCTCTCAGCTTCATCAGTATCTTCACGATTACTCCCATGTCATTGAATGGGGAGAGTTAGATATTGAGGATGACGTGACTTTTTGTGGAATGACCAGTAGAGATCCAGGATCCTCGAGAGAAGGTGTTGCATGGACGGACCCTTCCTTTGGTTCATGTGTTGTGGATTCATGGTGTAAAATAGGAGAGTACTTATGAGCAAGAGATGCAGATGTGTTCCCAATACCCAAAGTTTTTTTAAACTTTTCTTTTCTCTGTTTTACCTTGTAATGTGATGTTTGGAACCTATTTTGTGAAATGAGCTATCTTTATTTATTGCAATGTGTGTGGTGTGATGTGTGATAAATTCATGACATATGAAAATGGGAGGACCTAATTCCTAATCAAAACACATTAAATACTATGTGATTAATCCCATGCGGGTGAGTCAGTGCTGCCTAGAGCGGATAATATCTTGACATGGAGGATGAAATTCCCTGATTCATGTGTTCAGGAAGGTGTAGTTTGTTGTGTGTTTCATAGTGGTTTTTTGGTAGTGTGGCTATTTCAGAGGAGGAAACTTGTGGTTGTGTAGTGTTTTTTTTGGTCGTTTGGGTTGATGTGTCAACAACCATTATGATAAGGCCTGGTTAGCAGATGTTGGAGGAGGTGTTTTTGGGTGTAGAGGTTTCCACACTAACTTTGATGTGTCTAGTTGATAGCAGTGTTTCAAGTGTGATGATATCCTTAAGAGGTATCTCGAGGGATGGTTGTTTAGACCCTTCCTCTCTTTCCTTTCGGGTTGGTTTTGAATTCTTGAGGGTGGGAATAATTTGAGAGGCATCTGATGCAATGGCCCGGACCTTTCTAGTCTATTACTTTGGGGGAAATCTGGTTTTTGAAGTGTTCTGGGAATTCAGGGTGAATTTTTCAATACTTTTCAAAATTCCTAGTTTTCCAAGTTTTACAACATTATCTCATCCCAATGGTGTCTCGCGCTGGCGGTGTATCGTACCAATGGTGCCTCGTGCCAATAGTGTCTCACCCTAGCAGTAGCTCACCCTAGCAGTGTCTCATGCCAATGGTGCCTTGCGCCAATGGTGTCTCACCCTGGTGGTAGCTCACCCTAGCAGTGTCTCACCTTGTAAGTAGCTCATTCTAGGGGTGGATCACCCTAGCGGTGGCTCACCCTAGTGGTGGCTCACTTGTGGTGCCTCATTTGGCAGTGCCTCATCCAGTGGTGTCTCACTGGAAGTACCTCATCCAATGGTGTCTCGTTGGCGGTGCCTCGTGCCTGGTGGTAAATCACCCTGGTAGTGTCTTGTCTGGCAGTGCATTATCTAAAGGTTCCTCACTCGATGGTGTATCACTTGTGGTGGTAGGGGTTTCATCCTAATGGTGCCTCACTTCCAATGGTGCCACTTTTCCAACAGTTTTTCATTTCTGCTACCAGGGTCAGGTATTCCCAGTTTTACAACTTTTATGACAGAAATTGGTCTTAATGACTAAATTGATGGATTTTAGAGTCATTTCAAATTGTTTTAATTATATCTTTTTTCCCTAATATTTGGGATGCTTTGAAATGGTCAAACTTTGTGGTCTTGGTCAGATCTTCCTTTAATGGAAAATTAAAATCGTATCTAATCCATGACTCGAATCAGATCTTCCTAAAGTTGAAATATCTTTCCCCTTGTTCATTCCTTATTATTTTCTCTTACTACAAAACTTGTTGAACCCTATTACCATAGGATTCGTGTGGCCAGGCTGGGGAAATTGGTTTGTGCTTCCCTGGAGAGTCACATGTTGTACGCGCGCCCCTATTTTGGGCGCAACCAGGAAGTATCGATCATTCTTCTTCCAAGTAGGTTTTCCTTCATCTTTATTAATTGTGCATCATACAGGATAGGTATATATATGCTTTCCCATGTGAATATAGTTTATTCCAGATTAATAAATATAATCGAATTGGTTTAAAAGTCAATATATAGGGGCTGGGGTAAAGTGACCCATGATCTTGTTGTATGTTTGATATTATTGATATTGTGATTTGTATGGGATAACTACCCACTGAAAATCATATTCATTAGGGGTCCTTGTTTGTGCGCTGGATGGTTTGTGGAATGCATGTTGTTTGGTTTTTTTTGAACGGTTATATATAAAATTTGGTTAACTGCGTATATTCGGATAATAAATGGATTCCCCAAGATTATACAATTTTTGTGATAACCCCTAAATTAAAAATTGGAATTAAATAAGGGATTCATTGTTAAATCTGAAAATGTGTTTTTCCTTGGTACACATAGTGGTGTGATGTGTGGAATTGTTTTAGTTTGTGTGTGTGGGAGAAGTGGATGACATGTGGTCATACAGTGGGGTTGTGATGGGTGTGGTATTATTATGTAGTGGGGCTGAAAAATCAGTTGTGTTGTAATGTGTTTCTAGATGTGGTTTTGAGTTGGGGGTTGGTTCTATTGATATGGTATTCTGGATGTATGGGTTTAAAGAAGGACAGTAGTGATTGTTATGGGTTTTTTCTGAGATACTTTTCATTAATAACATCCAGAAATATTCATCCCATATCTAGTGGTCAGTATGATGTTTCTTTAATGCGAAGTGTGTTATTTTACCATGAATGTTATTGTATTGCTTGTTGTGTGTCATGCCCGATAGTTTCCTGGATAGTGTTGGAATGAATAAATAATTGTTTAATAAATTTTGGAATGGATTGGGTTGGTTTGGTTAATGGAATGGAAATAGTTAAATGAATTGGTTGATAATATAAAATGGGATTTGTGGCTTGATGTGCGGTGTTGTGTATTTAGAGGTATCAGTAAAGGTGATGGTGTTGTGAGTTAGTGGTTTATCTGATAACTCATAGGTTTGGCTTGAGTGTTTGGTATTACACACACACACACACACACTTTTATTTTACTTTGTGATTTCTATCCGTACCCCACCCTAGTTGAGAACTATGTTCCAAACACCCTTATCGTCACGAGGGAGGGTGTATTTCTCAAACATCTAGTGAGGAGTACAGATGGCTGGGTACCCTCTATTTTTCGCTCTCTCCTCCAAGAAAGGTAGGTATGGCATAGGCTGTGATGGATGGAGGTATGATAGTGTTTTATATGGTTTTTGTGATAGCCCGGGTGTTTGTGGGAGAGGTGGTTTGTGTCCCAGGTGTCTTCAGAAAAGATGTGATAGCTTAGGTGTTTACGAGCGACGTGGTTTGTTTCCCAGGTGTCTTTGGAATGAGTTGTGACATGCCTTCCCTTGTGTATTTGGGATGAGATGTGATGTGATGTGTTGTGAGGCATAGGTGTGGGTGGGTGGGATGTGTTGTGATGCCCAGGTGTGTGCGGGAAATATGTTATGTGGTATATGGAAGGGATGAGAGCGTCAGGACGTACGATGTTGGGCGATAGCGGAATACCAGTGGGAAAGTGGTGTAGGGTACCCTACCATCGATGTGCATTACTCTACTTTATATTACTTGACTTGAGTTAATTGTTGAGTGTGTCTTGGTGGGATTGGGTTTGGTAAGTATACTTACTTAGGCTCTATTTGGATCTATTGTTTTCTCACAGAGGAATTAGTATGTTTCTTTCGCATATGCACGAGAGACTTTGGTTTTATTACTGAGTATACTTGTATGCTCACCCTACGTATATAAAACTATTTTCGGGTTTCCAGGAGGATTTAACAAACCCTATTGGACCTTACTATCTTGGATCCTTGATAGTTGTTAATTCGGTGCTTTATCTTTACTTTTGGGTATTTACTTTGGAGACTTTATTGTATCGGTTCTATTTATACATGCATGTGGAATGGTTTGGGCTTCTCTTTTATATATGTCTTGGATTTTTTGTGGATGATCCATTTTATCTCCCAGTCTTGTTTCATTATAAAGGGTAATATCTCCCATGTTGTGAGATTTGTACACCCTTGGTACTAGTCGTCAACCTGGGGTCTACTATAGACGGTACTTAGGGGTCATTATCACGCTTTCTTCATTGTCAGCCCAGGAGGGATATCCTTGGAGGGAGGGGGTCATGACATTGCTCCCTTTTTATTTTCAAGGTGCCCTACTAGGTATGAATATACAGATGATATACAGATCAATAATGACCTTGGTAGACCTGGTTTCGGTGGAGCATAGCAGTTCTTAGTGTTGACCGTGTTCGATGGTTAGCCTTGGAGATTGTGAATTAGGCTCAGTCTTTCCCTCTTTTTAGTTGTTGTCGTGTTGTGAGATCATTTTTGGTTGGGTGTGTATTTTGTCTCTTTATACTTTTGCATCACACTGCTTTACTTTGATATATTTACTAAAGGTTGTTGCTACTAACACAAAACGGGGAAAGGGCAGTGCTAGGTTTTATTAGTGCTAAATAGAAAATGCTGATAAAAGGGGGGCCTTTATCAGTTCTAGCTAAAAGTGCTGATAAAAAATTTTAATAAAAAATATTATTAATTTATATAAAATTATTATATTTATATTCAAAAATAATATTTATTTCTATACATTAAATAAAAAACTCATGTTTATAATTAATATATATTTTTTAATAATTCAAATATATATATAATGTTTTAAAAAAAAGTATTTATAAGATTATAATTATATATATATATATAAGATTATAATAAATTAAATTGGATAGTAAATATATTTATTAGATTTATTAGATTTATTAGATTTAAATTTATTAGATTTGTTAGATTTGTTAAATTTATTAGATTAATTATTGACGCCTCCAACTTCACGGTTGGAGGTGTCTTATCTCATAGGGTGGAGGGACGTTCACATGTGATTGCCTATGCTTCGAGGACATTGGATTCAGCCCAATAAAACTATGCAACCATAGAAAATGAGTTTATTGCCATCATATTTACTTTAGATAAATTTCATTCATATTTATTGTGCTCAAAAGTAGTTGTTTTTTTCTGACCATGCGGCTCTGAGGTACCTCTTGAAGAAGCCGAATGTAAAGCCTAGGCTAATCCAATGGATGATCCTTCTTCAAGAATTTTATATTGAGATAAAGGAAAATAATGGGTCAAAGAACTTGGTGGCATACCACATGAGTCAATTTGAAAGGTGTTATCATGGGTGCCCTCAAATGATTAGTGGTTTTTAGGGTACTTAGGTTCAGCAGAGTGGCTGACCAAGGTTGTCTCTCAAAGCGGCACTAATTGAAACAACTTTTTAAGGTTATTATTAAAATAAAATAAAAGATAAGAAACAAACTACATAAAAATTATGGGGGGTTTTTTACTACTTATAAACCTTGATGAAGTATTTTGGAAGAAGATTGCATGTTTTTTTTAAATGAAATTCGATTAATAAGACACAATAAGAGGATATTTTTTTTAAAACTATTTTTATAAAGCGTAATAGATATAACTCCACCTATTCACTTATTTATTAATCATTATTATTTAAATTAACATAAAATTAATAATGATCTCCAAATTTTTTAACCCTCAAACCCTACGAGAATTAACTTTACCATAAAGATGAAAAGAGTTGAACCCTAGGCAAACATTGGAGCATACAATCGCAGCACCCTACTTTAGTTGTAATTATAAGGCTAGCTTATGGTCAATAGTAAATTAAGGAATAAATAAATTCTATAAATAATGTTTTAATTGAGTTTAGGGACTATATTTTAACTCTAAAAATTTATCCTGTATGGTTTTATTTTTCCGATTAAGGTCGCGCTCTCACAATTTACACAAAATCTCAACCTCACGTGTTTTTGTGTTAATTGTTCAATTGCTTGATTAGTTTCTTCTAATTTAAAAACTCAATTAAAAGATCATATTAATTGACTTACATTATCTCATTGATTATAAATAAATTAATTAATAAGGTTAGAGTAAGATCAATTACTAAAAAGAACTACTCTTCCATGGGTGATGTAGTCATCGTAGAAACATATTGCATTTGCAAAGGCTTAGAAAGGGTATAACTCAACATTGTTTCTAATATTGATTTCCTACCCAAATAGTATGATAAAGTAAGAATAAAATAGAGTAAAATAGGGGAATATAGAAGAAAATATAAGAAATAGAAGAGGAACAAAGAAGTTTATTATGAAAACAAAAATATTACAAAGCAAGAAAGAGATGAAGGATTCGATGGAGGGATCCTTGCTTCAAGAGATCCTCGTATGAGTATAAGGAGTTATATAACCTATAAGGTGGTGAGAGGAATCCTCTATAACTCAAAAATGGAAGCACTTCACTCCTTGGACAAACTTCCAAATGGGGTACCCAAGGTGTCAATTTATAGCCAAAACGGGGAGTGGTTTTGGGCACCTAGTTTTCAAGATACCACTTGTGTATCGGTTTTGAGTTGGAAAATGGAATTATCTAGATTTTTACAAAATATAAAAGTTGTATTCTATCATATTTAATATATCAATTTCAAATTTGGAATCCATTGGAAGATTATAGTGCGAGATATGGCTGAAATACAGAACCAAATCATTGAATTCGTGTAGATTTTGTCCCCTAGACAGATTGGTTCGGATGGACCCCTTAATGAAGGAATTGGGATTTGTTTTCTTGAGATGAGTTGTATCCCATTAAGTTTTAGAGAGGTCCACAAAATTTTATCCCATTTTAAGGAACTTATTTTTAGCAATGTCCAAAACAGTGGACGGATGTCCTTGGGCTTCCATGCAGTTTGGCCCATTTCCCTTCTAGATCATCTCCAACCCTCCAAATCACCTCCTCCTATAATGAAATCACCAAAAAATAATAATTTCCCTTTTTAAAAGTGATAAAAATTTAATAATTGAATAAAATGGGATGTGAAATTTGAGATAATATTTTTAATTTTAAATACAAAACTAGTTTAAAATAGTGATGTAGGGGTGAAATAAAGCAGTGAATTGTGATGCGATCGCACCCTCACACTTACCCTTTTGCACTCCTGAGAAAAACCTCATATCATTTATTCTAAAAAAATTGTAAAAAGTAAACATCAATATCAAATCAAAACAAATTTTAAAACGCATATCCTTGAGATCAACAATTTCACACCAAGAAAAAAAAGATATCATGCCTTATAAAAATACATTATTTCAAGTTCTACATTTATATCATTAAATATATTTCCACTTCATTTGTCCTCCCATGCACACAAAACACTTACCTCACTTTCATTTTATCTCATCACAAAAATTTCAATTTTTCAGCAATTTATTTTTCATCCAAACTCATACAAGGGTCACCATAGGCTTGATAAATTCCTACATCGCCACCCGATGTGAGTCAAGGACATATGTTTATCATGAGGAATTTTCAGGTTTGTTCTGTGGATTTTGGTTGGTAGGATCTATATGTGAAAAATTATGAGTCTGAATGAGGATGGATTGACTCTTTTTGAAGCAAAATTACATTATTCTAATTTTCACTTAAGTATGGTCTCCTCCTCACTCCCCTTAGTAACAATTCAGCTCCATCTTCATGAAAACTCTTGTAAATTTCACGCCATTCATAATTTATGCAAAAAATAATGTCAATCTTCTCAAACATAGTTTTTTCATAAAATCTCCATATAGGCACAACTTTCTTTCTTCAGTGGAAGCTCCAGAAAGGCACAACTTCTTTTTTCATGAAAGCTCCAGAAAGGAACAATTTTCAACAAAATGATTTTTTTTAGTAATAAACACATCTCTTTGGAATTTAATTTTCCACCCAAAGTATCACAAAATGTGGCAGCACAACACAAGATAGATTCCCCCACACTTAATTTCAACTAGATTGTAAGCACCCCAACCCCAGAAGCCCGGAGTCGGTTCTCTGGATATGGTGGGTAATTTTTTTCATACAAAGAGAAAAAATTAAATTACACATCATATCCCTTCAAGAGGAACTTTTTGGTTTAGGTTTTGTATAAACAGACGCAACAGCCTCACTCCTTCAATACTGAGATAATATTAAATTCCAAATCTTGGTAGAATCTACTAACCTGTAAAAATACATTAAAACATAGGGTAAGCATTTAAAATACTTAGTAAGGGTTTTTAAAAATACTTAATACAGCTTTTGAAAACATCCTTTGAAAATAGAACACACATACTCAAAGTAATTCCTTAAAAGCAAACATCACTGCATTTCAAAGGTTGCTAGAAAACAATTACTGGGATTCCACACAAGAGTACATTCATTTATGAGAAGGCTGTTAATTGAAAATGTTATAACATAAGCATGCTTGTACATAAGTTCATGGAATACTAAAATATAAATAAGCATGTCATACAAGATATTTAAACACTACTGAGTAGGAACATTATCAGAGTTGCGCATAAACAATTTCATTACAACTTATCACATAAGAAGGCACAAGATTAAATGAAATACTGACATATGAATTAAAATTCTAAAATGAAAACTAATCATACTTCATAACTATTTTATCGTATTCCATGTCCATTTAATCTAATACTCATAGGTAATGGCTCTAAACCAAGGATATTCTACTAGGCGAATAATCACTTGGTTGGTCATAGACTATAACATAGTGAGAGAATGTATACTGTAGGACTCATGGTCTCTATGTCAAGGCATCGTGCCATGACCTAAGGGTAAAAACCCACATAAACAGTCTCATGAGAACTTTTTATGAATCGAGGAGCTTACTTTTACCGGTCTCTAACCCAGAGGGCTTACTTTTACCAATCCCTAACCTGGAGGACTTACTTTAACTAGTCCCCAACCTGGAGGGATTTCTTTTAACCGATCCCCAACCCAGCAGTCCAATACATTCCTCATATTTCTGTAAGTTTTGATATTCAAGGTGTCCCATACCACTTTGAATATTTAACTTTTATTTTATATTACCCAAGTTTTCTCATACCACTTTGGGTAATTTAATTCATTATTTAATATTACACAAGGTGTCCTATACCACTTTGAGTTATTGGGATCTTAATTCATTATCATGAAATGTATGCATTATTGAGTGCAACAATAAATAAAATGGATAATTAAACCATTTAACATTTAATCCATAATTACATGATATGACAGTGAACATTGAAAATATAGCAGTAACACTTTATCAAAGGCATGTATGGTTTAATATACATTCTTTGTACACTAGATAAATGCTAAAGCATATAAAATGATGTATGAGAAGATTTTTTCACACGATATGTTAAAATGATAACTCTTTAAAATTCTTTTTTCATAAAAAAGAAATACTTAAATTAAACACTTGTCATTAAATATGGTGATAAACATGTCATTGAACTTGAAAATAAATTAAACCTTAATTTGATTAACTAATAACATTCACCATAGCAGGTTTATCAAAAAAATGAACACAACATGTTAAAATGATCCCACAAATCCCTAATCCTCTAATATATCTTAATCAAGCCAAAATACATCTTTTTAATTCATAAAACACAACAAGGGTAAAAGTCAATATAACTTCTTTAATTAAACAAGATCATTAGTGTATACTTATATACAAAATACATATTGGTTTAGAGAACACCAAAATAATCTTTTATTAAAATCTTACATGTATTACTTGCATTAAAGGATGAATTAGTCCAGGTAATTATTACTTGAAAATAGTATTTTGGAAATCATACTTATAAATACATATACACATAACCATATATACACAAAGTGAATATATGGGTTTCTACACAACTTAAAACAAGGTCCATTAATTCCTACGAATTGAAAATTTCAAACCATTAATCAATTACTTGATTGAAAAATAAATCCATATAAGGATTATTGCATAAGTAACCATACGTACATACATATATAAAAATTAAGGTTTTGTACTATAAACATAATTCCATTAAATCCCAAAACTTAGTTTGCATCTAAAACATTATTTAAATATGGGTATTCATTTCTTAAAAATCATAATTTGATTTGTATTGAATTACATGTATATATATATAAGTATATAATTTCATATACCAAGTTTAGAAAAGGGGTTTGGCATGATGAAAAGATTCAAAATAACCTTTATAAATATATAATTCCTGATAAATCATACCTAATCATCTTTGGAAACTTTTAAATGGATTGGACTTGGGTTATATATTTATATATATACTTTTATACCCGAATATACATAAGTATATAATGGGTTTTTCTTAATGAATATAATGGGTTTTTCTTAATGAAAACATTTCAAGATAAACCTTTACATAGATTACTTGAATACATAAAACATAAATGATCTCCTTTGAAAACCCTTAAACAGGGAGGATTTGAAGTATACATATATATATTTATATATATATCATAAAAATATATATACAGAATGTGTAATGAAGGTTGTAAAATAAAAACCGATTATAAACAAACCCTTAAACCATTTAAATAAAAACATTACAAACCCAAACACCCTATACTTTTTAAAAGGAACAAGTGTCGATCTAGTACGGAAATATATATAAACATATATAGTATATATGATTATACACAGTGCATGTATAACCAATTTTTCATTACAAAAATAAGTGGAAACAGCCCCTTACAAAAATTGAGGAGGAATCTCTGACTAGGGAGGGCCTCCTGGATAGATTGGGGAGGACGGATAAGAAGAAAACTTATAGGGTTTCTAAGTGATATGAGGGTTAATAAACCTTATTTATGCATGAAATAAGGCTCATCTCAAGATTTAAAATTAAATAAGGACCCTTATTCTTGACTACAGAGGATGCCAACAAAAACCTCAATCAAGAAAAACTCCAAAAAATGATAATTCAATATATATATATATATACAATCTTACCCGAGAAAGAGTTCGGGTGGATAAGTTATAAGGAATTAGAGGGGTAGTCTCATGGAAAGGCGAGGAAAAAGAATCCTCAGAGGGTGATGGATGATCACGGATTGAAGAGGGGCAGTGGAGAGTAAGGTGGTGACAACGATGGCCACTGTTGTGCCTTGCTGAAGAAGACTACGATGCAGAGGATAGATGGACGGTCCAGATCATTCTTGGCCAGATCGAACGGTTGTGGGTAGTGCAGGATTTGAGATGAATGTTTAAAAAGGAAACAATAGCCAGGATTAGATTTGGGAGATATCGGACGGATACGGGAGGACGTGGGGCGATCACGCGGCTCGATCGCACGGATGGTTGAGATGAGGCGCGGGATGGAATGGACGGCTCGGATCACGTCCCTCAGAAAAACTCTCATCCCACATCGAAACAGAAGAGATGTGGGGTGTGCCTTATAAGCCTTGGTGAATCTGTCATCGGGTAATGACACAAACACACACACTGGGCCTTATACACGGGCCCCCCTCCGTGATCTTGGGCCTACCCACACACCCTTAGCGCTCTGTGGGCCTTAACACAGGCTTGTGTGTGCGCGCTGGTACCGAGCGCGAGATATGATCAGGCTCAGGCTCTCATTTAAGCATGTACTCAGAACCCCGAGACACCCCTAGTCGCCACCTTGGGTGTCTAGGGGGACTGGCCTTGACCTTGAGGGATTGGTCTTCAAGGCTGCCCTCGGTTGGCCGGTTCCCCTTAAATTTTTATTAAAATTTAGATAAACATTTTAAAATATCATTTATGTTTGAAAAAAATATGTACATATATAAACATATATGTTATTTAAAATAGTAAGTATTTATAAACATAATTTAAAATAATTAATGAAAACATTAACAATTGAATTCATTCTTATTAAACTATTCAAAAGTGTAATGGTTTTATAAAACTAGGATTCATAGTTCCAAATATAAAATACTTCTAAGTTGAAAACATAGTTTCATTTAGTTAAAAATATAACATTAGGATTTTTAAATCATTATTAAAAATACATCTTCAAAATACTTATTAAAGGTATATTGGTTCCATAATTATAAAATACCCTCTTTAAAATCATAACTTTTAAAATATTTAAAAGGTATTTAAAATGCTAAGTTTTTAACTATATAAAGATGAACATAATGATTTTTTAAAGACTAAGTTTCAAAATATACTTTTTTAAACTATTAAAGATAGATTTATATATAGAACACCTGAAATATTCAAGGAAGTTATATAAACTTTATAAAACTAGGTATTTTTGGTTGGTTAGGGTCTTTTGATGCAATGTAATATTTAAATGAATACAACTTATCTTTATTCTACTTGTCTTTCATTCATTCGGTTTGAATTCCTTTATTGGCATCCAGGTTAAACCATATTGAACGCAAGATGAAATAACAAACTATAACATTATCCTTTTTCATTAAAATTGGGGAGTTACATTATCCCCCTCTTAACAGAATTGCATCCTCGCAATTCCAAAATATTTGTACATAAACCACAGCAACACCAGACACACGTCACTCTTGAGGTCCCTCTACCGGGAACACCACCGATGGTAGGGTGCTTACGACCTCAGGTGGATTCCTAAGGTAGTATTCAGCTGCTCAATCTCTTTGGCCCAGACACATTGTGAATAGTTGGGGCCGTACATATGCCTAAAGCACTCATCCTTCCATAAAGAGGCACAAGAAGTGTGGAGGTTGGAAATTTTAGAGTGGACTAAATCCCTATAAGTCCCACGCACCATGTCGCTCTTGAAAATATTAATGGCGTAGATTTCTCCATACATACTAAAACTCAGGACCTGGAATAGGTAGGTCGCTCGATGGTCACCATCCAAAGTAGCTTCTAGAAATTTACCTACAGCTCGGTAGTTATCAGCCAAAGTGAAACATAGAAAAAGAGCTTCATGAAACTTTCCACTTTTCCTATATGCAAAAAATTGCGTATATGCAATTCGGTAATAGATTAGATTGCTTCCTTGGTAAATATTGAGAATTTTTGGACGATTTGATACCCAATGGAGTAGTTTACAAGTCAGACGTAGGTTGGCATAGGGCTTGTCATCTTCGGAGCATGTCTTGAAAATTATAGTCTCTAACAGCTCGGTAGGTAGTGATAAAATATTGGTTTGTGAACTCATATCTTCTATCTGAAAATTTTCAAGAAGTCAACCTTCAGTTTGGAAATTCTAGTTTAAGCAGAGTCATTTGTTTAATATAAAATCATATCAAAACAGAGTACACAACATCAATCATTAGAAATGATTTATAAAACTCAATAAATTACGTAATATCTTTCTACCTCCCACAAAACACTAGTATGGATTTCCCGGCGTCCTCTAAAATGAATCCTCGTAGATTCCATTAATGTTGGGTATTTCCCTAGTTCTCAGACAAATGGATCCCCAACGCGGTTATAAATTTTTCTATATCCTTGGTCCAGATGCAATGTGTACAACTAGGATCAGCTGTGTGTGGACATCTAGAATTCATATTGAGAGAAGAATGTAGAGTATCAAGTTGAGTGACATCATCATGAACTTGATGTCGATAATGCAAATGAGTATTATCATTCTCAAGGGATTAAAAGTCCATAACTCGACCACGGAGACCGTAGGTCAAAATTTGACATAGATACGCTGCCTGAAGGTCGCCCCCTTATGCAGCCTCCTCAAAGTCCTTAAGAAAAAGTAAATTATTGGCTAGGGTAAAACATTTAAAGATACCCTAGAAGTATTTCCCTTGTCGTACATAGAACAGGAGTTGAGCATTCATCGTGAGGTAATAGACGAAACCTGCTCTATGGTGAAGTTGGAGTACACGAGGAGAGTTGGATACTCGGTAGAGGGTTTTTCATGATAAACAAATATTTTCAAAAGTCTCATAGTTTTATACACATGATTTTCCCACTATGGTCTCTAATACTTCTGTTGGAAGAGACAAAAGACAAGTACTTTCGTTTTCCATATGAAAATTAAGAAAAACATCATTCTTAGTATTGCTTAAGTAAATTTTTCATTGTTCAGTTCTAGTTTTCCAGAGTTATCCAAATCGAATCCTTTGATACCAACTGTAAGCACCCCAACCACAGAAGCCTGGAGTCAGTGCTCTGGATATGGTGTGTAATTTTTTCATACAAAGAGAAATAATTAAATTACACATCATATCCCTTCAGGAGGAACTTTTCGGTTTAGGTTCTGTAGAAACAGACGCAACAGCCTCACTCCTTCAATACTGAGATAAGATTAAATTCCAAATCTTAGTAGAATCTACTAACCTGTAAAAATCCATTAAAAACGTAGGGTGAGAATTTAAAATACTCAGTAAGGGGTTTTGAAAATACTTAATACAGCTTTTGAAAACATCCTTTGAAAATAGCACACACATACTCAAAGTAATTCCTTAAAAGAAAACATCACTACATTTCAAAGGTTGCTAGAAAACAATTACTGGGATTCCACACAAGAGTACATTCATTTATGAGAAGGTTGTTAATTGAAAATGTTATAACATAAGCATTCAAATATAGAAGTGCATGGAATACTAAAATATAAATAAGCATATCATACAAGGTATGTAAACACTACTGAGTAGGAACATTATCAGAGTTTCACATAAACAATTTCATTACAACTTATCACATAAGAATGCACAGGATTAAATGAAATACTAACATATGCATTAAAATTATGAAAGGAAAACTAATCATACTTCATAACTATTTTATCATATGCCATGTGCATTTAATCTCATACTCATAGGTAATGGCTCTAAACTAAGGATATTCTACTAGCCAAATAATCACTTGGTTGGTCATAGACTATAACATAGTGAGAGAATGTATACTGTAGGACTCATGGTCTCTATGTCAAGGCCTCATGCCATGACCTAAGGGTAAAAATCCACATAAACTGTCTCATGAGAACTTTTGATGTATCGAGGAGCTTACTTTTACTGGTCTCCAACCCGGAGGGATTACTTTTACCAGTCCCTAACATGGAGGGATTACTTTAACTAGTCCCCAACCTGGAGGGATTTCTTTTAACCGGTCCCTAACTCGGCAGTCCAATACATTCCTCATATGTCAGTAAGTTCTGATATTCAAGGTGTCTCATACCACTTTTAATATTTAAATTTTATTTTATATTACCCAAGGTGTCCCATACCACTTTGAGTAATTGGGTTCTTAATTCATTATCATGAAATGTATGCATTATTGAGTGCAACAATAAATAAGATGCATAATTAAACCATTGAACATTTAATCCAGAATTACATGATATGACAGTGAACATTGAAAATATAGCAGTAACACTTTATCAAAGGCATGTATGGTTTAATATAAATTCTTTGTACATGAGATAAATGTTAAAGCAAATAAAATTATGTATGAGAATAGTTTTTCACATGATATGTTAAAATGATAACTCTTTAAAATTATTATTTCATAAAAATGAAATACTTAAATTAAACACTTGTCATTAAATATGGTGATAAACATGTCATTGAACTTGAAAATAAATTAAACCTTAAGTTGATTAACTAATAACATTCACCACAGCAGGTTTATAAAAAAATGAACACAACATGTTAACATGATCCCACAAATCCCTAATCCTCTAATATATCTTAATAAAGCCAAAATACATCTTTTTAATTCATAAAACACAATAAGGGTAAAAGTCAATATAACTTATTTAATTAAACAAGCTCATTAGTGTATACTTATATACAAAATACATGTTGGTTTAGCAAACACCAAAATAATATTTTATTAAAATATTACATGTATTACTTGCATTAAAGGATGAATTAAGTCCAGGTAATTATTACTTGAAAATAGTATTTTAGAAATCATACTTATAAATACATATACACATAACCATATATACAAAAAGTGAATATATGGGTTTCTACACAACTTAAAACAAGGTCCATTAATTCCTACGAACTGAAAATTTCAAACCATTAATCAATTACTTGATTGAAAACTAAATCCATATAAGGCTTATTTCATATGTAACCATACGTACATACATATATAAAAATTAAAGTTTTGTACTATAAACATAATTCCATTTAATCCCAAAACTTAGTTCGCATCTAAAACATTATTGAAAGATGGGTATTCATTTCTTAAAAATCATAATTTGATTTGTATTGAATTACATATATATATATAAGTATATAATTTCATATACCAAGTTTAGAAAAGGGGTTTGGCATGATGAACAGATTCAAAATAACCTTTATAAATATATAATTCCTGGTAAAGAATACCTAATAATTTTTTGAAACCTTTAAATGGATTGGACTTGGGTTATATATTTATATATATACTTTTATACCCGAATATACATAAGTATATAATGGGTTTTTCTTAATGAATATAATGGGTTTTTCTTAATGAAAACCTTTCAAGATAAATCTTTACATAGATTACTTGAATATATAAAACATAAATTATCTCCTTTGAAAACCTTTAAATAGGGAGGATTTGAAGTATACATATATATATTTATATATATATCATAAAACTATATATACATAATGTGTAATGAAGGTTGTAAAATAAAAAACTGATTATAAACAAACCCTTATACCATTTAAAGAAAAACATAACAAACCCAAAAACCCTATACTTTTTAAAAGGAACAAGG
This sequence comes from Viscum album, assembly GCA_963277665.1. Classification (NCBI taxonomy): domain Eukaryota; kingdom Viridiplantae; phylum Streptophyta; class Magnoliopsida; order Santalales; family Viscaceae; genus Viscum; species Viscum album. The sequence goes on along the minus strand of OY728159.1, from coordinate 1,753,295,712 downwards.
GTTGATCTAGTACTGAAATATATATAAACATATATAGTATATCTGATTATACACAGTGCATGTATAACTGTTTTTTCATTACAAAAATAAGTGGAAACAACCCCTTACATAGATTGAGGAGGAAGCTCGGACTGGGGAGGGCCTACTGGAGAGCTTGGGGGGAGGGAGAATAAGAAAACTTGTAGGGTTTCTAAGTGATATGAGGGTTTATATAAACCTTATTTACGCATGAAATAAGGCTCATCTCAAGCTTTAAAATTAAATAAGTACCCTTATGCTTCACTACAGAGGATGCCAACAAAAACCTTAATAAAGAAAAACTCCAAAAAAATGATAATTCAATATATATATATATATATATTATACAATCTTACCCGAGAAGGAGCTCAGGTGGATAAGTTATAAGGAATTAGAGGGGTAGGCTCATGGAAAGGCAAGGCAAAAGAATCCTCATAGGGTGATGGATGAGCACGGACTGAAGAGGGGCAGTGGAGAGTGGGGTGGTGACAATGCTGGCCACTGGTGTGGCTTGCTGAAGAAGATGACGATACGGAGGATAGATGGACGGTATAGATCATTCATTGCCGTATCGAACGGTTATGGGTAGTGAAGGATTTGAGATGAATGTTTAAAAAGGAAACAACGGCCAGGATTAGATTTGGGAGAGATCGGACGGACACGGGAGGATGTGGGGTGATCACGCGGCTTGATCACGTAGACGGTTGAGATGAGGTGTAGGATGGAATGGACGGATCAGATCGAGTCCCTCAGAAAAACTCTCATCCCACATCGAAAAAGAAGAGAGGTGGGGCATGGCTTATAAGCCTTGGCGCTTTTGTCATCAGGTAATGACACAAACACACATGTGGGACCTTATACATGGGCCCCCCTCTGCGAGCTTGGGCCTACCCACACACTCTTAGCGCTCCTTGGGCCTTAACACAGGCTTGTGTGTGCGTGCTGGTACCTAGTGTGAGCTATACTCGGTCTCGGGCTCTCCTATAAGCATGTACTCGGAACCCCGAGCCACCCCTGGTCGCCACCTTGGGTGTCTAGAGGGACTGGCCTTGACCTTGAGGGATTGGATGTCAAGGCTTCCCTCAGTTGGCTGATTCCCCTTAAATTTTTATTAAAATTTAGATAAACATTTTAAAATATCAGTTATGTTTGAAAAAAATATGCACATATATAAACATATATGTTATTTAAAACAGTAAGTATTTATAAACATAAGTTAAAATAATTAATGAAAACATTAACAATTTAATTCATTCCTATTAAACTATTCAAAAGTGTAATGGTTTTATAAAACTAAGATTCATAGTTCCAAATATAAAATACTTCTAAGTTGAAAACATAGTTTCATTTAGTTAAAAATATAACATTGGGATTTTTAAAGCATTATTAAAAATACTTCTTCAAAATACTTATTAAAGGTATATTGGTTCCATAATTATAAAATACCCTCATTAAAATCATAACTTTTAAAATATTTAAAAGGTATTTAAGATGCTAAGTTTTTAACTATATAAAGATGAACATAATGATTTTGTAAAGACTAAGTTTCAAAATATACTTTTTTTTAACTATGAAAGATAGAGTTATATATAGAACACCTGAAATATTCAAGCAAGTTATATAAACTTTATAAAACTTGGTATTTTTTGTTGGTTAGGGTCTTTTGATGCAATGTAATATTTCAATGAATACAACTTCTCTTTATTCTACTCGTCTTTCATTCATTTGGTTTGAATTAATTTATTGGCATCCAGGCTAAACCATATTGAACGCAAGATGAAATAACAAACTATAACATTATCCTTGTTCATTAAAATTGGGGTGTTACATAGATTATGCAATTTCACTTCAAGAGTTGGTTGGATAGGTAAAATAGGCTTGTAATGTGGATATCCTAACAGGATGTTCATGGATTATAAGGGCTAAAAGGATTAAATATTCATGGTAGGACATTATAAAAAATATTATTATGAAATAGGGGATTTAATACCAAAGAAATTCCTCAATAATTTAAAACACAAGTACCTCAAACCCTCAACTTTTGATAGGAATAAATCAAATTCTCGTTAAATCAAGCATGGTTTGCTTCACTCAAGAAGTGAGGTAAATGTGAATAATATGAAAAGAATGGTTCAAAAGCCTCATAGAAAAGTGATTTCAAATATAAATTCAATGATATGTGGCATGTTATTCAAAACTCATAGTACTTTTCATGAAATTTCTAAATATTTGAACTTGAAACGAAGTCATTTTCAACATTCATTTAAGCTTAGTTTCATGGAATAAATTGTTTCACTTATTGATACTGATTTTAAAATTGTGCTGAGAATCATTTAAGCTCAAAATTTTCAAAAACATGAAAAAATTGAAAGATAAACACACAAAATTTTAAAAAGACACAATTTTTTTTTGAAAAACATTGAAAAACAGGAAAACAATTGAAATTACTAAACTAAAAGGTTCCCTCTACCACACTTAAAGTATTACATTTTCCTCAATGCGAACCCATTAGATGATATTTTTACATGAAATAAATAATTTTAAATAGGAAAAATAATATAAAAGTGAAAGGGTTATGAACAGCCTGATATGCTCAAGTGATGATGGGGTGATACAGTGTGATGAAATCCACTGCATTAGTAGGAAGTCCCTCAATGTATTCCTTCAAATGTTTCCCATTGATTGTAAAGATACTTACTATGTCCTCTTGTGTGATCTCCACTGTATTATAAGGAAAAAATTAGTCAAAAAATAAGGACCTAACCACCTGGAACGCAACTTACCAGGCATTAGCTTCAGTCATGAATTATAGAGCAATACTTTCTCTCCAACTCTGAAATTCTCTTTTCTGGATCATTTTTTCATGAGTTGCTTTTGATATTTCCTTTTAGAGCCTTGAGTTATCATATAAAGATAATCGAATCTCCTCAAGCTCTTGAATTTGCAGCTTCTGTTGAATTCCATCTTGGGCCAAATCCACATTGTATTTCTTTATAGCCCAATAAGCCCGATGCTCAGCTTCCACAGGCAGATGACAGAATTTCCCAAAAACAATCCGAAATGGGGACATACCAATGGGAGTTTTGTATGTTTTCCTATAAACCCATAGTTTATCATCCAAGCTCTTGCTCCAATCCTTCCTATTTGGTTGCACAGTTTTATCCAAAAAAAATCAACTCACGATTTTAAACCACAACTTGTCCATTTGTTTGGGGTGGTATGGTGTTGATGTTTTGTGTGTCACCCCATACTTTTGAAGGAGGTAAGCCAAATTTCGATTGCATAAGTGTGTCCCTTGGTCACTGATGATGAACTTTGTCACTCCAAACCAACAAAAAATATGTGTCTTGACAAATTCCACTATAACATGAGAATCATCAGTCCTTGTCACGAACCGAATCTGGTCGCCTTCAAAATCGGCACCCGACCCGGTCTGTGGCATGAACCGAAGGGCGTTCCTAATCCCCATGGGCTGGAATAAGTGCCCAGGTATCATAAAATGAGAATTGGGAATGATTTACCCAAGTTTATAAACATAAAACAACAAATGAATCCAATAAAACGAATCTGGATTTTTCAAACCAAACAATGTTTTACAAAAATTCAGAACTGAAATACATAGTCTAAAACAACTCAACAAGACTATAACAAAGTTACAAAACCAAAAATGAACAGCCCAAGAACCTCAAAATGGAAAGAGGCATCGCCCTCAAGCCATCTCCACAACACCGCATCATGAATGATCGGTGAAAACCTAAACTGTTGGCACAAAAGTTGTACCCAAACCTACGACAACAAAAATAACCAAGTCTACTTACACCAAAGGGTGTAAGTAGGGTGTGAGTCAATGCCCAGTAGGATACCACCACTAAGAGATTCCATGTGATAAACATTCAAATACGAAAATCATGCAAGTTTTCAAAAACATGTAATTTCTAGTTACAATTTCTAAAAGATGCAACTTAAAAGAAATTAGTTTTCAAGTGGGATAATTTAAAGAATCAACACTTTTAAAATAAATTCAAAAGATACTGAATTTTTTCATCCAAATATACCGTATGCCGATGGTAAGTATAAAGGATCCAATGAGCACAAGCAATAGGAAATAACCCCTAGTCACTAGCTAGATATGGGTCCCAGGTACCACGTATCTCGGTGAGAGTAACCACAAAAAAATATTTGTTCTCATGCACGAGCCACTAGTAGGGAACATACCCATAACCTAGTGGTCCCCAATAATCATCATCATAGTTTAGGTAGAGTTGTAAGCGTCAATCTTGCTAAGTGAAACTGAGGCCAAATCCCACGGATTCACTAGCATACTAGTACACGTCCACCCACCTAGATACATGGGTTTTCTCTTTGTGCTCAAACAAGTTCAACATTCCAATAAATATAGTTTTCACATGAAAATATCACTTCCACATCATACATTAACCAAACAGACCCATGTACATCACGCAAGTCACAAATTCCACTTTTCATTCAAATGTGTTGGACTCCTCATGTGTTAATCATGTTTTAATGATCACAAATCCTTTTACTGTTACTTAATCTCAATCTTCATTGCACATCTTGATAATGCTCTTCAATCTCAATAATAACTACTCATCGTGGTTTAATGATAACAAATCTTATGGATGTTAATTACTCTCTTTATTATTTACAAGTCTTATGCATGATCACAAATATCTCATATATTATCAAGGCTTTATGTTTATGATTCAAGTTCTGTTACTCTATAACAATTAAGCTTAATCCATATTCTGCATATTCTGTCTAAGTCCAAATACATATATTTGTCTAAGTATGGACTCACCGTGAAGGACTCACCGTGACCTAGACACTGTGACCCAGACACCGTGACCCAGACACCGTGACCCAGACACCGTAACCCAGACACCGTGAAGGACACACCGTGACCTAGACACCGTGACATGAACATACCATGAAGCTCATACCGTGAACCTCATACCGTGAAGAAGACACCGTTTACATAATCACTGTGACACCGTTCCTTAACCTTTTTTCAATATTATTTAAATAATACTAACGGTCGTATTTGATGTTTTTAATGCAATTAATGTTATTTAATGATATTTGTTGGCATGTCAGGAAACCGTATCTCATACCTATGAAATGGGAATCATTCCTACTGCCAGAACTCGTGGAGTATAAGGAAGATTAAGATGCATTACACTAGATAGAAGAAAAGCGGTGCGCAAGTGTGAAGATACAACGAGAAGAACTTACATACACCGAGAGCACTACAAGAAGAACAATCCTAATCAAGAAATAGATTTCCAGACCTTCAAAGAATTCTCATGAATGCAATCCAACACTAATGAAGAACACACGACGAATCAAGAGATCTGTAAAAGACAAGCTGACTACGACACTCTGTTTTTCAACAGAAAAACTAGAGAAGGACTCAAAAGCATTCCTGCTGAATCCAACGAGTCCAGAACTTCATTGATAATCACTAGAGATTTCTAAACACTTATCTCCTCTATCTAAGTGATTTATTTATTAACTTTCGAGCAGTGTGGTGTACTCTGAATTTATTATACACATAGTGTCTCCTGCACTGAACTAGAGGATATCAAAATCCTCAAACCATAATTGTTTACTCTTGTTTACCCACGTCAATTGTGGAAGAGGTCCTTGTGTGGCCTGGTCTTTGTTTTGTTTCCCACGTAGAACAGTGGTAGAGGCCCCCGTATAGACTGGAAAGTTTTGTAAACTGTTGTTAACCCTGATCCAGGGTGTTGATCAAATTTATATAAATTTGAGAGGACTAAGTCTCGGCTTGAGACTGAACCTCTTGTTATATCTGTTGTGCATCTTTAGTTTAAGTTTATAGTATACTACATATATCTTATTTATTCCGCTTCTGTTACTTTGAAATACAAAACTATTTTAAAGCTAATTTGATAGTTAAATTAGCAAGTTTTTACACTTATTGTAAATTATTAGGTTAGTTTCAAAAGTTAATTTAATCTTTTGGTTAATTTAACTAAGACCTAATAAATCTTTGAGAAGCTAAGTGAACATTTACAATCTGTATAAATTCACTATAGTTTAACTTGTTTTATAAATTGGGGGATTTTAAATATATTAACAGAAATTTTAATTGGAACTCAATTCACCCCCCTCTTGAGTATCCACTCCGACCAACATTTGGTATCAAAGGGTTTAAAAATATTTTCTGAAATACTCTATTTTTTCAACTGTGATTGTAGTTGTATTTTAAAGTTCTTAAAATTTATGTTATTTCTAAATTTTTATCTCTTTAAAATTTTTGTTTCAACATAGTTATCATGGATAACAGACTTGAGGGTGTTGCTACTAACAGGCCATCTTTCTTCAATGGTACAAACTATGCTCAGTGGAAACTTAAAATGAAAATTCATTTAGAAAGCATGGGTTTTGATATCTGGACTGCTATAGAATCTCAATATAAAATTCTAGAAACTGAAAGAATAACCTGGGATGAACCTACAAAGACAGCTTACAATAATAATTTTAAAGCTATGAATGCCATGTACTGTGCTCTAGGATATGAGGAGTTTAACAGCATTTCTGCTTGCAAAACTGCTTTTGAAATTTGGGATACTTTGGGTGTTTCTCATGAACAACCAATGTTAAAGAAATGCGATTGAATACTTATACTATTAAATATGATAATTTTAAGATGAAGACTGATGAACCTATTTCTGATATGTATCTCACGTTAAATGAGATAGTCAGTACAATGAATTCACTTGGTAAAGTTGTTCCAGCAAAGGAACAAATTATGAGAATCTTGAGATGTCTACCAGACCGGTGGAGGGGCACTTCTATTTCAATCAGAGAATCTTGTGATATTGGTAAACTTCCAGTCAAGGAACTTATTGGTAAGTTAATGATGTATGAGGAAGAACTTAAGGTAAACAAAGAAGAAGAAGATGAACCAAAAAGGAAGTCAGTGGCTTTCAAGACTACTAATTCAAAGAATAAAGATAAGGAGAAGCTTCATGTAAGTGATAGCTCAAGTTGTGAAGAAAGTGAAAGTGCATCTGACCGTGATGCAGAAATGGATCACATAGCTAGAAGATTTAATAAGTTTTATAGGAAGAAGAAATTTTTCAGAAAATCAAATTATAAAGGAAAGTATGATAATAAGGGAAACTGGAAAAAGGATTGGAAGAAATCTGACAAATCTGATGAAGTTGTCTGCTATGAATGCAAAAGAAAAGGACATATAAAAGCAGACTGTCCAAAGCTGAAATACAAGAAGAAATATGAGTATAAGGATAATAAGTATAAGAAAGCCATGAAGGCTAAGTGGAGTGCTTCTGAGGATAGATCCAGTGAATCTGAAGCTTCTGAGACTGAAAACAGAAATAAGGCAAACATGTGTTTTATGACCAACACTTCTGAGGTAACATCTGAAACCCCTGCTTTAAATTCTTATTATTCTGGAGATGATTCTGATTCTAAAAATATATCAAAATATGAAATGTTTGAATATTGTGATATGTTGGAGGAAACCTGTAATGATCTGAAAGACAAATACAAAGGTTTAAAGAAACAGTATGCTTTAACTGTTAAACATAAATCTGATCTTGACATAAAAATGGAAAAGAATGCTCAGTTTCTTGAAGAAAACACTGAACAGAAATTGTCAAATGAGAAACTTAGAAAGGACTTAGAGAAATTCACAAATGGAAAAGATACTCTTACTCAAATTCTAGGTAAGAAGATTGCACCTAGATATACTACTAGTATAGGATACCAACCTGGACAAAGACAGATTACCAAGAATAGATTTATTCCTAAATCTGGTCAAAATACTACAAGTTCTAGTTCTGGACATTTGTATGCTTCAACTAGTTATTCACTTAGTTATAAATATAATAGAGTTTATCTTTAAAAATCTTTTGATTCTGTGAATTATATGAGACCCATAAGACAAATGTGGGTACTGAAATCTTTGATTGCTAACCTGTCTGGACCCAAGAAGATTTGGGTACCAAAATCATTTCCTATTTAAATCTGTTTTGTAGGAAACCTGCTTGAAGAGTTCCCACAAGAAGACATGGTATCTAGACAGTGGATGTTCAAGACATATTTCTGGGGATTACTCGTGTTTCAAAAGTTTAATAAAGGTTGATGGAGGACATGTCACCTTTGGTGATAATTCTAAAGGAAAGATCATCGGCCTAGGCCAAATTGGTAACACTGACTCAGTATTAATTTCTAAGGTTTTATTTATTGATGGATTGAAATATAATCTGTTAAGTATTTCTCAACTATGTGATGATGGTTTTAATTTCAAATTTGAAAATGATTCTTGTAATGTTTTTAATTCTAAAAACGTTTTAGTTTTTTCTGCTCTAAGAAATGAAAATGTTTATGCTGTTGATTTAAATTCCTTAGCTAAGAAAAATGTTACCTATCTAAATGCTTTTCATAAAGAGTCCTGGTTATGGCATAGAATATTAGGACACTGCAATGTACACTCACTTAGAAAACTTACTAGGAAGAACTTAGTTAGAGACCTACCTAAACTTGAGTTTCCAAATGACAAAGTTTGTAATCCCTGTCAAAAGGGAAAGAAAAATAAGGTTTCTTTTAAATCAAATAAAGAAGTTTCAACTTATCAACCTCTCGAGTTGGTTCACATGGATTTGTTTGGACCATCTAGAGTTTCTAGATTAAATGGGAAGCACTATGTCTATGTCCTAGTAGATGAATTTTCTAGATATACTTGGGTATACTTCTTATCTCATAAAAGTGAAGCTTGTTCTTACTTTGTTAAATACTCCAAATCTGTAGAAAATCTTAGTGGACTTAAGATTAAAACCCTAAGAATTGATCATGGCCATGAGTTTGAAAATCATGAGTTTGAATCCTATTGCTCACACAATGGCTATAGTCATAACTTTTCTGCTCCTAGGACACCTCAGCAGAATGGTGTAGTAGAAAGAAGAAATAGAAACCTGTAAGAAATTGCTAGAACTATGCTTAATGAATATGACCTTTCTATTTACTTTTCGGCTGAAGCTGTCAATACAGCTTGTTATATCATCAATAGAGTCTTGATCAGACATGTTCTTAAGAAGACCTCTTATGAGTTGTGGAACAATAGAAAACCTAAAGTTAGTTACTTTAGAGTTTTTGGCTGTAAAGTTTTTATTCTTAATACAAAGGATAATATTGATAAGTTTGCTTCTAAAAGTGATGAAGGAATTTTTCTTGGTTATTATTTAACTAGAAATGCCTATAGAGTCTTTAATAAGAGAACAAAATTTGTGGAAGAATCTGTTCACATCAAGTTTGATGAAACTGATCCACATGAGCCTAAAACCTCCCTTAAAAATCTTGAAGAAGATTTATCTGTTCTAAACCTTAATGAAAAATCTAATGAAATTGTTATAAAGACAACCAGTTATGGACTTATTCTAGAATCTATTCCTAATGAACCCGAACCTAGAGAAGAACCTGAAATGTCTAATCCTACCTTTACTAGATCAACTAGAATTCTAAAGAATCATCCTTTAGATGCTGTTGTAGTAAATCTTGATAGAGGGACACAGACTAGAGCTTCTCTTAGAAATCAGGTTAAACATCAAGCCTTTTTGTCACAGCTTGAACCTAAAAACATTGATGATGCTATTAATGATGAATTTTGGGTAATTTCTATGCAAGAAGAACTCAATAAATTTGAAAGAAATAAAGTTTGGAACCTTGTTGAAAGACCTAAGGACACTTTCACAATAGGCACTAAATGGGTGTTTAGAAATAAAGTAGATGAATCTGGAAACATAGTTAGAAATAAAACTAGGTTAGTTGCACAAGGCTATAGTCAAGAAGAAGGTATAGACTATGAGGAGACTTTTGCTCCAGTAGCCAGATTAGAAGCTATTAGGATTTTACTTGCTTATGCTACACATCTAAATTTCAAACTATATCAAATGGATGTCAAGAGTGAATTCTTGAATGGGTATATTACTGAGGATGTTTTTATTGAACAACCACCTAGATTTTCGAACCCTCATTTTCCAAATCATATTTTCAAATTAACAAAAGCTTTATATGGTTTAAAGCAAGCTCCAAGAGATTGGTATGATAGATTAAGTACTTTTATAATTTCTAAAGGTTTTACAAAAGGAATAACTGATCCTACTCTATTTATAAAACGAATTTCTAAAGATGTTTTAGTTGTACAAATTTATGTAGATGATATTATTTTTGGATCTTCAAAAACTACATTATGTACTGATTTTTCTAAAATGATGCAAAATGAATTTAAATGAGTTTAATGGGTGAACTTAAATTCTTTCTTGGATTTAAAATCTTTCAAAACGATAATGGAATTATTTTAACTCAAAGTAAATATACTAGAGATATTTTAAAACGTTTTGGATTGGATAGCACAAAAAGTAGTGAAACTCCCATGAGTACCACCTGTAAGATGGATCTTGATGAAGATGGTAAATCTGTTGATCAAACCACTTATAGAGGAATGATTGGAAGCCTACTCTACCTAACTGCTAGTCGTCCTGATATTATGTTTATTGTGTGTATGTGTGCTCATTTTCAAGAAAACCCTAAAGAGTCACATTTAAATGCTGTAAAGATAATTTTCAAATACCTCAAGCATACTCCCAATTTAGGACGGTTCTATCCCAAAGGAAAATCATTTGAATTAGTTAGTTATTCTGATGCTGATTTTGCTGGATGTAAGCTAGATAGAAAAAGCACCTCTAGAACATGTCACCTTTTAGGCAAGCCATTAGTATCATGGTGTAGTAAGAAACAAAATTCTGTTTCATTATCTACTGCAGAAGATGAAAACATAGCTGCTGGCAATTTTTGTGCACAAATTTTGTGGATAAAACACACATTACTAGAATATGGATATCAATTCAGACATGTCCCAATAAATTGTGACAACACAAGTGCTATTAACATTTCTAAGAATCATGTTTCTCATTCTAGGACAAAACATATTGATGTAAGACATCAATTTTTGAGGGATCATTATCAAAAAGGTGATATCACTTTGGAATTCATTGGTACTGAATATCAACTTACTGATATATTCACTAAACCATTAAATTCTGAAAGATTATACTACATCATACATGATCTTTTTATGATTAATCATAAGTTAATATCTTACTGATATTAATGTTTAATAATGTACTTTATTTTACTTTACGGTTTCATAGTCACTGTTTCTAAGTTACTGTTTTATGTTCACGGTCTCACCGTCAAGACTTTATGCTCACGGTCTGTCAACTTACTGTCTCACCGTGACTGCACAGAATGCTTACTGTCTCACCGTGACGACTATCAACTGTCTCACCGTGATGACTAGTTTTTATCACACCGTAATGCCTGCTCACGGTCTCACCATGAAAGTTTTTTTTTGTTTTTTTTCTTTCTTATTTTAACCCGTATCGCGTAATTTTTTATTTCACCGCTATTTGATTTCCCGCGTTTTTGTTTTTATGACGTTTGACATTCCCAAATGATAAAACTTAAGGGTTTCATTCAATTCCTTACCCAAATTCTCTCCTGAACCTTCTCTTCCCTCTAGCCCGAACCTTCAGTGGATGCCAAGGATGAAGCATCCATCTTCACCCTCATCTGAGAAGCGCCGCTCTAAGAAATAGAAGAGGATACCGAGGATAGCTCCCAAAGGACCTCTAAACCCAAATCTGGTAAGTCGTACAGTTGTACCTGAAAAAGAGGTTTGTGCAGAGTGGTTGTTGTCTAGAAGATCTTTAGTTTTGAAAGTTTTAAGAGATCAAGGATGGCTTGGATGGTTCACTGGAAAGAATAGACCAATCTACCCGAGATTGGTATCTCAATTTTATCAGTATGTAAAGTTTTCTTTTGAGTTTGGAGAAAGATTTATGGTGAAAAGCTGGATAAATGGTCAAAAGTGATCTTTATCTTCAAGGTTGTGGGTTGTATGCCTAGGGATTCCCCATGAAGGTGTTTGTGAGGATTACCAGAGAGACCCTCCTCCAACAACCGACATCTTTGACCTAGAGACTGCTTTGGAACACCTGACTGGAAATGGAACCAAGAGAAGGGCCATAGCTTCTGAATTATATGGGGAGACTAGACTTCTGTTCAAGTTTGTTCAAAATTTGATTAGTCTAAGAAAAGGAGATTTTGTTGTGATGAAGTATCAGGATGTGTTCCTAATTCATCTGTTGAAGAATGGCCATAAGATCAACCTATACAAGTATGTTATCAATCATATTTGTGATCTGATCAAAGTCACTTCCAAATCCACCTCCCTGTTTTACTCAAGGATGATTTTGGCTATGTTAGTTGCTAAAGGGATGGTTGGACCGAATGAAGAAAAGTTAGAGGACCTTGATTTCTGCCTATCCATGCCTATCATCAGAAGAATGAAGATTAGTTGGAACCCCTGGAAAAAGCAGTGGGTTGAGGATAATGATCAAGTGTATAAAAAGTTTAATCCTGTTGACTATCCAAGAAGGCCTAAAAATCTATCTGATCCCGGTTTGGAACCAGATGAAGTGGATGAGTATTCAGAAGAAGAGGAAGTAACTGCTAAAGTATCTCCAAGAGAAGAATATGGAAGACCTAAAATGGAAACAACTCCTGTTGAAAAAGAAAGGATTGTTGTCCCTGCTGTTATCCCTACTGAAATACCTCAATAAGAGGAAGTTGGTGTTAGTTTGAGAGAAGAGGAAGCTCATGCTTCCAGTGCGGATGTTAATCCAGAAGCTCATCCTAATGCTGCAAGGAAGTTGGTTTTTCCTGATTCAGGACAGCAAGTAATCTTTGAGGCAGATCATGTTGAAGAGGATCTTTCTGTTGAAAAGGAAGCAAGTTTGGAAGTTCAACCAGTGGAATATTCGGTTCCTGATATAATTCCCTCTGCTGAAGAGAGGATGGAAATTGCCTTTCAGCTGGCAAGGAAAGAATTTGCTGAAGAGATTAGGGATGATCCTGTGGATATTTTCCATGTTCTCGAGCCTCAATAATCTGAAAGGGAAGCACAATTTGAGGGGGAGGAACCTCGAAATCTTGAGATTACAGAAGCTGGATCTGCTGAAGCTTCTCAACCTGTTGTCTCATACTCTGTGCACACCCGGTTTGTTTTTCCAAGTTTTTATGATGTGAATGAGTCAGAGCAAGTGTCTACAACTGGAATGGATCTTTCTTCTCTGTTTCAACTGAATTCTGTAGCTCATCCAGAACCAGAACCAAAGCCCCAACCTCAATCTGAATCTAAATCTGAGTCTGAAGATGACTCTGAACCTCAACCAGAATCTAAACCACTAACTTTACCTTCACCCTTACCCGAGCATCACTCCTTTGTGACCAAAGAGGATCTGAAAGTTTTTGGAGAAACTTTGTTAGTTGGAGTTGAGAAAATTTTCTCCACTCAACCTCGTCCAGTAACTCAGTTAAGTCAAGAAGATGTATCAATTATCTTGGAAAATATTTTCTTGCATATTCAACCAAGGATGATCCGAGAAATTCAAGAAGTCAGAGTAGAGAATAAGCTTCTAAGCGCTAATGTTGCAAATCTGAAAAATATGATAGCAAGTTTGCAGAATGAGTTATCCTTGAGATCAGAACCTGCTCATGTTTCTGCTCCTACACTTGTTGCTACTTCTCTTGATCCTTATGATTCCCTCCTTGCTAGGGAAATTGTGTCTGAAGTTCATCCATACCTCCTTTATTTTGATGAAAAGATTGGAAAAAGACACACAAATATGTTGGAACGCATGAGAGAGCTTGTGGAAACTCTGAATAAGCTTACAGATGAATACACTGGATGCCTGCAAAAAGTTCTGAAACAGCTCAAAGTTCTAACCGAAGCTATCAAGGCTTCACCTGCTTCTGTTCAGACCTCCACATCTTCTTTGGATGATTCTATGATGAGATCCATAATCAAGGAATAAATTCAGAGCACCTTCAGTGACTTGGATCTTTCTTCTTTGATAGAAGTGGTTAAAAACAGTGATAGAGCATTGTACTTGGTTAGGATTCATTCTAAGATATCCAATGATGCTCAACAAGAGATCACAAAGAAAATAGATCTTTATCTCTCCTGGATTTTCTCTAAAAGTGATATGTCAGGTCACTTTAGATATCTTGTGGAAAATTTGAGAATCCCTCCAGTGACTCAAGCTTTTAAAACTCAAGTTCATAAACTTACAGAGTTCACTAGATTGTTGGACAAGTTTATGGAAAATAAGGATGATTTTGAAAAAGATATGCAATATTGTGGTGAAATCATTACTAATTTCATCAATATTTTGAAGCCGTATCTTCATGTGTAGAGTACTGCTATAGTTGCTCTAGCTGCTGCACCCCTTAGACCTGGTCTACCTGCCTTAGCCTCGACTACCATGTCAGTCAGCCAAGCTCTTTCCCAAATTCGTCCAGTCATTCTTGACCAACCTACGCCTAGATATTCTTCTACTCCCACTTTGGCTCCATCTATTTTTGAAGGTCTACCCTTACCCTCTCTATCTACTGTATATATGCCTTCTTCTACTTCAGCACCATCTCCTGCTGCTGATAAAGGCAAGGAAAAGATGGATCCCTGAAGAGTCTCGAGACTGTTTTCTTTTTGATGGGATGTCATTTCTTATTTATTGTTTGTATTTCTCCTGTATGTTGTATTTTGAACCCTTTTTTTAATGACAACTACCGAAGTTTCATTTCATTTTAGCTACTTTTTTATAACCCCAAAAGGGGGAGAAATCTCTACAAGTATCAATGGGGAAGTTTCAGTTCCAAAATGTTTTTTCTATGCTAGGATCTTTAATGTTACATTTTCTTTATATTCTGCCTATATCTGATTTGTGATCATCAAAAAGGGGGATATTGTTGGACTCCTCATGTGTTAATCATATTTTAATGATCACAAATCCTTTTATTGTTACTTAATCTCAATCTTCATTGCACATCTTGCTAATGCTCTTCAATCTCAATAATAACCACTCATCATGGTTTAATGATAACAAATCTTATGGATGTTAATTACTCTCTTTATTATTTACAAGTCTTATGCATGATCACAAATCTCTCATATATTATCAAGACTTTATGTTTATGATTCAAGTTCTATTACTCTCTAACGATTAAGCTTAATCCATATTCTGCATATTTTGTCTAAGTCCAAATACAGATATTTGTCTAAGTATGGACTCACCGTGAAGGACTCACCGTGACCCAGACACTGTGACCCAGACACCGTGACCCAGACACCGTGACCCAGACACCGTGACCCAGACACCGTGACCCAGACACCGTGACCCAGACACCGTGATCTAGACACCGTGACCCAGACACCGTGATCTAGACACCGTGATCCAGACACCGTGACCCAGACACCGTGACCCAGACACCGTGACCCAGACACCGTGACCCAAACACCATGACCCAGACACCGTGAAGGACACACCGTGACCTAGACACCGTGACATGAACATACCGTGAAGCTTATACCGTGAACCTCATACCGTGAAGAAGACACCGTTTACATAATCACTGTGACACCGTTCCTTAACTTTTTGTCAATATTATTTAAATAATACTAATGGTCATATTTGATGTTTTTAATGCAATTAATGTTATTTAATGATAGTTGTTGGCATGTCAGGAAACTGTATCTCGTACCTATGAAAAGGGAATCATTCCTACTACTAGAACTCGTGGAATATAAGGAAGATTAAGATGAAGTACACTAGATAGAAGAAAAGTGGTGCGCAAGTGTGAAGATACAACGAGAAGAACTTACATACACCGAGAGCACTACAAGAAGAACAATCCTGATCAAGAAAGAGATTTACAGACCTTCAAATAATTCTCATGAATGCAATCCAACACTACTGAAGAACACACGACGAATCAAGAGATCCGTAAAAGACAAGCTGACTACGACACTCTGTTTTTCAACATAAAAACTAGAGAAGGACTCAAAAGCATTCCTGCTGAATCCAACGAGTCCAGAACTTCATTGATAATAACTAGAGCTTTCTAAACACTTATCTCATCTCTCTAAGTGATTTATTTATTAACTTTCGAGCAGTGTGGTGTACTCTGTATTTCTTATACACACATTGTCTCCTGCACTGAACTGGAGGATATCAAAATCCTCAAACCAAAATTGTTTACTCTTGTTTACCCACGTCAACTGTGGAATAGGTCCTTGTGTGGCCTGGTCTTTGTTTTGTTTCCCACGTAGAATAGTGTTAGAGGCCCCTGCGTGGCCTGTAAAGTTTTGTAAACTTTTTTTAACCCCGATCCAGGGTGTGGATAAAATTTATATAAATTTGAGAGGACTAAGTCTCGGCTTGAGACTGAACCTCTTGTTATATCTGATGTGCATCTTTAGTTTAAGTTTATAGTATACTACATATATCTTATTTATTCTGCTGCTATTACTTTGAAATACAAAACTATTTTAAAGCTACTTTGATAGTTAAATTAGCAAGTGTTTACACTTATTGTAAATCAATAGGTTAGTTTCAAAAGTTAATTTAATCTTGTGGTTAATTTAACTGAGACCTAATCAATCTTTGAGAAGCTAAGTGAACATTTACAATCTGTATAAATTCACTACAGTTTAACTTGTTTTATAAATTGGGGGATTTTAAATATATTAACAGGAATTTTAATTGGAACTCAATTCACCCCCCTCTTGAGTATCCACTCCGACCAACAAAATGCATTTTGAAATCAAACTCACACCAAAATAGCCCACAACACTTTTTGCATAACTTTCACAATCCAACACATCCTTTAAAAATTTATAAATTCCCTCCAAATATTCTAAAAATCACATAACATCCCACTCACATGTTTCATAAAACCCTTTTTATAAACAAAATCCATTTTTCACATCGCACTCACACAAACAGCCCACATCACGTTCACACCTATTTCACATTTCAGTAAATCCATTAAACATTTTTATAAAACATTTTCAAGAGGATAAACATCACATGAAAGACCTATTCACATTTAAAATGGTCCATTAGAAAGTATAAAACATCCAAAATAGTTTTCCAATATGGTTTCACCTCTTACATAAATCATTAAACCATTCAAAACTTTCATAAAAATTCTAAACAGTGTACCAAAGCTTTTCACATAAAACCCATTTCAAAACCGTATTTCAAGGACAAAATCACACCAATACAAATTCAAAAAAGAATTGGAATCCCCAAAAACATTTATTAAACTACCCCCAAGTGTTATACAAACACCTCAAACAATACCACAAAAGATCCACATGAAAAACACACGTTTTCAAAATCACTTTCAAGAAGTACAATAAGGTTTTACACCTTAAACCCATAAAAACCTCTTTAAAACCTAATGGCACACCAATAACCTACCAAATCATAATTTTCAGACCAAACAAGATTTATTAAATCAATTTCATTTGTTATAAAACACACCCAACCAATACCCAAAGGGTTACACATGAAAAACACCAAATTTTTAAACTAAAATGAAACTATAAAAATAAATGCTAAACCAAATCCAACATAAACAATTTTCGCACCAAACACAAAATATTAGTAACATCCATAATAAGTAATTCAAGCAAACTAACTCATCTAGAAATTATTACACATGGAATCACCTACATTTTATGTTGAAACCCTTAAAACAGGGTGCGAAAAATCAACCGCACCACCGCAGCACCTCAAGGAAGATAAATCCAGACCTAGACCACAATATTTGACCAAAAAGACACTAAATCAATTCCTAGGTTCGAACCACAACTTCTGGACATGAGGAACTTCAAGAAAGGGTGAAAGAAACCCTAAGGAAGGGGAAGAAATCAAGGAAAGAAACACTTACTTGAAACATCTTGAATCAAACGAACCCAATACACCAAAATTTGAATCTAAAAGAAACCAAACCTGATATGGAGGCTCTAATGGGGATGAGAAGGTCATGTGTGGACTGAAATGGTGGCAAAAGAGTGAAAATTAAAAGATTTATGAAAGAATCAAACCTTCTTAAATCTGGACAATTTGAGGAACCCTAAGAAGTTTTTCCCTACTCAGCGAGGCAAATGAGGTCCAAAGTGGAAAAATGAATAATGAGGGTGAGCCTAGGGATGTTGGCTTCAAGTGGGAGGTGGAATCACGGGAAAAAATTAAAAAATTAGTAAGTTATTAAAGAATTAAAAAAACAATTTAAAACTGGAAATGGCTCACGGGTTGGCCCAAATCCAAATTAATTCACTCAAACACAAAATGCTAATGGGTTCAAAAAGGGTCCAAATGGACATGGTGATTTGGATAGGTCATAGGAGAAAAATTGGTAAGTGGAATGGATGAAAAATTTTAACAAATTAAAAACTTATAAAAGAAATAAAATTTATTTTTAAATCTGGAATTGGGCTCACTGTTTGGCCCAAATTTTGAAAACCCTCCATTTCCACCAAAATGAATGAAAAACCCCCAAAACAAAGAAAGAATGGAAATTAAATGAAAAATAAATTTAAAATAAGTCATGGATGTGACAATTATCCCCACCATAAAACTTTCTGTCTCCAGAAAGCCACAGCAAGACCAAATACAAAAACCAAACCCAACTGATAAACCAAGAAGTAATTATTTGCCAAGATTCGCCCCCAAAGGCCAAAACACCTCCAGTGATCATTTAAGAAAGGATTACTCTCACAAACAAAACTTACACCAATTTCCTAAAACAATAAATCACATTCAGGCTTTATCCCAAATTAAAACTCCTCAAACACAATCTGAACAATACTCAATCAATTTACCTAAACAAACAACAACATCGAACAAAGTTACACTTACCCTACTATAACTAAATCATTGGGAACTCTCCAATATCAATGTTTATCCAAGGAAGATGTAGGTAGTTAGATATCTCCGAATGATAATACCTACTTCCAAGACAATACCAAGGGGAAAAAAATCTGAGTTACTCGTATGAAGAGACATAAATGGGCTCCCCACCATAAGAGACAACTTAAATTTTTTTTTCCCGAGACAGAATCCGGACACTAACAGGGGGAGGCCTGAACAGACTCCCTAGTAAAAGGGTTATAAATCCATTATAAATTTCCAAAATAATATACATGATACCCATGGTGGGTCTCCCCACCACAAGAACCAACCATCTTAACCGACCGGTGTGGGCCGACATGAAAAGACCCCAAAAATTTAAAGATTTGGGAAGGCTTCACAGTTAGTCCACACAGTTTGGGAAATCGTGCACTAACTGTGTATATCATTATTTTCACATGGCTTCCTGGAACATGGTCACTACTAATCATGTAAAAACTGCATGTTCATCCTATCTATCCAAATTTCAATCCATTCTCCAAAGACTCAATGGAAATTAAAGGGGGTGGAAGATATTGGGTGATGACATGGGTACAAGGCCCTCCACCTATTTCCAATGAACGAGAACAACAGAAGAAAGATGATGACACCATAGGTTTAAACTCTTCCTATCTTTCATACTGAGGATTGGACTTTGTACAAGGGTTTAAACGACATTGGGGTTTCCCCTGACTACGCGCCAGCTTCTCTTCGGGACATATAGCTGGAGTTCAAAATTGTGAAGCATCTTCGGCCTCACAGTTAGGCTGTGGAAACCCCTATGTGGAACTTCTTCTTTCGGTGCCACAAAAAACTACACCGCATACCCCGATGGGTTCACCAAGACATAACACACTCCATAACTCATTTTATCGAAACCTGACATTTCACTAAAACAAAGGATTAGAAGATACACAAACATCGCACCTTGTTTCTTTGGGTGAGAAACAATAGAATGGCAGGACACGTATAAACACATTCCTCTAAGATGGAGGATTTGATGTTTTCCCCAAGGGATACATACTCCCAACATAACAGATAACCTCATAGGATTGTGCAACCTTCACTTTTACAGTCAAATGAGCACACAGCATCACAATGTGTCACCGAACATTACCTTTGCGATTGATAGAAACAATACATGGAATGGAACCTTATGCCAAGTCCCTAAACAACAGAAAAGTCCAAAAAGTGGACACAATATCCTCTCATGACCAAAATCCCAAAATTGGTGGTTTAACAAGAAATCTTGCTTCAAAGAAACTATGAAGAACCCAGAGGCCCTCTTAGACACCATCGAGACACTCATCCACACTAACAACCCCAGAACACTTCTACCTTTGATGAATCAGGCAACTTAAGAAACTAAGGTCTCTTCAACTTTCCACAAGCACTATCCCACTATAAGAGGATACAAAAATCAAAAAAATTAATGGGTGTAGACTCAATCAACAAATATCGATAAAATATTCCTTATATTGATCAACTATAGGATTTTCCAATGGAGAAACAATACGGGTTTCACTTCAGTTGTGCATTAACCCTTAATGGGGGCGTACCTTATCCAATGAGATAAATCAAGGACCCAACCAAGATGGTCCATTGGTCAAAACATGCTACAAAACAGATCCAAACACATGAAGGGAACCACCATAAAGGTGTCCCAAAACATATCTCAAAAGAGACTAATAACCGGTCCTTCTACCCAACTTTCCGTCCAAACACAAACCCAAAACACAGTTCGAACAAGAGGGGTTCATGGACTCAAAACATCCCACAACATCAACATTTTCCAAAAACACATAATATACACCATCCCAAACAATTCAACAAGACATCATGTTTTTCTTTAAAAACATCTCTTTGAAAACAAATTGTTCAGTGGTTAGTGTATCCACCAATGGTACCCCATGGGCCTCACACATGCATGTTTTTGTGCCACACCGAGCACCCTCCTCATATCTATCCCGGCACTCATCCATTCATGCCATTATCTATACATCATCCCATATAACCTCATGCATGTGGTCGCTCATGGAAATACCAAATGTTAAAACAAAAATTATTTCCACTTCTCAAAACCAAAACAGTCAACCAATACATCCTTTTTCTCAAGACCGCTAACCATGAGATCAAAATCCCGGTTTACAACTTAAAAAAACTTTTCATAAACACACAACCATTTATATATGAATTCACTTTCAAGTTATTCACATTAATCTCAAAACAACTCATCCCCATTAAGACACATTTCAACAGTTTAGAAAACTCTATTGGAAACACTTTTTCAAAACCAACTTTAACATACTTTCTGGTTTCAAAAGAGGTGCAAACATACCATTTTCCAAATTCAAAAACAAATTCTGAAATTTTAGTTCCACCATTTCAAAAATAAAACCCTTCCTTCTTTATGTGAAAATCATTTCACAAAAAAAAACATATGCTTCTTAAAACCACGTAATTTTTTCTTTAAAACTGAACTTCCAGGATTTCAAAATTAAAGGACACAAGACAATGCGAGGGGGGACTAGATTTGGTGGGTGACATGGACATATGGTTGGATTCCATATACCAATCACTTCACCATAATAGATAGTGTTTTAGGGCAATATCCTTGGCTCCACATGGCTTTCCAGGCCATGCGATCTCACTGAGACCATTAGCCCAAATCTCTTTTCATTTCCCCAGATCATTGTCAAACCAAGAAAACCAAAGGACTCAGATGAATCTTGAATTCCCTTAGAGACTCAAATCCCATCATGAGGTGTGTTGTCCAGGCACACAACCCATAACTAGAATGTCAAGTCCCAATAATCCTAACTCCATACCATCCAAACTGCTCCCCAAATAACATGAACCTCCTTTGATACCATTTTGTCACAAACCGAATCTGGTCACCTTCAAAATCGGCACCCAGCCTGGTCCTTGGCATGACCCGAAGGGCGTTCCCGATCCCCACGGGCTGGAACAAGTTCCAGGGTATCATAAAATGATAATTGGGAACGATTTACCCAAGTTTATAAACATAAAACAACAAATGAATCCAATAAAACGAATCTAGATTTTTCAAACCAAACAATGTTTTAAAAAAATTCAGAACTGAAATACATAGTCTAAAACAACTCAGCAAGACTATAACAAAGTTATAAAACCAAAAATTAACAGCCCAAGAACCTCAACATGGCAATATGCATCACCCTCAAGCCATCTCCACAACACTGCATCATGAATGACCGGTGAAAACCCGAACTGTTGGCACAAAAGTTGTACCCAAACCTGCGACAAAAAAATTAACCAAGTCTACTTACACCCATGGGTGTAAGTAGGGTGTGAGCCAATGCCCAGTAGGATACCACCACTAAGATATTCCATGTGATAAACATTCAAAGACGAAAATCATGCAAGTTTTCAAAAACATGTAATTTCTAGTTACAATTTCTAAAAGATGAAACTTAAAAAAAATCAGTTTTCAAGTGGGCTAATTTAAAGAATCAACACTTTTAAAATAAATTCAAAAGATACTGAATTTTTTAAGCCAAATATACCGTATGCAGACGGTAAGTATAAAAGATCTAATGAGCACAAGCAATAGGAAATAACCCCTAGGCACTAGCTAGATGTGGGTCACAGGTACCTTGTATCTCGGTGAGAGTAACCACAAAAAAAAAATATGTTCTCGTGCATGAGCCACTAATAGGGAATATAACCATAACCTAGTGGTCTCCAATCATCATCATCATAGTTTATTTAGAGTTGTAAGCGCCAATCTTTCTAAGTGAAACTGAGTCCAAACCCCACAGATTCACTAGCATACTAGTACACGTCCACCCACCTAGATACCTGGGTTTTCCCTTTGTGCTCAAACAAGTTCAACAAGAAAATAAATATAGTTTTCACATGAAAATATAACTTCCACATCACACATTAACCAAACAGCCCCATGCACATTACACAAGTCACAAATTCCACTTTTCATTCAAATGCATTTTGAAATCAAACTCACACCAAAATATCCCACAACACTTTTTGCATAACTTTCACAATCCAACACATCCTTTAAAAATTTTATAAAGTCCCTCCAAATATTCTAAAAATCAAATAACAGCCCAATCACATGTTTCATAAAACCCTTTTTATAAAAAAAATCCATTTTTCACATCGCACTCACACAAACATCCCACATCACGTTCACACCTCTTTCACAATTCAGTAAATCCATTAAACATTTTTATAAAACATTTCCAAGAGTATACACATCACATGACATACCTATTCACATTTAAAATGGTCCATTAGAAAGTATAAACAATCCAAAATAGTTTTCCAATATGGTTTCACCTCTTACATAAATCATTAAACCATTCAAACCTTTCATAAAACAATTCTAAAGAGTGTACCAAATCTTTTCACATAAAACCCATTTCAAAACCGTATTTCAAGGACAAAATCACACCAATACAAATTAAAAACAGAATTGGAAGCCCCAAAAACATTTATTAAACTACCCCCAAGTGTTATACAAACACCTCAAACAATACCACAAAATATCCACATGAAAAGCACACGTTTTCAAAATCACTTTCAAGAAGTACAATAAGGTTTTACACCTTAAACCCATAAAAAACCACTTCAAAACCTAATGGCACACCAATAACCAACCAAATCATAATTTTCATCCCAAAAAAGATTTATTAAATCAATTTCATATGTTATAAAACACACCCAACCAATACCCAAAGGGTTACACATGAAAAACACCAAATTTTTAAGCTAAAATGAAACTATAAAAATAAATGCTTAACCAAATCCAACATAAACAATTTTTGCACCACACACACCATATTAGTAACATGAATAATAAGTAATTAAAGCAAACTAACTCATCTAGAAATGATTACACATGGAATCACCAACATTTTATGTCGAAACCCTCAAAACATGGTGTGAAACATCAACCGCACCACCGCCGCACCTCAAGGAAGATAAATCTAGACCTAGACCACAATATTTGACCAAAAAGACACTAAATCAAACCCTAGGTTCGAACCAAAACTTCTGGACATGAGTAACTTCAAGAAAGGGTGAAAGAAACCCTAAGGAAGGGGAAGAAATCAAGGAAAGAAAAACTTACTTGAAACATCTTGAATCAAACGAACCCAATACACCAAAATTTGAATCTCCAAGCAACCAAACCTGATATGGAGGCTCTAATGGGGATGAGAAGGTCATGTGGGGACTGAAATGGGGGAAAAAGAGTGAAAATTAAAAGATTTATGAAAGAATCGACTTACCTTCTCAAATCTGGATGATTTGAGGAACCCTAAGAAGTTTTTCCCTAATCAGCGAGGCAAATGAGGTCCAAAGTGGAAAAATAAATAATGAGGGTGAGTCTTGGGATGTTGGATTCAGGTGGGAGGTGGAATCATGGGAAAAAAATAAAAAATGATTAAGTTATTAAAGAATTAAAAAAACAATTTAAAACTGGAAATGGCTCACAGGTTGGCACAAATCCAAATTAATTCACTTAAACCCAAAATGCTAATGGGTTCAAAAAGGGTCCAAATAGACATGGTGGTTTGGATAGGTCATAGGAGGAAAAGTAAGAAGTGGAATGGATGAAAATTTTTAACAAATTAAGGAGTTATAAAAGAAATAAAATTTATTTTTAAATCTGAAATTGGGCTCACGGTTTGGCCCAAATTTTGAAAACCCTCCATTTCCACCAAAATGAATGGAAAACCCCCAAAACAAAGAAAGAATGGAAATTAAATGGAAAATAAATTTAAAATAAGTCATGGATGTGACAGTCCTGGTGGCCTTATCCTCCACTCATTTACTCACATAATCAACAGCGACCAAAATATACAAAAAACCAAAGGAACTAGGAAAAGGAACCATAAAATCAATGTCCCATACATCAAAAATCTCACAGAATAGTATGGGTTGTTGGGGAATCTCATGTATCCTAGAAATTTTCCCAGTGTGTTAGTAATGAGAGCATGACTTACAAAACACATGGGCATCATAGAATAAGCTAGTCCAATATAATCCAAAGTCTAAGACTTTTCTAGCTGACTGTTGGGGTCCAAAGTGTCCACCATAAGCAAGTGTATAACAAAAATGTAAAACAAACTCAAACTCATGATCAGGAACACACCTCCTAATAAATTGATCACTACACATGCACTAGAGGTATGAATCATCCCAATCATAAAATCTTGACTCACTCTTTAATTTTTGTACTTGATGTTTCTTTAAATTTGCATGGATTTCAGAGGTAACAAGGTAGTTAGCTAAATCTGCATACCAAGGATGCATACCTGATATAGAATAAAGATGCTCATTAGGGAAAGTGTCTCAAAGTGGTACCTAGTTCAAGGTGTCATCCTCTAGTGTGTGAGTAAGCTTACTCATGTGGTCCATCACCAAGTTCTCTGAACCCTTCTTTTCTTTTATCTCAATATCAAATTCTTGAAGAAGGAGTATACATCGGATTAGACTTGGATTTTCATTCGCCTTCTTTAAGAGGTACCTCAGAGCTGCATGGTCAGAAAAAACAACTACTTTAGAACCCAATAAATATGAACAAAATTTATCTAAAGCAAATATAATGGCAAGAAACTTATTTTCTATGTTTGTGTAGTTTGATTGGGTTGAATCCAATTTCCTCGAATCATAGGTAATCACATGTGAATGTCACTCTACCCTCTGAGATAAGACAACTCCAACCGCGAAGTTTGAGGCCTCGCACATAAGCTCAAAAGGAAGATCCCACCATGGAGGTTTTATGATATGTGGAGTGTTAAGAGGTTGTTTTAGATCATTAAATGAATTCTTGGAAGAATCATCAAACACAAAATCAGAATTCTTTTGAAGTAATCATGACATAGGAAGAGAAATCTTACTAAAATATTTGATGAAGCACTGATAAAATCCTGCATTACCTAGGAACGATCTAAGATCACGCACACATGAAGGATGTGGTAGGTATGAAATAATATCTACCATATATCTAACAACCTTTATCTCATGTTTTGACACTACATTCCCTAAGACAATGACATGCTCTATCATGAAATGACACTTTTCAAAGTTCAAGACCAGATTCTTCTCAATACAACGATTCAAAACCTTTCCCAAACTACAGATACAATCATCAAATGAAGACCCATACACTTTAAAATCATCCATAAATACCTCCATGTAGGATTCAATGAAATCTGAAAAAATACTCACCATGCATCTCTAGAAGGTACTTGGGGTATTGCAAAGTCCAAATGGCATCCTTCAGTAGGCAAACGTACCGAATGGAAAAGTGAATATTGTCTTCTCTTAATCCTACCGATCAATAGAAACCTAAAAATATTTGGAAAATTCATCCAAGAAACAATAGTGTGTTTTCCCAGCTAGTCTCTCAAGCATCTGATCAATAAATGGGAGGGAAAATGGTCCTTGCAAGTGGAATGATTTAGTTTCCTATAATCAATACACACATGCCAACTATTTTGTACCCTCATTGGAACTAAATCATCTTTCTCATTTTTAATAACAGTAGCACCACTTTTCTTAGGCATAACCTGAATAGGACTCACCCACTGGGAATCTGAAATGGGATAAATTATACCTGCCTCGAGCAATTTTTCAACCTCTTTTTTAACAACCTCCAAAAGTGTTGGATTGAGTCTCCTTTATGGTTGCCTAACCAGTTTATCCCCATCCTTAAAAAGAATCATATGCATAAAAATAGAGGGGATAATACCTGATATGTCAGATAAGGTCCACCTGATTTCCATCATGTTCTCCCTCAAAATATTCAAAAGTTTTTCTTCATGTTCAAAAGGGAGATTTTTAACAATTATAATAAGTAATTTATCACCACTTAACAAGTATGAGTATTTTATATTTGGTGGTAATGGTTTGAGTTCCAATGTAGTGGGGTGATGTATGGATTTAGAAATTGAAGAAACTGAAATATGTGCACAATGAACATCAGTATTAGAATATACATCATCAAAAATAGGGAATAAAGCATCAAATCCATCAGCATACTCAACAACCATGTCATAATCAGAGTTCACATGATCAAAACCAGAATATAAATCCATTTCAAAATCAAATATAAGAGAGTCTTGTGCATTATAAATAGGTGTGTAAGTACTCTTAGATATCAAACTAGAACTAATACTAATAATATCTCTAATTATTGGACAATAAAATTCCATGGGGTTTTTATTTGGTGGTTCAAAATGGGAGATAAGAAATGCAGAATGGTCCTCTGAGGGGTACTTCATGGAGTCCATAACATTAAATATCACAACTTCATCCCCAAACTCCATGGAAAGTGTACCCTTATTGAAATTTATGATAGTTTTTTTAGTTTTGAGAAAGGGCCTACCTAAGATAATTGGAGCATGAGAACTTACCTAATCATACTCCATGTTAAGCATGTAGAAATCTATTATAAAGATTGTGTCTCTTACCTAGACAAGTACATCCTCAAGGACTCCTGATGGATATGTTGTAGATCTATTTTCCAACTACACCACTACTCTTGTTGGCTTCAACTCACCAACCTGTAAAGAAGAAAATACATAGTGAGGAATTACATTTATGGAAGCTCCTAAATCACAAAGAGCATCAGAAAATTGTAACTCCCCTATAGTGCATGGTATGTTGACTGTCCCGGGATCCTTTCACTTTTTTGGCATTGCTAAAGTTGGTGTAATGAGTGATGACACATTCCTTCCAATATTGATTCTCTCATTTACCTTGATCCATCTTTGATTGGTACAAAGTTCTTTTAATAATTTGGCATACCTTGGTATTTGTTTGATGGATTCAAGTAAAGGGATGTTTATCTCCGCATACTTAAATTTATCCAAAACTTATTTTTTCATCGCCTCTTCAGCCATATTTTTGGTTTGAACAGCTCTATTTGGAAAAGGAAGGGGTTTAGGAGGAATATCATCAATATTTTTCTGACCTTTATCTTTATCCTTGGGTTTCTCAACAGTTGGTGTGGAATGGGGATTTTCTAGAGTTGAGGTGAATCTCGGTGGAATGGTAGGTACAGATGTATCATTCATTTGATTACCACTTCTCAATGTGATGGCACTAACATTCCCCTTGGTATTTGGAGTAGGTTGTTAAGGAATCTTTACAGAGTTCTTACTTACCAGTTCATGGAGGGCAGTTTCAATTTGACTCATTTGTGTCTTCAACTCCCTCAACTCCGAACCTTGACTCTTTGGCTCATTCTGTTGATTAAGAATAATTTGATTCAAAAGGTCATCAGTGTTTGAATCTACCTTGGGTGGGGGATTCCCTTTTTGTTGGATTTTTGATGCTTGGGATTCAAATCTTCTTTGGGGTTATTGGAAACCCTACTGGTAAGGCGGAGGATGTTGGAAGTTTTGTTGAAAAGGGGGTATGTGTTATTGTCCAGATCCATGCCTCATGTTTGATTGATCATTAAAACCTTGTTTTTATGTTGGTTTAAAGGGATCAAGCTTCTTTTGGGGATATGGTTGTTGTTGCTGCTGATATGGTCACCCAGGAAACACTGCTGCACAATCTTATGTTTCTTGTAGTTGGGGGGAAATAGTCAGTTAGGTGGATTGTCTCAGTGCAAATGCCACAAGGCCTTTAAGGAGGGGGTTGTTATGTCTTTTGTTCCAAATCAATCTGTCTCACCATAGTTGTAAATTTTTCTAACTTGGTATTAATCAAATGAATTTCAAGAGAATATGGACTTACCTAATGTACTCCTCTAATATGTGGGGTACCTCGATTGCCAAATTGTTGAGAGTTTTGTGTCATCTTATAGATCAATGAACGTGTGGTTGGTGGTGTTTTATCAACCAATGCCCCTCTAGATACAACATCCACCATGATCCTCTCCATAGGTTTGAGTCCTTCATAGAAGTATTGGATGAGGAGTTGCTCACTGATTTGGTGATGACGACAGCTTGCGCACAACTTCTTGAATCGCTCCCAGTACTCATACATTGAATCCCCTTGTGCTTGCTTGATTACCAATATCTCCTTGAAAATGGAAGTGGTCCTTGATTCTAGAAAAATCTCAACACGAAAATACGTTTCAAATCATTCCAACATGTTACATATTTAGGTTTCAAATAATACATCCAATTCTTTGCAGCTCTATCAAGTGAGAATGGGAATGCTCTTAGTTTTATTTGATCTTCAGAGACATTTCTTGGTTTTAGGGTTGAGAAAACCACATTAAATTATTTAAGGTGTTTGTTTGGGTCCTCACCAAATAATCCATGAAACTTTGGAAGAAGGTGAATTAACCCAGATTTCATTTCAAAGTCTGATTTGAGATTTGGGTATGCAATGCAATTTGGTTGATAGTTAATATCTGGTGCAGCCAACTCTCGAATGGTTCTATTAAGTTCATTGTTATTATTTTCATCCATTAGTTCTTGTTTTATGTTTGAATTTTAATTGCTTCCAATTTAAATGTTACTAGAATGGAGTAATTCTCTGGGTGGTTGAATGTTGAAACTTCCCATAGACTGAGAATGTCTGATTCAAGCCCTAAGGTTGCGTTCAATCTCAGGGTCAAGATCTAAGAGATCCTCGGGATTATTTAATGTCATAAATCAAATAAAAATAAAAATAATAAAAGTGGACCATAATAAAATAAAAATGAGAAGTTTGAGTTGATGGTCCAAAATGAATAAGAAGAAAACAAAAGAAGAAGAAAAATTTAGATTGGGTAAAGAAGGAATAAAGAATAGAAGAAGAGAATAAAATAAAAAATAAAAAGAATATCTATAAATGGTTGAAATAATTACTTGCATCCCCATAAAAGATTACAATTTGAAAGGCGATTTCATGGGTTCCCTCAAATGATTAGTGGTTTTTGGGGTACTTAGGTGCATCAGAATGGCTGACCAAGTTCGTCTCTCAAAGAGCCAGTAATTGAAACAACTTCTTAAAGGTATTATGAAAATAAAATAAAAGAGAATAAAACACACTACATAAAAAGTATGGGGTATTTTTTTACCACTTATAAACCTTCATGAAGTATGTTGGAAGAATATTTCATGTTTTTCTGTTTTGTTTTTTTTTTTTGAAATGAAATCTGCTTAATAAGACACAACAAGAGGGTGTTTTTTTAAACTATTTTTATAAAGAGTAATAAATATAACTCCAAATATTCACTTATTTATTAATAATTATCATTTAAATTAACATAAACTTAATAATTATCCCCTAATTTGTTAATCCTAGAACCCTACGAGAATTAACTTTACCACAAAGATGAAAAGAGTTAAACTCTAGGCTAACTTTGGAACATGCAATCGCAACACCCTGCTTTGATTGTCGTTCTAAGGATAGATTATGGTCAGTGGTAAATTAAGGAATAAATAAATTCAGGAAATAAGGTTTTAATTGATTTTAAGGACTATATTTTAACTCTAAAAATTTATCCCGTATGGTTTTGTTTTTCCAATTAAGGTCGCACTCTCACAATTTACACAAAATCTCGACCTCATGTGTTTTTGTGTTAATTGTTAAATTGATTGATTAGTTTATTACAATTTAAAAATACAATTAAAATATCATATTAATTGAATTACAGTAGCTCATTAATTCAAAATAAATGAATTAATAAGGTTAGAGTAAGATCGATTACTAAAAAGAACTACTCTTTCATGGGTGGTGTAGTCATCGTAGAAACATATTGCATTTGCAAAGGTTTATAAAGGGTATAACCCAATATTGTTTCTACTCTTGATTTCCATCCCAAATAGGATGATAAATAAAGAATAAAATAGATTAAAATATGATAATACATGAAAAATATAAGAAATAGAAGAGGAATAAAGAAGTTTATTATGCAAACATAAATATTACAAAGTAAGAAAGAGATGAAGGCTTCGATTGAGGGATCCTTACTTAAAGATCTCCCCATATGAGTATAAGGAGTTCCAAAACCTTTAAGGTGGTGATATGACTCCTCTATAACTCTAAAATTTAATCACTTCACTCCTTTTGAAACTTCCAAATGGGGTTCCCAAGGTGTCAATTTATAGCCAAAATGGGGAGTGGTTTTGGGCACTCTGTTTTTTAGATACCACTTGTGTATTAGTTTTGAGTTGGTAAATGGAATTATATAGAGTTAGAAAAAATATAAAAGTTGTAGGACAGAATATTGAATATTTCCATATGAAATTTGGAGGCCAATAGAGTATTACAGTGTACGATATGGCCAAAATACAGAACCAAATCATTGACTTCATGCAGATTATGTCCCCTAGACAGATTGGTTTGTATGGACCCCTTAATGAACAAATTGGGCTTAGGTTCCTTGAGATGAGTTGTATCCCATGAATTTTTGGAGCGGTAAAAAAAACTCAAATCATTTTAAGTCATTGATTTTGATAAATATCTAAAACAGTGGAAATGTGTCCTTGGGCTTCCATGCATTTTGGCCCATTTCCCTTCTGGATCATCTCTGACCCTTTAAATCACCTCCTCCTACAACAAAATCACCAAAACAAGAATAATTTCCCTTTTTAACAGTGATAAAAATTTAATAATTGAATAAAATGGGATGTGAAATTTGAGATAATATTTTTAATTTTAAATACAAAACTAGTTTAAAATAGTGATTTAGGGGTGAAATAAAGCAGTGAATTGTGATGTGATCAATTATATTTATTATATTCATTATATTTGTTAAATTTGTTATGTTTATTATATATTTATTTATTTTATTTTATTTATAATTAATATATATAAATAATTTTTAAATATATATATTTATAATTATAATTATTAAATAAATATATATGTTTCCAATGAATATGGTCAATAAATATGCTGATCATGTGTGAGTAGATGTAAATGTATGTTATGTATCATCATGAATGTTCATTTATACATTACACCTTCTTATTATTCATGTTGTTCATATGTGATGACTCGTTTTTTATTATGTATACTTTACTAGGTATATGATTAATTCATGTTACCCATATGAACTATTATATATGTTCTCAAAAATGCTTATAAAATTGCATTAAATATATTTAAATAATATATATTTATTATATTTATAATTATTAAATTTTAATTATATATAGATACTTTTAAAATATATTTATTTGTAATTATAATTATAACTATATATATATTTAAATAATTATAAAATTGCAATAAATACATATATTATAATTTTATAAATATATATATATATATATTTAAATTTATATACAAATATTTATAAATATATTTATTTATAGTTATAATTATAATTATAAATATATTATGTATATATGTATAAATAATTATAAAATTATAATAAATATATTTATTATACTTATACCTCCTCCCCCCAAATAACCTGAAGGCCTTATTTTTATTTATTTTTGGATAATCCCCCTTTTAAAGGTTGAAGGGGAACCCTTGCATGACCTGTAGCCCCAAGGCATAAGGCCCATACATGACCCAATACATGACCGTAAATTCCCAAGACCTAACACACTTGAAACAACCTCTCCCCAGCATCTACATCTTGAAGGCGTCTAGCTCCTTGTCTCACATGGATGATCGGATAGCATTGCCCCATGCAAAGCTGCACGGTGTTTGGTCCCGATGGCAGTTGTCATACCTTCTCATTCTTCCAATCCAGTTAGCTCTGCTCTGGTGGTTGCTATTTTTGCTCTGAATCCTTGTCTGAACCTACTCCTATGTGGTCTGTCCGAGTTGCTTCTTGGTTTTTCTATGGCCCAAAGGCCCTAAGACCCATAGGTCCAAATCGGTGGCCCGAAGGCCCAAATCGAATGAATAGTTTCGGGTGCTACAACACCGAACAACACCCGCTACAGTAACTACTGCAGTACTGCTACAACAACCCAGAAATTCACCTTTACCTGGATTTGATCCTAGGTATCTTGGATGCCAAGCAGGAGCCTCTACCACTCGGGTACAGGCTCGTTGGCTATTATACTTATAAAGTTATAAATATATATAATTAAATTAATATATTTATAAATATATAAAAAAATTAAAAATAAATACAAATAGTTATAATTATAATTCCTAAATAAATATAGATATATTTAAATAATTAAAAAATTATAATAAATATATATTAATTATATATATTTATATACAAATATTTATAAATAAATACAAATAGTTATAATTATAATTCTAAATAAATATATTAATTATATATATTTATAAAATTATAAATATATTTGTTATAATTTTATAATTATTTAAATATATATATATATATAATTAAAACTATAAATAAATATTTATTTATTATAATTTTTAATTAATATATATATATAGTTATAAATATAAATAAATATTAATTTATTTAAATAATTATTAATTTATAAAAAATATATTTATTATTTCCATATATAATGTTATATATAATTAAATAAATATATTTATAAATATATTTATAAATATATAAAAATATTGATAAATAAATACAAATATTTTTATTTTTATTTATAATTATAAATAAATACAGATATATTTAAATAATTATAAAATTACAATAAATATATTAATCAAATTAAAAAAATTATAAATATAAATTTGTTATGATTTTATAATTATTTATAATTATAATTATAAATAAATATATATTCATTTAAATAATTATAAAATTAGAATAAATATAGTTATATATATATATAATCTTATAAATATATTTAATTAATATATTTATTATATATATTTCTAAGATTATAAATATAATGAGTATATTTATTATAATTTTATAAATATAAATATTTATTTATTTATTTATAGTTATAATTATAAATAAATATATTTATTTATTTATCATATATATAATTTTATAAATATATATAATAATATAAAGAAATTATTAACATTATGTCTTTATCATCACTTTTTTAGCGCTGATAAAGATTGGTCTTTATTAATGCTAAAAACGCTGATAAAGACAACCTTTATCGGTGTTTTTTTAGCACTGATAAAGGCTTATCTTTATCAATGCTAAAAAAGAGCTGATAAAGGCATGTTTTATCAGCGCTTTTTATTTTACCGCTGATAAAGCATACCTTTATCAGTGCTTTTTTATCTAGCGATGATAAAAGGTCCATACTCTTTTATAAAGAAATGCAAACAGTCTCCTTCATTCTTACATCCCTCAAGCTCCCATGGAAGCCGGCCCCTATGGTGTCGACCCCTCCACCGCCATAGACACTCCTCGGCTGCGGATGCTCCTCCTCTGCAGACCCACCTCCACCACACACCCACCTTCACCACAAACCCATTTCTGCTGCGAACCCCCCTCCAAGATTTCTTGAAGCCCTTATACCTCAATATTTGGGTGGTTTTGACTCCGATTCTTCAAGGACCCATCAAGTAAGTCTCGTTTCACTTGATTTCTCCCTCTTTTTAGGGTTTTTCTTCCCCCTTATTGATTTCTTACTTTCCTGCGGGTTGTTTGAAATAATGTTGGTGTGATCTTATGTTGTTGGGGAAAATATTCATGTTTGAGTTTGGATCTTTCCTTAATAGGGTCTTTCTGAAGTGCAGTTGTGGTTTCACACCGATTTCTGAAGGTTTCCAAGTGTGAGGTATATAATTACATGCTTTTACATTATTAGATGATTTTGATATGCTTTCTTGTTTGATTATATGTGTTCTATGAATTATTCATGTGGTGTGAAACATGTTTTGGAAATTGTTTGACATGAATATGTGATGAAAGTTTGTTTTTGAAAAGAAATTGGTTATATTTCTTGTGTGCTTTGTGGTGGTGTTCCTTGAGAATGTTTTGTGCCTTGTGTGAAAGGTGAGAATTACTTTCTCAAAAGAGATTTAAAGGTGAAAATGTTTTGAAAATGGATTTCTCTTAGGGAAATGGATTTTTAGTGTGTGTTGGCTTCCTTGATGTGTACCTTAAATGCGTCTTTTAATTTTGAAAGTAATGTGAAACATCTTATGAAATAGTTTTTATGTGAGCATGATTGTAAAAAGGGGCTTTTCCCATATGCTTAAATCATTGTTTAATATCCTAACACAAAGGTGGTGATTTGATCACATTAGTGAGGCATAATCTTAATTTTATCTTATTTAGTCTTTATTTTGAGGTAGTTGTAATGAATATGAAGTGACCCACCACTGAGTGATAGCACGTTCTAGATCAAAAGAAGGTTTTCTCTCCTTTTTATTCTATCCACAACCATATTCAATGTAGACCATATTTTGGAGGTGGTGCCACCTTTGAATATGAAATAATCATACTCCTTGATCCCTCCCTCTACTACACACCCACCTTTAATGCTCAATATCATTGAGGCATGACCTTCTTCCCTCTTGGATCCATATTCTCTTGGGCACAGCTTTTAAAAAAATCATAATGCTTTCATCTCATAGTTTCCCATTCTACTAAACACCTCACTTCTGACTAATTCAAAATCAATGTAATTTTTTAACTCTCTAAGAGTAGTAAGTCCATTTTCCCCTAGAGTATGAATCCTTCACCATTGAATATCAATCCAAACCTTACCAATTTCAATGGCACCACCACTTTGTTACTAGTGAAATTC
Organism: Viscum album; assembly: GCA_963277665.1. Taxonomy (NCBI): domain Eukaryota; kingdom Viridiplantae; phylum Streptophyta; class Magnoliopsida; order Santalales; family Viscaceae; genus Viscum; species Viscum album. Next base: position 1,753,260,242 of record OY728159.1, on the reverse strand, counting down.
CACTGAATCTTAGAAAACCACTTCACTAGAGGAAACCCAGTAGTCTTAAAACCAAGACTTTCTATCAAGTATCGATAAAATAATCACCATATGTCATATAACCAATATTTAATACCACTTTTTGGTAACTGATAGTAAAATAAGAAAAATATATGATACCGCTGGTTAGATTTGGTACACACCAACAATACTAATGTTAAACCCCCAAAACTTGCACATAGTGGAAGAAATTATAGAACATACCTGAATTGAAACAAATCTCTAAACCTGATATACTATAACATTAAAGTAAAGCTACAACTAAGTCATTGTATCAGATCTCTACCTTCTAGTTCTAGTAACCTCTTGATTTTGAAAATAGCACCCCCAAAGGAAAATGAGCAATAAAGAATAAACACATGACATAAATGGAATAAGCACACCACGTGAAAATTATGTTTTTTGGATGACAATCCTAATTCATAGGGGAATACATTGATATTTTTATTAAGGGATAAATTGAGTTATAAGGGAAACACATATTTTGTTATCCCTACCTATCCAAAGCTACATGAGACGCTTTCTGGACAACCTATTCAAATAACCATAACAACACATGTAATGAATCCTTCTACCTTCAAGCACTCTATGGTGAATCCCCTCAAAGGGATAAATGGTATAATTCAAGTGATTATAAAATCATATTTTATTCTCGATATAATTTTATATCTAAATATAAAAATTATTATTTTATTACAACTTTTAACAAATTATATGATTGAATTCTTAACTATTGATATTCAATGTTATGAAGTGGTCGTGGCATTTAGGTTGATACATCCATCAAAGGTACCTAACCAAGATTTTCTTTATAAAATTTTCTTTAAAAGGTTCTAGACCATTTTGGGACTTGATGTTGTTAACCTAATTAATGAGTTTTGGAGAGGTGAGAATTATCTTGAGACTTATAATGATACTCTCATCACTTTGATTCTAGAGGTTACTGATATGAGTTTAGTTAAGGATTTTAGAATGACTAGTCTTTGTAATTTCATTTATAAAAGATTTTTAAAGATTTTAGATAATAGACTATGTAAAATCATACCATCTATTAGTTTAGTACCATAGTTATTTTCTTATTTTGACTTGAGACATGATGTACTTAAAAGGATCGGGAAAGAAACATAGTTTCTTCTAGTGATGAGTGGCATAGGGAAATTCTTTATGTAAAAGGAATGAAACATGAGAAATTTTTTATTATGTAATGGGTTTATGCTTATAGATTTTATTAGGTGTATTTATAAAGGAATTAACCAATTTATTTGGTGTGATACAAGTATCATTGGGATAATTCAGTGTTTGTTGTAAACTGAAACACGAGTGTTTCATGGTTGTGAGTGTGGTCACTAACTACGGAACATATCTGTTGGGACTCTGGTGTTGTGGTGAATGATAATTGATCTAACTGGAAAATGGAAGCATGGATAAGTGATATCCAATTTTGGGGATCAAAAAATAAAATGATTATGGAAATTATTATTATTACACCAACCTTTGGAATAATGTGATGGAATCATACAATACTGGTTGATTTGGGATGAATCGAGGTGTTTTTATGTATCTTTTATAAAGTGTCTCTCTTGGGATTTATGTCTTTTTTAAAATGCCTAAGTGGCTATTTTAAAATGATTCAAGTGTTTTTAAATGTTTCTTAAAAAATTATATGTATTCAACATACCCTTTTTTGGTTTTAAATAGATTTGAAATAATTTAAACACTTGTCATGTACTTAGGTTTCATGCCAAGTGTTTGTCAACTCACCTGATTGGCTTTTATAAAGATATGTGAATGTTTTTAAAGCGTATTTAATGTTGGTTTCATTTTAACAAGGGGTGTGTGAAGTTTTAAATGAAAATTTGTAAAATATAGAGGGTTTTCACTCATTTTAAATGATTAAGATTGTTGGATCATGAAGTTGTCTTGAATGCTTTAAAAAAAGGAATTGTGGTTTTGTTAGAGTGTTTGGAACTGATTGGTTTATTTTAAAAAGGTTCACAACTATAAAAATGGGCTATTTACATGGATCTATAGCCACAGTTTTCAAAACAGTGGTTATAGGTAGGCTATAGTAATGGTTTTATAAAACTGTGGCTATAGCCATTTTTTCATAGCCTATTTCCACGGTTTTTCAAAACTGTGGCTATAGGTCTCCTGTGCTTTCGTAGGAGAAAAATTTTCCTGCCAAAAAATAGTATGAACCTCTATTTCCATGGTTTTCAGGATATTACCACAATTTTTAATAATATATATAACATAATATATATATACCTAAAGTCCTCGAAGGTGTAATGGTTAAGTGGTTGAAATGTAACTAGCCGATGACATATTTTTTTAGGCTATAGCCATGGTTTACCAAGGCTATAGCCACAGTTTGCCACCATAGAAATAGAATCTATGACCACGGTTTAAACTGTGTCTATGGGTCAACTGCCACCACAGTTGAAAACTTTGAGACCTATTTCCATGGCGATAGCGCCCACGATTGGGAAAAACTGTGGTCGTAGGCTACGACCATGAGTTTGGGCCCTATTTATATGGTTTTGTGTATTTATTTTTTAAAATATTAATATTACTAAATCAAATAGGATGGATATGAATAAATAATGGATGGATGTCAATAGTTTGACAAAAGATTATGAAGATGGCATAAAAGAGTTCATGAAGTTTGCAAAAGATCATGCATATGACCCTACTCAAATTCTTTGTCCTTGTTTACGTTGTTGTTATTCAAGACTAATTAGTCCAAAGGAGTTGGAAGAACACTTGATCTTTCAAAGAATAGATCAAAGTTATAAATGTTGAAATAAACATAGGGAAAAATAGAATGTAGGTAGTGAATGGGATAACACTGCATTTTATGGATCATCTAATATGATTATAAGTATGAACAATGAAGAAGACCATATCAAGGATGTGATTACAGATGTGAATGATGATGAAGATTGTATTGAGGAAATGATAAAGACAGTTGAAGATGAACTTCGTGATTACCCAAAATTGTTTGAAAAGTTAAAGAGTTATGAAAAGACATCATTGTATGTTGGTTGCACTAAATATACAGCATTGTCATCCGTACTAAAGCTATATAATTTGAATGCAGGAAACAAATGGAGTGATGCTAGTTTTGTGGAACTACTTGCTCTCCTGAATGGCATGCTTCTAGAAGATAATGATCTCCTGATCCGAACATACGATTCCAAATGAATGTTATGATTGATGGGTATGATCTCTGAAAGAATACACGCCTACCCAAATGGATGTATACTATTTCGTAAGGACAAAAAATCACTTATAGAATTCCCAAATTGTGATGCTTCTCAATACAAGAAAGGTGAATCTGGTACTACGAAAGTTGTATGGTACTTTCCAATCATTATAAGGTTTAGGAACCTATATAGAAGTGAGGAGACTATAGGGAAATTGATGCAACATGTAGATACAAGAATTAAATATGGGAAACTATGTCACCCTGCATACTCTCCTCAGTGGAAGAGAATTGATCATGAGTATCCTGAATTTGGAAACGAGCTGAGAAACCTTTGTCTTGTGTTATCTATAGATGGAGTGAATCATTTTGGTTTTCAAAGAAGCACTCACAGTACATGGCTAGTTATGTTCGTAAATTATAACTTACCGCCATGGTTATACATGAAATGAAAATACATCATGTTATTTATGCTTATATCAGGACCAAAACAACTGGATAATGATATTGATGTTTATTTGGCTCCATTGATCGAGGATTTGAAATTATTGTGGGATTCAGGTGTTACGTTGTATGATGCTTATAGAAATGAAGAATTCACTTTGAGAGACATGTTATACGGGACAATAAATGACTTTCCTACTTATGGAAATTCTTTAGGATATATCATTAAAGGAACTCAAGGGTGTCTCATTTGCGAACATGGTATACAGTTAATTAGGTTGAAACATTCATCGAAAACCGTGTTTCTAGGAAATCGCAGATTTCTACCCCAATGGAATAAGTGTCAATCTTGGATGATATCATTCGATGGAATTTCAGAAGAACGTATAACACTGTCTCCACTAACAGGTGATCAAATGTTTGAGAAAGTAAAAGATACGGACACTGCTTTTGGTAAACCATTTTTGAAAAACCTTCCAAAAACCTATTTGAAAAAAGATCAGTTTTTTTTTAATTATCATACTATAATTGTTTGTATGTCATACATTTTCTTGATGTTATGCATGTTGAAAACAAATTATGTGATGGTGTCATTGGAACATTTCTAAATGCACATGGAAAAATAAAGGATGTAATTAAGTCTAGGTTAGACATGGTTGACATGAGAATATGAGAAGAGTTGGCACTGGTGAAGGGTGAAAAATGAACATTTATTCCTCATGTTGTTTACACTCTTTCCAAGCAGGAGAGATATTGGTTTTGAAACTTTTTGAATGACGTAAAGGTTCCATAGGGGTATTCATCGAATATAAAGAACATCATGTTAATGAGTGATTTAAAGTTAAAGGGTCTAAAATCACATTATTTTCATGTTTTGATGCAAAATCTAATTCATATAGATTTAAATTGAATTTTTCCCAAGAATTTCCATCATACATTAACCAGGCTCTGTTTCTTCTTCAAAGCTATATGCAGTAAAGTTATAGACTCGGTGAAATTGCTGACTATGGAAAGAGAAATTGTTGTAATATTATGTGAATTGGAAATGTTATTCCCACTAACATTCTTTGATATAATGGTTTATTTTATTGTTCACTTGGTGATAGAGATTTGACTATGTGGTCCTGTACACTATAGATGGATGTACCCCATTGAACGGTATATGAATATTTTGAAAGGGTATGTCAAAAATTGAAGTTGTCTAGAGGGTTGTATTACGGAGTGATATATTGTTGAGTAAGTCATTAAATTCTGTATCGAATACTTGCCTGGTGTGGAAAGCATTGGTCTACCAAAATCTTATCTCACTGGATGGCTTGTAGATGGAGGAATTTCTAGAAGAGAGTTTATCACAATCAATATTACAGATCAGGAGTAGACCCACCTTTACATTTTGCATAGTAGTTTGGATGTTGACCCATATGATGAAACCCAAAAAGAAATTCTTAGGCATTTGAATCCATCAAGGGATGAATAATGGATATCAAATACACATAATCAACGGTTTATAGGATGGTTTTGAGGACATATTTTTAAGGAGTTAGATGAAAATCTGGACTCAATTTTAGAATGACTTTTATGGCTAGCCAGAGGAAAAAGTGTGTATGTATTATCTTTCAATGCTTATGTATTTAATGGTTATAGATTCTATACTAATGAACATGATAAAGAAATTACTATGTATAATAGTGGAGTTATACTTATGGCTGAAGTGATGAATATTTCTTGTGCTAAGGAAAAAATCCAATTTACGTGAATATATCATATTTTGGCATCATCAAACAAATATGGGAGTTGGATTGTAAGACATTCCAAGTGCTAATTTTTCAATTCAAGTGGGTTGATAATAGAAGTGTTGTTAAAATAGATTAATTGGGATCCGTGAAAATTAATTTCAGTAAGGAAGGGTACAAATATGAACCATTTATAATGGAATCATAGGAAGTACAAGTATTTTATGTTCTAGATTTCGCAAACTGAAACAGGTCAATTATTCTGTTATCGACCAAAACCACTGAAGGATCAGATGAAAATTCAGCAGAGGTTAGCCCTTTCATTGGGATGTTTCAATCATTTAATTTCATTCCCAATGTTGATGGAGTTTTGTATGTTAGAGGAGACCACAATGAAGGGATTTGGACAGTCGATAGAGGCGTCAAATCCCTTCAGCCTTTAAAAAAAAGAGTTCAATAATCAGGTTATATTTTTTTTGTAATATGCATCGTGTTACCTTATGTTATTATTTTTTCACTGCTACTTTTATATAATCTAAATTAAATGTTAAACCACTTTTTAATATAATGACTTTTTCACATGCTGATGCTCCCAATCCTGAAGCACAATAGGTATCTCAACCTATTGTAGCTCGTAGTGCATAGGAACAACATGTTTCTTAACCTGTTGTTGCTCCCAATACAGAGGTACAATAGGTTTATAAACCTATTGTTGCTCCCAGTGTAGAGGTACAACCACCATCTACACATGCCGATGCTAGCGCTCCATAGGAACATATTAATGATGTTGAATCTGAGGAAATGGTAGGCGACGAAGCACCAGCGGCACAGAAAAAACAGGAGTGTCGTAGTTTGATGGTGTTAGAAAAAATCATTAAGGAGAAAGTGAAAGGCATAAAATATGAGATTGGATAGAATACGTGGGGTCATCATGTTAACCCCAACAAGGCTATGTTCATTAGTTACATTAGAATCATCACTCGACAATGTGTGCCGATTGACGTACATTCGTGGCACCATGTTGTCATTGGTATTAAGACACTGATGTGGGAAGAGATTATGGTAACATTATGATATCATTTCTTTATTTTACTAAAAAATAAAATAATGAAACATTGACTTACTCTTCATCATCCCTTGCAGAGTGAATTTATAGTATATGAATCACACAAGGACCATGTATTAAGGGTTTCTAAAAGGATTCACATGGCCTTTCGCATTATTTTAATGAAATATCATCTTAAATATGTTGAAGGGAAAATAAACTCGCACCCACCTCCTATTTATGTACACCCGATAACCTAAGAAGCATGGAATTCATTTACTAGCCATCGTACGAAGAATTCTTTTTAGGTACATTGTGTCTGGTAATACGTTGTTTGATGATACATGTATTCATCACTTTTATTAACAGTTTTTTATTTATGAAACAGCAACTGAGTGCTGAAAATAAGGAACAGGCAGCAAAACCAATGTACCCCTACCGTAAATCAAGGATGGAGTAAACTTCACTTGAAAAAAATTGGTACGTATTTTAAATTTACCGTAATACTTTTATGTGACATAAAAAAACACCATAACTATGTTCCTCTATTTATATGCAGATTGATGAGTCCAAATCCAAAGCTACTTCCATCCCATTTCATGTTCTATGGAAGAAGTCATGTGTAAATAAATATGGAACACTAATATATGAAAACACACAAAAAAGTGTGGGAAACATGTGTAAGTATTACATAATAAAAAAAATTGCTTTAAAACTCTATTACATAACAATGATTACTTATTTTCCTATATTTTCTATCCGACATAGTCATAGGAATCAGAAACACCCACACCAGATGCAGACATACTTTTGGTGGCCTTGAAGTGGCCAGAACAGTATGGTCGCGTTAGAGGTGTGGGTTTTGGGTTGACACCCCAAACATATTTTGAGAAAAAAACAAGAGGAGGATCAAAGTAAAGAAATGAAAAAGATGATAGAAAGATTATATATCCTTGAAGAACAATTTCAATGTCAGAGATATATGCTAGAAACTTTGATGGGGAGGAGGAAAAGAGAAGAAACAACTCAAGAAAAATCAGTGTGTGAAGATCTCACTCCAGCCCCCCCCCCCACCACCACCACCAATTTTGAGGTGATCCATTCCCCTCAAAAACCTGTTTTAGATGAGGTAATCAATGTTCTAATAATTGTTTCAATGAAATGTGAATTAGTTAGATATTTATACCTTTCCTATACTGATATTTTATAGGGTGAAAATGACTATGATTTATATCTATCAACAACCACCTATAGCCTTGTATCGAGGGATACGATGTTCAATATCCAGAACAACATGCTACACAATAGACCACTTCCAACAGGTCATGTTAGAGTGTCGATTAATTTATCCCATGATCCAAGTGTCGAGCTACCTGTTCCAATTTATGATGAAGATATTTATAAGGTTAAACAAACTCTTGGAACATTCATCTCATGTCCATCACATCTTGTAAAAAAAACATGTCCACAAGGAGGTATTCATTTCTAATTTATTTTTCAAGCTAAACCTTTAACATTTAATGAAAAAGGTCTGAACCAATGAATGTTATTACATACAGATAAAGGAAAGGGGGTGAAATGAAATAAAAGACCAAAACCATCTCAAGGATCAACCAACTGATCAAAACAATCTACTGAAAATACCTTAACCCTGCTCGTTCTATATTCACATTTATTATCATTACAATCTCATGTGGATATGAAGTTGAAAGATGGTCGTACTCACACAATTGATTTTGAAGAAAATATGTATATAGGGGAAGATCTAGACTTCATTGGTGTTGAGAATATAAATGAAATCCTTGGTTATGATTGGCTAGGCGGCTCGGTTGTAAATGTATGCATGAGGTATGTTTTCATGATTTGATTTTCCAAAAGCTGATATACTATGTTAATTATAAATAAATACATTTCATATTTTTTGCAAGCGTATATATGAAAAAAAAATTAAAGGGATTTCCCCATGACCAATAATTTAGACTCGTTAGTCCTCACATCGCCTCTACAAAAAAAAATAGATTCCAAGAAAGAGGTTGAAATAGTGGTAGGCCAGCTCAAATCATTTAAAAGAAAAAATAAGTATGATGAACTCTTATTAATACCAATGATACAAGATTAAAACTCTACAATTTAATCATATCAAATATATTTTCATTTATTTCGTTACTTATTCCTTTTTATGTTTTTAAAGCAGCATTGGATGCTCATTGCGGTCAATTTGGATACTCCAAAGATCTATTTCTTAGATTCAATGCATGGATATCCAACAAACTGACTACACATGATGGCATTTGTAAATTTTTAATACAATACATCCAACATTTTAGAACTAAACATCTTGTTATATAATTTATATTATCTTTTAATGAAGATTCTGTTATGATAGGGTGGTGCATCAATATCATCTACATCATAGAATGAAGCTAGGGGCTAAAGACGAGAAACATGACACGTACTATGACTGGACAAGTATCAGGGTATATATAATAATATTTCACTATCCAAAAACATATAAAAACAAATTACTTATTTTTATCAATGTTTCTGTAGTGTCTGAAACAAACAAACAGAAGCGATTGTAGTTATTATGTTTGTAAATTTATGAAAGAGATCAGATTTCATCAACAAACTAGCATCCCTGAAGAGGTATTTTAGAAGATAATTATTATTTAATTTTAAATATTTATTAATCCTTTGCGTATTTATATTTTTTCATTGCTACTATGAATATATAAAAGACTCATATTCCTAAGACAATATAGATTTGTTTAGAAACGAATGGGTAGCATACTTGATGGAAGAATGTACACAAATAACATGAAGATGTGAATTCCATATAATTAGTGGATTATTTCATATTTATGTTTAATTTACTTATTTTTAGTATTACTCACATAAAAATTGTTTTCTTATACTGGTGAATTCCTTTGTTCATGTTGGGGCGGTTTGTTCAAAATAGATCATGTGCGTGAGAGATTGGACTTCGACGTCGCAACTGAGATAATGACAACAAGTAAATGGGTTAGGAATGTATAAAGGTAAATTCCTACTACTTATTTTATCCTTATATGGTCATTGATATCTCCCTTATTTACACTTATTGAGTATTTATGATCACCCTTTCTTATGTTTCGTATCCTTAGGTTATGAAGAGTGGTTTTAGAAATGATGTGTCTTTCTAGTAAAGAATAATTTTATAAGAGACTCTTATGAACTAGTTCTTTATTTTTACATGTTTCTAAAATCACTAGACATAAACTATTATGTAATGGATCATTATGTTATGTAAGGAATATTAATCTACTAATATGTGATATCTATGTATGATATGTCTGGGTCGATATAGTTGGTATCAGAGTAACTGACCTACTCAAAATTGAGAAAACACATTCAGCTATTTTAATACTTTAGGGAAATGATATATAAGTCATTTGAAAAATGTAGGAATCAACCCCACCTCAATACAGTGTATGATGAGACTGGTATGACTCAAAGTGCCTCTTTTTATTTAATATTGACATTATTTTTAGTAAAAAGAACAGGTGACATACTGAAGACTGAGCAAACACATTCAGATTGTTTTGATAATTTAGGAAAATTATCTATACATCATTTTTTATGTGTAAAAATCAACCACACCTCAATCCAATGAACGGTGTGACCGGTATGACTAAAAGTGTCCATTATCAGTTTAAAATTTATATTTTAGCTCAAAATGTGTCACTCACTAAAAACCAAGAAAACATGCTCAGATTGTCTTCATAATTTAGGAAAATGATTCATAAGTTCTTTATGATGTGTATGAAGCAGTATCATGTCAAACCGACGCACTATGGGACCGGTATGATTCAAAATGCATGTTTCTAGTTTGAAATGACATTTTAGTAAAAAAAACACAACTGACATACTAAAAACTGAGAAACTGCATTCAGATTGTTTTGATACTTTAGGGAAATGATCTATAAGTCATTTGTGATGTGTAGGAATCAACTTCACCTCAATCCGAAGTACGTTGTGACCAGTATGACTCAAAGTATCTCTTTTTATTTAAAATTAGCATTAATTTTATTATAAACACAACTGGTATACTGAAAACTGAGCAAACATATTCGAATTGTTTTGATAATTTAGGAAAATGATCCATGAATCATTTTTGACATGTAAGAATCAACCCCATCTCAATAAAACGCACTATGTGATCGGTATAACTCTAAATGTGTCTTTTTATTTAAAATTGACATTAATTAAAGTAAAAAAGAACAAGTGACATACTGAAAACCGAGAAAACGCATTCATATTATTTTGATACTTTAGTAAAATGATCCATGAGTCATTTTTGACATGTAGTAATCAACCTCACCTAAATCTGACACATGGTGTGACCAGTATGACTAAAAGTACCTATTATTAGTTTAAAATTGACATTTTAGCTCAAAAACGTGTCACTCATTGAAAACCAAGTAAACATGTTTTGATTTTCTTCATAATTTAAGACAATGATTATTAAGTCTTTTGTGACGTGTATGAAATATTCTCACGTCAAACTGATGCATGATGCAATCGATATGACTCAAAATATGTGTTTCCAGTTTGAAATGATATTTTAGTAAAAAAACACAATTAAAATACTAAAAACTAAGAAAATGCATTTAGATTATTTTAATACTTTAAGAAAATTATCCATGAGTCATTTGTGACGTGTAGGAATCAACCCCACCTCAATGAAATGCATGGTGTGACTGTTATAATTCCAAATGTGTCTTTTTATTTAAAACTTACTTTAATTTAAGTAAAAAAGAACAAGTGACATACTGAAAACCAAGAAAATGCATTCGGATTGTTTTGATACTTTAGGAAAATGATCCATGAGTTATTTGTGGTGTGTAGGAATCAACTGCACCTCAATCCAACGCACGATGTGACCGGTATGACTAAAATTTTCTGTTTTCAGTTTAAAATTGTCATTTTAACTCAAAACGTGACACTCATTAAAAACCAAGAAAACACCCTCTAATTATATTAATAATTTATGACAATGATTCTTAAGTCCTTTGTGATGCATATGAAGCAGTCTCACATCAAACTGATGCATGATGCGACCAGTATGACTCAAAATGTGTGTTTCTGGTTTGAAATGATATTTTAGTAAAAAAAACACAACTGACATACTAAAAATTGAGCAAACACATTCGGATTGTTTTGATACTTTATAACAATGATCCATAAGTCATTTGTGATGTGTAGAAATCAACCACACCTCAATATGAAAAACAATGTGACCGGTATAAATCCAAATGTGTAATTTAAATTTGATTATTAATTTTAGTAATAGAATAAGTGACATACTCAAAACCAAGTAAACCCATTAAGATTGTTTTGATATTTTAGGACAATGATCTATAACTCATTTGTGACGTGTAGGAATCAACTTCACCTCAATACGATGTACGGTGCGACTGGTATAACTCTAAATGTGTTTTTTTATTAAAAATTGACATTTTATTAATGTATTATTTCATATTAATGTTTAATTTGTTTCTTTATAGTATTACTAACATAATATTTGTTTTCTTATATAGGTGGAATCTTTTCCTTGAGTTGGGATGATTTTTTCAGCAACTAATACCATGGGAGGACATTTTTGAGAGGGGATCACGGATGTCAAAATATGAAACATTAATGTTTTTAACTGTTTGTTGGATAATTGTAAATATAATTATATAAAACATTGTTTTAAATGTATATAGTAGTGTTTTTTATATACCATGGGTGGATATTTTTGTATTCATGATGTCAATTAAATGTATATAACATTATTTGTCAAACCCTTGTATGTGCTACTTGTTTTTTCATCATTTGTGTTGTGTATGTGTTTATTTTGTTCTGATTTGTTCTTATCTCGCATTTATTATAATATTCTTTATTTTTTATAGTGAAACCATGTGAGAATTGCATTGGCTTAGATTGTTGTATTTTCCACTATTTTTTGTAGGTTTTTGTTGGGTGTGCTATTATAAAAACAGCATATCTCAAGCAGTTATACCTTTATCAATGTTATTTCAAGCACTGATAACCCCTCCCTTTATCAACGCTAATTAAAGCACTGATAAAGTGGTATTTTATCAATGCTCAAAATAGCACTAATAAAGGGGATCCTTTATCCGCACTAAAATGATAGTGATAAAGAAGGGGACTTTATCAGTGTTTTTTAGCACGGATAAAGGACCCCCCCTTTATCTTTTCTTAGATTAACAAAAAAAATTAGCGTTGTTAAAAACTGTTTTTGGTGCTTTTAAAAGTGTTATTTTTTAGTCGTGTGTGTGCATGATTTACACTCTAAATGTTCAATATTTTATTATATCTTTGTAATATTGCATGGAGTTAGTTGTGTGTGTGTGCATGTACTTGGGACAAGTTCTCTCATTTTAGTGTCATACCTACCCAGTGCTAGTCATCATCCCCAGCCTATTGGAGGCAAGTTTGGGGTGTCTCGCTTGGCTTACAACCGGCCAGGCGGGGCCTGGTGGGCCGTGTAACGACCCAAAAATTCATTAATGAAAATTCCTCTTTGTATATTTAAATGTCTTATTTTGGTTATGTAAAACGTATGCACTTATTTTGTTTTATGTTTTGGATTTTAAAATACCATTGAGAATTCTGACTGTTGCTAATATAGTCATTGAACAGTGATCACATGATTAGTATAAATATAGGGTTTTAACAAATCCAATTTACTTAGAAAAAGGAAGTGATGACCTCATCTAGTAGACTTGCCCCATACGAAGCCCATTTTTCAGAGCTCAAAAAGGATGTGGAGTCATTGGGATTCGCTATTGACCAAGCTCAAGCCAAGATTGAATACATTAATCTTGAGTGGAACCACCTATGGGAGAAATGGAAGTTGATAGAGATTACCACTCGAATGATGTTATCTGAGCCACTCCAAGAGTCTATCACCATCGCGCACCTTAACATAAGGTCTTATGTGGGTATTTTAAGGGTTTATATAACAATACCCTATCACTATGATTATGTACATTATTTTTGTATATAATAAATAATATACTTTCATTTTATTATTGCTACTTTGTAAATAGTTTTTAAAGCACAAATAGTATTTTTAGTTAATATTCAACTAAGTAATCTATTTTGATAAATTAATGGATTTTTTAATTAAATAATATTTTAATATAATATTATTATTAGTAAATTACTTTTTATTAAGTATAAATGATCATATAATTTTTATGAATACAATTGTAATTTTTATTAAGGTTTGAAAGCTATTTTTGTCAAAACCCATGAATTTTCAATAAATGTCAGTTTTTATTTAAAAAGTAAAAATTCACATATTTAGAAAATTATTTGTATAAAATGAATTTTTTTTTGGAATCAGGACGTCAAAATTATCCAATGGTGAATTTTTCATTATTTTCCGAGACAGTTGAATTTTTGAGTAAAAATTAAATATCGTTTGAATATATAATGTGTTTTATGACACAATAATGACACAATAGTGATGTAATAAAATACTATAAATGATATGTTCGGCCAATGTATGTTTTATCCTTAAAATAATGTGATTTTAGATTTATTTGATTTATTTTACAAAGCCTTAGTGGACCCTCCAAGACTTATAAAACATTTTATCTTTTTAAATTGTTTTACTTGAGAGTGTGACTCACCTCCACATAAGCAACCCTATTATTTTAAGAAGTTTTGAAATTTTACTTATAAAATATTTTTTTCCACTCATCTTTGGCAAAAACCATGGGCAAAAACCATGAGTTGGTTTGTGGTTTTGATTAGTTTAATGTGTGGTGTCCCAAACATAAATAATAAAGAATTCTCTCTCCTTTCCTATATAAACCCACCCAAGATCTCACATCCTCTTCACTCAAAACTTTTGGAGTTTATAAAACATATTCCCTCCTCTCTCTAGAATCCTCCCAAGGCACCCCAATCTCCCAAGAAGCCTCTCTTAAGACTCTCCCAAGCCTTTGGAAGCACACTTCCAAGTAAGAGACTTCTTCCTTTCTAAATTTTGTCCAAGTTTCTTTATATTGTTATATCCTTTTTTATTTCAATTAAAAATGTTGGGGTATGATTTATAACCTCACCCATACTTCCCTATTTATGTTTTAATTATGAGAGACCCATTTCTATCTCATTAAATATCTCTCATGTACACATGTTACCATGCCGAAATTTCGTAAGGAATTTCTCTCTCCTCTTTCACATTCAAGCAATTTTTTTTATTATGAATCTAAATTCCATTACATTTATTGGTACATGTATCTATATTAACCCCTTACTGTCCATTTCATGTACATATTATGATACACCCATTTCTCTCTCATCAACCTTTTTTATGAATTCTCATGTCACGTCGTTATGCTTCCGAAATCGCACCACAATTTTCCAAGCCAAAGTCATTGTGTAGTAAATACCATGCCCATTTCTCTATCAATGGTATTCACATTTACACACATATACTTATTGATTATATAGTTTCATGTATGTATTCCAAACTCCTTTATCATGGAATAAATTATGATGTTGAATGATTCCATGTTGTATGATCCATATGGCACACTTATGCATGAAATGAAATGTTTAAGAAGGGTGTGCCCTAATAGCGCTCTAATGAATTGGGTAAAGTATAGTATCATGATACATCGTGTGAAATTAGTGTTTACTCATGATAATTCAAGTGCAACTAGGTTTTACTTGTGCTTCATGTGCAATGAGGGTTTACTCATGCTCCATGTGCAATGAGCCTTGTCTCATGCTAATTCCATGTTAAGTATTGTTGCCACATTTCCATGTTATGATTATCATGATTTATCATGCCTTTATGTTCATGTTTCTCTTATTATCCATTGATATTCCTATTGACTAACATTTATTGTATTCCTCATGTTATTCCATGTTTATTCCCTTACTAGGCTTTATAGCTCACCCTTTTCTTATGCATGTCCTCAGGTTATCTCATGCAATGCTAAGTACGAGGGAATGTAGTGGTAATGTAAAGGAAGTTTTCAATAAAGATGTTGTTTGTTTTATGTTCTAAGTTGTTATGTAATGATCATAATCCCCAAAGACACTATACCTATCGATCTTACATATTGTATCAAGTGAATATTTTATGTAATAAATCATGATTAAGTGTGTAATAAAGAGCAGGGTTGTCACAGTTGGTATCAGAGGATAGGTTTAGTTATTTTTGGGATTAGGATTAGAAAACCCTAGTGAAGCCTTAAATACTAGACTAAGTATAATAAAAAAACATCCCTAAGTTTTGGTGAGTATTGAGTAAGTGGTTTATCAAGCAAATACATCCATGTCTAGATACGAGCAGGTAAAGGCGTCTTTGGAACAGATGTACCTAGGGGTGAAAACCCCGACAAGGAGTTTTGGGCTTGAACCGGGGTATCTTGATACACGACAACGGGCCTTGCTGCATTATTGGTTACGATACTCCTGAGAGATATGATTTGATAAATTCATAAGCTTAGTACGAATCATTGTTAAGGGAATAAAAAAACACCCCTAAGAATAAATGTTCGGAAGTAGATCATAGATAACATAGATTGAAGCCTATAATTTCATAAGTTAAGGAAATAAAAGTAATTTATAAGTTATCCCTTTAATGTTATTGGATTCCCCTTTATGTGTTTAGCTGTTTAATATAATCATCCCTAAGTATATATTGGATAGAGTAGAACCAGAGTCAAAAATTGAAAGGTAGGGTTGTCGACCATAGTTCTACACATTCTTTTGTATCCTAAAAGTTTAGAATAACAATCCCAACACCACCAAAAATCATGGAAGTAAAGATGTTGCTGAGTACGGAAAATAGGGAAATCATTTCATCCCATGAATATAACTCCTCCCCTATCATAATTTATCGACTGATCTTACTGGTGAACCTCGTCATACTTCCTCTAGTAGAATTTGATGCAATTCTTAGCATGGATTGGATTTCTTTATATAGAGCCAACATAAATTTCCATGAGAGGGAAATCACTCTCCATGTGAAGAATCGACCCTCGATTCTATACAAGTGCAAGGAGGAAGATGAATCTTCTTTAGTTCCATCATCTTAAGTGTGGATATTACTGCCCTATGAGCAAGCGTATCTTGCTCAGATGATTGAGTCTAAGGAATAAACCATCCTTTAAGACATGCCTATTGTGAGGGAATTCATTGAAGTGTTTCCTGAGGAATTTTCTGGTCTTCCTCCTGGAAGAGATGTTGAATTCTCAATTGACCTTATACATGAGGTGTTTCCAATATCCAAGACTCTGTATAGAATGGCTATTGTGGAGCTTGAGGAGCTGAAGAAACAACTATAGGAGAATCTAGATAAAGAGTTTATATGCCCAAGTACTTCACCATGGGGTGCACCAGTCCTCTTCATCAAGAAGAAGGATGGGTCAATGCACCTTTTCATTGATTATCGTAAGCTCAACAAAATCACAATAAAGAACAAATATCCTCTTCCACAAATTGATGACTTATTCGATCAACTACATGGAGCATAATACTTCTCCAAGGTAGATTTGCGGTCGGGATATTATCAAGTAAGGGTGGATAAGGATGATATCCCCAATATTACTTTTTGTACAAGATATGGGCACTATGAATTCATAGTAATTCCTTTCGGACTCAAAAATGCTCCAGAAATCTTTATGTACTTGATGAATAGAGTCCTTAGAGATTACCTCGACAAATTTGTGGTAGTATTTATAGATGATATTCTAATATACTCCAAAACTAAGGAGGATCATGAGTATCATCTAAGAACTATACTATATACCTTGATAAAGGATAAGATTTATGAAAATTACACCAATTGTGAGTTCTGGTTGAATGAGGTCTCATTATTGGGTCATATCATCACAAGAAATGAGATATCTGTGGATCCCTCCAAGACAGCTGCAATAGAGGGATGGTTGAGGCCAACATAGGAAACGAATATCCATATCTTCTTGGGGTTATCTGGATATTATCTATGATTTGTGATAAATTTCTCACGATTGTCCAACCCTCTTACCAAGCTAACTCAGAAGGAAGTAAAGTTTGCTTTGAGTGATGAATGCGAAGAGAGCTTCATGGAGTTGAAAAGGAAGCTTATCACTGCGCTCGTGCTCACATTACCCACAAGTGGTGAACTTTTTTTGGTATTAAGTGATGCTTTGAAAAATGTCCTAGGTTGCGTGTTGATGAAAAATGATAAAGTGATAGCCTATGCCTCAAGGCAGCTAAAAATCCATGAGCAAAACTATCTCATGCATGATCTGGAGCCGGTGGTTGTGATATTTGCGTTGAAAATTTGGCGGTAATATCTCTATGGGGAGAAGTGTGAGATATATATTGATCACTAGGGCCTCAAATATATATTCACACAAAAAGAGATTAATATGCACCAATGAAGATGGATAGAACTCATCAAGGATTATGACTGCTCAATCCACTACCATCCCGGTAAGACAAACAAGGTGACAGATGCTCTAAGTAGAAAGGATCTTGCATCATTATCAATGATTAGAATTTAAGAGGATCCAATCTTCTTATATTTGTAGAGAATGGACATGGGAATCATTAATGGAGGAACATCATCAATCCTTTATCAAATGATTGCTCAACCATCCCTTATGGAGAAAATAAAGGATGCTCAAAGAAAGGATGTAGAAATTCTGAAAAGGGTGGAAGCTATCAGAAATGGTAAATCCTCATAGTTTGTGGTTGAAAAGGATGGAATTTTGAGATTTAGGTCACAATTATGTGTACCATCCGATCTAGAGATAAAGAAGGAGCTTCTGAATGACACACATAGCTCAACCTTCTCTATTCACCTAGGGAGCACAATGATGTACCGAGATCTCCGAGAAAAATTTTGGTGGGACAATATGAAAAGGGATATTGATGAATATACATAAAAGTGTATGGTATGTCAAAAAGTGAAGTCTGAGAGGAAAAAGTCTAAGGGGATGATGCAACCACTATCCATACCAACATGGAAGTGGGACAACATTACCATAGACTTTTTCATTGGAATTTCAAGGAAATCCAAAGGAAACAATGTTATATGGGTCATTGTGGATCATCTTATGAAGACAGCTCACTTTATTGCAATTCGAGAGGACGTCTCATTGGATCAATGTGCACAGATTTACATTAAATAAGTGGTAAGGATGCATGGAGTACCACTATCTATTGTATCTGATCATGATCTGAGATTCGCCTCGAAGTTCTGGAAAAGTCTCCAACATGCTCTAAGAACTGAACTGAACTTCAGTACGGCCTATCATCCTCAAACTGATGGTCAATCTGAGTGAACTATTTAGACACTAGAAGATATGTTAAGATAATGTTCTATGGACTACAAAGGAGGATGGGATCAACATCTTCCACTGGTTGAATTCTCCTACAATAACAGTTTCCACTCAAGCATCCAAATGACACCATATGAAGCCCTTTATGGGAAAAGATGCAGAACACCGGCGTGT
This sequence comes from Viscum album, assembly GCA_963277665.1. Lineage (NCBI taxonomy): Eukaryota > Viridiplantae > Streptophyta > Magnoliopsida > Santalales > Viscaceae > Viscum > Viscum album. Next base: position 1,753,241,261 of record OY728159.1, on the reverse strand, counting down.
TGGGATGAAGTCGGTGAGTGTAAGCTGCTAGGACCTGAAATGTTCTAAGAAATGGTGGAGAAGGTGAAAACCATTTAGCATCATATCAAGGCAGCCCAAAGTCGATAGAAGAGTTATTTGGATAACCGTCGACAAGACCTTGAGTTCATAGTTGGAGACATGTTGTTTCTATGAATATCTCTGTGGAATAAGGTCATGAGGTTTGGAAAGAATGGGAAGTTAAGTCCTAGGTGCATCGTCCCCTTCGAGATTCTTGATCGTGTCGGGGCTATGGCCTATTAACTATCACTTCCACCTACCATGGACAAAGTACATGATGCCTTTCATGTATCTCTCTTAAGGAAGTACATATCGGACCCTTCACATGTACTCTCTTCATAGGTAGTACAACTATAGGATGATCTTTCTTCCGAGGAGCAACCAGTGAAGATCTTAGATCATAGAGAAAAAGTTCTACGAAATAAGACAATGCCCCTCGTCAAGGTGTTGTGGAAAAACCACAAGTTTGAAGAAGCAACGTGGGAATTGGAAGAAGTGATGAAGCAGAGTTACCCACGTCTATTTTGGTGCGTGAAAAGAAAATTTCGAGGGTGAAATTTATTAAGGGGGGAAGATTGTAACGACCCAAAAAATCATTAATGAAAATTCCTCTTGGTCTATTTAAATGTCTTCTTATGGTTATGTAAAATATATGAACTTATTTGGTTTTATGTTTTGGATTTTAAAATACCATAAAGAATTGTGATCGTTGCTAATATAGTCATTGAATAGTGATCACATGATTAGTATAAATATAGGACTTTAACAAATCCAATTTACTCAGACAAAGGAAGCAATGACATCATCCAGTAAACTTGCCCCGTACGAAGCCCATTTGTCGGATCTCGGAAAGGAGGTGGCATCATTGGGATTCAATCTTGACCAAGCCCAAGCTGAGCTTGAATACATTAAGCTTGAGCGTAACCACCTGTGGGAGAGAAGTGGAAGTTGATAGAGATTACCAATCAAGTAATGTTATCCGAGCCACCCCAAGAGTTTGTCACCATCGCGCACCTTACCCTAAGGTCTTATGCGGGTGTTTTAAGGGGTTATGTAACAAGACCCTAGTACTATGATTATATACATTTTTTTGTATATTTTTTTTAAAGGTTGGGGCCGAAGCCTCATTTATTATTAAAGCAAAGCAAAAACCTCTTTAACTGGGTAGAGGGAAACAGATTACATAGCTCAAAGGCCCAATGGTCATTTATCCCATTACATGGACCGTAGGCCCAATTTTTTGGCCCAAGGCCCATTCTGTGAATAGTACTGCTACAGTACCCGTGCTGCTATAGTACTCTACCGTCGCTATAGTGCTTGTCATTGCTACAGTGTCACCACTGCTACAGTGCCTTGCACCCAATGGGTTTTGAACCCCCATTTTTCATATAGGATTAAGGGGTGTTTACCACTAATCCAAACCCCAACTACACATTTTTTTTGTATATAATAAAGAATATACTTTCATTTTATTATTGTTACTTTGTAAATAGTCTTTAAATCACAAATAGTATTTTTAGTTAATATTCAACTAAGGAATCTATTTTGATAAATTAATGAATTTTTGGATTAAATAATATTTTAATAAAATATTATTATTAGTAAATTACTTTTTATTAAGTATAAATGATCGTATAATTTTTATGAATACAATTGTAATTTTTATTACGGTTTGAAAGCTATTTTTGTCAAAACCCATGAATTTTTTATAAATGTCGGTTTTTATTTTAAAAGTAAAAATTCACATATTTAGAAAATTATTTGGATAAAATGAATATTATTTTTGGAATCAGGATGTCAAAATTATCCAATGGTGAATTTTTCATAATTTTCTGAGACATTCGAATTTTTGGATAAAAATTAAATACCGTTTAAATATATAATGTGTTTTATGACATCATAATGACACAATAGTGATGTAATAAAATACTATAAATGATATTTTCAGCCAATTTATGTTTTATCCTTAAAATAATGTGATTTTAGATTTATTTGATTTATTTTACAAAGCCTTAGTGGACCCTCTAAGACTTATAAAACATTTTATCTTTTTAAATTGTTTTCCTTGAGAGTGTGACTCACCTCCACATATGAAACCCTATTATTTTAAGAAGTTCGGTCATTGGTCTTATAAAATATTTTTTTCCAATCCCCTTTGGCAAAAACCATGAGTTGGTTTGTGGTTTTGATTAGTTTAATGTGTGGTGTCCCAAACATAAATAATAAAGAATTCTCTCTCTTTTCCTATATAAACTCACCCAAGCTACCACATCCTCTTCACTCAAAACTTTTGGAGTTCATCCAAAATATTCCCTCCTATATATAGAATCCTCCCAAGGCACCCCAATCTCCCAAGAAGCCTCTCTCAAGACTCTCCCAAGCCTTTGGATGCACACTTCCAAGTAAGAGACTTCTTCCTTTCTAAATTTTGTCCAAGTTTTTTTATATTTTTATATCCTTTTTGCTTTCAATTACAAATGTTGGGGTATGATTTAGCACCTCCCCCATACTACCCTCTTTATGTTTTAATTATTGTAGATCCCTTTATATCTCATTAAATGTCTCTCATGTACACTTATTACCATGTTGAATTTTTGTAAGGAATTTCTCTCTCCTCTTTTACATTCAAGTAATTATTTTGTATTATGAATCTAAATTCCATTAAATTTGTTGGAACATGTATCTATATTAATATCTTTTTTTCCATTTCATGTACATATGATGAGACACCCATTTCTCTCTCATCAGCCTTTTTTATGAATTCCTATGTCACGCTGTTATGCTGCCGAAATCACAAAGTGATTTTCCAAGTCAAAGTCATTGTGTAGTGAATATCATGCTCATTTATCTATAAATGGTATCCACCTTTACACACATATACTTATTGATTATAGAGTTTTATTTATGTATTTCGGACTCCTTTATCATGGAATAAATTATGATGTTTAATGATTCCATGTTGTATGATTCATGTGACACACTTATGCGTGAAATGAAATGTTTAAGAAGGGTGTGCCCTGATAGCACTCCAATGCATTGGGTAAAGTATAGTATCATGATATGTCATGTGCAATGAGTGTTGACTCATTCTAATTCAAGTTCAACAAGGATTTACTCATGCTTCATGTGCAATGAGGGTTTACTCGTGCTCCATGTGCAATGAGCCTTAGCTCATGCTAATTCCATGTTAAGTGTTGTTGCCACATTTCCATGTTATGATTATCATGTTTTATCATGTCTTTATGTTTATGTTTCTCTTGTGATCCATTGATATGTCTATTGACTAGCATGTATTGTATTACTCATGTTATTCCATGTTTATTCACTTACTGGGCTTTATAACTCACCCTTTTCTTATGCATGTCCTCAGGTTATCTCATGCAATGGTAAGTACGATAGAATGTAGTGGTCATGTAAAGTGTCATGAACCAACCCGGGTCAACCCTGAATCGGTCACCCGAGTCGGTCTGCGACATGGCCCGAAGGGCATTCCTAATCCCCACGGGCTGACAACCAGTGCCAGGCATCAAAAATTAATCGTTGGGAACGATTTGGCCCATGAACAAAAGACGGGCAGATAAATAAAAACTGACGAAAAAAATAAAACTAGCAGCGGAACAAAGGTAAAACCGAACATACCTCCATGTGACCATCTAGGTCACCTCCCAACCAAAGGACGACCTTACTCCTGCAATGAGAAACTCAGCCAAAAAAATCTGATCAAGAGAATGAACCTGCAACTGAAAAGAAAAATATTCATGAGCATTAAAAATGCTCAGTAGGGTTGCCAAGGTAAACCATAGAATCCAATGTCTCCTTTCCCAAAACAATCCACCAACACAAGTTTGAAATACAATATTAAAAGTATGATTTTCACATTTGAAAATAATCAACGTGTTTTCCCGATTTAAAAAACCAACACATGATACATACCATTTTCCAAAATCATTTTTCATTTTATAAAAAAAATCCAAAACATAATATATTAATGTTGTGCTAGAGTAAAACAAGTAATAGTGTAAACTGGAAATAAACTAGTGCACGGAAAGTAAACAAGCAATGAAAATAATCCAGTAACCATGGGTGATCCTAAACATCCTTAGAAGACCCATGGACGTACTCGGTTTCGGAACCACCTGCCAACTTATAGTGAAACTCCTAAGTCCATAACCAACTGGCCGCCCTAACTGACCAATCCAATGGAAAAGCCCACCTGGCCTAACAACAAATCCAGGGGGTACCAACTCGTCTAATCGGGGTTGATCAGCAACTGTCACTCGATCATCTAAAAGATGCCCAGGAACCCATGGTGGTTATAATAATATTGTGTAAGTAGGAAGGCTCTCGTACGCGTGACTCAACTCACCGCACTTGTATGCCCCAAACATGGATGCTTCCTATGCATTCACCCATAAAGGGTTACCCTAGATAGAAGCACCCCATATACTTATATATATGCATACATTTCAAACACACAAAGTTCCAACCGGGCTGTCACATCATTCGGTTATCAAAACCACTTTATTAAACACTTGAAGTTGTAAAACGAGCCTCTAGCTTTACATAATCAAATGCCTTTATGAAAACATCGCACAATATCTTCTCAAACAACTCTAGACACCGCTTTTGTATTTAAAAATCCAAATGAGCCCTTAGGTCCCAAAACACACACCAAATCATTTTACCGCTACCAAACGAGCCTTTACCATTTAACAGTTAAACCATTTCACAAAATTCTCAAAGTTGCCAAAACATTTTTACAATGGTCAAAGAGGCATCACATCGAGCACCTAGCATGCAAAACTATTTGAAAACACCATCATCATTTTTTTTCTTTCATGGGAATTTCACTCAATAAAATCAAAACATAGTTCCAAAGATCCTAAATCATAAACAAGAGCCAACCGGAAAACTCACCCAAATTTTGGTGTGCAAAACCCAACAAAAGTGCACGACACGTCAAAACTCGCATTTAAAACCCTATGCACCCCAAAACATCCTTCAAACCTGTTTTTCACCCATCATACAGTTTAGAAAAACCATTTAACACTTTTAAAAACCAATCTAATTAACACTTCAAGCTTCAATGTTGACACACACCCCAAAACCCTCTTGAAAAACCAAACACACTCTGAAACACCTTTCACCCATGATTTTAATTTCAAGCATCATTAAATAAATTAGTTATTCATTTGGTAAAACCTTTCAAAGGACAAATTATAGTCTTGCATCTCAATTTTACCAACTCACAAGCGAACGCCATTTTATAAATCATTGCATAACCAAACCCTTTGAAAAACTACTCTCACACCTTTTAAAACTTAACCCACACCATGCACACAACCAAAGCACTTTTCATGACCAAAGGACTAAGACCTAAAGGAAAATAGTTAAACTCGCCCTTTGAAAATTTACAATGAATCAGACAATTAATTAAAAATATTCATGAATAGTCGAACAATTCATAAACAATTTAATTAATAGACCGAGTAATTTATAAACAATTATACAAACAACTCAACCAGTTTACAAACACTTTTATAAACAAGTAATCAGTTTATAACAATTTCCATAAACAGGCCAAACAAAGTATAAATGATTTCATAAATAAATCAATCATTTTGCAAAAGGTGAAAATCAAGTAAAAGAATCAATTAAAACACGCAAGCATTAAATGAATTTATTTAGAAAGGGAAAAAAATGTAGATTCACCTACCTCAAAGAAAGAGCGGGCGTGACGAAACTTCAGCGGGAGGAGGAACAACCTGCTGCGAACCAACCGCACACCTAAAATAACTAGCAAAACGCCCAAACCAACACCCTAAATGTTAGGGTTTGGTCACCTTGAAGAAAAACACCCAAAATCAAGGGAAAAGATAAAACCGCGGTAGGGGAGTCATGAGCAGGGGCGTGCGCCAGAAAGGGAGACCACCAGGGGCCGCACGCCAATTTTTGGGTGCGTTGCTGGCCAGTGCAAGGCGGAGGGTGAGAGTGTAGGAGGCCAGAGACACGGTAGGGTGAAGCAGGCTGGTCAGAGGTGGGTTGGCCGGAAGGATGGAGGTTGTAGGTGGGCTGGTCGGACCGTAGGAGGTCGGGGCACGACCTCACCGGAGGTGCGGCGGTCGGGAAGCATGATGCAGGCATGGCGGGGTTGCCGGAGGTGGCTGGTGCAATGAGGCGGGGTTGTCGGGGGCGGCTGGTGCAGCGAGTCGGGGCGAAGCCGACGTTGGGTGAAGCTGGGGTTGGCACTTCTGAGATGGGAGGGCGGCTAGGCGAGCCGGGGGGCGAGCAGGGAGGCGGATCGCGGCAGAGGGCTGGAGCTGGCGTGAGGCTGGGCAGCGGGTACCGGAAACAGCAAGGGTGCGGGGTCTCGGATGAGCGCAGAGGGCAGGGAGGTGGAAGCTGGATGGGACGGCGGTGCTGAGGTGCGAGCGGGATGGCGGTGCCGGGGCGCGCTGAGGGGAGAAGACAGGAGGGGGGGCTCTTGACGCAGAACAGGGGAAAAGGGGGGGTAGCTAGGGTTTGCTATTTTTTTCATTCTATTATATTAATAATAATAATACCAGAATTATAATAATAATAATGATACAAATAATAATAATAATAATAATAATAATAATAATAACAATAATAAAGATAATATTAATAAAATTTATTAACAATAAAAATAATAATAATAATAATAATGCAAATAATAATAATAATAATATAAATAATAATAATAACAATTTAACAACCCTAATAACAAAATATTTTATTTATTTTAAACATCGCTCAACTGCATGACTCGCATACCGTCGTGCGCGCGGTTGGGCGAACCGCGCTCGAACCATGCCACCCGACACTGACCGCATATGGGGTTAAGATGCGTGCTTGTCGCATAGTTTTATAACTCACGCATAAGTCGTGCATCAGCTAGGTCGGGGTGTGACAATTCTCCCCACCACAGTCACTTTCTGCCCCCAGAAAGTCACTCAGTCGAACGATAGACAAAACAAGAATACATGCCCGATTAAAACCGAAAGAAACCACAATACAAGAGAATGGGAGAACGTGAGAGGGTTCTCCTCACCACAAGAACTAAACCAGTGCGGAAATCTAACACTCAAACATACCACCCCGGGAAGGGGGGCGACACGAGAACTTCCAACCAATCCAAACTATCTTCTATAGCATGAGCAAACACCCCCACTGAACCATGAAACTCTCAACCTATACCAAAACTCCGAATACTAGAGAAGAACCCCTAAGCAGAACTTAACTCAGACAGTAAACCCAAGTATAACTACAAGATTTAACTCCTTTGTAGGCACTTAAATCTCCAAACGAACACCGATAAACCATGATCAACCCAAAAAGGGGCCAAACACACTTAAGAAAAGTGCACGATTTATAAAACCATGATCAGACAAACATAACTATTTGGATTACAATAGAAGATGTCCATTATAACTTCTCGATGAAACAATGGACCTACAATAATGTCAGAACTTCAACAGCAGAGAAACAAGAATGAAAAGACTTTAAATGTTCCACTGCCAACATGGAACACAAAACCCGGACTAAGGCTTCACACCCCTAGAAACTCCTAACTACATGTGAGCTTCACCTCAAGACCTGTTGTTGGGGTTCTGATGGCTGAATAATCTCCTGCCTCACAGTCAGGCACTGAAATTTCTATGGTCACAGTGACTTCTTGAGGTGACACTTCGTGCAAAACTTCTCCAAGTGACCCAGAAAGTCGCAGCGGTGACACGTCTTCAGAGGGATGCGACATGACAGCTTCACATGCCTGAACCGGCTACACTGGTGGAACACCACTGAACAGTTCGATGAACTAGAATCCAAAACCACTACAGATGACTTTTTAGAAACTGGTCCCTCTGGCACACCCTACTCGCCAGATGGGGAACCTTCACGAGCAACCAGATTCACTGGATTGCGAAGCACCTGCGCTCCGGAGACCAACTCAACTAGGAACGCCTCATCCACTAGCTTCTTGAAATGATGGTCTTTAGAAAGGAGCACTTGCTCCTTGATCTCTGGACGAAGACCCCCGATGAAGAGAGAAGTTTTCATCAAATCCTGTGATGCTACCTCTGGAGAAAAGTACACAAGCTCATTGAAATGGTCAACATATGCCTTCACCGTTCATTGGCCCTGTTGAATACGCATGAGCTCTTCACTTTTATTTATCTTCACCTCTTCAGGTATAAATCATCAGACAAAGACGGATTTAAAGACATCTCACGTCATCTCAACTTGTAGTGATGGCGGGGCGAACAACTCTCATTCATCAAGAGCTGGACCTTCAAACAGACCCAAAATAGCATGCACTCTGACAGCTTTGGGAGTTCCCAAAACCATGAAGACACGCTCGACCCCTTCAATCCATTATGCTGCTTATAACGGACCCCGATCACCGTGAAGGATAGGCAATGTCTGAGAAGGACCAAAAACTGGGCATGACTTATCAGAAACCTTGGGGACCTTTCTGGGTGGCATTTTATGAACAACATATAAAACACAAAACCAAAACCAATATCAAACCAAAGCAACATCAATGAAAGTGAGTTCATTCCAAAACAGCCAACTAAAAAACCAAACAAATACAAATACAACCCAAAAAATCATTTTTCATTTTAAATTTCAAAACCTCCTTTATTCAAGGCCACTTTCCAAATACCAACCCACTTTCCAAACCAAAATCAATTTTCCAAAAATCATTTTCCCTTTTTAAAATCACTTTAGAAAAACAAGGTCAAGCCTTTAATTCCAAGTGCACACCCCAGTAATCCCATGAACCGTTGCACATGCCTTCATCCGCTTTCATCCATACGCACCAACACGCATTTCTCATGCATTCCCTCACATGTGAAAACGTTCATAAAGAGTACCCGAGGTTGCACCCAAACCATATCTCTACCAATTCCAAGCAAACACCGGATTTTCAAACCAAGATCTTTCAGTTTTAAAAACCCATTTCACAAATTTAAAGCCATTTAAAAGAGATCATTCTCATTTCAAAAACCCTTTTTCATTTTCAAAAGTGCACTTACACCCCCAAGAACCAAGAAAACATACAACTTGCATCAAATTACCGAAGTGAGGGACTAGTAGTCATGCTTAACCTAGCAACATGGTAGTGGGTCATGCCCCAAGTATGCGCCAACAACTAGAAGGAACTTAAACTGTGTACTCAGACTCCACATGGGTCACTACTCCATGTGAAATCATGATGTGACATCGGCTTTCCTCTGTTGTCATCCCTCAATCTAAAACAAACCAGAACGAAACATGGACTCAATTCCCGAACTACCCTTGGTGACTCGAGGTTCGGAATGGGTGAGGGTTCATGACGTCCTTCTCGTACCTACCTCTCGAGTCCCGACAATCCTAATCTTCATCTACCGGACACCCCAAATAACAAGAACCTTCCTCTGATGCCATTTTGTCACGAACCAACCCAGGTCGACCCTGAACCGATCACCCGAGCCGGTCCGCGACATGGCCCGAAAGGGCATTCCCGATCCCCATGGGCTGGCAACCAGTACCGGGCATCAAAAATTAATCGTTGAGAACAATTTGGCCCATGAACAAGAGACATAAAGATAAATAAGAACTAATGACAAAAATAAAACTAGCAGTGGAATGAAGGTAAAACCGAACATACCTCCACGTGACCATCTAGGTCACCTCCCAACCAAAGGTCGACCTTGCTCTTATAATGAGCAACTCAACCAAGAAAACCTGAACAAGAGACTGAACTTGCAACTAAAAAGATAAATAAGCATGAGCATTAAAAATGATCAGTAGGGCTGCCAAGGTAAACCACAAAATCTAATGTCTCTTTTCCCGAAACAATCCACCAACACAAGTGTGAAATACAATTATAAAAGTAGGATTCTCACATTTGAAAATATGCAACATGTTTTCCCTATTTAAAAACCCAACACACGCTACATTCCATTTTCCAAAAATCATTTGTCATTTTATAAATAAAATCCAAAACAGAATATATTAATGTTGTGCTAGAGTAAAACAAGTAAGAGTACAAACTGAAAATAAACTAGTGCACGAAAAGTAAACAAGCAATGAAAATAATCCAGTAACCATGGGTGATCCTAAACATCCCTAGAAAACCCCTGGACGTACTCCATTTCGGAACCACCTTCCGGCGTATGGTGAATCTCCTAAGTCTATAATCAACCAGTCGCCCTAACTGACCAATCCAGTGGCAAAGCCCGCTTAGCCTAACAACAAATCTAGAGGGTACCAACCCATCTAATCGGAGTTGATCAGCAAATGTCACTCGATCATCTAAAAGACACCCAGGAACTCATGGTGGTTATAATAATAACATGTAAATAGGAAGGCTCTTGCACGAGTGACTCAACTCACCGCACTTGCCTACCCCAAACACGGATGCTTCCTATGCGTTCACCCATAAAGGGTTACCCTAAATAGGAGCGCCCCATATACTTATATATATGCATACATGTCAAACACACAAAGTGCCAACCGGGCCGTCACATCATTAGGTTATCAAAACCACTTTATTAAACACTTGAAGTTGTAAAACAAGCCTCTAGCTTTACATAATCAAATGCCTTTATGAAAACATTGCACAAGCTCTTCTCAAACAACTCTAGACACCACTTTTGTATTTAAAAAGCCAAACGGGACCTTAGGTTCCAAAACGCACACCAAATCATTTTACCGCTACCAAACGAGCCTTTATCATTTAACATTTAAACCATTTCACAAAATGCTCAAAGTTGCCAAAACATTTTTACAACGGTCAAAGAGGCATCACATTGAGCACCTTGCGTGCAAAACTATTTGAAAACACTAACATCATTTTTTTTCTTGCATGGGAATTTCACTCAATAAAATCAAAACATAGTTCCAAAGATCCTAAATCACAAACAAGAGCCAATCGGGCAACTCACCCAAATTTTGGTGTGCAAAACCCAACAAAAGTGCACGACACGTCAAAACCTGCATTTAAAACCCTACACACCCCAAAACACCCTTCAAACCTGTTTCACACCCATCACACGGTTTAGAAAAACCATTTAACACTTTTCAAAACCAATCTAAGTAACACTTCTAGCTTCAATGTTGACACACACCCCAAAACCCTCTTGAAAAACCAAACACACTCTAAAGCACCTTTCACCCATGATTTGAATTTCAAGCATCATTAAATAAATCAGTTATTCATTTGGTAAAACCTTTCAAAGGACAAAGCAGAGGCTTGCATCTCAATTTCACCAACTCACAAGCGAACGCCATTTTATAAATCATTGCATAACCAAACCCTTTGAAAAACTACTCTCGCACATTTTAAAACTTAACTCACGCCACACACACAACCAAAGCACTTTTCATGACCAAAGGACCAATACCTAAAGGAAAACAGTTAAACTCGCCCTTTGAAAATTTACAATGAACCGGACAATTAATTAAAAATATTCACGAACAATCAAACAATTCATAAACAATTTAATTAACAGACCAAGTAATTTATAAACAATTATACAAACAACTCAACCGGTTTACAAACACTTTTATAAACAATTAATCAGTTTCTAACAATTTCCATAAACAGGTCAAACAAAGTATAAATGATTTCATAAACAAATCAATCATTTTGAAAGGTGCAAATCAAGTAAAAGAATCAATTAAAACACGCAAGCATTAAATGAATTTATTCGGAAAGGAAAAAAAGCGGATTCACCTACCTCAAAGCAAGAGCGGACGCAACGAAACTTCAGCGGGAGGAGGAACAACCTGCTGCAGACCAACCGCACACCTAAAACAACTAGAAAAACGCCCAAACCAACACCTAAAACGTTGGGGTTTGGACACCTTGAAGAAAAACACCCAAAAGCAAGGGAAAAAAAGCAAACCGCGGTAAGTGGGGGTCGCGAGCAGGGGTGTGCGCTGGAAAGGGAGACCACCGGGGGGCCGCATGCTGATTGTCGGGTGCGCTGGTGGCCGACGCAAGGCGGAGAGCGAGAGTGCGGGAGGCCGGAGACACGGTAGGGCGAAGCGGGCTGGTCAGAGGTGGGTCAATCGGAAGGCTGGAGGTCGGAGGTGGGCTGGTTGGACCGCGGGAGGCCGGGGCACGACCTCGCCGGAGGTGCGGTGGTCGAGAAGCGCGGCGCAGGCGAGGCGGGTTTGCCGGAGGCGGCTGGTGCAGTGAGGCGGGGCGAAGCCGACACTGGGTAAAGCTGGGGGTGGCGCTGCCGGGATGGTAGGCCGGCTAGGCGAGCTGGGGGAGCAGGGAGGCGGATCGCGGCAGAGGGTCGGAGCTGGCGTGAGGCTGGGCGGCGGGTACCGGAAACGGCAGGGGTGTGGGGTCTCGGACGAGCGCGGAGGGCAGGGAGGCGAAAACCGGATGAGACGGCGTGTCGGGGGGCGAGCGGAACGGCGATGCCGGGGCGCGAGCGGGGCGGCGATGTCGGGGCGTGCTGAGGGGAGAAGACGAGGGGGGGCTCGCGACGCGGAACAGGGGAAAAGGGGGGGTAGCTAGGGTTTGCTATTTTTTTCATTCTATTATATTAATAATAATATTATTAGTAATATTAATAATATTAATAATAATAATAATAATACCAGAATGATAATAATAATAATGATACAAATAGTAATAATAAAAATAAAAAATAAAAATATAATATTAATAAAATTTATTAACAATAAAAACAATAAGAATAAGAATAATAATAATAATAATGCAAATAATAATAATAATATAAATAATAATAATAACAATTTAACAACCCTAATAAAAAAATATTTTACTTATTTTAAACATCGTTCAACTGCACGACTCGCGTGCCGCCGTGCGCGCGGTTGGGCGAACCGCGCTCGAACCATGCCACCCGGCACTAACCGCATATATGGTTAAGATGCGTGCTTGTTGCGCAGTTTTATAACTTGCGCGCAAGTCGCACATCAGCTGGGTTGGGGGGTGTGACATAAAAGAAGTTTTCAATAAAGATGTTGTGTGTTTTATGTTCTAAGTTGTTATGTAATGATCCTAAACCCCAAAGACACTAGACCTCTCGATCTTCCATGTTGTATCAAGTGAAGAGTTTATGTAATAAATCATGATTAAGTGTGTAATAAAGAGCAGAGTTGTCCTAGGCCGGGTCGTGACATGAACCTCTTGCCTCCAATAATGATGTATTTCATACACGATGAGATGATAAAGAACATATTTGTCTTAGAATGATTAAATATAAATGCATATTTCATTTATCCCTGAAGGATGTACATGTGCATGTGCATATATTCATTGCGAATAATATATGGTCTTGTTATGGTAAATTTAATGCGAGGTGATGTTGTTCTCCTCTCATTGAAATTTAAAATGCATGAATGATTACTTATTCTAAAATTTAAAACTAAATTTGGATGGTTATTTCGATGTTGAATATTTTTCAAATTCACATAAAGCTATATCTCAACTGGAAATCTGTTCAAATATGGTGGAACTTCACTTCATGGTGTTTAATAAAACGAACAATTTATGTGGCTTCCTCCTATCATGCTGAGTATATCAAAGGTGATAAGAAAAAACACATCTCATCAAAATTCATTTCAAAAGAATGATGAGATTGATATCTAGCAGATAAGGTTTTGTGGTAATCATGTAGATTTAGGCATTACCAACTGCAAAATTGACTTATAAAATTGGAATGCGAAGACTAAAAAGTTCATCATGATTTGATGAGGGTGAGTTGGAAACACCGCACTCTTTTATGCTTCATTGAGGCTTTCTCGCTAAGTTTTTATGGTAAGGTTTTGAACGAGTTAACATGACATGTAATTCAATTATTTCGACTCCACTTGTTTTTTTCGTATTTTTTTAAATGAAGATTACACAAGATTTCATAGAATTATGACATTCAACGAAGAATGTTATGAAATATTATATATGGATGTCATAATGTATCATAATATCAACAACAATGAATTCTCATTTTCCAACTCCAACCCTTCACATGGCTAGTCTTCCATATTCTCCAATCTGTTGGAATGTCAACCGTTGAATTAGACATAGAAGACAAAAATTGATCCCAACCGTTGAACGCGATATCACATTCTCTCTATATACATGACAATATGTTGATGAAATGATAGTTTTTTTATGTGCATGGTTTATTACCTCTCTTGTTTGTTTTTTCATTCTATTATATTAATAATAATAATATTAGTAATATTAATAATATTAATAATAATAATAATAATACCAGGATGATAATAATAGCAGTGATACAAATAATAATAATAAAAATAAAAATAATAAAGATAATATTAATAAAATTTATTAACAACAACAATAATAATAATAATAACAATTTAACAACCCTAATAACAAAATATTTTATTTATTTTAAACATCGTTCAGCTGCAAGAATCGCGTGCCGCCGTGCGCTTGGTTGGGCGAACCGCGCTCGAACCGTGCCACCCGGCACTGACCGCATATAGGGTTAAGATGCGTGCTTGCCGCGCAGTTTTATAACTCGCGTGCAAGCCGCGCATCAGCTAGTTCGAGGTGTGACATAAATGAAGTTTTCAATAAAGATGTTGTGTGTTTTATGTTCTAAGTTGTTATGTAATGATCCTAAGCCCCATAGACACTAGACCTCTCGATCTTCCATGTTGTATCAAGTGAAGAGTTTATGTAATAAATCACGATTAAGTGTGTAATAAAGAGCAGAGTTGTCATAGGTCGGGTCGTGACATGAATTTGTTGCTTCCAATAGTGATGTATTTCATACATGATGAGATGATAAATAACATATTTGTTTTAGAATGATTAAATATAATTGCATATTTCATTTATCCCTGAAGGATGGACATGTGCATGTGCATATATTCACTTCGAATAACATGCGGTCTTGTTATGATAAATTTAATGCGAGGTGATGTTATTCTCCTCTCATTGAGATTTAAAATGCATGAATTATTACTTATTCTAAAATTTAAAACTAAATTTGGATGGTTATTTCGATGTTGAATATTTTTCAAATCCACATAGAGTTAGATCTCAGCTGGAAATCTGTTCAAATATGGTGGAACTTCACTTCACGGCGTTTAATAAAACAAACATTTTATGCGGCTTCCTCCTATCATGTTGAGTTTATTGGGATTCACGAACCATGTCGAAAATGTGTTTAGTTGAGATCGATTATTGAGTATATCAAAGGTGATAAGAAAAAACACATCTCATCAAAATTCATTTCAAAAGAATGTCGAGATTGATATCTAGCAGACAAGGTTTTGTGGTAATCATGTAGATTTAGGCATTACCAACTGCAAAATTGATTTATAAAACTGGAATGTGAAGACTAAAAAGTTCATCATGATTTGATGAGGGTGAGTTAGAAACACTGCACTTTTTTATGCTTCATTAGGTTTTTCTCGCTAAGTTTTTATGGCAAGGTTTTGAACGAGTTAACATGACATGTAATTCAATTACTTCGGCTCCATTTTTTTAAATGAAGATTACATAAGATTTTATAGAATTATGACATTCAACGAAGAATGTTATGAAATATTTTATATGGATGTCATAATGTATCGTAATATCAACAACAATGAATTCTCATTTTCCAACTCCAACCCTTCACATGGCTAGTCTTCCATGTTCTCCGATCTTTTGGAATGTCAACCGTTGAATTAGACATAGAAGACAAAAATTGATCTCAATCATTGAACGCAATACCACATTCTCTCTATATATATAACAATATGTTGATGAAATGATCGTTTTTTTTATGTGCATGGTTTATTACCTCTCTTGTTTGTTTTTTCTATATATTTTAGTTTGTCATTATTCTTACCAACATTTGATTCCATATTTCATCAACGATACGTTTCATCAATGTTTGATTCAATTTAATCCACATTAACCATTGGGAATTATCTTATCTTCAACGAAAATGATCCAATACATCCTGTTGGGACCAAATTCCAGTGAACATCCGCCATTTCTCAATTTTATGTTTTTTTTATCGGACGGGGGTACGCCGTGCCGGTGCCACGCACTTCCGTTATACGTCCTCCACCTTCCACTGAGTCCTCTAGACTCGCGCCACCGGTGTTGACTCCTCAACACACAGTCCTCTCCGTTTCCCTCGGGATTGATTACCACAGCTGCATCGACCGTCTTCCGGTTTAGGATTCAGGTTCGGATCCCGCGTTCCTTGCTTGTTGTTCCCAGCATCTGAGCTTGAGTAGTTTTGATTAACGTCGTTGGTATTGTTGAACTGCCTTTGAATTCATATGCTGCGATCGTAGCTAAAATCTGCCCATCCATAGCTGAGTCGGTACCTTTTCGATGTCGGATGGGTGAATCCATTGCAGCACATTGTCGTCTTCCGCTCTTTGGATTGGCCGCGGTGGTCAACTATCATTTTCTCTGATTTCCGTTCAGATATTTTAGATCTCCGGTTTAAGCTTCTCCTTCCCTGCGGCAGGAGGATGGCGCCCATTTTCATTCATACGTGATCTAAGGCTGGCTTGTTTGAGTTTCAGAATTGATGCGCCGATTCCTTCGTCTCGGGATTATATCTTGGTTCGGTGATCATTGTATTAGATCGTGTGCGTGTGTCTATATATATATATATGTGTGTGTGTATGACAGGCGGAGAGGGTGAAAGCACGGGATATCTCTAGCATACCAATGGGAAGTGGGGCAATATTTTGCTTTTCTAGAGTACTTGATGATGCTACTGCTCCAGAATTGTAACATGACAATGAAAGAACCTCTAATTCAATCAATCTCTTTGAGCATGATTAGGAACACAACTAGCCTAGCTATGTTTTATAATACGTTTCAAGATTTACAGCATTTTGGCTGAATTGCTTCCTCTCTGATAGTTGTGTCTAACATTTCTCCATCCCTGCATTACCATCCTGTAGTTGGTTCAATTTTTTTGATCTTGTTGCCCAGGACATAGATGTATTAGGTGATTTTTCTGATCTGTTCATCAATCGGAAGATTATTAGGAAACCAGCTCTTGTTTTTGCTGTAAAGTTGAAAAAGGAAAACAAGAATAGATAATCTTTAAGGTGTTTTTGCATTCTCATCAGCTCATCTGATAAAGTTTGTTGTTCTATCCAAAAAAATACACACGAGGAAACCATTTTCAATAACCGTGTTCTGATTGCGCGATGGCCACTTTCATTCATTTTTTTCATTTTTAATCTGAAGAATTAACTACTAGGATTGCTATTTTCATGTTAATTTCAAATTTAGAAGGATATCGGAACAAAGTGGAGTTCCTTGACGAAATACACCATGAGCTGTTTTGGTTGTTGTGAAGAAGACGATCTCCACAAAACTGCTGATCCTGGGGGTTCATACATGCTAAAAAATTCAGCTGGTAAATTATTGTTGATTAAGATTTGCATTTCATTAATTTAATCAAATTTTGCATGTTTAGACGATGATTCAGTTTTAAATAATTTTTTTTAGGGTTACAATTTTGTGGTCTCTTTGAAGTCAGTGCATAACCATTGACCAAATAGATGGTGGATCCCAATGTGCATGAATGTTTTTTTTTTGAGGACTGATGAAGAATTTGTGCTATGTCGTGTCCCCCATTTTCTTTGAAAAAAATTGTGATGGTTCCGATTTTTTCAAATTTTTCCCTTTGCAAGTTGTTAATAACTACAGAGTTGGGGCGTTCACACTTGGGGCTGTCACTGAAATTCATTATATGCACTACATTTTATATGGACAGTGCATGCATTTTTTTTTATATTTTTTGCCTACAAGCAAAAATTTCCCCCCCACTCCGGAGCATGTTGGAACAGTGTTTTACTTTTTTCCTTTTATTTTTCTGTAAGGGCTTGTTTGGCATGAGATGCGAAAGAGAATGGGGGGGGGGTGTCTGAAATGACAGATATATTGTTTATGCTGCATACCTAACATTAGATTCTCATTTTGCACTTTCATTTCTTTTACCCTGCCTAGTTTACTCTAATTATTCCGAGTTTTATGCTCTTGTTTGGGTGAGTGGGCTTGTGTGTATCTTTTGTTTATTCTTGTTTATTCTCTAACTAGCGAAGCTATCAAATTGTCGAATCTCATCCGGAGAGAGGTCAAAACGGTTTCTACTTCCATGTTTGGCTCCAATTTAATCTGATAATTGTTGGTGTAGCTATTCGAGAGAGGCTTTTTGCAATGTTCTTCATTTGCATACAGTCTGGTTGAGTTAAGAGTTTGTTGATGTGTTCTAGAGGGAGAGAGAGAACCTTCTGTTTGAAATTACTGAACTTGTTCTAGATTCCTCTGTTCCTGAATGCAAGCTCTTATTTTTTATTCTTATTATTCATTATTTATCATCTTAAAAAACTTAAAACTGCTCAACTTTTACAATGTTCTTTTTATTGAGAGAGCCATTTTTTGTCACTTATTGCTTTTGTCACCAGTTAGGTTTTTACATCAAAGCCTTTTGTATATTATTGGCCAAGTGGTCAGAAAACACAGTAAGCAGGTTTAGTTGTAACTTTACGTTGTTTTCTATTTCAGGAAATGATGGAGGCCGTCCAGCCACTGAAGCTGTCCATAAGATTGCTCAAACTGTAAGAGTTCAGCCCATTTCAGTCCCTGCCATTTCCTATGATGAACTGAAGGATGTTACTGATGACTTTGGGTCAAACTCTTTAATCGGAGAGGGTTCATATGGAAGAGTATATTACGGGGTTCTTAAAAGTGGGCAAGCTGCTGCAATTAAAAAGTTAGATGCCAGCAAGCAGCCAGATGATGAGTTTATAGCCCAGGTTCATTTGACCAGAATTTATATTTCTTCGTGACATAATAACTGCTGATTATGGTTAAGGTCAGTACTTTAGTCAATTTATTGCATTCCAGGTTTCTATGGTATCAAGGCTGAAACAGGATAATTTTCTTGAACTGATTGGGTATTGTGTTGATGGGAATGAGCGTATTCTCGCATATGAATATGCATCCAATGGATCTCTCCATGATATTCTTCACGGTATGTCATGAATCAAAATCCGCCCTTTTCCCCTGTTCAAATTTCTCTTAGTGTTCTGTATTTCAGCTATTTCGATATAGTTTGTGAGGTTAAGGGTCCGTTTGACAGCAGTTATTGAAAAATGATTATAGCACTTACCACTTATGATAAACGGTTTGAAAAACAAGTATTGTTTGTTTTGTTTCTAAAAATAAAAACTTACATTCCAGAGTACGTGGCAAAAAAAAAACACTCTTTTAGTAAGCAATGTGGAAATACTTACTCTGAAGTTCTTATCATAAGTGATAAATGCTACAGTAAGTATTGTGAAACATACCCTTAACTTACTTTGAGAGTTGGCACATTTCTAATTTCCACCATGATGGATTTCAACTACTTCCCCATTCCCTTCACCTCCTAATTTTGATGTGTGCCGTCATGCAAGTAAAAATTAGAGGTGACAATTCGGGTTCACGGGTTGGGTTTGAAGTGCCCCAGTAGATCGTGCAGTTACTCTGAGAGGGGTGGGGGGTGAATCAGTGTGACCCTTTTACCGAATTCTTATCTCTTTTTAATTTCTTCTTTTAATATGAGAACATCTGCTTCAATTAAGATGTATAGATCTGCTTATGCGTTCCCAACACAGAACACCGCGTGCAATGCAGAAATAAACAAAGACAAGGTTCGTCTCCAATGTGAGAATTCACTCCTTGCTGTGTTCGGGTCCGCTTTCAAGACACAAATTTATCACTAGTATAGAAAAGTGATTACAAATGGGTGAGTAGGTATCATCCTTAGCTCAACACCTACACTAATGATTTTTTGCTCCAAAGGAAACTGTTGGAGTCTGCATCTCACATCGGACTAGTCCGATGTGGTCTTTATTATTCATTATAAAAGAATCTCAAGGTGCCCCACCGTTGGTGGTGGGGTGGTAAGGGCTTGGGGGGGGTGAGGGGCAGGTCACAGAGTCAAGTCCTCGGGCTTGCATGTTTATTGCACTTTTTTTTGTAGCGTCGTGTGCCGCACTTGCGGTTGTACCCAACCTTTCTATAAAAGAACCTCAAGGCCTCCTTTATAGAACACCTTAGGTATTGGATCCTCACCTGTTTTTATCATTTAACATGGTATCAAAGGAGGTTCAATCCAACCCGAGCCTCCCTCCCATTTTTTTTCAAGCTTTGGGGTTTTTTTCTAGGATTCTCCCCCCGGTGGGGGGGGGTGGCGGCGGCCCCAGACCCTTTGGCCACCATCAGTGCCGCCCCCTGGCCGGCCCTTGCGGACTCCCGGTTCTGCCCGACCCCCGCCTCCTCCCTGCGGACTCCCGATGTTGTCCGGCCCCGCCCTTCATTCCGCCTCCCGATCAGCGCGGCGCAGCTCGGCCCGCCCTCCCGCGGCGTATCCCCCCCCGCTGCGCACTTCTCCTCCCGTCGCGGTTCCTCGCTCCCCGCCTCCGTCGCAGTCCCCGACCCCCGCCTCCATCGAGCCCTTCCAGCGACTCCAGGCCTTGCCTCCGACGTTTCCCCGCCTCCGATGTGGACGACCGACACCTCCCTCCTTGTGCAGCGCGGTTTCCCGGCTCCACGGCTCCTCCACGGCGTCGCCCTGATGCATCCCGTCCACCGCGCGATGCTGCTTCCCTCGCGTGGCCCTCCATCCCGCTCGAGCGGTACCCTCCCTACGACACCCCCTACGCGCGACGACCTCTCTTCCCGTCGCCCTCCCGCAAGCACCTCCCGTAGCGGCTCCTCCCTGCCGGCTTCGTAGGCACCTCCCATAGCGGCTCCGTCCCTCCAGTCCAGCGACCTCTGCTCATCATGTCGTCCGTTGCTCCCTCCTGTTCGGCCAGATCCAGTCGGCCGCGACTGGATCTCCTCTGTTCGCTGCTCCCTCCATGCCGACCTCCTCCTGCGGCAACTCCCGCCTCCATGTCGACCTCCTCCTGCAGAATTCACCTTCTGCTCCGTCAACCGACCAGCCAATGCAGCATTCCTGGAGCTCCGACGATCGGCCCACCAATGCGGATTTCTCGGCGCTCCGACGGTCGGTCCGCCAGTGCGGATTTCCCCGGCGCCTTGACGACGGCCCGCCAGTGCGGATTTCCTGGTGCTCCGACGATCGGCCCGCCAATGCGGATTTCCTGGCGCTCCGATGACCTGCCCGCTCGTGCGGATTTCCCGACGCTCCGACGACTGACCCATCCTTTTCATCGTCTTTGTAGAGGAGGAATTCTCCTTACCTCAAGGTGAGTCAGAGACCTTCTTTTATTGATTGAGAAAAAGGAATACATGATTGAGTATTCCGATGTGAGACTCGGAAATACCCAGAATAATAAAAACAGAGTTTAACACTCCCCCTCAAGCTGGACATGCCCAGCTTGGACCACGAGTCACACAAAAGAAAGATGACATCAGATAAGGCCATACGCTCCCCCTCAAGCTGGGTCGCAAATGCTGTGGATGCCCAACTTGGAACTGAGTGAGGTCAGACGAGCCCCCGGGAGGCCTTTGGTGAAGATGTCGGCAAGCTGATCCGTCGTCGGGATGTGGCTAAAGCTGACATGGTTGTGCTCGAGGTGGTGGCAAAGAAAGTGGCAGTCCACCTCAATATGCTTCGTGCGTTCATGGAAGACGGGATTTGAAGTAATCTTGGTGGGTGCCTGATTGTCAACACCAAATATGAGCAGATGTCTGCTGAGGAAAGCCAAACTCCTGTAGAAGATGACGAAGCCACAAGATCTCCGTAGTGACGGTGGTCATGGCACGATACTCAAGACTCTGCATTGGATCTGGAGACGACAGTCTGTTTCTTGTTGCGCCAAGAGATGAGGTTGCTTGCCAAGAAAATGGAAAACCCATAAGTAGACTTTCAGGTAGCAAGGCAACCAACATAGTTAGCATCACAGAAGATCTCAATATTCAGATGAGTGGTGAGAGTAACGAAGACCACGGGTAGGGTCCCTTTTGATGTATTTGGCGATGCGGAGGACAACATCCCACTGAGAGGTGGTCAGATGCTCCATGAATTGGCTCACTTTGCCAACAACGCAGACAATGTCTAGACAAGTCATGGTGGGATAATTGAGTTTGCCTACTAGTCGACGGTACCTCTCTAGGCGTGAATACGGTTTTGAGGAGTCATAGAGAGACCGTTCCTCAGGCTCAAGAGGAGTGTTAATGGCGGTGGCCTGTGTCAGTCCAGCATCCTGCAGAATGTCCAATGCATATCTCCGTTGGCAGATGACGTAAGAGGTGGTGGGATATCGAGTATGCACACCCCAACCCTAAGATGTCCCCGATCAAGTTCCCGATTCGTCAATTGCTCCTGAAAAACAACACCAGATGACGTAAAAATAGCAGCACAATTTAAGTCTTTGGTGAGTTTGGTGGAGAGAAGATTAAACGGGCTGTGAGGAACATGAGCGACTGAAGGCAGGCTAATAGACGGGGTCAAAAGGCATGTGCCAAATCCCGCAATGGGGAATGCTGATCCATTGACAACAATGATTGTAGAAGCACGGGTAGACGAATGGTAGGTAGCGAACATACCAGAATCCCCTGTGAGATGTTCGGACGTACCGGAGTCGAGCATCCAGGCTGGCGGTCGATGAGATATACAGGCGTTAGAGCCATCGGTCTGAGCAATGGCGGTTGGAGAAGCGGACGATTGCTCAGGCAGGGGTTGGGAAACCGCGTTGAAGGCGGGCCGGGGAGTGCTGAGGACGACGGGGAGTCTAGAAGACCGCATTGGAGGCAGTGACTGGGAATCTGCTGGGAAGCCGACCGGATTGCGGGAGGTCACAGCGAACGGGAGACGCCGGGAGAGATGTGCCGTTCGTCGAGCGGGAGAACCTGCGGGGGGGGGGTGAAGATTGCGGCGAGAGGCTGTAGGGAGGCGGGGCCGGTTGAAGTCGGGAGGCCGCAGGGAGAGGCGGCCGGTCGACAGCTGGAGGGCGCCGCGTTTGGAAGAGGCGGATGGCCGGGCGCCAGCGTTGGAGGTCCGTCGGAGAGAGTGCCGCGATGGGAGCCGGTGCTGGGAGGAGATCCGCGCCGGGAGGGAAGCATGCTGGGTCATTGTGCGAGGAGGCCGGCGTGGAGAGAGGCCGGCTGCTGGGAGGGATGTTGCCGCGGTGGCAAACAGGAGGCCTGGCTGGGCGCCGTGAGTCGGGAGCACCACTGGGAGAGGGCCGCGACGAGAGAGGAGGGCCGTAGCGGGAGGTCCGATCGGGGAGGGGCGCCGTGGGCGAGGCGGGGGCCGGGAAGTGGGGGGCTGCCGAGATGTGCAGTGGGAGGGCGACGGGATGGCGACGGGAGGCGCGTCTGGCAGCGGGGCCGTCGGGATGCACCGCGGGAGCCGAGAGCTGCGTCTGGAAGCGGGGCCGCTGGGAAGTGTCGCAGGTGCTGCGTCGGGCGGGAGGCGGGAGGGGCGCCGGGAGGGGAGGGTCGTGGTGAGGAGGCGCGCGCAAGGAAGGGGCCGCCAGAGGGTGCCGTTGCCTGGCTGGGAAACGAGGCAGGAGGAGCGGCCTGGTTCGTCTCGCACACAAAGGAGGAGAGCTCCGGGAGGTAGTCGCACGGGAGGTAGCTGCGCAGGAGGGCTGTCGCGCAACGAGAGGGCGCCACTGTGTGGGGCTGTTCGCGACAGGAGGAGGAGTCGCGGGAGGCGGGGGCTTCCGTCGTCGAGATTCCGCAGAGAGCGCGAGGGACGATCGCGCCACGACGATCAAGGAAGTCCGCGGTCGTGACACGCAGAGGGAGGGCTAGGAGATGATGCATGAGATCGTCGCGCGCGGGAGTTGCGTTGGGAGGGGCGCCGGGAGGGGAGCCGCGTAGGGCAGGAGGGGCGCCGGGAGTCGCCGATGGCTAGGAGCAGGGAGGGGGGGCCGCGTAGGGCAGGAACTGGGAGGAAAAACAAAAACAAAAATTAATGAGATTTACTTTCTGATACCATGTAGAGGAGGAATTCTCTTTACCTCAAGGTAAGGCGGATACCTTTTATAGATTGAGAAAAAGGAATACATGATTGAGTATTCCGATGTGAGACTCGAAAATACCCAGAATAATAAAAACAGGGTTTAACAGGCTTCTTGCTCATCCATCATCGTCTTGAGGGGGAGCAGTAGCCATGACACTTTTTTTGTTCCGTTTTGTCTTGTTTTTGTCATCAAGCTGGGTATGTCCAGCTTGAGGGGGAGTGTTGAAATCTGTATCTCACATCGGACTTGTGATCCGATGTGGTCTTTATTATTCATTATAAAAGAACCTAAATGTCTCCTTTAGAGAGCACCTTGGGTATTGGGTCTACCTCTTTTATCATTCTAACAGAAACGTTTGGGCAGGATCGATATCTACATCACTAGGAAAATCACTATCTCTTGATAAGAGGTATCTTTTGACACCTCTACAGTCTTCTGACTGTTTTGGCTTAGATATATTGGATCCCTCCAGTCTCCAACGCTTCTCCAACTTCCTCCTCAACAATATCTTCCTTCTGCTCCGGGATGTCACTGCTTCACATTAATAAGATCTTCCTCAACAACAGGTCTTCAACTGCCAATCCGTGTTCTGGTACACTAGCATGCACATCGGCCTTGTTGTTTCAAGTAACTTGGCGTCCGAACCTTATTCAGGATCAAGATCAAGATCGGTGGCCTTGCTCACTTAATCTTCAAGAGCCTTGATGCACAGATCATGAACATACAACAACAGTGTCAGTCTTGCTCAATTCCTATCTTCTTCTTCTTCTACGATATATAGATATTGCACGGCAGAACTTCACACCTGCTAATCCTTCTTCCTCGACGCACAAGATATGCTTCTCCGAATATCGTCGACTTATCTTTTTTCGATACACAAGATCAACAACATGATACAATATCGGGTTCTCTCATTCTTTTTCTTTCACATCTCAGGTATTTATAGAATAATATGTTTTCATATCTATTAATTTTTTTGAATTTAATATTAATTTTAGTTTAAAGGGGACACTATATACGATAGCGTACCCGACACGCAACAACGAGTTTCTCCGAAATCTTACGTTGCACACAAAACTGAGTTATACTGAAAAATAATACAATAATATTATTATTTTAAATGGGAGTTAACGCTTAACCGTTGTATTGACGGGAATGAATAGAACTAACTATATTATGATTTTACATATTTTTTTAAATGTTTTTACATTTATCCAATAAATTTTAGAAGCTTAAAATGAGAATAAATCCAATTTTAAGCATAAAATATTCTAATATTTTTAAAAGGTACTTTTACCACCTTTTGATGGTGAACCCTTTTTAAATCTAGTTTTTGTCACTTTTATATGTTCTATTTTACAAGATAAACTTCTTCTATAGAAGCGGGACATCGAAATTTACTTTGGATTATTTTTTTGTCATTTTCTGATAAAGTTCATTTTTTAATAAAAAATGAAAAATACCGCATTTTAAGTCAAAACTACATTTTCATCTAATTTATTTATATAGTCAGATTATCTTTTTTATTGGTTTTAAAGTGTAATTGTATTATGTTTTTATCATTTAATCTAATGTTGGTCATTGACAGTAATTTCACATTTAAATTGTACATAAACACATATCAATCTTTTGATAGTTTTTATTTTTTAAAAACCCGCTTTTTGATTTTGATAACGGGAATTAATTTTAAATTAATTAATGCAACTTCTGTGTTTTGAATTTGGAAAAATGGATTCTATATTTGGAATCAGAAGATCCAAATTATGTAAATAGGTACCTTATATTTTTGGATATTATGAGTAGTAACTTCAGTAATTATTTTTATTTACCACGATTAAAAGGTAAATTAGGTAAATAAGGGTAAAAATAATATTATAATAATATAAAACTACCCTAACACGTGTCTTAATCTTATTGGATGAGTAATGGACGACCAAAACAATCCTTAGGCCAAACTTTTGGCATTTGGGAGCCACTTGGGTGTGAAAATGACATGTTATAATAATTAATTTAAAGTAAAGGGAAATATAACATAAACATGTATCTTTTTACTTAAACAATTTTAAGGTGGGGTTCTATAAGTGATCTCTTCGACTATAAATAGCCACGAGAAAACTAAAAAGATTTCTTACATCATGATATTTTATTTATAATTTTTAGAGATTAAATAAATAAATTTAATAACGACACGATGATGCAGTGATTGCTTCATTAATAAAGGATTCAAATAAATGATATTATAAATATTAAAATAAATATTATTTTACATAATTTATGTCATCCACGAATTTTCTAGATGAATATGACATGTTATTAGACTATTCAATGGTTTGGTTCGAAGTTATCTCTCTGTTTGGATTTTACATAAATCCAATAAAGCGAATAGTGTAAAAATTAACATAATTGATGTTTTATAAAAATAGTAATTTATTAAATTATTTAAAAATCTTAAAAATATTTTAAAATCACAAAGTGATTATGATATGGTTGACAAGTTCATTAAGTGTCCAATTATGGGAAATTGACCCTATATAAGTAAAATTAATAGCTTATTAACAATTAAAATATTGTTACCACTTTTAAAATTAAAAGAGAATAATTAAGGGTAAACCGAAAAGATAAGGTTTAAAATAAACTCAATACATGTCTAAAAACTATTGGATGAGAGGATTTCGATCTATCTTCATCTTATCTTCACCATATCTCAAGTTCGAGCCACTTAGATTAAAAAAAATAATTTATATTAATTTAATATTTTAATACTTTCCAAGGGTGCCCCTCCCATCTTCTATAAAAAAGACACCCATCCCTCTCTATTACTCACACTTTCAAAGCCTTTTAGTTCGTCCAAGCTCCGGCCAAACCTCTTTTTAGAATCCCTCCCCACATTCTTGAAGCCTTAGTTTAGGCAGAACACCCTTCATAGAGGTGTTTAGATGTTCTTCAAAGGTGATAAACCGAAGAAGAGGTATCGTTTTCTTTAAATGTATCTATTTTGTTTCTTCTTCCACTTCCTCAAATCTCATTCAACCATGATGGGATAATAACTCCAGTATCCTCAATATACTGAGATGTTATTATGTTAATATCACCTCCTAAATCCATCTCTACTTCCATCAAATGGGAAAGAAATTAATCGTTCGTGCGTACGTGTGAATTATCACCTCCACGAACCGATTTAGTTCATTTTTCATTATCGTCTATTAAGATTGATTATAATGGTGGAATTAATCTTCGTATGTGATATTCATGACATATTAATCATTATAAGATAATAACATATCAATTGAATTGTTACTTCCATGTGCATAAAAATGATA
This sequence comes from Viscum album, assembly GCA_963277665.1. Lineage (NCBI taxonomy): Eukaryota > Viridiplantae > Streptophyta > Magnoliopsida > Santalales > Viscaceae > Viscum > Viscum album. The sequence goes on along the minus strand of OY728159.1, from coordinate 1,753,213,923 downwards.
ACGCTGTTCATGCGTATGTGTGAACTATCACCTCCACGAAGCGGTGTGACTCATTTTTATTCATTATATCACTTGTATGATATATATAAGTATATGTAAATGATTATGATGATTTTAATAATATCATGATCATTCTGGAAAGATAAAATGATAATTACTTTATTTCCATAATGATCAATGGAAAATGGAAACGTTACTCATGCGTATGTACGACATACCGTCTCCATGATTACAACGTTGTTCATTTTTCATAACCATATTTAATGGTTTAAATTAAACAATATGAGTTATGTGTAAAAGTGATGAATATGTCATGAATGATATTCTGGAGATGATGGACTTATGGCCACATGGACTAGTGACATCATACCATGTTCATTTTTGACTCAAGAACCGATTATCGACAAAACGTCCGACATAAACTCAAATAATTAACTAATTATTATAACATGGTCATAAGTGATGTAATGAGAATAATAAACATGAAAAAAGTTCTGAAGCAAGTAGAAATTAACCTAAGTTTATTATTCCGGAAGATAAAGAACAAACAAGACAAGTGAGACTCGAGGTAAGAGACTTCGTCTCAATCTCCTTTCATTGAGACATATTTTGGTTTATACGCAATCTTCTTTTATACGGTGTATAATCAACCCCTTTGACTTTTAATTTCATTCAACAGTTTTCAAAAGAGAATCTTTTTTACGAAGCGTTTTACTAAACAACAAAATGAATGTTTCTTTTAAACGTACGCGGCGACAACTATCTTTCCGCCGCCGCGGATATTATTTGATATTTGGCTTCCTCTACAAGCCGTAATGTTTTGTAAACAGAAAAGTAAATACCATATTCCTTTTTTAGGTATTTTGGTATTGAAAATGGTTTTTTGAGAATGGATTGATTATATCAATAACTTGAAATGATGTCTTATGATTGTAATGTGAAAATGTTATTTTTTCTTTATGCTTGTTCATGTGTTATGATTATGTTATGGTTCTTGGGCATTGTTTACGTATACGGGTGATTCCGTGATAAACCGAGGGCGGGTGAGTCCGAGATAGCTCTCCAATGCATTGGGTGGCCTGGCGGAGGTAAACGTTAAGGTTTCTCCTAAGAGATTTAGGGAATATACTGTGATGGGTATTCCAAACGTTATCATGAAGGTTACTCCCTATGTAGCTGTGAAAGCTACAATGTAAGTATGTTATGGATGCCACAAGTTACCTTTATGATTTATGATTTCTATGAGTTATTTATAAATCTTATGATTTCATGAGGTATGTTAAAAAGATTATGTTTTATGAGTGAAAAGTATGGTTTCATTGATTTGTATGTATTCATGGACTAATGTTTTCTTTCCTTATTTTATATCCCTTAGTTTTTTATGCTCATCCCAAGTTTTTGAAATATTTTTCACAGGGTATAAGGAAGGGTAAGAGAAATGAAGAATTCAAGAAGATTTTTATTAAGAAAAGAATTCTTGTTTTATTTAAGGAGTTTTATTATTGTGAAAAATTTTTGATAGAGTAGAAGTGTCTACTTTGTAATATTTGAGATGTAATGTATGAATAATGACCTAATTCTTTAAAACTCTAAACATGAAAAGATCCTCGATGTGAATTAAAGTCAAATTATTGAATTATCTCAAGATTATGTAATGTTTTAAGGTTGGGGCCTTATACTCAAGATATCCAACTGTAAAATGCAGAGAGTTCTTTTCACACAACCGCTTGCATTCTCTTCTTATTCCTTCTTTTATTCACAGAATCACTTAATATTGTTTTCATACTTTGAATATAGAAATCCCATGATATTCCACCCTGTGATCTTCCTCCATCTTCTCATTCAATTTCTCAACGGAATCACATGAGCCTACTCCCCACGATTTCAAAACATTCTTCTCATTAAAACTGATTGATAATATTCTCGAGAATTTCCTCCAGCTTTGATCTTCATAAATGATTTCAAATATTCTATTTGAAATCCCATAATTTTCATACTAAGATCTCATCACTAACAATTTAATTCTCCACCATCGACTCTCTAACAACATCATGTTATATAATATATGAAGAACATCTCAACATCGTCTAATTTTGATCTCCACTAATCTCACATTTTGCTAACTGGTGACCCTTACGTATCACTTTGAGGAGCTCGATGACTCCTACATATTGCCTTGAAGATCCGTACGTATCATTTGTAATCTACACGTGACCTTTGCGTATTCTTTGGAATCTTCAGGTGACCTTTGCGTATTCTCCAGCTAACCCTTACGTATGTACTGGAAGTTTGGATTTACTTTTATGTATGGGCATATCGTTTAGTATGATATGGAGATATCGTATCCTACGATTTGCATTTTCCCTAACTGGCAACCTTTATGTATCTTCCTGTTAACCTTTACACATCTTGTTAACCCTTACGTACCACAGTGAGGATCTGTGTTTTTTTCAAATTTCTAGTGAGCAACCCTTACGTATTGCTTGTGAACTGTGATGACTCTTACGTATCATACATCCGATCTTTACATATCACAGTATGTCTCGGGACTTTGCCAAATCTTTTCTTCAAGGTTTGAGCAACCCTTACGTATCCAGTGTAATTTCAAAGGTACTCTTACGAATGCTCATGTCCGACTCTTATGTATTCACTAGAAGTTTGTCTTTGCTAATATTTTATTTTCGCATGTTCCGGATGACCCGACTCTTATGTATTCACCAGAAGTTCCGCCTCTTATGTATTCACCAGAAGTTTTCCTTTGTCAATATTTTAGTTCGCATGTTCTGGATGACCCCTACGTATCCAGAGTAATCTCAGAGGTACCTTTACATATGGAGGAGACTCTTGGAGTTACTCTTGCGTATCTGAGTACTTTTACGTATCACAATGAGTTTCAACACTTTTGTCTATTTTTCTATTCTGACAACTCTTATGTATGAGAAAAATTACCTTTACGTATTACCCTTACGTGTTGAGGACTTAGCCAATTTTCCAATCCCAGTCTGCTCAGCACAGAGTCACCTTTACGTATTGATCAAAATTATTTTTACGTATTGAGGACTTTGCTCAATTTCAACTTTAACTCAAAATTCTAGAACTTCTTCAAATCAACTCGGAACCTTTTCAAACATACTTTAGGCATCCCCATTCACTCCATAACATCTCAAAACAACTTAAATGACTTTGGAAATTATCAGAATGTTCCCAAAGCTCTTCAACTTCATTTTCAATGCCTTGCACCCCATATGTACTCAACTCTGAGTGCTTCAATAGATCTCTACTGCCTCAACACTTCCAGCTTCAAACTCAACCTTCTCCAATCATCATCCAAGTGATATTTTTTATTTATTGCAGATCCGGACTGTTCCGGCCAGCAACCGGCCTCCACCCGTGCTGGCCGCTCCACGCAGGTGGCCTCCTCCAACTTCCAGCGCCGTCTTCCGGCCTCCTGCACCCTCGCCGGCCTCCTCCTGCGGCATCCCCGCCTCGCCGGCATCTCCCGGCACCTCCCGGCAGCCGCATCTATCTCCGCCGGCACGTCCATTCGCTGGCGCAGTAGCTCGACATCCTCGGATTTGGGCCCGTTGGCGCCGCCAGATCCCGCAACGAATTCTGCGGAATCCCCGCCTCCCGTCGCCGGCCCCGCAAGTGCGGTTTTCCCGGTGCTAGTTTGGATTTCCCGGCGTTTCAACGACCGGCCCCACTAGTGCGGCATTCCTGGCGTTCCGTCAACCAGCCGATCTGAATGGTTTCATCTGCTGCGCCCGCAACATCTTCCATCCATCATCCTGCGGGGGAGCTTTGATCGTGAGGGGGAGCAGCAGCAGCTTAATATTTTATTTCATCTTGTTTTGTCATCAAGCTGGGTATGTCCAGCTTGAGGGGGCGTGTTAGTCTCTGTTTTATTGTTTTCTTTTCATTATGTGTCCAAGCTAGGTACACCTAGCTTGAGGGGGAGTGTTGGAGTCTGTATCCCACATCGGACTTGAGGTCCGGTGTGGTCTTTACCATTTGTTATAAAAGCACCCCAAGGGCTCTTTAGAGAGAATACCTTGGGGGTTGGGTCTCTCAATTTTACTCTTTTACAGCATACAACAATGCATAACATCCAGTGGAACTCCGAGTTGTATCTCATATCTTTTCATTTATTGGACTCTTCCTCCATCACCCAACACATATTGACAACCAACTTACTCATTGACAGCAAATACAATCAGCACAATCCATTGAGCTTTTCAATCTCCTCCTTTGAATTTGTTGTTAATACCATTAAACACTTCTATGTCAGTTTGTACTAATCAACTCTTTTCTTATCTCTCTTATTGACAATAAATGCAAATTTGTAAGGATAAGAGAGTCTTAAACTTCTCATGCTTCTTCTATGATTTGAAATTCCATCTTCTCCCCTTTAGTAAAACCCGAGCCACTTAAGAAAAGGGTGACATCACATTTCTCCCAAGTAATGAGTCATAAATTAATCAACTCTAAGTCTACTTGAGCTAGCTCGGTGTAGAAAACATGAGTGATTAACATAGACATCAAAGCTGTCCATTAAACTGTCCAACATGTGATACCAACTTAGATTCCTCTTACTAGGGGTTGTTCAAGCAGTTTTTCATGGAACTTATAACCTACACCGAACTCAACAAACACATCAGAAACATTTATGTGCAAGAAAGTTTCTCCCTTTTGGAGTTGCTTTTCAGCTCAACCAACTCTTCCCTTTAATAATAAGATTTGATTCAATCAAAACAAGGACGGGAAAGTGTCTCAGCTTCAGCTTTGTCCAGAAACTCTAGATTCACACTCCATTATTCTTCCTCATGGTTGGTCTTCTTCAAAGCGAACTTCAATCATATCCTTTTGATAACTTGAAATGTAGCAAGGAGGCATCATGATATCAGTTAAAGCATTCCATGATGGATATTTCTTTTAGCTGTTAAGGGTTCACAACTTCTATCAAGTTTGCCACTTGCTTGCATCACTTTCAATTTCCTGCATAAAAACTGAAAATCAACAGATATGGGAATAAGGCAAGTCTTCCTTTGCTTCTTAATGAGAGCAACGGGGCTGAGATTTGTTTCTCAACCCATAAACCCTTTTCTTCTCAGCTTCAGATTGGTGAGAACTCTTCATGCTTGCACCTCCTTTGATTTTCCAGATTCGAACCTCCTTGGGCAGCATGGTCTTCCTTTTGTTTTCAGCTTTCTTCTTAGATGAAATAGACCTTTTCACTTTAGCTAGAAAAGCACATTCATTCTTTTGTGATTGCTCTATTTTCTTAGCCAATTCCAACTGTTCTGACCATATGATCATGCATTCCTAAGGAACATATGCTCAACTTCATGTGTGAGGACTCCTTCATAGCATCATTCTTGGCACATGAAGTTGTTGGTGCTTTATCTTTCTTTCTCAACATCTCCTTCTGTCCAGGTAGCCATGTCATGCATTTATTAGGTTTGTGTCCAGTCTGTTTGCACTTTCCATACAGCTTCTCACCAGCCTTCAAGTTACCCTTCTTTGGCAACCTCTCATGAAATTCGGATTCTTCATCTTGAATGTCTTCCACCAAATCAATCCTTTTATTTCTTTCTTGGATTGATTCTCCTATTTGTTCCAGCATGTTTCCTCCAACTTTGATGTTCATGACTTGTTTGCAGAGGTCCATGATGTAACCTCTTCTGCCACAGTAGAAACATCTCCTCAGTGTAACATCCTCCTCAACATCCTTCTTGAGTGTGTTTTGTTAACACATTTCTTCACTTGATTACACCCCAAGGCAGACTCATCTCCATTTCTCCTTTGTTTCTCCACTTGTTGTGATCTTCTTCCTTTAAAAGCATGTGAATCATGTTTGGTAGATTTATACCAACACTCATCATCACAATGACCACTTCTATTGCAATTTCCACATAAATTCTCCAAGCATCCAAATATGTTCTTGATTGATAGATTCATTTTCTTCTATATGTCTTGCCTCAGTTCAGCCTTGCCCCCCCTTGATATAGGCATTCTATAATCTCCATGAATTGACAAATTATACCAAACATTCAACAGTCTTGTGCCCGAACCTTCCACAACAGCAACAATGACCAATAAATCTTGTTCTCTCCTTTGGTTGCAATCTGGCTAGCATGAACACCTTGCTGTTTTTGAATGGAAACTCTATCCTTTTGGGCTCTGCTTGGGGAGATGCTGTTCTTGCACTTGCTCACATCCACCCTTTACGTAGTGGTGAATTTCTTAGCATTTTTGTCCATCCATATTTTCCAGAATTTCTTTTGACACCTGCACTAGCCATTGAAATAGCATTAGTACAACCAGATTTTTCTGGAACATGGGTTACCTTTTTTCCTGAGCTTGCAGTGGATTGATCATTAGATGATCTCAAATCCTTTTTGCCACTTATATGAGTCTTTGGAAGCAAGACTCTTATCAGAACCTTTCATGGTAGCGCCTCCTCTTTCAACAGTTTGGGAAGATTCTGCCTGTGTAGATTCCAGATTTCTTAGTTTGACTTCAAATTGAAGACATTTCATGTCGAGGGCAGTCTTCTCAACCTCAACTAATCACTTTTTTCTCATGCACTTTTCATCTTCTTAATTTGATCCTCATGTTTTTTGCTACTTTCTTGCAAAGAATTGTCAAGATCCTTAATCCTTTTGGCTTTAATCTCCAATTGGGTATCCTTGACACTAATAGCAGCTTTGTGAGTTTCTTCTAAAGCATGAATCTTCTCTTTACAACTTTGTCCATCTTTGCTTTCTCATTATTGTGTATTGTAATAAATCTTCAGCCATAGAGAATTTCTCTTTATTGATCATTAAAGATTGCTCTTTGGCTTTTATTTCTTTGATGAAAGAGTTGTATTTTTGCAATTGTGTTGCTAATGCTTTTTTGCATAGCTTTTCTATCTACTGCTAGCTGCGCGTTCTCATCATGTAGTTACTGGATAAACTCAAATATATAAACGACAACTTCGGCAGGAACTTTTTTCAAATAATCCTTAACTTCAAAGTAGAGGTTTGATTCAATAGACTCATACTGTAACGTCCCCCGATCCAGCACTCTCATGTGGCCGAAACGGGTTGGTTATGAGATCTCAAGAGCGCCTCCCCGTACGCTAGAGGCTGCCGACTAACAGCGGAGGTGTGATATGTATAGTGGAGAGACTGTACCTCCTGGTTACAAAGTTACAATACAATGGAAATAAACAATAATAAATAAATAATTAAATATCAGAGTAGCGGAAATAATGGAAACAATACAAGACAACGGAAAAACCAAACCATGAAAGCCAACTGAATAATCTAGCAAATAATCAGGGAATAATGTAATGAAAGATTGAATTGTAACTAAATGTCATGCTAGAAGTAAAACATAACCTGCATCGACGCCATGACGGGATGTCTTTGAGCATGTCTCACAACCATGCCAGCCATAACCATATAACCATGACCTAAATCACACAAATCTGGGTCAAACCCGCTATATCATCATTTCAGCAATCAATCGGGGCCGAACCCGGTATATAAGCATTACTTCATGTCTCAGGGCCAAGCCCGGTATATAAGCATTACAACATGAATCACTGGGCATAGCCTATATAAGCATTACAACATGTCTCAGGGCCAAGTCCGGTATATAAGCATTTCAACATCAATCAAGCCCGAGCCTAGTATATAAGCATTACAACATGTATCACTGGGCATAGCCCGCTATATAAACATTACATCATTTAACACAACGAATCATAACAAGAATATCACAATATCACATCATAAGACTCAATGGTTAATTATGCAAATTACCATTTATCTTTCAATATCACTTTCTGTTGCGCAATCGTCGGGAGTCACAAAGACAGAAGCGAGAAACGAAAAGGAAATGCAGAAGAAAAGAAAACAACGGGAACACAGCGATTTACGTGGTTCGGGAATAATCCCTACGTCCACGGAGAGACAGAACTTCACTAATCCGGGAGCACAAATCACAAAGATTTTCAGTAGTAACCCTAGCCCAAAAATGAGCTATAAAATGGAGAAGACGATCACTGTTCTGAAAAGTAAGTCCGCGTCGCTACAGTGAACGACGACCACCTTTATCAAAAGTGCTACAGTACTGTTGACTTCGAAGTCCACACTGCTACAGTGCCTGTCGGTGTCGGTCGGTCAGCTCCGCTACAGTGTCAGAGATGCTACAGTGCCGAAAAAATTGGGTCGGAGGCCTTCGGCTCCCGGACCCCTGGAGCAGGGGCGCGTTGCCCCCTGCAACCCCCAACGAGCTCACCACGAAGCTCGACCCGCGACAGTTGCGGGCCACAAGCATTCGGGCTAACCGGATCGGGCTACATCAATCCAGCACTTTCCGTTTATCATTTGGTCATAAACCGATAACATGTTAGTCATCTCAATAAACGAGTCAAGCCAAGGTGAATTTATATCAAACAATCATCCAAATCTCATGTCATGCTAAACATACTTTAAGCCATTAGTCAATTCATTTATAATCAAGGGTTCGCTCACCTGAACGGTAGCCATAAGCCAGGTCAATAACAATCGAATCCAAAGGGATTCCAAGGAATAATCCAATTCATCTTTTAATTAATTCAGGCGTACGTTATGTCAGCGCAATTGCAATATTGCACATACTTTGCGATTAAACAGACCATAGGGTTATGGTTTAGACCCCCTACCTTAAACCGACGATTAACCAACACTTCTAGCAAGATTCGCCAATAAGAACAAAGGCACAAATGATCGCAAGAAGGATCCAGGGATTGTTTTGCTCAAATGGGACGCCCAAGGGATAGAAAGGCTCCAAGATCGCTTGGAATCCGTCCTAAGCCGAGAGAGGCAAGGCTGCACTGAAGGAATGAAAGAAAATCATCCATGTCGCCCACTTAAAACCGCTGCTCGCAATAAATACACGACGTGTAATCCATTTACACGCTGTGTAATCTATTTACACGTCGTGTATTCCTTTTTAAAAGGATACGCCGAAAAACCCGTCGCCTCGGTTTATTATTTAACCCTGCTCGACTTTTACTCGATGTGAACGGTTTACACGACGTGTAACCGCTTCACGCCCTGCATTGGTTCACGACATGTCCAGCGGCAGTTACATGTCGTGTAACATGTACACGACCTGGAATCGCCCGACAGATAGTTTTGAGCCCAAATTCTACAGGAGTCGAACCACCTCCAAAGTCTTTCTAAGCATGGAAAACCCTCGTAAACCCATTTAACCCATTTATATTCGAACTCCATTACTTCAAATAAACATATATCTCCAAACTTTAAGTCATTTTTCTAAACAAAGGCTCTCCATTTTCGAACAAGACTCGGCCATCAAAGCTCAAACGAAAAACTCAGTGGGGCGTACCTGGAAAAATACCGGATCTTACACATACTCTTCACTGTTCGAACTAGATTCTTCTAGAGGATCCTTATGAACAGATATAACAAATGAACTACCACTTTGACTACCTTGAATCCAATTCATCTTTTAATTAATTCAGGCATACGTTATATCGGCGCAATTGCAATATTGCACATACTTTGCAATTAAACAGATCATAGGGTTATTTTTTAGACCCCCTACCTTAAACCGACGATTAACCAACACTTTTAGCAAGATTCGCCAACAAGAACAAAGGCACAAATGATCGCAAGAAGGATCCAGGGATTGTTTTGCTCAAATGGGACGCCCAGAAGGGATGGAAAGGCTCCAAGATCGCCTGGAATCCGTCCTAAGTTGAGAGAGGCAAGGCTGCACTGAAGGAATGAAAGAAAATCATCCATGCCGCCCACTTAAAACCGCTGCTCGCAATAAATACACGGCGTGTAATCCATTTACACGCTGTGTAATCCATTTACACGTCGTATATTCCTTTTTAAAAGGATACGCCGAAAAACCCGTCGCCTCGGTTTATTATTTAACCCTGCTCGACTTTTACTTGATGTGAACGGTTTACACGACGTGTAACCGCTTCACGCCCTGCACTGGTTCACGACATGTCCAGCGGCAGTTACATGTCGTGTAACATGTACACGACCTGGAATCGCCCGACAGATAGTTTTAAGCCCAAATTCTACAGGAGTCGAACCACCTCCAAAGTCTTTCTAAGCATGGAAAACCCTCGTAAACCCATTTAACCCATTTATATTCGAACTCCATTACTTCAAATAAACATATATCCCCGAACTTTAAGTCATTTTTCTAAACAAAGGCTCTCCATTTTCGAACAATACTCGGCCATCAAAGCTCAAACGAAAAACTCAAAGGGGCGTACCTGGAAAAATACCGGATCTTACACATACTCTTCACTGTTCGAACTAGATTCTTCTAGAGGATCCTTATGAACAGATATAACAAATGAACTACCACTTTGACTACCTTGAATAAGTGGTGTATCCTCTTTCTGTTTTGAGATCTTTCTCAACTTCTTAGTTTCTTTCTTTTGTCTGTTTTTCAAGGTTTTGGCTAAAACTTCCTAGTTGGTATCGACAAAGATGGGAATTGTATTTTCCATCCGAGGCAACTATGAATCTTCTTCAAATCTACACTTCATATGTATCTGATAAAAACAACTGGGAAAAAAAATGTATCCAATCAGAGTTAACCTGGATTAGCTCTGATACCACTTTAAGTGCCCCAGTAGACCATGTAGTCACTTTTTTTTTGGGGGGGGGGGTGAATCTGTGACCCTTTTTTACTAAATTCTTCTCTTTTAATTTTCCCTCTTAATACCCATGCCTCTGTCTCAATTAAGATGTATGAATATGTGGGGCGCCGGTCGCGGGGTTGAGTCCCCGGACGGTTTTATTTGTAGCGTGCGTTTAGTTAATGGAACCCACCTTTTTAAGATGTATGAATATGTTTATGTGTTCTCAACACAAAACACTACATGCAATACAAAAATAAGCAAGGGCAACAACGCAATATTTTTACAAGGTCCGACCCCAATGTTGGAATCTATTCCTTTTGTGTTTGAGTCCACTTCCGAGACACAAATTTATCACTGGTTTAGAAAAATGATTACAAATGGGTGAGTAGGTATTATCCTTAACTCAACATCTACTTTGATGATTTTTACTCCAGCGGAAACCTTAGGGCAGAGTCAACATCCACATCCCTAGGAAAATCACTCTCCCGATAGTAGTCTCTACAGTTTCCTGACTGGTTTGGCTTAGATTATACTGGATCCCTTTAGTCCAATGCTTCTCTAACTTACTCCTGAACAGTATCTTCTTTCCGCTCTGGGATGTCACTGCATCACAATAATAAGATCTTCCTCAGCAACAGCTCTTCGACTGCCAATATGTCTTCTGGTACAGTAGCATGTATATCGACCTCCTTATTTCATGTAACCTGACGTTCAGACCTTATTTAGGATCGGGATCGTTGGCCTTGATCACTCAATCTTCAAGAGCCCCGACACGCAGATCACGAACAGACAACAACAGTGTCGGCCTTGCTCAATTCTTCTCTTCTTCTTCGTCCTCTACGATAGAGACATTGTAGACCAAGACTTCACATTTGCTTCTCCTTGCCTTTTCTTCTTCTTATTCCTTGACACATGGGATCTGCTCCTCGGAATATCGTCAACTTCTCTCTCTTTGATACACAAGATCAGTAGTAGGATACAGTATCAAGTTCTCTCCTTATTCTCTTTCCTCAATACTCATGATATCATTTAATAGGCTGCAGTATCGGATTCTCTTCACAATCGCTTGCATTCTCTTCTTCTTTCTTTTATTCACAAAATCACGTGAATATTGTTTTCATATTTTGAATATAGAAATCCCATGATATTTGTAAAAGAGTAAAATTGAGAGACCCAACCCCCAAGGTATATCCTCTAAAGGAGCCCTTGGGGTTCTTTTATAATGAATAATTAAAACCACACCGGACCTCAAGTCCGATGTGGGATGCAGACTCCAACACTCCCCCTCAAGCTAGGTGTACCTAGCTTGGACACATAATGAAAAGAAAACAGCAAAACAGACGCTAACACTCCCCCTCAAGCTGGACATGCCCAGCTTGATGACAAAACAAGACGAAATAAAATATTAAGCTGTTGCTGCTCCCCCTCACGATCAAAGCTCCTGCGCAGGAGATGGATGAATGATGTCGCAGACGCAGCAGATGAACCACACAGAGACCGGGTCGGTTGACGGAACGCCAGGACTGCCGCACTAGTGGGGCCGGTCGATGAAACGCCGGGAAATCCAAACTAGCACCGGGAAAACCGCACTTGTGGGGCCGGCGACGGGAGGCGGGGATTCCGCAGAAATCGTTGCGGGATCTGGCGGCGCCAACAGACCCAAATCCTAGGTGGCGAGCTGCTGCGCCAGCGAATGGACGTGCCGGCGAATAGAGATGCGGCTGCCGGGAGGTGCCGGGAGATGCCGGCGAGGCGGGGATGCCGCAGGAGGAGGCCGGCGAGGGTGCAGGAGGCCGGGAGACGGCGCTGGAAGTTGGAGGAGGCCACCTGCGTGGAGCGGCCAGCACGGGTGGAGGCCGGTTGCTGGCCAGAACAGGCCGGATCTGCCCGGATCTGCCCGGAACAGTCCGGATATCGCCGGAACTGGCCGGAAAACACCGGATCCGGCCGGAGCTGCCCGGATCTGGCCGGAAATCACCGGATCCGGCCGGATTCGGCCGGAGCTGTCCGGATCTGGCCGCCGGACAGCAGCAGGCGAGGTCGCCGGGAGGGGAGCGGGACGGGAGAGGCCGCCGGAGATGGGTCGCCGGCCGGAGAGGGGTCGCCGGCCGGAGAGGGGTCGCCGGCCGGAGCTGGAGGCCGGCTGCTGGAAGCGGGAGGGTCGCGCTCAGGAGGAACAGCGAGAGCGGACAGCGGGAGCGCGCAGGGAAGGCGGGGGCCGTCGCGCGGGAGGTGCGCCGGGAGTCGCGGCGAGGAGCGGGCCGCGCGCAGAGAGGAGCAGCGGGAGGAGCGGGGAGCCGGGGAGCCGCGTCGCGCCGGGAGCCGGGAGTCGGGAGTGGAGATGCCGCCGGGAGCCGGGAGCGCGCGGGAGGGAGGAGTCGCGACAGGACGGGGGCCGTGCGGGTGATGGCGTCGGGAGCCGCGGGGAGCCGCGGGGAGGGAGCGCCGTCGGGGAGGAAGTCCGCAGGGAGGAGCCGACGGAGGAGGCGCGGGCCGCGGCGGGGAGAGAGATGGCCGCCGGGGAGAGGGCGCGGGCGCCGGGCGAAGGCCTGCTGGGACGAGGCGGAGGGGCGGCGGCGGTAAAAACATGAAGGGCCGCCGCCCCCCCCACGGGAGAGAAGAGAAAAAAAAAGAACCCTAGATAGGGGGAATAAAATGGGAGGAGGGGAGTTGGGTTCCCTCTGATACCATGTAAAAGAGTAAAATTGAGAGACCCAACCCCCAAGGTATATCCTCTAAAGGAGCCCTTGGGGTTCTTTTATAATGAATAATTAAAACCACACCGGACCTCAAGTCCGATGTGGGATGCAGACTCCAACAATATTCAACATTGCAATCTTCCTCAATCTTCTCATTCGATTTCTCAACAGAATCATGTGGGCCTGCTCCCCATAATCTCAGAATATTCTTTTTATTAAAGCTGATTGATAATATTCTCGAGAATTCCTCTAGCTTTGATCGTTGTAAATGATTTCAAATATTCTATTTGAAATCCCAGTTTTATCGTGCGATGATCCTCTCATCACTCACCATTTAATTCTCCACTATTCCCGGCTTGAATCACAACCGACTCTCTAATAACATCGCGATATATAATACATGAACACCTCAACATCGTTTGATTTTGATCTCCAGTAATTTCACTTTTTGCTCACTGGTGACCCTTACGTATCATCCTGAGGAGCTCAGTGACTCTTACGTATTGCCTTGAAGCCCCTTACGTATCATTTGTAATCTTCAGGTGACCCTTACGTATTCTTTGGAATCTACACGTGACTCTTACGTATGCTCCTGCTGACCCTTACATATGCACCGGAAGTTTGGTTTTACTTTTATGCATGGGCATATTGTTTAGTACGATATGAAGATACCGTATCCTACGATTTTCATTTTCCCCAACTGGAAATCTTTATGCATCATCCTGTCTATCATCCTACTAACACTTACGTATCATAGCGAGGATCTGCGCCATTGTCAATTTTTTAGTGAGTGACCCTTGTATCCTTTACGCATTGCTTGTGAACTGTGATGACGCTTACGTATCATACATATGACCTTTACGTATCATGCATCTGACCTTTACGTATCACATTATGTCTCGGGACTTTTTCCAAATCTTCTCTTCAAGGTCTGAGGAACCCTTACGTATCTAGTGTAATTTCTAAGGTACTCTTACATATGCTCGTGTTGACTCTTACATATATTCACCAGAAGTTTGTCTGCCGATATTTCAATCTGCATGTTTTGTTTTTGATGACCCTTACGTATCCAGAATAATCTCAGAGGCACCTTTACATATGGAGCAGACTCTTGGAGTTACTCTTACGTATCATCCCGAGTACTTTTTTACGTATCATTATGAGCTTCAACACTGTCAATTTTTCAATCCTGGTAACTCTTACATATAAGCAAAGTTAGCTTTACTTATTACCCTTGCGTATTGAGGACTTGGCCAATTTTCCAGTCATGGTCTGCTCAGCACAGTGACTTTTATGTATCGTGCACAGTGACTTTATGTATTGAGGACTTTGCCAAATTTCATCTTTAACTCAGAATTCCAAAACTTCTTCAAATCAGCTTAGAATTTTTTCAAACATACCCAGGATATCTCCATTCACTCCAAAACATTTCAAAACAACTTAAATGACTTTGGAAATTATTAGAATGTTCCCAAAGCTCTTCAACTTCATTTCCAAAACCTTGCAACATATGCGTACTCAACTTTGAGTGCTTCAATGGATGTCTAACGCCTCAACACTTCCAGCTTCAAACTCAACCTTCTCCAATCACCATCCAAGTGATATTCTTCATTTATTGCAAGTCTTCATGCTAGATAATCCAAGGATGGATTCTCACTCTTCCGGCCAGCCTTGGTATTTCTTCAATCACATCTCCTCAAGTTTTTCAACAGTCAGCTTCTCAACTTTATAAGGAACATGTTGTGGACAGTGCTGTCACCTTCCATCAGCACTTGTCTTTGATACTTATTAAGATAACGATCATCAAATGTCAAGGGCTGCTTCCTTGAATCTGCTTATCCAAGAATTCCAAGCAGCAGTGGCCTTTTCCTTTGTCAATCTTCCTCCATTGCCAACATGAATGGATCTCCAAACTACTATGGCAGAAAACACATAACATCTGGTGGAACTCCGAGCTATATCTCATACCTTTTCATTCATTGGGGCTATTCCTCCATCACTCAACACGTATTGACGATCGGTTTACTCAAATATAATCATCACAATCCATTGGGCTCTTCGAGGTTCATGTCGGGTTGACCATCCTGTGAACCCATTTAAGTTCAACTCAACCTGACCCATTTAATTAAACAGATCAACCTGACCCGACCCATTTTTGAAGGGGTAAACCCTAACATGACCTGATAGAAAGTGGAGCGAGCGGGCGAGAGAGAAAAAAACATAGTAGTGAAGCCTGGTGCGTCCGCCACTGCTGTGAGTACATAGTTGCAGCATCAAGGATCTCTCACATCTGGTGCGTCCGCCAGCTGCGTCTGGTGCATCCCTTGCGTGAAGCCTGCTTCCTGATTCTCGGTCAAGATCCTATTTCTTGCATTCATTTCTCTAAAACCCCTCTCTTTAAGAATCTATCTTTAGATTATCTCTCAATGAAAGCACCAATTGATAGGAAGCGGAGTAGAGGGAGAAAAACAGAGTTTCTATTATTATACCAGCTGTACAACGGACAGAAATTGCAAGGAGATCAGTAGGAGAGGAAGAAGAAAAGGGAAGGAAGAAGAAGACTCCCCCAAGAGGCACCGCTCCAAGAGGCCAATGCCTAACCCTTTAGTTGCTTCCGCTGGAAGCCTGACTCCAAATACATCCGTAACCCCTCACCTGCCTATTTAATATCCCAGCCAACCATCCAACCATTCCTACCCATTACAACCAGCCCCAACAATTAATAAAAGGGAAAGTACTAATCTGCCCCTGTCAGGTATTGAATACTCCCAACCAGCCCCAACACAGCAGCAGGGCCCCTTCACACCGCAGCTCCCAGCACCACTTGGTAGGGCTCCAACAGGACCCTTACACAACAGCAAAGCAAGACCCCCAACCCCAAGTATCCCCATGCAGGGTCTGTAGAAGGTCTCCCCCGAGACTGCTCCCCAAGGCCAAGCCAGCCCAAGGCCCACGTGGCCCGTCAACCCTCACCCTACTCATTTAATTAAACAAGTTGACCTTACCCTACTCATTTTTGAAGGGGTAAACCCTACATGATCCGTTTACTCGTTTAACTTTAAACATATAACATAGATTGTATCATGACATGTCCATCTAGTTAATATCACATAACCTTAATAACGTAATCAAATTGAATAATCTCATTTACTCTAAAAATAATATAATTAAAATGAAACGCATGTTATCAATGTTGACCTAGCCCAAATCGAGGAATTTATGTTATAAACATGTTGAATTATTCCAAATTAAGTTTATTTTATAAGAATAAAATATATTATGAAATTATTTATTATTATATTTTTAATATTTTATATTATCATTATATTTTTAATCGGATTACATGTGTTGGATGACTCATGAATGATCAACCTGACCCCGAACCAAATATTATCCTTGTTAGATTACTCAACCTGGTTAATACTTGAACCCATTAAGCCCGATCCAATCCTATTTAACCTGTGTTGTGTGTTCCAAATTTTCACCTCGGGTAAAAATGGCTTGGAGGCCTGGGCTTGGCTTGAATGCCCAGTCAGGGTGGGCAAGGACTAGGCCTCCATTGTCCCAATTTGGCCAGTGCCTGATTTGCTAGATCATCCTGACAACCTGATTCAACATGATTCTGGTCCGTCCAGGGTTTTTCTTTTAAAAAATTAATGTTAAAAATATAATAAAATAAATATTTAAATAAAGTTGGGCCAGCCCAGGCCCAACCTGATATCCCAGCATTTGGTTTTGATCTGGCAGGAAGGAAAGGAGTAAAAGGAGCACAACCGGGCCCCGTTCTTTCCTGGGCACAACGGGTTAAAATTGCTGTGGGGGCCGCAAGAGGGCTTGAATATCTCCATGAGAAGGCCCAGCCACATATTATCCATCGCGACATAAAGTCCAGCAATGTTCTAATTTTCGATGATGATGTTGCCAAGATCGCTGACTTTGATTTGTCAAATCAAGCTCCCGACATGGCTGCACGCCTCCATTCTACTCGCGTCCTTGGCACCTTTGGTTACCACGCTCCCGAGTAAGCGCATTGTTGGAGAATTAACCTGTTTTTGCAGTTATTATTTTTATTTTGATTACCATGTTTTGTTTGGCAGATATGCAATGACCGGGCAGCTAAATGCAAAAAGCGATGTCTACAGCTTTGGTGTTGTACTGCTTGAGCTTCTGACTGGGCGGAAACCGGTTGATCATACTTTACCTCGTGGCCAACAAAGTCTCGTCACATGGGTATGTGTTTTTTTGCAAATTACCATCTCTAGTAAAATTTTTGTACCAGAGGCAAATATCTCATTTGTCATTTTCCAGTGAAATTTCTATTGGAATTTTTTTTTACTCTTGTTGAAGGAGAAACCGGGAATCCGTTCTGTTGGGGGTAAATATACTAACCCTAATGAAGCCAAGATCCACTGGTTTATTAAACGGAGAACAAGAAAAGAAGTTTATTATAAACAGAGTCGATGATCCTCGATAAATCTGGAGGAAGGATCTCAGTCGAGATTCAAGATGAACAAAGCTGTGCAAGATAGTAACGAACAACAGATATAACGTGCTTCGGTCCCAAGGGGACCTACGTGCACGACGAGAACACCACCCAGGGCAACTATTTTATTAAGAAAGCAAGAAAAGGGTACAGGCACACAATACAGACTCAAATGCAAAATTAAAGGACCAGAGAAACTATCCGAGGAGGCCGAGCTTGCTGAACTAGGTGGCAGTGATCAAGCCTGTCACGTAGAGTCAGCCCCGTCCACTCCTGGACGGACTCACGCACACACGCAAGAAGGATACAGTAGCATACACATTAAAGAAAGAATAAACCGCGACAGAGCCAAGATCTACAAACCAGATCTTGGATACGGTGAAAAGAATGTAAAACTGTTACCCCCTTGAAGCGTAGCCGTCAAAGAACCCAGGTACCGGGACGATCACCACTGAATCTCCATCGGAAGAGATATCCGGTTACAGGAGGCGTCTCGTGCTGCGGCAGTGGGGAGTGCGGGTGCCGGGCGGCTCCTGGTCAGTCCGTCCTTCGTCTTCGCGGAGTCGAAGCAGATCCAAGCTCGACGAGAGCTCTCTCTGAACCAGACTGAAAATCCTCAACAACTGAAAAAACGCGCGCCTTCTCTCGCACACAGAGAAAGAGAAGCAATCAATGCGCAACAGAAGACAGCAGGCGGCGCAGCGGATCAGCGGGATGGATGCCGCGTGGACGGCAGAGATCATCGGGGCGGTTCGCATAACCGAGGGAAGCCAGCGCATGGAGTACGTGGCACCGATCGAGTGGAGAGGCACGTCGCACAGCGGATCAAGGCCAGCCAGAAGAAACACAACGGGCGCAAATCCAAGCCGTCGGATGGACGGTAATCAACGGCCACAGCGGGTCCACGCTAACAGTAAGGAAAACAAATAAACCGGGTAAAAAAAAAACAGTGAACCGGGAAACAAGTCCGGACCGAAATCGGGCCAACAGAACCCCATGCAAACAAATGAATTAATTTCATTGCAACAGAATGCATGCATACATGTTCAACAAATCTCCACCTTGCAATCAAATACAATTCAAGGATTCAAGGATGATGTTCTCGCAACCTACATTATAGAATAGGGACCAAATTCATAAGCCTAAGACAATGCATGAATTTAGATAACGGAACAGCCTTAGTCAAACTATCGGCCGGGTTATCACCAGTGGGTATCTTTGTGACACTCACTTTCCCTGATTCTATAATATCCCTAACAAAATGTAACCTAATGTCTATGTGCTTCGATCTACCATGGCATACATAATTTTTAGACAGATGCAAAGCAGATTGGCTATCACAGTGAATAACTATACTCTCAGCAGATAATGACAACTCAGAAAGCAAACCTCTAAGCCAAATGGCTTCCTTAATAGCTTCTGTTAAGACAATGTACTCTGCCTCAGTAGTAGAAAGAGCAACCACTGACTGCATGTTGCATTTCCAGGACACCGGTCCTCCATATGCAAGAAAAACAAAGCCAGTGATAGACTTTCGGGTGTCAATATTAGCAGCATAGTCAGAATCAACAAAACCAACAATGTCATCATTAAAATTAGTATTCAAGCCATATCGAATGCACAATTTATCAGACATGGAAACATACCTTAACAACCATTTTAAAGCATGCCAATGTGCCTTACCAGGTTTCCCCATAAACCTACTCAAAGTACAAACAACAAAGGCTAAATCTGGTCTGGAACAGATCATAGCATACATAAGACTCCCCACAATATTTGCATATGGAATCTTATTCATAAAGGCAGTCTCATCTTCATTCCTAGGTGATTGATTTAAGGACAACTTAAGGTGTTGACCTAAGGGAATGTTAACAGGTTTAACATGCTCAAACAGATATCTTTTTAACACCTTCCTAATATAAGCATACTGGGATAAGTACAATGTTCTAGCCTTCCTATCCCGAATTATATCCATACCAAGAATTTGATTTGCATGGCCTAAGTCTTTCATTTCAAAGGCACAGTTCAACTGGTGCTTAACAACATTTATAATCCTCATGTTTTTGCAGATCAACAACATGTCATCAACGTATAATAAAAGATAAACATGCTCATGTTTAACAGTCTTGAAGTATACACACGCATCAAATCTGCTTCTAGAAAACTGATTTTCAATCATAAAGGAATCAAACCTTTTATACCATTGTCTCGAAGATTGCTTGAGTCCATACAAGGACTTCTGTAAAAGACAAACATGATTAGGTTTGAAAAAATTTGAAAATCCTTCAGGAGGTGTCATATAAATAATCTCATCTAGGTTACCGTGTAAAAAAGCAGTTTTAACATCCAGTTGTTCAATATGCATATCAAATTTGGCAGCAAATGCAAGCAGGATTCGAATGGATGAATGCTTAACAACAGGGGAGAAGATTTCACTATAATCAATGCCTTCACGCTGTAGAAAACCTTTTGCTACCATACGGGCTTTAAATTTGATTTTAGTTTCTCCTACATTGTTCTCCTTCTTCTTATAGATCCATCTACAACCTATAACTTTCTGGTTATTGGGTCGGGGAACAACAACCCAAGTGTTGTTCTTAAGAAGGGAATTCATCTCCTCTTGCATCGCTCTCACCCAACTCTTGGCTTCTTTGGACTTAATGGCTTGCTTATAAGTTTGGGGCTCATCATTGGACAGATCCTGAGCTACATTAAAAGCATAGGCAGCAATGTCTGCCTGGTTGAATCGGGCTGGGGGTCTAATAACCCTTCTCTCTCTGTCTCGGGTAAGCTGATAGCTGCTCAGGTCATCCGATTCTGGGCCCTCAGGTTCTGATCCGAACTGGAATCTGATTCAGGTTGGGATTGGGTGACCATGGGAGCAGTGTCAGTACTAGACTGTGGCTGGTCACTGGATCTTAAAGGGACTTCAACACCTAGAGGAGTTATGTCTCGTGAGGGTTTAGTATCTTGTTCAGAGGGTCCAGCAGGTTCAAGTTCCTTATCTTTGGACATGCCAGATTCATGGAAAACAACATCGCGGCTGATGATGCACTTCTGGTAACCAGGTTTATCTACCCATAAACGATACCCTTTAACACCTTCTGGATATCCCACGAATATACACTTAACAGCCCTAGGAGCAAGCTTATCATTCCGTGAATGTGCATAAGCTATGGATCCAAAAATCCTAAGGTGACTAAGATTCGGGGGAATGCCCTTCCAGAGTTCTTCTGGTGTCTTAAAGGAGTTGGCAGAAGACGGGCAACGATTTATGAGATACACTGCTGTGGAAGCAGCCTCAGCCCAAAAGGACCTGGGGAGTTTTGAGTGGGACAACATACACCTCACCCTCTCAAGGACAGTCCTATTCATTCTCTCTGCTAACCCATTCTGTTGTGGAGTTTCCACTACAGTTCGGTATCTTTTAATTCCTTCTGATTCACAATATTCAATGAACTCATTGGATAAATATTCTAAACCATTATCGGTCCTAAGGGCTTTAAGTTTCTTGTTACTTTCACTCTCTACAGAAGCTTTCCATTTCTTAAAAGTTTGAAAGGTATCAGACTTGTGTTTAAGTATATAAATCCAAACTTTCCTGGAGAAATCATCAATGAAGGTAACAAAGTATAAGCCTCCACCATGGGAGGTAACTCTAGAGGGACCCCATAAATCAGAATGCACACATTCGAGAGGCTCTTTAGCCTTATACAAAGACCTGCTGAAACTTACCCTCCTAGACTTTCCATACACACAGTCTTCACAAAAGGGAAGACTGTTCGGAGTAATATTGCTTAACAGACCCTGTTTTTGGAGTTCACTAAGACCCTTGGCACTAACATGCCCTAGTCTCCTATGCCACAAAGCAGTGGAATCCATTCCTGAGCTAGAAGAGGCATTCAACTGATCTCTATGCACCTTACCATCTAACACATACAGGCCATTGCGAAGGGTTCCTTTCATTACTGTGAGGGATCCTCGGGCTATTCTAAGGCTTCCGGATTCAGACTTGAAGCTGTACCCTCTTTGGTCAAGTATTCCTAGGGATATTAGGTTTCTTTTCAGTTCGGGTACCCACCTAACTTCCTCTAGAGACCTGACAGACCCATCATGAAGCTCAAGAGATATTGAGCCTATTCCCATAATGTGGCAGCTCTTGTTATTCCCTAGAAAAACCTCACCGGACTTGACTTCCCTTAACTCAGTAAAGAACTCCTTCCTAGGACACATGTGGAATGAGCATCCTGAATCTAGAATCCACTCATTTGTAATGGCAGTATCAGAGACATTTAATACATCAGCAGTATCAAAGTCTTGTTCAACTAACAAGGAATGGTCATTATTACTTTCTTTATAGTCACCCTTCCTATTAGGGCAGTTCCTTTTAATGTGCCCGGGTTGTTTACATTGGAAACACTTGATTACCTTACCTTTAGACTTGCTCCTATGTTTCTTAAACCGACCCCTATCTTTGCTTTTACCCCTTGACTCACTTCGGCCTCTTGACTCACTTCTGTCCCTAACATTTAAACCCTCAGCCTCAGTTTTTACAATACCCTTTCTTTGCAGATCTTTAGAGAGCAAGGCAGATTTAACTTCCTTTAAAGTCAATGTGTCTTTACCATACATCATAGAGTCTTTAACAGAGTTAAATGAATCATCTAATGATGTTAACAATATGATGGCTTGGTCCTCATCATCCAACTTAATATCAATGTTGGCCAAGTCTAATAAGATTTTATTGAATTCATCAATATGTGTCCTGACTGCAGTTCCAGGGCGCATTTTAAAAGTATACAATCTCATTTTCTTATATAGTCTACCAACAAGGGATTTTGTCATATAAAGGGATTCCAATTTAGACCAAATACCAACAGCAGAGGACTCATATGCGACTTCTCTTAAGACCTTGTCTCCTAAAGATAAGAGGATTAAACTACGGGCTTTTCTCAGGGTTTCCTCGGGGACATCTACAAATGAAGTGGAAGCCTGCCCATCAGGGGCAGTAGTGGTGATTTTCTTCCTAGTGCCAGCAAGGGCATCGATAAGGTCGTTGTGATCTAACAAGGCTGTCATCTTAATTCTCCAGAGATTAAAATCGTTTTCTCCATCGAACTTATCAATATCAAACTTCGTCGAACCCATAATAATAAAACAGAAGGCTCTGATACCACTTGTTGGGGGTAAATATACTAACCCTAATGAAGCCAAGATCCACTGGTTTATTAAACGGAGAACAAGAAAAGAAGTTTATTATAAACAGAGTCGATGATCCTCGATAAATCTGGAGGAAGGATCTCAGTCGAGATTCAAGATGAACAAAGCTGTGCAAGATAGTAACGAACGACAGATATAACGTGCTTCGGTCCCAAGGGGACCTACGTGCATGGCGAGAACACCACCCAGGGCAACTATTTTATTAAGAAAGCAAGAAAAGGGTACAGACACACAATACAGACTCAAATGCAAAATTAAAGGACCAGAGAAACTATCCGAGGAGGCCGAGCTTGCTGAACTAGGTGGCAGTGATCAAGCCTGTCACGTAGAGTTAGCCCCGTCCACTCCTGGACGGACTCACGCACACACGCAAGAAGGATACAGTAGCATACATATTAAAGAAAGAATAAACCGTGACAGAGCCAAGATCTACAAACCAGATCTTGGATACGGTGAAAAGAATGTAAAACCGTTACCCCCTTGAAGCGTAGCCGTCAAAGAACCCAGGTACCGGGACGATCACCACTGAATCTCCACCGGAAGAGATGTCCGGTTACAGGAGGCGGCTCGTGCTGCGGCAGTGGGGAGTGCGGGTGCCGGGCGGCTCCTGGTCAGTTCGTCCTTCGTCTTCGCGGAGTCGAAGTAGATCCAAGCTCGACGAGAGCTCTCTCTGAACCAGACTGAAAATCCTCAACAACTGAAAAAACGCGCGCCTTCTCTCGCACACAGAGAAAGAGAAGCAATCAATGCGCAACAGAAGACAGCAGGCGGCGCAGCGGATCAGCGGGATGGATGCCGCGTGGACGGCAGAGATCATCGGGACGGTTCGCATAACCGAGGGAAGCCAGCGCATGGAGTACGTGGCACCGATCGAGTGGAGAGGCACGTCGCACAGTGGATCAAGGCCAGCCAGAAGAAACACAACGGGCGCAAATCCAAGCCGTCGGATGGACGGTAATCAACGGCCACAGCGGGTCCACGCTAACAGTAAGGAAAACAAATAAACCGGGTTCAAAAAAAACAGTGAACCGGGAAACAAGTCCGGACCGAAATCAGGCCAACAGAACCCCATGCAAACAAATGAATTAATTTCATTGCAACAGAATGCATGCATACATGTTCAACACGTTCCTCTAAGATGGGGTTGCTATTATTTATAGATGATGAAAATAAAGATACAGGTTGAGAGATGAATACAATTCAAACCATTGACTGTTAGCTCAGTCAAACCATTCACCTAGTCAAACCCATATCTAAATATTTTAAATACTCTTGACAACTCTCAAGTACTGGAATTTTACTGCAGTGGATTCTGGTCCGATATTTTTTGCTTTCTGCTCCTTTAAAATGAATGTTTTAACTGTCGGGCTTCGAATGTGCTAATGTTAATGTTAGGCTGCACCGAAACTGACTGAAGACAAGGTGAGACAGTGCGTGGATGCAAGGCTAGGTGGGGATTTCCCACCAAAGGCAGTTGCTAAGGTATGCGATTCTCTTTTTTTTTTAGGGTTGCCAAACATGTCCTTTATCGATTTTTGAATGGGTGCAGATGGCTGCGGTTGCAGCGTTGTGCGTGCAGTATGAGGCGGATTTCCGGCCGAACATGAGCATTGTTGTCAAGGCCCTCCAGCCATTGTTGAATGCCAGGCCTGGAACTGCCGGTGAAACGCCGAACTAGTGGTGGTTTTTGATGCTGTGAGCTGGACACTAAAACGATGCTGTCGGGAGATCCCATGATGGAAGTGCGGCCTGATTTCAAAGGCCTTGGTATGTGGACCTTGCCCTGGATTATTATTATGATTATGTAGTTAAATCACAGTGACATTGAAATATGAGGTTTTTGTTACACGATTGTTCATGCTGCCATTGGTGTTCGTATTGGACTACTAGAAGCTGTTATGAGGCCTACGAACTCCAATCCAACTAAATTAAAGACGGGAGATTGGGGTTCCATTGTGTTGCGCTGCTCACATAAGTGTACACAAGGTTGAATGAGGAGCATCTCAAAATGAAAGTGAGAGATGGTGGTGATGGATTCGTGTTAAAATAAAGTGATGTTACCATAAAACGGTTTTATGATAGTATATTTAATTAAGCATTACGATCTTTTTATAATAATTAGGTTTTGAATTACTTTGAGTGGAAGTCCTCCCCACCTGATGAAAAGGGGAGACAGCCCCACTTCTACCCTCCCACCATAGTGCACATGGATGGAGGGGTTGTTCCTTCGCGATTCAAGTTAAAGTCCCAACATCTTTATTTTCTTTCCTTTATTTGCCTCTTTGGTTCCAACTTGGTTGAATGAATGTTCATCCTAAATCTAAAATGGGGTTGGTGAAAATAGAGGGTCCAAAGTTTTTTGGTTATTGGGTTGTTGTGATCCATTGGGTTCTAGTGGGACAACATTTGTTTAGGTTGGAAATATGCATTAAAACATATATCATGATGCGGTTAAACTCAATATGTCATGGTTTGTGTAGGGTCACGGTTCTTGATACCGCATCATAGTGTATATGGTGAATGATATTGGGTATCATTTGAACGGCTCTCCTAAGATGCATGATTATCACGTTTAATTCAGCTTGTGACACATTATATGGTCAAGGCCGACCCTGGGACAAGTCCAATGAGCCCTTGGGTTTGGGCAACACCACGGGTAGGGGCAACAAATCACCCCCCAAATTTCCTCCCGGCCTAGGTGTTCATTCGGTGAGCACCCGCCTGCGATTCTCCTCTATCGAGTCTCACCCCTGCACTCACTTGCTACTGCACCCACTAGCCTTGCCCTTACGCCCCCACCCTCGTTGCCATCATCTCCTCTCCTTCCCCGCTCGCCGTTGTTGGCTTCATTGGCTTGCTTCATCGCCTCGCTTCAATGATCCTGACAACATGAGGCTTTCTATTTGGTGCACGCCTCGACTCTGCATGATCCTCCCCTACCAGTGCGGCAGTGCCGAAGCCAATGTGCGTGCCCCCCCATTGCCGACCGATCGACCAAGACCCCCCTCCCCTACCTGCTGTTGTCTGACCGCCCCCCGTGTGAAGTGAGTTTTTTTATAATCATTTTTTAATTATCATTGGGTTTTCTTATTTTTATTAATAGTTTTGTTTAATTTTTAGAAATTATTTGAATTGGAGATTCTTCGGTTCATTTGCGATTTACGATTTGTCCATAGGTAATTAGTTTCGCATTTATATTTCATTTATTTTATGATTAAATAATTTCAAGATTGATTGGTTTATCAATTTCACAAATAATCAATTTTGATCTACACACTATCTAATCATCCTAATCATCCATATAAAATTCATTTTATTTGAAGATTGAGGGGTTTGACATGATTGACATATCGAATTTTGTTGACTATACCTATTATAGTTGCATCAGTGAAGGAGAACTTTTCTAAGCTAAAGTTGATCAAAACTTATCTTTAGATTACCATGTCACAAGAGTGATTGTTCGCATTAACAATGATTTCAATTGAAAATGATTTTTTGCACAGTTTCAATTATGATAAGTTAATTGATGAATTTACATCAATTAATGTAGGTTTCAGGCGTAGCGGAAACGTGTGATGGGCGGTGCCCAACTTTGCTTTTGCCATGATCAACGATCAATCCGAGATTTACACAATGATAAACGTCATGATCTATGGAATTGAATCAAAGAATACAGACAAGGGACAAAATGCTAGAACCAAGAGAGATGATCATTACATATTATTTATAATTAATTTAATTAAATAAAGAATTACCTTGATGAAATTCTTTCTTCATTGATGGATCTGACAACAGATCTGCGTTGTTCTGTCGTTGAGTTGTAGGAATCAATGTAGATTCCCTCTCGTGGTGTTCCACAAATCTCCGAACGTCGTCGTAGGAATCTCTGAGTGCTAGCACGACAGATCCCAGAGCTTGCGTCGTCTGCCTTTGATTGCATCGAGAACCGCTTCCAAAGCGTTCTCCTGGATCTCTCTTGACTTGAGAGTGGGAGGTGGAGAAAGATCGATCTCCGTTCTTGGGAGCGTTCTTAGAGAAGGGAGCTCTCTAGGTCTTGAGAGGATTCTCCAAATCCGTTGTGCACAACCAAACAAATGAATTGACTTATTGAGAAAATAATATAATTGAGTTTATATATAACGCTAGGGTTAAAATAAAATAATTACACAAGTGCCCTTTATTATTTATTTAATCCTTGCGGAACACCATGTCAAATAATAATAACAATAATGATATTTCTCGACATGCGCTTAACTTGCGAATTAAATTAAATATGATTTAATCAAATAATATTCAATATTTATTATTTCTCACCGGACCATGAAACTCGGCCCACCATTCCTTCATAATATTTATCGGGTCTTGAATAATGACTATTTATTTATTAAATAAATATCACTTCATTATTCGTCAATAAATATATAAATATTATATTTACTAAATATCAAATAAACATTTATATGCAATCAAGCATACATGAATAATTATTAAACC
Source organism: Viscum album (assembly GCA_963277665.1). Lineage (NCBI taxonomy): Eukaryota > Viridiplantae > Streptophyta > Magnoliopsida > Santalales > Viscaceae > Viscum > Viscum album. Next base: position 1,753,186,358 of record OY728159.1, on the reverse strand, counting down.
ACACCTGGGAATAATATTTATTTAACTTGTTAAATAATAAATAATAATATATTATTTAACTGAAATTCTGGATACACTTAGTGTGTGACCCTCTAGGTCTCTTTCTCAAGTGGGTATTAGACGAAGCAGCCTAAAGTCCAAGGTTAGCATCTAGCAACATGCCAAGACACCAATAAAGAAAGAAGTTAATGCCACAATAACATGATACCTCATATGAACGCTTACTGTGTAATATAATCACTTTATCATGATATCTCAAATCAAGCATGTTGCATGCTGGTGCCATCAACTTATGTGCTCGATGTCTCTTTCTTTGACTTCTCGGAAATTAAACTTTTCTATTTTACACCATGTCCATGGATTTATTTAGGCTATATCATTTCTATCAAAGGGTCTGAGATATCAACTTTCATTAAAGAATAGAAGGGACAAATCCTTTCTCGCATTATTTATTAATGCAATATTACTCGTGACGTACTCAATGTATCCTACCTCGCCGCGAACATTTGTTGTCACGATTTTCATCAATACATCAAAGTACGCAACTCACAATACTCATTAATAATAATCATAAAGTCCAAGGATCAATACACATGTCCGTAGATAAGAACATCCAATGACACATATAAATTTAGATTTCTTACTGGCGGATCTTGTTCTCATAATATCCTACTGAATATTACAAAGGGCGTACACCATGAGAAGGTGCCTCAAAGCCCTATGAGTCTCCACCCTAATAGCCTGTATCATTTGTGTCCCTCAAATGTTATCATCCAACTATAAAATATATATTTTAAGAATATTATCGTAACACTTCCGGGTTCTCATCATAGCAGAGAACTGCTATGACCTTTTAGTGCGAAAACTACTCTTAAGACATTATCACATACTATGTTACATAGAAGAACAATCATGACATGATTAAGAGTATTAATATTCAAAACTATGAATACAAGTTATCATAAAGTACATAGAAGTTGGTTCTAGGGAACCAACTCCAACAGACTCCCACTTACACTAGAGACAACTGCTAACAACCTTTAGTCTGCTAGCTCTCACATGATACACATGCTTCTGTTGAGATAATCCTTTAGTCAAGTGGTTCGCTATGTTCTCTTCTGCAGGAACTTTGCTTACTGGAACTTCACCCCTATGATGAAAATCCCTCAAGAGGCGATACTTTCAGAGCATGTGCTTTGTCCGTTGGTGTGACCTTGACTCTTTTGCAAGAGCCACAACTGCAATATTGTCACAATACAATGTGATAGAGTCTCTACTGCTTGGTACCACATTAAGCTCCTAGACAAAGTTCCGAATCCAAACTGCTTCCTTGGCTACATCAGAAGCCACTATATTCTTGGAATCTACTGTAGATTCAGCGACAGATGGCTGCTTTGAACTCTTCCAACTCACAACTCCTCCGTTGAGACATAAAACATATCCTGAATGTGATTTCAGATAATTATGATATATCTGAAAACTAGCATCAGTATAACTTCTATTGACTAGCTCCTCGTCTCCTCTATACACCAGGAACATATCCTTAGTTCTTCTCAGATACTTGAGGACAACCTTAACAGCATACCAATGATGTTCTCCTGGATCTTCTTAATATTTTCCCACCATGCTCAATGCATATGCAACACCAAGTCTAGTACATAACATGACATACATGATTGATCCTATCATTGAATCATATGAGATCTTGCTCATTCTCTCTTTTTACTATTGTTCCTGAGGACACATTTTCTTAGAAAGATGTAAAACATGTGACACTAAAACCAATCCCCTCTTGGATTGTTCCATACTAAATCTCTAGTATTTGGTCAACACATGTACTTTGACATAGTCCAAGAATCCTCTTGGATCTATCACAAATGATCTTGATCCTAGAATATAGGTCGCTTCACCTAAGTCCTTCACGGAGGAACACTTGTTTAACAAGTATTTAACTAACTGTAAGAATGATATGTTGTTTCCAATAAGTAATATTTCATCAACATATACTATTAGGATAATGACTGCATTTCCACTAAACCTCTTGTGAACACACGACTCACATTCATTCTTAATGAAACCAAATTCTTTTATGGCTTCATCAAATCAAATGTTCCATGACTTGGATGCTTGGTTCAATCTATAAATGGATCTCTACAACTTGAAAATCTTATTGGCATCACCTGGAGTCACAAAACCTTTTGGTTGTGTCATATAGACATCTTCCTGAAGGTTCCCATTAAGGAATGCAGTTTTGACATCCATCTACCAAATTTCATAGTCATGGTAAGCCGCTATAGCAAATATAATTCTGATGGATTTAAACATGGAAACTGGTGAAAAGGTTTCATCATAGTCAATTCCTTGACGTTGTTTAAACCCTTTAGCCACTAGCCTTTCTTTATAGGTATTTACTTTACCTTCCATGTCTAGTTTCCTCTTGAATACCCATTTGCATCCAACGTGCTTTACATCGACTGACGCATCAACCAGAACCTAAACTTGGTTCTGATACATGGAATCCATTTTAGAATTCATGTCTTCTTTCCATATTGCAGCTTCTGAGCTTTCTACTGCCTCCTTGTAGGATAAAGATTCATCATTGTCAACCAATAATGAGTCACCATCATCGGTGACTAGAAAACCATATCTCTCTAGTTCTCTTACCTCTCTTACGCTCCTACACAGTACTTGTGTTTCAGGAACTACTTTTTCCATAGGGACCTGTGAAATCTGTTCTTATACCAACTCTTGTGTATCTTGAATATCAACTTCATCGAAGTCAATCTTTCTCCCACTATCCATTTTGAGGATGTGATCCCTCCCAAGAAAGAAAAATTGTCTGACAACAATCACTTTCTTGTCTGAGGGGTTGTATAGGTAGTATCCCTTTGTTTCCTTGGGATATCCTATAAAGATACATTTCGTGCCTCGGGGTGCTAGTTTGTTTCCTGATAAGGCCTTGAAAAATTCCTCACAACCCCATACACATTTGTGCGACAAAATGGGTTTATTTCCACTCCATAGCTTGAAGGGAATTCTATTTTCCGCTTTAGTTGATACTCAGTTTAATGTGTATGCTGCATTTTGTAATACATATCCTCAAAAGTATAATGGAAGATGTCACACCCGAATTTTTAAATTAATATTATTTTATTATTTTATCAGACTTTAAAACTTTCTATCGTGCTGCGGGCCAAGCCTGTTTGAAATTTTTGCATTTTGTTGATGAATGAATGCTTGGCCCTTGACAGCGTCCGGTGAATGGGCAGGGCGTGTTCAAAGCCGCGCAGCTTTGCTCGGGTCACCGTGCGGCCTGCCTCATGTACAAGGCAAATGAATAAAATGAGTTTTAATGAGTTAGTTTAATAATTATAATAATGGTGATTATTGTTGTTATTATTATGGTTAATAATATTATCATTATCAAGTTTAGTATAATTATTATTAAGTTGTTAAGAACAATATTATTATTATTATTTGAGTTTATTAAAATTCTTATTATGTTTATTATTTGTTAATATTTTATTTATTTTATATTATTTTCCTTTATTTTTATTTTTTATTTCATATTTATTATTATTATTATTATTATTATTTCCTCTCAAAACCTAACTCTCCCTCTCCCTTACCCTACCCCCCCTTACGCGGCCGACCCCCCACCTTTCTTCTCCTGCTTGCGCTACCCCCACCCTCCTTCTCCTGCTCCTCTTCTCCCCCTCCAGCCGAAGCCGCCGGCGCGCCTCCCTCCCTCTGGCGATGACTCCCCTCGTGCGCGGCCGAGCCTCCTCCCTTGCGCGGCCAAGCTTCCCCCTCCCCTGCTTGTGCGACGCAAACCCCCTCTCCTCCCGGATCTCCGGCCGAGCGCCCCTCTCCACGGCGCGCCTCCCTCCTCCGGTGATCGCAATCTCGCCGGCGTCCTCCTCCCTCGACGACTCCCCCTCCGGTAAGTATTCCCCCCCTCTTAGTTAGGGTTTTGGTTCATTTTCATTTGGGGTTTGATTTCCATGTTTTTTTTGTTTGATTTCTTGATTTAGGGTTTATTTGATGTTGTTTGTGATGCGTTTAGTGCACGATTGGAGTTTCACTTTGAAATTTGGGGCTTTCGACACCAATGGTAGGTTATTTCATCTATAAATATTGTTTGATGAAGGATTTTTTTCTGGATTAATTTATTTAGCATGTTCTTTGATTATTTTTGGGTGGTGCGAAATGTGTTCTGTGAATATTTTGACATGCATGTGCGATGGAATTGAGTTTTCTTTTAGATTTGGTTATGTTTTCATATGGGTCTTTTTGTGGTAATTCTTGGAAACGTTCAATTAATTATTTTACGTGTGAAAAGTATGTTTCGAAAATAATTTAATATGTGGTTGTGTTAGAAATGAATTTTTCTTTCAAATAAATTGATTTGTGTCATGCGAATCATATTGTAGTGTTTCTTGAAAAGAGTATCAGGCCTTGTTTTGGAGAGTGCAAAATGTTTTCTAAAGAAATTAAGGTGCAAGTGTATTAAAAATGTGGTTTGAAAGAAAAATGTGTTATTTTGGCTTGTTGAACTTGTGTGCTTTTGAATTTAAATTTTAAATAGTTTGAGTAACGGAAAACATGTTTTGGTATGGTTGTGTTGTGCATTCGGTTTTAAAGTGGCGTTTTTATGTGAGGTCAAGTGTGTTTTTGGTGTAAACTCTCTGGTGCTAATTTTGAAGTGTTTCATAAATTGTTTTATTGATTTATTAAATTATATGTGTAATGCGTTGGACCTCGCTATGATGGTTTCAAGTTGTGGGTGTCAAGAACGCCTGCATGTGCATGCATAAGGTAAGACATATACATATAAATGCGCTTTTTGTACATATTCCCTCATGGCGTGGGGAATATGTGCAATGCAGCTAGGGGTATTTATATATATGTATAAATGCATGTGCATAGAAGTGCGCAGGGTCAGTTCGAGTGGTCGTCGACAAATAACGACATGTTTGAGGTAGGTCCCCTATGCCCATGCCTTTAATTTGAATTTCATGATTGCTTGTTTTTTTTAAAAGTATGCTTTACATTTATGCTATATACACATGCTATGAAATTTGGTTTCGGTTGCTTGAAATGACTATGCATTCGTTTTGGAAATTGAAATGTATTTCTAATGCTATCGGTCTTAAGTGACCTCCTCTTGGAAATTAATTTTTTTAGTGGTTTTGAATTGGTAATGTGTATTTCCAAAGGTGTTTGGTCTTTTGGCCGGTTATTCGTAAAAGTGTTCCCTTTATGTAATTAAGCCCATTTGGAATATTAAGAATGCTTTATGAAAAGGAAAAAAACCTCTCTTGAGGCACGCCCCCTTTGGTTTTAGAAAAATGATTTTTAAGTTGAATGTGTTATTAAGGGCATAATTTGATGCTTATGCATTGCGTGACGTGAAAGAGGGGGAATGCACTTAAAGAGGGAGAGCAGTGGTGAGAGGTTGAATGAGTTTTAGATATAGAAAGTGTTATGTACTTATATGTTTGCTTGATAAAGAAAACTCACCACCACTTGAAATAGAGCACAATGGGAAACCTGAGTATCTAGGTGGGTGACCAGGACTAGTACGCTAGATGACACGGTAGAGGTTCATCCCGGTTTGTCTAGCAGGATTGACACAACAACACTAACTAAACATACAAATTTCTGAGGGTCGTGGTCTTCTAAGCCATGTTTTCTGAGGGTCGTGGTCTTCTAAGCCACGTTTTTATGAGGGTCGTGGTTTCTAAGCCATGTTTCACCGAGGTATGAGGTCTCTAGGTTCCCAATTGTTCTAGCTACCTATAGGGATTACCCATGGTGCTCATTTGTGACATGCTTCTTGTGATGTAACTTTCTTTTCAGTTTTTTCATACTTGATGTCTTGTTTGTGAAAACCATATTTTAATCCAAACTGGTTTCTTTTCATTTTTAAACATTAATGCATGCTTGGAACCTATTTTGAAAATTCCGTGGGAGTGAAAAGATTTACTTGAAAATTAAAACTCATTACTTGAATTTGAAAAGAAGGAAAAACATTATTTTATTATACCTTATTTTCAAACTGACATGATCGGATTTCTTACTAAAGGATGGGGCATAGGACGTGGTTATATTTTGGCATTCCTACTAAGCATCTCGGTGCTCATGCCTACTTTACCTTTCAGCTACAGGTTTCAATCTTGGATCGCTTTTGGGAGTGAGTGTGGTTTACATTCCGCGTTGACCCACAGGGTCACCTGAGGTATGTCACGTTGCTTTGTTTATTCCTTTTTCCACTTCCATGTTGTTCGGTCTATTTTCCTTTATTTATCTTCTTGTTCAGTTTATGTTTATTTATCTTTGTTATGGGCCAAATCATTCCCAACTGCTTTGTTTCGATGCCCGACACTAGTTGCCAGCCTGTGGGGATCGGGAACGCCCTTCGGGCCATGTCGCGGACCGGGTCGGGCGCCGGGTCGGATGACGACCCAGCTTGGTTCGTGACAAAATGGTATCAGAGGAGGCCCTTGTTATTTGGGGTGTCAAGTAGCTTGGTGATTAGGTGTGTCGGGACTCAAGAGGTAGGCGCGGAAAGGATGTCATGAACCCTTGCCCGTCCTGAGACTCGAGTTGCTAGGGGTAGTCCGGGATTTGAATTTTCTTCTTTGGATTGGTCTGTGTGGATGAGGGATGACAAGGGAAGTGATCTGGTGCTACGCGATGTGGCTGCATGGAGTAGTGACCCATGTGCAGCCCGAGTGCATGGTCCAAGATAATTTCTGTGGGGATGCCCGCTCGGACTATGGTCTGCTAAGCCATGTTACCGGGTTTGCATAGCCACTAGTTCCTTGTTTTTGGAAATTTTGATGTGAGTTATGTTTGACCTTCGTTTTGGTTGGTGTGAGTAGATCTCAAAAATGAAAATGGATTTTTGTGAAGGTGTTTTCAAAAGGGAATGTGGTTGTTGGAGTGGAAAATGGTTTTTGAAATGGAAAATGTTTTGGAATTTGGAAATGTGTTTCTTTAATGATAAGTGACTTTCACAAAATTGGTTGGGAATTTTTGATTTGTGCTGAATGGTCTGTTTTGGAAATGAAAGTGTCTTGAATTGATCATTGGTATTCCTATGAGGGATCACATATATGGAGGTGCGCATGTGGCACAAGGATAATTGGTGGTATGTGTGGATGGGTGCATGATCTAGCACAATGGTATATGTATATGCGAGACTTCATGGGATACCAATGGAGGGTCCTTAAATTGATTTGTTTGCTGAAAAATGGTTTTCAAAAAAGGTTATTTCAAATGTTTTGAAAAGTGAGTGAGAAATTGTTTAGTGTTCTCTTTTTGTGTTTGGAATTATTTTTTTGTGGGCTCTTGGCTTTTGACATATTGAATTGTGGTTGGAATAATGATTTGAGTTTGAATTTTTGTTTGTGATTGATGTGTGGAATTTTGATTTATGATGAGTTTTGATTCGGATTTGTGCCTCTTGTTTTTGAGTATGCTGCCCAGAAAAGTCCCAGAAGTTTCTAGTGAGTCTCTTCTAGTTGTTGGTTTTACCCAGACTCTTAGCGGGGTGGTGGAATTGAATTCTTTTCAGTTATTGTCCAGCTTCTATGGTGATCGTGATCTATAGAAGGTAGCAGACTGGCATGGTGAAATCGTTGGAGTTTTTAGGTTATTGGGAACTCCCAAAGCTATGAGAGTCCGTGTTGGTTCAGGTCCATTTGAAGGTGAAACTTTGGATTGGTGGAGGAGATAATCCCTGCGTCGTTGCATGATGGTATGTATTGGAAGGTGTTTAAGACTAATCTCGTTAGATAGTTTATGACCAAGGAAGTGAAGGTGAGGAAAGTGGAAGAACTAGTGAGTGTCGAGTAAGGCCAACGAGCAGTGAAGGCCTACGTGGGGCATTCCAAGGGGTTGATTCCATTTCTCCATAGGTAGCGTCGTGGAATTAGTTAAAGTTTATATTGTGTGGGGTCTTTGTCCAGGGTTCCAAGACCATTTCTTTTTGGTGTTCGAGAAGGTTCCCCATCCGGTGACGAGAGAGAATCAGAGGAACCTGTCTCAGACAAGTCATCTTGTCAATCCCATCCTCTATTAGTTGGGCCACCCTCTTGTTTTCTCCTAGTGTGATTGGTTTGGGTACTTTAAGTCACCTTGTCATCATCCTCCGAAGGCTTGCTGTTAGTGTGGCCATTTGGGAAAATTGGAGAGGTTCCGCTAGTGGCATCGTCAGCAGGAGTCTCAATCGAAGGATGTCAACTCCTGAATGCGGGGCAACAGATGCTTCAAGACATCAGAGCTCTAGCCATAGGTCTCGGAGTGAAGCCTTTCACGCAGTCAGGAATCGTTGGGTGAGGGGCACCTTGGTCTAATTTTTGTCTCCAGTGCTGAAATGGGGACGGTCTGAATTTATTTGTTGTAACTTCTCATCTTTGAAGGTTCTTTTTAGCTGTAAGAGGTGCAGAGGTCTCTTTTTCTCGTTGTGGTCTTTGTCCTTTGAATACCCCACCTTGGTTGTAAAAAGGCGTAGTGATCTTGTTATCTTGTAATTCCTGTAGTTGTGACACCTCAAATATGAGCTTTGGAGTTGTCTCTTTATGGCTGTGAGTCTCAAGATGATTATCCCTCTTGTGTGGCTAGCTCCATGGGTGACCCGTTCTTGTTTTAGGATGTGCTCGTTTTGGAGACATATGCGTCTTGGGAAATAACGAATAGGGGTTTGGTCCACTACTCGGTTTGGGGTCTTTTTTCGATGACCCCATGTGGTGGGGGTCTGGGTTATTCAGAGAGTTCATGGGTCGGTTTGTGCTGGGTTTCTCGTATTTTTCTGTGCTAATTGGCTTTAGCTGGTCAGTTCTTAAATAGTGGGGAGACCCACCAAGAATCTTGTCATGCCTTCTTTGAGGTTTGATCTATGTGGAGGTTCCCTCTTGGATCAAGTTAGTAGTTCCAGAGTTAGCCCATGATGAGAGTCTCAATGTTGGTTGTGCTAGTCGGATTCTTGTGGTGGGGAGAACCCTCCTCGTTTCCTGATGGTTCTTCTCTTTTCAGATTCCCTCAGAGTTCGTTGGGTGTGACAGATGGAGTGAAAAGTCACACCGAGTTCGTGTTTTTGTGGGCCTTGTTCTGTTTCAAACTCAAGTTTGATTCTTCGTTCGGCTGAGCGACTTTCTGGGGGCGGAAAGTTTTTGTGGTGGGGAGAATTGTCACACCCGAACTTTTAAATTAATATTATTTTATTATTTTATCAGACTTTAAAACTTTCTATCGTGCTGCGGGCCAAGCCTGTTTGAAATTTTTTCATTTTGTTGATGAATGAATGCCTGGCCCTTGACAGCGTCCGGTGCATGGGCAGGGCGTGTTCAAAGCCGCGCGGCTTTGCTCGGGTCATCATGCGGCCTTCCTCATGTACAAGGCAAATGAATAAAATGAGTTTTAATGAGTTAGTTTAATAATTATAATAATGGTGATTATTGTTATTATTATTATGGTTAATATTATTATTATTATCAAGTTTAGTATAATTATTATCAAGTTGTTAAGAACATTATTATTATTATTATTTGAGTTTATTAAAATTATTATTATGTTTATTATTTGTTAATATTTTATTTATTTTATATTCTTTTCCTTTATTTTTTTATTTCATTTTTTTTTTATTATTATTATTATTATTATTTTCCTCTCAAAACCTAACTCTCCCTCTCCCTTACCCTACCCCCCTTAAGCGGCCGACCCCCCCACCTTCCTTCTCCCACTCGCGCTACCCCCACCCTCCTTCTCCCCCTCCAGCCGAAGCCACCAGCGCGCCTCCCTCCCTTTGGCGATGGCTCCCCTCGTGCACGGCTGAGCCTCCTCCCTTGTGCGGCCAAGCTTCCCCCTCCCCTGCTTGTGCGACGCAAACCCCCTCTCCTCCCAGACCTCCGGCCGAGCGCCCCTCTCCACGGCGCGCCTCCCTCCTCCGGCGACTGCAATCTTGCCGGCGTCCTCCTCCCTCAATGGATCCCCCTCCGGTAAGTATTTCCCCCCTCTTAGTTAGGGTTTTGGTTCATTTTCATTTGGGGTTTGATTTCCATGTTTTTTTGTTCGATTTCTTGATTTAGGGTTTATTTGATGTTGTTTGTGACGCATTTGGTGCGCGATTGGAGTTTCGCTACGAAATTTAGGGATTTCAACACAAATGGTAGGTGATTTCATCTATAAATATTGTTTGATGAAAGATTTTTTCTGGATTAATTTATTTAGCATATTCTTTGATTATTTTTGGTGGTGCGAAATGTGTTCTGTGAATATTTTGACATGCATGTGCGATGGAATTGAGTTTTCTTTTAGATTTGGTTATGTTTTCATATAGGTATTATTGTGGGAATTCTTGGAAACGTTCAATTAATTATTTTACGTGTGAAAAGTATGTTTCAGAAATAATTTAATATGTGGTTGTGTTAGAAATGAATTTTTCTTTCAAATAAATTGATTTGTGTCATGCGAATAATATTGTAGTGTTTCTTGAAAAGAGTATCAGGCCTTGTTTTGGAGAGTGCGAAATGTTTTCTAAAGAAATTAAGGTGCAGGTGTATTAAAAATTTGGTTTGAAGGAAAAATGTGTTATTTTGTCTTGTTGAACTTGTGCTATTTTGAATTTAAATTTTAAATAGTTTGAGTAACGGAAAACATGTTTTGGTATGGTTGTGTTGTGAGTTCAGTTTTAAAGTGGCGTTTTTATGTGAGGTCAAGTGTGTTTTTGGTGTAAACTCTCTGGTGCTAATTTTGAAGTGTTTCATAAATTGTTCTATTGATTTATTAAATTATATGTGTAGTGCGTTGGACCTCGCTACGATGGTTTCAAGTTGCGGGTGTCAAGAACGCCTGCATGTGCATGCATAAGGTAAGACATATACATATAAATTCCCTCTTTTTACATATTCCCTCACAGCGTGGGGAATATGTGCAATGAAACTAGGGGTATTTATATATATATGTATAAATGCATGTGAATGGAAGTGCGCAGGGTCAGTTCGAGTGGTCGTCGACAAATAACAACATGTTTGAGGTAGGTCCCCTATGACCATGCCTTTAATTTGAATTTCATGATTGCTTGCTTGTTTTAAAAGTATGATTTACATTTATTCTATACACACATGCTATGAAATTTGGTTGCAGTTGCTTGAAATGACTATGCATTCGTTTTGGAAATTGAAATGTATTTCTAATGCTGTCGGTCATAAGTGACCTCCTCTTGGAAATTGATTTTTTTAGTGGTTTTGAATTGGTAATGTGTATTTCCAAAGGTGTTTGGCCTTTTGGCCGATTATTCGTAAAAATGTTCCCTTTATGTAATTAAGCCCGTTTGGCATCTTAAGAATGCTTTATGAAAAGGAAAAAAACCTCTCTTGAGGCATGCCCCCTTTGGTTTTAGAAAAAATGATTTTTAAGTTGAATGTGTTATTAAGGGCATAATTTGATGCTTATGCATTGTGTGATGTGAAAGAGGGGGAATGCACTTAAAGAGGGAGAGTGGTGGTGAGAGGTTGAATGAGTTTTATATATAGAAAGTGTTATGTACTTATATGTTTGCTTGATAAAGAAAACTCACCACCACTTGAAATAGAGCACAACGGGAAACCTGGGTATCTAGGTGGGTGACCGGGACTAGTACTTTAGATGACACGGCAGAGGTTCATCCCGGTTTGTCTAGCAAGATTGACGCAACAACACTAACTAAACATACTAATTTCCGAGGGTCGTGGTCTTCTAAGCCACGTTTTCTGAGGGTCGTGGTCTTCTAAACCACGTTTTTCTGAGGGTCGTGGTTTCTAAGCCACGTTTCACCGAGGTACGAGGTCTCTAGGTTCCCACTTGTTCTAGATACCTATAGGGATTACCCATGGTGATCATTTGTGACATGCTGCTTGTGATGTAACTTTCTTTTCAGTTGTTTCATACTCGATGTCTTGTTTGTGAAAACCATATTTTAATCCAGACTGGTTTCTTTTCATTTTTAAACGTTAATGCATGCTTGGAACCTATTTTGAAAATACCGTGGGCGTGAAATACTTTACTTGAAAATGAAAACTCATTACTTGAATTTGAAAAGAAGGAAAAACATTATTTTATTATACCTTTTTTTCAAACTGGCATGATTGGATTTCTTAATAAAGGCTGGGGCATAGGACGTGGTTATATTTTGGCATTCCTACTGAGTATCTCGGTGCTCATGCCTACTTTTCCTTTCAGCTGCAGGTTTCAGTCTTGGATCGCTTTTGGGAGTGAGTGTGGTTTACATTCCGCATTGACCCATGGGGTCACCTGAGGTATGTCACATTGCTTTGCTTATTCCTTTTTCCGCTGCCATGTTGTTCAGTCTATTTTCCTTTATTTATCTGCTTGTTCAGTTTATGTTTATCTATCTTTGTTATGGGAAAAATCGTTCCCAAATGCTTTGTTTTGATGCCCGGCACTAGTTTCTATCCTGTGGGGATCGGGAACGCCCTTCGGTCCATGTGGACCGGGTCGGGCGCCGGGTCGGATGACGACCCGACTTGGTTCGTGACAGAAGATCTGCATGAATCATCATCAACCTTACCATGTCTAACAAGGTATGATTCCTCCTTTCACTAACACTATTCCACTATGGTGTGTAAGGTGGAGTGAGTTGAGATATAATCCCAAACTCTCATAGAAATTTGACAAACTCTTGGTTAAGATATTCATCACCTTGATCCGATTGAAACTTCTTTATCTTCTTTCCAAGCTGGTTTTATACTTCATTCTTGAATTCCTTGAATTTCTAAAAGGACTCAGACTTATACCTCATCAAGTAGACCAATCCATATATACTCAAGTCATCAGTAAAAGTTATAAAGTAAGAATATCCACCTCTATCTTCTACTGAAAATGGTCCACACACATCAGTGTGTACCAATCCTAGAAGCTCTGTGTCCCTTTCACCCCATCCACCAAATAACGGTTTGGTCATTTTTTCTTATAATCAAGCATGACATATTTCAAGTGGTTTTAGCTTAGATGAGTCTAAATAACCATCTTGACAGAGTTTTGTCAAATGCTTCTCGTTTACATGACCAAGACGGTGATGTCAAAGTTGGGTATTATATGAGTCATGTGAACATGATTCGTTATCAATTTATAATACTTGGTTTTCATAATTTAATACATAAAGACCATTATTTAAATGTTCCATACCATAACATATGTTGTCTTTATAAAAGAAAAACTTTTATTTCCAAACATGAAAATAAACCCATCTATATCTAAGCATGATACATAAATTATGTTCTTGGTAATAATAGGTACATAAAATATTTTAAAACCAAAATCATTCCCATCGGAAATGAATTGTGGTAGTCATCAATGGATAGGGGAAACCATTCTTGCTCCATTGGCAGCTCTCAGATCCACCTTTCATTTAACAATCTTTCTAAATCTACTTGGTTCCTGTATTTGGATACAGATGTGAGCCCCAAAAGTTGTATCTAATACCCAATGTGTAGATATTTAAAGATTACACTTGATAACTAACACACATTTAGCTTCCCCTTGCTTATGGGTGTAGTTCCTCTTCCAGTGGCCTGACTTTCCACATGAAAAACATACTGCCTCCTTTTCTTTTCCCTATCTTTGGATCTTCTTCTTCTTGGAAGGATGGTGCTCGGGAGCTTTAGACTATTTATAGGTCTTGGGCCCCTTTGCCTTGTTCTTCCTTTTCTTATTAACCATAAGAACCATGGGTTTATCATTCCCCATGTCCTTTTCCACTTGGTGAATCAAAGTAATAAGTTTCAAAGGACTCTTCTCATTATTTCTCATGTTGTAATTAATAATAAAACTGGAGAAGGTATTAGGTAGTGATGAAAGTATGAGATCTGTATGAAACTCATCTAGAAATTTAATACCTAAGATATCCAAGTGTTCATTGTAGCCAATAAGCTTGGACCACAATGAGGCCTAGCTGGCACATACTCTCCAAGATTAGTTTTTGAAAAAAGAATTGGAGATCTTGTACCTCTCTTGTATCGCCCTTCTCTTGATAGAGATCCTGAAGGTGAGATATCATGCTATACGCATCCATGTCCTCATTTTGCTTCAAAATCTCATTGTACATGGATTGATAGCATGAAACATTTAACATCTTTGGAATCATTCAAATATTTCTCATAGAGTTTTAACTCTTCATCACCAGCCTCATTTCTAGATGCTTTAGGAAAAGGTTCTTCAAGAACATATAATTTATTTTCATGGAGAAGGATGACATGTAGGCACCTTTGCTATTCTTGGAAATTTATGTCGGTGATAAGGTTTTCCTTCTCAAGTAAATATCAAAATGATATGTTTGATTTAATTTTAATGCTATTTCTACAAAATAAGATAAGAAAAATTTTAGTAATTTATCGGATAAAATTTAAACAAACAAATAAATAAATACTTATTAATCTCCCACTATTTTATCGAAAACCAATATCCCTCACCATTGGTTTCAAAATATCATATTGCTTAGATATTCAAGTGGAAAGGATCCATATTCTCCTTCTCATTACCCCAACTTTGGTTTCTCAAGCAACTTGAATGGGTTTAGGTAGGCATTCCAAATGCAAACTGCATTAACTCACAGTTCCTTGATCTGCTGAGTGGACTCCCCAATCCTGAAATCCTTAAATTGGATTTCCCAAAACTTTACCTCTTAGTTACACCAAGTCCAAATTTGGTAGTCAAACCTTGATGTGAACTAATTTAAGTCAACCCAAAACTTCATGTTAGAATTCCCTGATAATTGAAAGCACCCCAACTTTGGCTGGTCAAGCACTTTGATCTATGGTTCGATTTTAACTAAAGTAGTGGAAGGATATACCGAATTAATTTATATAATTGAGAGATTTTATCCTTTTATGTGTAAATTTCCAATTATTATCTTTATTACATGCTTGTTAATATTAAGTGGAGTTACTTAAGTGTTTAACCATGTCTTAGATAATATTTACACATATGCCAATTTATTTTAGTATCTTGCATGCTTGTTAATTTCATTAAATTATGTGATCATGACAAAACATCCATAATAAAATAACCATGCAACTTGACATATTTAAAATAATAAAGTAGTATGATCATGAGAGTTTATTAATGGTTAGTTTATATAGCGGTTGATAAACTAACCATTGACCTAGGGGAAAAACACCTTAAACCAATTAAGGTTTTTTTTGTAGTGTTCCACCTGCCCACCGATGTATCTCTCTTGGATTGGTTTCGCCTTAGCTCCAAAATTGAACCGCCTCCACTAGTTTGGGAGCTCTATCCATTACATATGCTTTTACTAACACATAGGTGAGAGAAAAGGGTTTACATAAAATAAACCATGGTCATGCAGACCCTACATAATAAGAGGAGAGAAGGTAGGCATGACAATAATTTAATTTAATAATAAATTAAATGAAGCCAATCACATACAAAGGTCTGGTCTATGCTCATGATCATCCACATGCATGCAAATAATTACGCATTTAATAAAACTAGCATTCAATTCATAATAATTCTTATTTAAGATAAATAACACTCGAATCAATTAATTATCATCTTTAATTAATCAATTATTTTATCTTAATTCTCATCCAAATTTCCTTGAGATTCTCATCCATTATAATTTTAAACAAATTAAATAAATTTATTTAAAATTAACTATGTACATAAATGTACCTTGGAGGAAACATGGTGAATACCCATTCGAATCCATCCAATATGTATTATACTCGTATAAAATTTTACTTTTGTGAAATATAATATACACAAATTATTATGTACTTTCATGATGTGCACTATCAACTTAATGATTACAAAAATTACATGATTTTTCAGTTACATGTTATGCTTCAATGCACATAGAGTAGCAACTGTAATACAACTCATACCTAATATACAGATCTAAACACTACACAAATATTAATTAAACACACACATATAGACACACACACACACACACACACATATATATTAAAAACACATCACATGGCATGTCCTATCAACTTAATGACCACACACATGAACATGTCTCAATGTTTACACAATATAATAAATAAAATTTAAATCTGCATAATTTGGTATAAGTATATAGCGTGTATAGGTGAGTTACATGACATGTACATCTCTCATCATCTATCATATGTACATGCCCATGGACTCAATATATAAATTGTACCTTGGAAAAAATGGAGTACACGACGTGTAAAAGGGACTACAAGGCGTGTGGACTACGAGTTACACGATCACTAGTCATGTAGGCCATGTATAAAACACATGACCCATCTGTGTCTCAAAGGGACTACACACCGTGTATGTGGGAAACATGGCATGTAATCCAGATGATCGTGAACTAGGATGGCCCGATCAACACGCAGTGTAAGAATTAACTACACCACATGTAATCAATGGATACAGTTTGAGTAATCTCCAAATTAACTCTTGGTGCATTGAACATAAGTACATGGAATGCAACTCCAGTTACACGGTGTGTACTCTTGTGTTGTCTGGCTAGAAACCTCGACACCTCTAGATGAGTTCCTCGATTTTATTTTATTCATAAAATTAATTGTCTCGATTAAATCTATGAGAAATGAAGGAGGAAGAAACAGATCTCGCAATTCAGATTAAAATAATTATTAAACTTGAATTTAAAAACTAAATCACAAATACGTAAATCATCAATGATCTTTAAATAATTATAAATAATTATGTCACCTCCCTTTGATACCACTTGTAGGTTTCAGGCACAGTGGAAACATGCGATGGGCAGTGCCCAACTTTGCTTTTTTCCATGATTTATGATCAATATGATATTTACACAATGATAAACATCGTGATATAGAGGATTGAATCAAAGAATATGGAAAAGGGATGGAATTCCAGAACCAAGAGAGATGATCATCACATATTATTTATAATTAATTTAATTAAATAAAGAATTACCTTGATGAGATTTTTTTTCATTGATGTATCTGACAACAGATCTGCATTGTTCCATCTTTTCATTGTAGGAATCATATTAGATTACTTATATTGGTGATCCAAATATGTTCCACAAATCTTTGAACGTCACCATAAGAATCTCTGGGTACTAGCATGACAGATCCTAGCATTTGTGTCATCCATATTTGATCACCTCGAGAACCGCTTCCAAAGTGTTCTCCTATATCTCTCTTGACTCAAGAGTGGGAGATGAAGGAAGATCGCTCTCCATTATTGGGAGAATTCTTAGAGAAGGGATCTCTCTAGGTCTTGAGAGGATTCTTCAAATCCGTTATGCACAACCAAACAAATGAATTGTCTTATTGAGAAAATAATATAATTGAGTTTATATATATCTCTAGGGTTAAAATAAAATAATTTCACAAGTTCCCTTTATTATTTATTTAATCCTTGAAAAACCTCATGTAAAATAATAATAATAATATTATTTCTCGACATGCACTTAAATTACAAATTAAGTTAAATATTATTTAATCAAATAATATTCAATATTTATTATTTCTCATAGGACTATTAAACTCGATCCACAATTCTCCCATAATATATATTGGACCTTGAATAATAACCATTTATTTATTAAATAAATATCACTTCATTATTCACCAATAAATATATAAATATTACATTCAATAAATAATAAATAAATATTTATATGCGATCAAGCATGAATGAATAATTATTAAACCACATCTAGGAATAATATTTATTTAAATTGTTAAATAATAAATAATAATATATTATTTAATCTTGATTTTGGATACACTTAGTGTGTGACCCTCTAGGCCTCTTTCTCGGTGGCATTAGGAAAAGCAGCCTAAAGTGTAAGGTTAACATTTAGCAATACGCCAAGGCACCCATAGAGAAATAATTTAATGCCATAATGACATGATACCTCATATAAATGATTATTGTGTAATTTAATCCCTTTATCACGATATCTCAAATCAACCAGGTTGCATGCTGGTGCCATCGACCTATGTGCTCAATGTCTCTTTCTTTGACTAATAAAAAATTGAACTTTCATATTGTATACCATGACCATGGATTTATTTAGGCTATATCATTTCCATCAAAGATCCTGATATATAAACTTCCATTAAATAATAGAAGGAAAAAAAAAAATTCTTTCTCACATTATTCATTATCACAATATTACTTGTGACGTACTCAATGTATCCTACCTCGCCATGAACACCTGTCATTATGGTTTTCGTTAATACATAAAAGTACGCAACTCATAATACCCATTAATAATAATCTTAAAGTCTAAGGACCAATACACACGTCTGCAGATAGTAACATCCAATAACACATATGAATGTGGATTCCTATGGGCGGGTCCCATTATCATAATATCCTACTGGATATTACCAAGGATGTACACCATGATAAGGTTCCTCAAAGTCCTATGAGTCTCCACCCCTGATAGCCTATATCATTTGTGTCCCTCAAATGATATCATTCGACTACGAAACATATATTTTAATAATAGTGTTGTAGCACTTTCAGGTTCTCATCATAGCAGGAAACTACTATAACCTTTCAGTGCGACAACTACTCTTAGAACATTATCACATACTATGTTATGAAAAAGAATAATCATGACATGATTAGGAGTTTATTAATATTCAAAACTATGAATACATGTTATCATAAAGTACACAAAAGTTGGTTCTAGGACACCAACTCCAAAAATTAATGCAAGTAGAAGTGTTTTCCTTTGAATTGGATTGTAAAGTACCATAATTGGGTTCATGAAGTTCCAAAACATACCCCAGTATGTCATGCTTTATTTCTTTTTAATTTTAGATTTCATTTGAATTGGATTATTTAACTTGTTTGATTAAGCATCCCTATCACAAATGTAACATCTGAATAAACTTTTAGCATTGGAGAGCATGTGTTAAATGAATATAGGTGTCACATTTTTTTCATAAAAAGTTCAAGTCTTGATTCATATATGAAGTTGGGTTCATGGTTTTACACCAACTGATAATGTTTTTAACTATTTAGAAGTGTGTTTTTGAATTCAACTAATATGTCATTTTAAATTTTTTGGTTCAAAAATTTATAGGTTAGGAAGAAGAAGTGGGAGATAAAGATGAATATGAGTATGATTCAATGATAGATTCAAATGATATTTGAATTGGTCTACACAACATATGTAAATTTTAATTTTTTTCAAACATTTATTATTCAATTTAAATGCAAACATAAATTCATTTGACATCCATATGTTATGATTTATTATTTAAACTTTTCTTCCTTTGCACATTTTGGAGTTTTAGATAACACATATAATGAGTTTTAAATTTACTTTAGTGTACATGTTGGTTAAACTTTTCATGTGCTATTTTAAAAATCTTGAGTGTAATGCTAATTTTGATTTTATTTATTTTCAGTGTTGGTTTCACTTGATTCATATTATTTTTTATTTGGTATCTAAATGCATAGAGGCATTATGAATTAAAATGTGAGGTTAACCTAAGTTTAGTGGATTCTACAAGGTGTTAAAAACAAATTTTTAATCCTATAGTTTCATTTGGGTTGGATTTAAAAGTGTTTTAAGGTTTTATTATAATAGATAGGATTTAAACTTTGTTAATTTGTTTACAGATAAGTTTGATTTAATTTTTTGAAATGGTACAATTTTTTTTAGTTTTTCTAGATGTTTTAATAATTTATTTACCTTTATTTTATGTTGTTTTTACTGGGTAGAAAGTGTAAATTTTTTTATTTTTGATATAATTCATTGTTTTTACATGTTTAGAAGTTTCCTCCAAATCATCTTTTTTTTTTATTTTCAAAAAACCGCTTTGAGGTTGAGCGTAAACTGAAATATCACGCGCGGGATACAAAACATACACACCAGATTCTAAATTAAAAATTTAAAACACATCAACAACACATAATCTAATATATCCTTGATCCAAGAGGATCCATATTAGTTATAGATATGACTTCTTCCATGATTCACACCTACCGTCGATGCCAACCTATCATCGCTATCATTGTCGCTATCCTTCATCACACCCGTACGCTGGAGAACACTTTTCATCAGAGCCGATCTGTGCCACTCCACAGCCACCATGAAGAAACAAATCTCATAAATAGATTCATTGCTAGCGCAAACTACTCCATCCAGAAATTGACATCTTCACCTCCAACCCCAACCCAAGAAGATCATCCCTCCAAATCCTAACCAAGACCAGCGAAACTGCCATCCTATCAACCACATCTCCATCCTATCACCCACGTCTTCATCCCATCACCATCAGAGTCCATCATCACCACCATAAACAACCAAAAAGAAACTCCAAAGACCAAAATAACACTGACAAGAAACCAGCAGAAATCATAATTAACATCGCAGTTTACCATCATCTTCGACAAAACACACAAAACTGAAAGACCTCACTCCAGAGAACCAAAGGTCACCTTCATCCTCCCAGGACCAGCGAAGATGAAACCACTGCAAGTCACAAGACCACTCGAAATCACATCCCAAATCACTGGGGTGACCACCACACAAATTCACCTTAGAGAGAGTGGTGGGGACCTAGAGCTAGAGTAGAGAAATAGGTGGGGGAAGACCACGACAAAGCTCATCTGTGGACCCCCTAAAAATAGACCCAAAAACGAAACCAAAGCACCCAAAACAGAATAAAGAAAAATGAAAATGAGAACGAATCCTAAATTTAGTAATATAAAAATGAGGATGAAACCCTAAGGGAATCCATAACCAAGGAAAAAGAAGGAAAAACATGGGCTGAAACCCAAAAAGAGAAGGCAAGCAGACACTGGGAGAACCCAAAACCACCAAGCCTCATCCCCAAACCTATGAGTATCTAATGCAAAAATCCGACCTAGAGGATAGCATTGGAATTCAAGGTTAGAGCATGGAATAATGGACTAGGGTAAGATCGAAGTGCCTCCACCAAAGTAAAATCAAAGAGTAGGACCAAGGAGAAAATTGGTGCGGACTAGCCGTGAAAGGAAAAATGGGAATGAACCCTAGGAGAATCCATGGAAGAAGATGGGGAAAGACGGGGGAGGCAAAGAGAAGCAAGGAAGCCTGAATAGAGAGATCAGGAGAAAACCCTAGACACTTCGAGGGTGGAGCAAGAAGGAGAGAAGAGAGAGCTGGGGGAATGTAGGTCCATCAAAAAATCCCAAATGATTCATTTAGAAGTTATATTTCCCAAATGAAAGAGAGAAAACTTTAATTGTTTAAATCATTTTTTGATATCGATTTAAGTTGAAATTGTATACTTAATCATGTATTGATTTTAGATGATTTAGTATTATGTACAAACCTCTTTTAATGTAGTTTTTCAAAGTATTATCAATCTAGTTTTTACAAACTTTAATTCCTTTCTTGATTGTGTTTGAAGTGGTTTAGATGGTTAACAACTGTAAAATTTTGTTCTTTTAGAAAAATGGATTGTTCAAACCTATTTAATTTGAATTAAAAAATATATAAGATTTCAGTTTTTATATGATTTGAAGCATTGTTTGACATTCCATTTTAATAGTTTTTCAAGCGTTAGGGGCACAATTTTAAACATATGTATTTTTGAATTATTTTTGAATTTTTTAATATTAGGTGGTTTAGTCCGTGGGTTGGTCCACATGTGTATTGAACTTGTTTTTTGAAGAACACATATAATGTGGGTTTAAATGGTTTTTTAATTTTAGGTCCAAAAAGTGTGGGATCAGATTTGATACATGCTAGTCCAATCCTTTAAGTACTCATACTTAAAGGGAATCATTTTTATATTTTGTCTTAGGAAACGGGATTTCCAGGTCCGATACTGCATATGGTGATGTGTGGATTGAGTGAATGTTAAAAGGAGTTTTAATAATTCACTTAATGGGTTTGATGTTGTATGAGTTACAACATTGAAAGCCAAGGGTTTTCCGTTTAATAAAGTATGAAATGTTAGACTCCATTAATTGAAAGAGTCTTATATAATGGAGTTCTTAGATCTCATGTATGGAAAAAAAAATTAAAGATTATTCTCAAAGTTAAATCTCTCTCTAATCTCTTCCTCATCATCTACATTTATAGGAGAATTGGTAGCACACATTTGAAGGAGAATGGGTCTAACCAAAGCATTTGGTAATTTGAGTGACCAATGATACCTTTATAAGCAAAAAATCATTGGTTGGTGTTGGGGGAACTCGATCAAACTCACTATTGGCAAATAATGGGCATGAAAAAACATGTTATGATTTATATTTATCATTTAATTCTATTGATTTTACCTCTCAGTGGATCTTATGTGGGGATTTTTTGTATTATTCAACTGCTTATGGTTATAAATGTTTGTGCTGACAATTTATATATTTTTTATTTGTTTTATTGTTTTGTTAAATTTCAATCCTCTCATTTAAAATTATTGATTGAAAATCATTTAATAATATTTTATTATTTTCATTTATTTAAATTTAAACTATCTAAACATTCATTTTTTCATAATTTTAATTGATATATGTGAATTGATTATTTTTTTCCACACATTATTTTTTGTTTAAGTGTAATTTTTCTATATTAATAACAATTAGAATTTAAGTTTACTATTTTTTTAATATTGTAACGCCCTGACCCCAGTTTCCTGAAACCGGTGCATTATTTTATTACATTGCCATGATTACAAGAAAGTCGTATCCTGAAGGATTGGGTAGTTAAGTAGTTTTGAAAAACCAGATACATACATAATTTCAACATTACAACTTGAAATGAAATACAATATAGAAGATCCATTACTAACTCCCATAACTCCTAGATTAAACCTGCAAGTCATTCATAACACACTTCTTAGAATCCTAGGGAAATATAAAATATAAGAAAGGGGTGATCTTATATTCTTAGTAAGGGTAAATAATATAGGGGAAGTAATCATAAACATAAACACTAGGAATGATGAATAACTAAAAACACATGCCTTTAAAAATAAACTTGATCATAATATGGTAGGAATAAAAACTGATTAAATAATTCCATAAAAAATTACCATGGATATTCTACCAGTCTAATAATCACATGGAATATCAATCTATAGTTTCATAATGGGGTAATTCATAATGCTGAACATCATAATCATTCTTTCAAGGCCTCATTCCAAGACCATACATAAATGGGTAAAAACCCAAATTAGTTTGTCTCATGAGACCTACCGATGCATCGAGGGGATATAGAGGGCCCCACCCATCAAATAATAAGTCTAATTCATTCCTAATATGAATGAATATAAACATAAAAAATATATACATTCATATTGAAACTAACATATGAAATGTAAATAGCTTTCCCCAATCATTAAATATTAACACTAACCATTCAGAGTAATACAATGAATGGTATTGAGATAACACATCCATCGTCAAAATAATAATAAAAAATTCAATGAAATATGGTAGTTGATATAATAAAATATTAATCCAAATTAAACATAAGAATCAACAAGAGTTTTTAAATATATGAAAATACTTGTATAAAATCATCGATTAATTCTTAAGATAAATACTTTTTACTTTGAAAAGAAGAGTTATTTTGGAAAAATATTTGCATAAAAACAGAATTGAATTAATTTAGTTTTTTCATAATAAAATTATTTATTTTAGAAAAATAATTGTGGCTAAAAATAGATTATAGAGTGCATTTTAAAATAGGTAAGAATTCAAGAAGTTCCTTTGAAACAGGTTTGTTTATCGGAAAGAATTTTTGAAAGATCATTTTAAAACATTAACTACCCATAAAAGAAATAAGGATTATATTTAGTAAAAATATATATAAAATTAAAACATAATTAATGAGTAGTAAATAATAAAATCTAATAATTTAATTGATGTAAGTAGAGAATAAGAGCAACCTGAAAGAAAATGGAGGTTCGGGTAGAAAACCCTTACCTTGTGTTCAAATGTGTTCTGCACTTGACCTTAACTTCCTAGATAATCAAATTAAATACATTAATTAATTAATTAAGAACATTATATACATGAATTTTATTCATTAAAATTTTATTAAGTTCATTTATGTTCTTATTGATAAGTTATATGATTGAATTCCGTCGTTCTGGAGTGTCCGTTTCCTTGATTTCATGATCGTTTCGCTTGATTATAAGTAATGGAGTTCATTTAAAATTGGTATAATTATCCATAATTGTAATTTAATGTTGTTAATGAGAATAAAAAAGTGTAAATGGTTATATCTATCATTTTTTACATAATATAAGGATGAATAATCAGACAATACATTTAGTGATAATCGTTTAGACTATTATGACGATTATTGATCATAACGAACTCATTTTGATTTATTGTTTAGTATTATGTAATTTTGTTACTTAAAAAACATAATAAAGGTTATATCACAAATTTTAAAATATTTATGGACCATTAAAATGGTTTCATAAAAATACTTGAAGAATAATTTTAAGAACAAAACTTCATCGTCCATGAAGGTTGTAAATTGGCACCTCATGGACGGTGATTTTGTTTATAAAATAAAAGAGGGAGAGTAAGAAGATTTATAATGGTTATTACATTAACATTATATAATTACAGTATATAGATTATATTGGAGTTATTATGATCAATTTGATAGATGAGGTTAGGAGAGAATAAGAAAAGAAGATGAATTGAAATGAAATTAAATGAAAAAGGAAGAGAATTTACCTCTTGAAATAACCTCCTTAAGGGAAAGGGTTTTGGTCTTTTGGAAAGACCAAGAGCTCCTGTATGTGGGGATGGACTGGGGAAGAGTATTTGGGAAGAACTTTGAGAAGATTAAAGGCTTATATGAGTGAATAGAAGAGAGAGTGAGGGGTAGTTTTATAGTGGAGGAGAGGAGGGGTTTTCCATTATTTTAATCATTAATTTATTATTTTGGATCAAGACTATAAATAGTCTTGATTCTTGTGAACTAAAATAGTAATAAGTGCATTTTAGTTAGAACTAATGTCCATTTTCATCTCCATGAATCAATCATGATGCAAAAATTCATTTATTTAGCATATTTCGTAAATTATCGAGTTTCACTATTCACAAAAAATTCAAGTACTTCAGAAAAATCCCAAAGATCCAACCTAACCATTTTTAACATGTAGAATTAAAAAATGAACTCCATTTTATCAAAATAGTTTTCTAAATAAGAGAAATTTAATTTTTAAATAAAACCATCATTTACTTGAAATATACAGATTTTAAATTTTAAATTGATTTTATAATACTTTCAAAAATTAACTGAGGTCTCATAAAATTATCATAAAATAATGGGAAAAAATATTTATTTAGGAATAAATTTCATGAAAATTAATTTTATTAATTTATTAATTTAAAAATTTAATTAAATATTTATTACTCACAAAAATACCAACACTTAATTATTATTTTTTAAAATATTCACTCTCATTTATATAGTGCCTAAATTTTATTATACTTACATGGGTGAGGTTACTATTCATAAAGTTACATTACTATTCATAAGGGTAATTTACTATTCATAAGGGTAAGTTACTATTCATCAAAAATGTAAACTGATCATATCAGACTCTAAATATCTTATTGATCGCAACCGTGTATGTCAATTTTTTGAAATTCAAATCACAGAAGCAGCAAAATTATTTCCATTGGCTAGGTTAAAACAAAGTTTTGTTTCATAAAGATTTTGTGTTTCATGCATTCAATATTAAATTTATTTGTAAATTCTTGGGGTGCTACATTCTTCCCCCTTACAAAAATTTCATTCTCGAAATTACTAGAATGTTTACCTTATAAAAATATTTAGGTAGTTCTTCATCATAAGTTCCTTTGGATCCCATGTTGCCTCTTCAATTTTATGATTTTTCTAAAGTACCTTTATGAGTCGATTCGTCCAATTACTCAACACCTGTTCTTTAGTGTCCAAAATATGGACAGGATCTTCACAGTATGATAAGTCAAGTTCCAATTCTTTACCTTTAGAAGTGAGAAAATGAGTTGGGTCTGGCATGTACTTTCTCAATAATGAGACATGGAACACATTTTGTACCTTAGAAAGGCTAGGAGGTATTTCCAAATGATAAGCCACAACTCCAATTCTATCCATAATTTCGAAAGTTCCAATGTACCTGGGTCTCAGTTTCTCTTTCTTCCAAATCTTATAACACCCTTCCATAGAGATACTTTCAAGAAAACGTGATCTACCTCTTGAAATTCAAAATCCTTCCTTTGATTATAATCATAGATCTTTTTCCTACTTTGAGGTGCTTTGATATAGGTTTGAATATTATTTACCTTTGCTGTTGTTTCCTCCACAAGCTCTAGGCCCACATGCTTCTTTTCACTAACTTCATCCCAATATGTTAGTGTATGACATCTCTTTTCATACAATGCTTTATATGGTTCCATTTGAATACTAGAATGGAAACTATTATTGTAGAAAAACTACACCAAGGGTAAATACTGATCCCACATACCTTGAAAATCAATTGATCATGATATCAACATGTCTTATAATGGTTGGATCATCCTTTCTGATTGACCGTCAGTTTGAGGGTGATAAGTAGTACTCAATCAAAGATCATTATCCAAATCTTTTTGAATAATTTTCCAGAATTTTGATGTGAATCATGGATCATGATCAGACACAATTGAGAGAGTTTCTCCATGAGGTTTCACAACTTCATTATTATAGATTCTTGCAAGGTGCTCCAGTGGAAAATCCTCCCTTATAGTGAGGAGATGTGCAGATTTCGTAAGTCGATCAATAATTACCCATATTGCATCATTATTTCTTGGTGTTTTGGGTAATTAGTGACAAAATCCATGGTGATGTCATCCTATTTCCATGTAGGAATAGGTATAGGTTGCATGAATCCTCTAGGATGTTGTCGTTCGATCTTCACTTATTGATATACTAAATATCTTGATACATAATCAGTAATTTCTCACTTCATGTTGTCCCAGCAGAAATGTTCCTTCAAATCTCTATAAATTTTAGTGCTACCAGGGTGTATAGAAATTAGAGCTATGAGCATCATCCAATAACTCCCTTTTCATCTTGGGTATAGAGGGAACGCATAGCCTCTTCCCAAATGTTATAATTTCATCCTCACACACTAAGTCAGCCAACTTCCCATCATTCACATCTTTAATTTTCTTTTGAATGTTCTCATCATCAGAATGAGAAGTTTTAATTCTTTCCAATAAATATGGTTGGTCAACTAATTAAACAAATAATTATGTTTCACCTTCTTTGATAATTCCTATATCCATATTTACTAGATCCATGAATACATGATCCCTTTCCATGATCCTTCCTACTCAATGCATCAAATACCTTATTTTCCTTTCCTAGGTGGTAGTGTATGGAACAATCGTAATCCTTGAGTAGATCGAACCATCTCCTTTTACTCATGTTGAGTTATTTCTGTGAGAAGATATATTTCAAGATCTTGTGATCTGTATATATGTCACATCTTTCACCCTATAGATAGTGTATCCATATCTTCAGAGCAAAGATTACAACTTCTAACTCAAGATCATGAGTTGGATAGTTCTGTTCACAAATTTTAACTACCTTTATGCATAGGAAATAAATCTATCATTCTTCATGATAACACTGCCAAGTCCTTTCTTTGATGAATCACTATAAATCACAAATCCACTATTTCTTGATGGTAGAGTCAATATTGGAGGATTCACTAACCTCTTCTTTAATTCTTCAAAAAATTATTCACATTATTTTGTCCATACAAACTTAACCCCTTTATGAGTGAGCTTGGTCAATGGGTTGGCTAAACGGGTGAAGTTCTGAACAAAATGCCGATAATAACCTGCTAAACCAATAAAACCACATACCTCAATTATGTTCATTGGAGTAGGCCATTCATGAACTACATTTTTCTTTGTAGGATTAACTAAGATTCCATCCTTAGAGACAATATGGCCAAGGAAAGATACCAATTGAAGCTAAAATTTACACTTACTAAACTTCCCATATAATTCACTTCTTTTAAGAGTTTTTAGAATAATCCACAAGTGATTATCATGGTCTTCACAGCTTTTGGAGTACACCAGGATATCATCAATAAACACCACAAAAAAGTCATCAAGATATTCCTTGAAAACTCTATTAATTAGATCTATGAAAATAGAGGGTGCATTAGTCATTTCAAAAGGCATTACTGTAAACTCATAATGCCCACACTTAGTTCAAAATACTGTCTTTTGGAATATATTCCTTCGCCAATGAGCCCGTACCCGAGTGGTAAGGGTTCCTGCTTGGAATCTATGAGACCCAGTTTCAAAACCGGGTGGAGGAAAATTTCCGGGTTACTGTAGAAGTACTATAGCAGTACTGTATCAGTCACTGTTCGGTACTATAGTAGCCGGAACTATTCACCCAATTTGGGCCTTCGGGCCACCGGTTTGGGCCTACGGGTCTCCAGGGCCTTCGGGTCATCAAAGGCCTTCGGGCCACAGGGCTTTCGGGTCACGTAGACCATGGAGTAGCCCAGTTCACACAGAACATGCCCCAGAAGAGGATCAAAAGCAACATGAGTAACAACCACCAGATACAGAGCTAACCGTATTGGAAGAATGAGAGGGTATGACAGTCGCCATCAGGACCAGGCACCGTGCAGCTTTGTACAGGGCAATGCTAGCCGATCAGCAATGCAGGGTGGGGAGCTAATGCGATCAATGATGCAAGACGCTGGTGAGGGGAAGTTCTAGTGGGCTGGGCCTACGGGTCATGTAATGGGCATGATATTCCTCTGGGCCTTCAGGTCATGTATTGCGGGTCATGTCGGGCCTTGTGCCTTAGGCCTACGGGTCATTTATGGATTCCCCTTCAACATTTAAAAGGGGGATTATCTATAGTAAAATAAAAAGAAGGCCTTTAGGCCATTCGGGGATGGAATATATTCCTTCCTCACACACAAATGATGATATCTGAATCAAAGATCAATATTCAAAAAATATTAGGCTCTATGAATTTGATCAAATAAATCATCAATGAGAGGAAGATGATACTTTTTCTTTATCATAATAGCATTGATCTCCCTGTAGTTAATACAGAACCTCATAGATCCAGCTTTCTTCTTAACAAAAAGAATCAGGGCTCCCCATAGAGAAACACTTGGGAGAATAAATCCTTTATTACTCAATTAATATATTTGTTTCTTTATTTATACTAACTCCACAATGGAAATTCTATAAGGAGTCTTTGATTTAGGTCTTGAACTGAGAATTAAGTCAATAGTGAACTCAACTTACCGCTCCGGAGGATTCCTAGGTAAATCCTCTAGAAACACATCAAGATATTATTTCACAATAGGTACATCCTCAATTTGAAGATTACTTTCCTCACTCATAGATATTGAGTTATCATCCTCCCCAATAATTTCATTCAGTAGAGCTACTGGGGGTGGATCTAGATAAGAATAAGATGACGATGTTTCTACTCTAAAGATAAGGGATTCTACACCATTATCAAACATTTTAACCTCCCCCTCCTTCTAATATACTCTCACATCATAGTTTGAAATCCAATTCATACCAATAATTATATTAAAGTAAATCATAATTATGATGACAAGGATAGAAACTAAAGCATGTTTGTGTGTCATAAAGGGGACTAATTGACATATCTTTGTTGCAATGAAACTTTCCTTAGGAGTTTTTACTGAAAAATCCTTTATTAAATAAAATTAGAAATGTATAATTTTCTTTGAAAACCAAAAAGATATAAAATAATGTGATGATCTAGAATCAAATAAATCATTGGATAAGTTTGAGGAAATTATTAAAGTACCTTCCACCACATCATTAAGAACTTCAACCTCAGTAGCTATGATCACATAAACTTGGCCTTGCTCCCTTGGAATTATCTAGGGAATATTTCCTTGATTCTTAGAAAAATCATTTAAATAATTTCCCATATCTTTGAAATTGCAGCATTGAACATTGGTGGCTTCTTTCTTTCTCTTACAATCACGGTATTGGTGGCCTTTTCTTCCACACTTGTAACAAACACCCATACCCTTCAGGAAAGTACTGGGGTGTTTCTTCCCACAATTATCACAGGATGGAAAATAAATCCTTCCCTTATTCCCCTTTTCCTTATTTATTTTTATTAAGTGTTCAACAACCCTCTTCTTATCTTTCATTACCTGAAAGTCATAAGACTTAGATAATTATTTTTCTGTCTTGATAGCACATGAGACTATATCTTCATATGATGAGAAACTTTGGGAGACTAGTTCCCTTTAGAGGAATGGTTTTAAACCATCAAATAATCGATCAATATTTATCCTTGGATTACGTATTTAGTCCGCAACATGCCTTTATAAACTTGTGAAGTTAGCTTCATACTTTGCAATATTCTCATCCTCTTTTTGCCTCAAATTCATAAACTGCCTTTCCATATCTACTCACTGTTCATAAGGAAAGTATTTTTCTAAGAATATTTTCTTAAAATACCTCCATTCCATATTTTAAATATCTTCCTCCCACTTTGTGTTTTGAATTAGTGACCATCATTGATCATCACCTCCTAATAAATGATAAACTACTATAACAACCTTCTCCCTTTCGTTACTTCCCAAAGCGAGAAATATATTCTCTAAAGAACTTATCCACTACTCTTATACAAATGGGTTTGTAGTCCCATTAAATGATGGAGGCTGTTGTCGCATAAAGTGGTCTAACATTTCTTTTCCACATTATGGTTCATTGTGCTCCATACGGGTAAGGTTATTGTTTATAACTAGAGTCACCTGTCCCAGTTTAGTTATAAGTTTATTAACACTTTTCACAACTCCAGAACCAACATCATTATCTTGCATAGGTGGGAAATCCCTAAACGGGACACATGCATTCATGAGATTTCCATTCTTTCTAATATGAGCCATTTCTAAATGATGGCATACACTAGATTAGGTTATGAATCATATTTCATAATCTCAACTAGCATAATACTTAACAAAAATTTAAATCCTATGAATAACTAATCCCATAATCATAAATATGGTTTATTTGAGAAAAAATTTAATTTTAAATCCTTCATAATGTATTGTAAATAATATTTGAATTATCCTAAGAATATCACCTAGGAGTGTCAAACCAGGTGCACAGTAAGTCCCGTTGTCATGTACCAAGTCAAGCCCAAAACACCTTGTCAGAGTTGTTACTCCTAGGTAAATCTATTTTAGAACCGCATCCACTTGTAGTATCCAAATAGGGATGTATTTTCTAGGAAGATCCACATAATCTCTTAACAAAATTCTATGATGTTCTTGTATATTTATCCTCAAATTCTATCTTAGGCTTTTGTTCCCTAATCAACATTTTCTAAATATAGTTTCCAAGTTTTCCACTAAACTTCCTTTGATACTAACTATAATTCCCTGATCCCAGTTTCCTGAAACCGGTGCATTATTTTATTACATTGGAATGATTACAAGAAATTCATATCCCAAAGGTCCATGTAGTTTTGCAGTTTTAGAAACCCAGATATATACATAATTTCAACATTACAACTTGAAATGAAATATAATATAACAGATCCATTAGTAACTACCATAACTCCTAGATTAACCCTGGAAGTCATTAATAATACACTTATTTGAATCTTGGGGAAATATAAAACATAATAAATGGGTGATCTCAGATTCTCAGTAATGGTAAATAATACAATGGAAGTAATCATAAACATAAACACTAAGCATGATGAATAACTAAAAACACATGCCTTTAAAAATAAACTTGATCATAATATGGAAGGAATAAAAATTGATTAAATAATTCCATAAAACATTACCATGGATATTAAACTAGTTTAATAATCACATGGAATATCAATCTCTAGTTTCATAATGAGGTAATCCATAATGTTGGACATCATAATCATTCTGTCAAGTCCTTGTTCCAAGACCATACATAAACGGGTAAAAACCCAAACTAGTTTGTCTCATGAGACCTACTGATGCATCAAGGGGATATAGTGGGCCCCAAATGTAACATAATAAGTCTAATGAATTCCTCGTATAAATGGGGATAAACATAAACAACATATATATTCATATTGAAACTAATATATGAAATGTAAATAACTTTCCCCAATCATTAAATGTTAACACTAACCATTCAAAGTAATACAGTGAATGGTATCAAGATAGAAAATCCACAATAAAAATAATTATAAACCATTCAATGAAATATGGTAGATGATATCATAAAATATTAATCCCAATTAAACATAATAATCAAAAAGTGTGTTGAAATAGATGAAAATACTTGTATAAAATCATCGAGTAATTCTTAAGATACTCTTTTACTTTGAAAAGAAAAGTTCTTTTGAAAAAATATTTGCATAAAACCAGAAGTGAATTAATGTAGTTTTTTCATAATAAAATTAGTGATTTTAGAAAAATAATGGGGAGTAAAAACATATTATATAGTTCATTTGAAAATAGGTAAGAATTCTAGAAGTTCCTTTGAAACGGTCTTGTTTATCGAGAAGAATTTTTGAAAGATCCTTTTAAAACATGTAAATTCCCATAAAATAAAGAAGAATTATATTTAGTAAACATATATAGAGAATTAAAACATAATTAATGAGAAGTAAATAATAAAAACTAATAATTTCATTGAGGTAAGTAGAGAATAAGAGAAACCTAAAAGAAAATGGAGGTCCAGGTAGAAAACTCTTACCTTATGTTTGAACATGTTCTGAACACGACCTTAACTTCCTAGATAATCAAATTAAATCCATAAATTAATTAATTAATAACCTTATATACATGTATTTGATTCATTAAATTTTTATTAAGTTCATTTATGGCCTTATTTTTAATTTATATGATTGAATTCCGTCGTTCTGGAGTGTTCATTTCCTTGATTTTATGATCGGTTCGCTTGATTATAAGTAATGGAGTTCATTTAAAATTTGTATAATTCTTCAGAATTGGAATTGAATGTTTTTAATCATAATCCATAAGTTTAAATGGTTATATATATCATTTGATTACATAATATGAGGATGGATCATTAGAAAATATATCTAGTGATAATCGTTTAGATTATTACGACGATTATTGATCATTACGAAGTCATTTTGTTTTATTGTTTAGTATTATGTAAATATGTTACTTACAGAACATGAGAAGGGTTATATCATAAATTTTACAATATGTACCAACCATTAAAATATTTTCATAAGCATCCTTGAAGAAGAATTTGAAGAATGAAACTTCATCGTCCACAAAGGTTGTAAATTGGCACCTCCCGGACAATGATTTTGTTTATAAAATAAAAGAAGCAGAGTAAGGATATTGATAATGGTTATTCAATTAACATGATATAATTCCAATATTTAGATGATACTGGAGTTATCATGATGAATTGGAAAAATGAGGTTAGTATAGAATAAGAAAAGAAGATAACTTGAAATGAAATTAAATGAAAAAGGAAGAGGATTTACCTCTTGAAATAACCTCCTTAAGGGAAAGGGTTTTGGTATTTTGGAAAGATAAAGGGCTCCTGGACATAGGGATGGACTAGGGAATAGTATTTTGGAAGAATATTTAGAAGATTCAAGGCTTAGAGGAGTGAATATAAGAGGGTGTCAGGTGTGGTTTTATAGTGGAGGAGAGGAGGGTTTTCCATTAATTTAAACATTAATTTATCATTTTGGCTCAAGACTATGAATAGTCTTGATTATTATAACCTAAAATAGTAATAAGTTCATGTGAGTTTGAAAAAATGGTCATTTACATCTCCATGATTCAATCATGATGCATAAATTCATTTATTTAGCATATTTCATAAATTATCGAGTTTCACTATTCCCCAAAAAATCAAGTATTTCATAAAAATACCAAAAAATCACCCTAACCATTTTTATATGTGCATAATTGAAAAATAAACTCCATTTTATCAAAATAATTTTCTAAATAATAGAAACTTAATTTTTAAATAAAATCACCATTTACTTGAAAAATACAAATTTTAAATTTTAAACTGATTTTATAATACTTTGAAAAATTAACTGAGGTCTCATAAAATTATCTTAAAATAATAGGAAAAAAAAATATTTATTTAGTAATACATTTCATGAAAATAAATTTTATTAATTTATTAATTTAAAATTGTAATTAAATATTTATTACTCACAAAAATTATAACACTTAATTATTAATTTTTAAAATATTCACTCTCATTTATATGGTGCTTAAATTTTATTTATACTTACATGGGTGATGTTACTATTCATAAAGGTATATTACTATTCATAAGAGTGAGTTACTATTCATAAGGGTAAGTTACTATTTATCAAAAATGTAAGTTGATCCTACCAGACTCTAAATATCTTACTGATCACAACCGTGTATGTCAATTTTTCGAAATTCAAATCATAGAAGCGACAAGATTATGTTCACTGGCTATGTTATAATAGTGTTGTTTCACAGAGACTTAGTGTTTCATGCATTTAATATTAAATTTATTTGTAAATTCCTGGGTTGCTACAAATATAATCATAGCATTATTATTTTATCACATATATAAATATATTGTTTTATATTTTTTTGTTAATCATAAGCTTTTTAAATTTTTGTTTAATTAGTTTTTAATGTTATTATCTTAAAAATACATTTTATATATCATGTATATATATATATATATATATATATTATATGTTATACACTATTTTTCATCTTCTTGTTCACACACATGCATCTTGGTTCATTTTCTCCCCTTAAACATCACACGCTTGTGCAACAGCCACCAACATCGCCTTCTACATACCCCCTATTCATGCCATTAGCTATAGTAATTCAAACTACTCCTTCGGTTCATCTCGTATGCGTCATGAAAGAACTGAAAAGCTCTTCATAATAGCACTGTTCATCTCTTTAGGCTAGACAACCATGCATAATAGCAGTGCGATGCCAAGCTCCCCACCAACCGACCATGATGTTTCATTTTTGAATTTATTGTGTGTTTTCATGTTTGAAGTTACTGTGAGGTTCCAACTTCAATTTAGTGCGAAGCATTTCATGCACCTACCATGTGCTAAGTCACCACAAGCGATACCAAAACTACCGTGAAGGTAATATTCAAGTGAATGTGAAGGTAATTTACAAGTGACCGTGAGTATAAATCTCAACCTACCACAAAATGATTTCAAGTTACCATAAAGTTGTTTCAAATTACCACAGACTGAACTTACCATGAATTCTAATTTTAAAGTGCACATGAATATTTTTTTAAGTGACCGTGAATATTTTTTAAGTGTTTGTGAATATTTTATAAGTGACAGTGAATATTTTTTTA
Source organism: Viscum album (assembly GCA_963277665.1). Lineage (NCBI taxonomy): Eukaryota > Viridiplantae > Streptophyta > Magnoliopsida > Santalales > Viscaceae > Viscum > Viscum album. The sequence continues at coordinate 1,753,151,012 of OY728159.1, read as the reverse complement.
AGGGACCATGAATATTTTTTTAAGTGACCATGAATATATTTTAAGTGGTCGCATAATGAATTTGTTCACACAATCAGTATACAAACTACACTCTTTGATGACATGGTAAGTTAACTGACTGCAAGACTTATACCTCAATTATCCAGTTCATCACTTTGTTTATTTTGTGAAAATTTATATTTTCCAGCATGTTCTATTATAGCGATATTTTGATTTTTTAATTAAATACAAGTTTATTAAATTCCTTTTAATCATTCCATTGCTTTGTAAAATAAATATATAATATATAAACTATGTGTAAACTATTTGATAGGGAAAATATCATGGAAATATTCTAGAGATTAATTAGTTACATAAACTACTAGAGATCAATGCAAGGGTAGTACCTACCTTTATCTACGCTAAAAAAAAAACACTGATAAAAGGGGGTCTTTATCAACACTAGCTAAAAGCGCTGATAAATCTACCTTTTATCAGCACTAAAAAAGCACTGATAAAGGTGTACCCTTTATTAGCGCTTTTGTTAGCGCTCATAAATGGTAGATTTATCAACGCTATTATTAGCACTGATAAAAGTTTTTAATATAAAATATTATTAATTTATATAAAATTATTATATTTATATTCAAAAATAATTTTTTTTATATACATTAAATAAGAAACTAGTGTTTATAATTAATATGTATTTTTTAATAATTTAAATATATATATATATATATAATATTTTAAAAAACTATTTATAAGATTATAATTAAATAAATATATATTTAAATAATTATAATATTATAATAAATTTTATTAAATAATAAATATATTTATTATATTTACAAATATTGTAACATCTTGGTTCTGGGTGCCGGCCAAAGGTGCCCCATACCTGGTTGGTCACATGGCCTCAAGCACATTTCCTAAAATTTTAGAGGCTATCGACTAGCAGCGAGAGCCTTGGGTGTGATAGTGGAGAAACTATGCCATCATTGGAAGAGTAACACAATAGAAATAAATAGTAAAAATTAGTGGAAGTAGTAATACCATACAACATAAGTAAACAACAGATGACTGATAGTATAAAAAACTAAAACATATATAAATAAACGATGCATGTCACATGTATCTAGGAAAGTATCCAAACAAGTCACAATGTTGGAAATACAATACTGAAACCAAAGTACAGAAAACAATAATCTTCAACAGCATCACAAGACTCATCTTGGTCCCATGCTCTCCAGCTCCAACAGAAATCAAGTACCTGACGAAAAAGGGAGCTTTCCCTTATCTATAACTACAACCATATAGTCTATTTGGGCCCAAAATCATGACCCAAACGGGGTGTGAGATGAATCCCAATAGGCAACCACCAAAATATATGTTCCTAACTATCAGTGAATATATATAGCAAGCGATATACAAAATGAAGCAATAAAATAGGAAGTAATAAAGAGTAAAAAATCCTACAATTTTTAATTACATTCATTTAAATTCATTAATTATTCAAGACGTTGAATAATATAACATCGGGATCTAGCCTAAGCTCTATATCCCCCTGTATAATAGTAACAACAAACGTCTCCGAAGACCATGTAAACAAACCAGAACGACTGAGTCTAAGCTTGCACTTTGGCTTGGCAGACTCGTCACAATCATTCAAGTATTCACAACAACCCTCTGGGAAATCTCTCACGGTCTAACCCCTTTGGTTTAACGTACCACTAATCAAATACAAACGACCACCTAGGAAGATCTCACAGTCAATACCCCTGGGTCCAAATGTCATCAATAAATTATACACGACCTCTAGGTAGATCTCACGGTCAATACCCCCTGGGTCAACATAGTATAAATAATCATAAACAACCTCCAGGTATCTCTCACAGTCAATACCCCCTGGATCAAAATCTACACCAAGGCTCTTACGGTCCTGTGTAAATAAACATTGAAACCCCCACAGTTTTCCTGGTCCAAGGCTCTCACAGTCCAAGGAAGATCAATGCGCATACAACATTTATTAAAGGCTCTACATGAAATCCAAAACTATAACATGGATCAACTTTAATAAAAAAACATCATTGACATTAAAGGATCTACATGCAATTAAAACTACCACATGGTTCAACTTTAATCAAATAATAAAAACATGCATCACATATAACCAATCATCTTCATCCTAAATAACTCAAGGCATAGAAACACGGTATGCCTCATAGGAAACCTAGGCCAAACGACCAATAATAGTCAAACAAGGGAACACACCCATGGAGTGTCCCATAAACAAGGGTATACAATATTATGCATAGAAAAAAAACCTTAATCAAACAACCAAACCATATTAGGTATTAAATAGGTTCAAAAACCAAAATACGCAATACCCCAACATGGGTATTCAACACTTTAAGCATATATAATTAAAATACAATTGAAGAAAGACACAAACCACCCACCTTGATGTTGTAATATGAACACTCTTGAATGTCGACCCTTGAATTGGACTAGAACGATGTAGATATATGAAAAGGGTAAAAACGACCAACCCTTGATAACTCAAGAGAGAGGAGAAATCAGGAAGAGAGGCTCTAGGGAAAGAGATAACTCACCGGTGGGAATCCAACGCACCTGGAAGCATCATAATCAGAGCTTAGACAGAGGAATGGGAGGAGCTAAAAGATCTTCGGCTGTACATCGCTCTCCTATATGAGACACAAGAAGAATAAGAGAATTATGGAGATTAGACGTGACCCTGCTCCGATCCATCAATTAAAAAGAAAAGTACACAGTGTGTTCATTAAATGTACACTCCATGTACTAGCCTCAACTAGCTCCTACTTTAGGCGGTCTTCCAGTTCACCTACACAGCCATGTACTCAGCTGTTACACAGCCAGTACACGGCTACCCACGACAACCTGGTACGTGACATGTACTCAGGAGTAAATGGTGTATACTTAGAAAATTTCCCAAACTTCCTTTTTCCTCAAAACAACCTGAAATAAAGATCCATACCTGAAATAGAGATCTGGATTCTTACAAACTTCCCCACTTAAAGAAATTCATCCCCGAATTACCCTTCCAAGGGTAGTGAAGAAGAAACTCTAAACAACTCTAGACATTGTGATCGTACGTCAGCCTCCCTCTCCTAAGTCTTGTCCGGTATGCGCCCGTGCTGCCATAGCACCCGTACCAGAGGAACATACCGGCCACAAAGAACCTTCGTACTGCAATCCAAAATTTGAATAGGGTGCTCCTCAAAGGATGAATCCACATCCAACTCAACCTCCTTAGGATGAAAAACATGAGACATGTCCAAAAATTAACACCATAGATGAGAAACATGAAAGACATCGTGCATATCCTAGTACCTCTGAGGTAACTGCAACTGATAGAAAACTGACTCGACTCTCTATAAAACCTCAAATAGCCCGATGTATCTCGATGAAAGATTCCCCTGTCTCCTAATCATCCTGTGTCCCAACCTCGGCATGACACATAAGAAAACCTGATCTCTGACCTCGAACTCCATAGGTCGTCTCCATCGATCAACATGATATTTTCGGCGAGACTGTGCAATATCCATCCTCTTTCGAATCAACTCCACCTTATCAGTGGTCTCATGGACAAGACAAGGTCCTAGCATAGCAGCCTCTCCTACATCCATCCAACATAGGGGTGATCATCATGACCTACCATACAAATCCTCATAAGGTTTCATCTGAATCTCTACATGAAAACTATTATTCTAGTAAAACTCCACTAGGGGTATGTGTCTCTCCCAAGAACCCTTGAAATCCAGGACGCATGCTTGAAGCATGCCCTCTGAAACCTGAATCATGCATTCAGACTAACCATCTGTTTGGGGATGGTAATATGCACTCAAAAGTACCTATATACCCAAATCCCTTTGTAGTCCCTGCCAGACACAAGAAGTAAACTGAGAATCCCTGTCTGAAACGATAGAGTGCAGAACCCCATGCAACCGTAAAATCTCTTGAAAGTAAAACATTCCAATCTAATCAACACTGAAGGTTTCCTTGATCGGTAAGAAGTGTGAAACCTTCATGAGTCTTTCAACAACAACCCAAACCACATCATTCCCTCAAGGTAATATCAGTAAACCCATCACGAAATCCATCATGACATCATTCCACTTCCACTGGGGAATGGGTAACTACTATAAAAGCCCTACTGGTTGCCGATGCTATGCCTTCACCAGCTGATAGGTAGAACATCTCATAACAAAACCAGAAACATCCCTCTTCATACCTGGCCACCAATACTGATGGTGTAGATCTCGATACATCTTGGTGACACCGGGATGAACTTCACAAACTAAGAAATAAAAATCCTACAATAGCTCCTCGCGTATGTCTGCTGACACCCATATGATCCCATGAAAATGCAAGATATCATCATCACCTATGGTCCACCCAGGAGTAGGGTTCTCTCCTGACACACTCTCCCATAGGACTAGGCCTTCGGAATATGATAGCTACCTAATTCTCACTCAGTCCAGTAGAGTAGAGGTAATAACTATATAAGAAAGAAACGTCTTCCCCTGTCTGTCATGAACCTCCAAATGCATCTCAGAGAACAGATCCATAAGATTCCACTCACTGTTGGCCTCCTGAACTTTCTGTATCTGAGTCCTCCTGCTCAACGCATCAACCACTACATTGCCTTTTCCAGGTGTGTAGGCAAGCTCAAAGTCAAAAGACTGAAGGTACTCAACCCACCTTTACTATCTTAAATTCAGATCACGCCGAGTAAAGATATACTTGAGGCTTTTTTGGTTAGTGAACACCACAAAATTCTCTCCCAAAATATAATTTCTCCAACAGCGCAAAACATGCACATCTACAGCTAACTCGAGATCATGCGTTGGGTAGTTCCTCTCATGTGGCCTCAACCCCCATGACCTGTACGCAACGACTCCATCCCCTTGCATAAGCACTGCCCCCATATCAATACCCGACACATCACAATAAATAGTGTAACTCTTTCCCAACTTCGTAAAAATAATTATTGGCGATGAATTCAATCTCCCTTTCAGCTCCTAAAAGGCTGAATCACAAGAATCTTTCCACAAGTACTTTTCACCCTTCTTAGTCAGGCCCATCAGTGGTGCTGCTAAGTGTGAAAAGTCCTGTATAAAGCGCCTGTAGTAACCATCCAATCCTAGAAAACTTCATACCTCAAAGACGTTCTTCGGCTACTCCTAGGAAACTACTGATCTCACTTTCTCTGGATCTACTAATACTCCTGTCACTGAGATGACATGAACCAAGAAGTGAATCTGGTCCATCCAAAAGTGGCATTTTGAGATCTTATCATATAATTGATGCTCTCTCAGTGTACTCAATAGGATCTCAATATGGGTAGCATGGTCATTTAGAGTGTGAAAATACACCAAGATATTTTCCATGAAGACTACCAAAAAGGAATCCAAGTAAGGATGGAACACTCGGTTCATCAATGCCATAAAAACTGCTGGCGCGTTCGTGAGACCGAATGGCATAACCACATACTCGTATAGACTATACCTACTACAAAAGGCTGCAAGAGGCATATTTGATGGTCTAACATGCAACTGATGATAACCAGATCTCAAGTAAATATTCGAGAACACTCGGGCTCCTAGAAGCTGATCAAAGAGATCATCAATCCTCAGAAAGGGATATCGGTTCAAGAATATCAACTGATTCAACTTTTAATAATCCACACAAAGTCTGAGGGTATCGTCCGCCTTCCTTGCAAAAAGAACACACGAAACCCAAGGAGAAGTACTGATTCAGATGAAAGACTTTGCGTGTAACTCCTCTAACTGCTTCTTGAGCTCCTGTAACTCTGATGTAGCCATCCTATATAGAGGAATGGACATGGGTGCCACTCCTAGAACAAGCTCAATAGAGAAATCTACCTCTCTCTCCAGAGGTAAACCTAAAAATTCATCTAGAAAGACATCGCTGAAATGATCCACCACCAGGGGAAAGTTAGTCTATGAAGTCCCCTGGTCATCCAGATATAAACTAGCAATCTGAGGGAGTTGGGAGTTGTGAGCCAGGGCGGTTCAGCATCCAGGGCTGGTACTCCTTCAACTGATAGTAGAAAAAGCTACAGGGAGCCTTTACATGGTGATTTTAGTAGTAGGGATGTATCTACATGTATCCAGGTGAGGTGCTACCAGTGCAGAAAGACTGGGCACACGAGACCTCTGTGATCGAGAGACCCAATTGAGTGCCGATCTTGTGGAAAGATGGGTTATCTTCAACATTTTTTCCGGTTCTTCTCACTAACAGCTAGTGAGAGGGGATCAATTATGAATCCACGTTCAGGAGTAGGACCACCAGTTTCTCCTCAGCTAGGGAACAAGAGTTCGTCAGGCCGTTCAGGCTGAGGAGGTGGTCGTGGTCGTGGTATTCAGGCTATAGGCTTTCAGGGACAACATGGTGGGTCAGCTCAGGGTAATTAGGTAGGGTCGCAGGCCCGCGGTACAGGTCATACTTTTGAAGTGGAGCAGACCCAGCAGAAGTAGGATCCTGGACCCTCTACAGTTAGAGGACACAGGAGGACGTAGAGCGTTCTAGAGATTAGATGTGACCCCACTCCGATCCATCAATTAAAAAGAAAAGTACACAACAAGTTCATTTAATATACACACCGTGTATTAGCCTCAACCGAATCTAGCTTTAGGCGGTCTTCCAGGTCACCAACACGGACATGTACTTGGCCGTTACACAACCAGTACACGGCTACTCATGGCAACCTGGTACACAACATGTTCTCAGGAGTACACGATGTGTACTTAGAAAATTTCAAAAACTTTATTTTTCCAAAAAAACAACCCAAAATAAAGATCCATACCTGAAATGGAGATCTGGGTTCTTACAAATATATATTTATAATTATATATTTATAATTATATATAAATACTTTTTAAATACATATATAATTATAATTATAATTATAAATAAATAAATAAATATTTAAATAAATATATGTTTCCAATGAATTTGGTCAATAAATACATCGATGTGTGAGTATAATTAATGTGCATATGTTATTTATTCATCATGAATGTTCATTTATACATTAAACTATTATTATTATTCATGTTTTCCATATATATGATGACTCGTTTTTTATGATCTATACTTTACTAGGTATATGATTCATTAATGTTATACCCATGAATCTATTATGTTCTCATAAATACTTATAAAAATATAATAAATATATTTAAATAATTAATATATTTATTATATTTATAATTATTATTTTTTAATTATATATAAATACTTTTTAAATATAATTATTTCTAATTATAATTATAACGATATATATATATAAAAATAATTTTAAAATTAAAATAGATACATCTATTATAATTTTATAAATAAAAAAAATATAGAAATATATTTATAATTATATAAAAATATTTATAAAAATATTTATTTATACTTATAATTATAAATAAATATATATATGTAAATAATTATAAAATTATAATAAATTTATTTTTTAAAATTATAAAGTTATAAATATATATAATTAAATAAATATATTTATAAATATATACAAATATTTATAAATAAATAAAAATGTTTATAATTATAATTTGAAATAAATATAGATATATTTAAATAATTATAAAATTATAATAAATATATTAACAATATATATTTCCAAAATTATAAATATAATAAATATATTTGTTATAAAATAAGGCTTGATGGGTGGGCTATCCCTTAGGGGGGGCTATGGTCTGCCATTCCAACCTGTGTGTATGATGTGTGTGTTTAATGTAATTGTACCCCCAAATGCCTAATATACATATATATATAATTAATTAAATAAATTGATAAATATATAAAAATATTTATAAATAAATACAAAAATCTATAATTATAATTTTAAATAAATATAGATATATCTAAATAATTATAAAATTATAATACCTATATTTTGCGTGTGTGTTGCAAAATTATAATACATATTTAATGTATTTTCTTCTTTACGTGTGTGCCGCTTTTGTAGTTGTACCCAATTTTATAAGTATAATAAATACAATTATTATAATTTTATAATTATTTAAATAAATAATTAAATAAATAAATAAATAAATATATTTAGGTGCTTGGGGGTACAAATATTATAAATATATTTATTATAATTTTATAATTATAAATGAATATATATATATTTATAATATTTATAATTTTATAAAAATATATAATTATATAAATATATTTATGATAATATTTATAATTATAAATAAATATTTATTTATTTATAATATTTATAATTTTATAAATATATATAATTATATAAAAATATTTATTATATATATAAATATAAATAAATAAATATTTATTTATAGTCATAATTATAAATAAATAAATAAATATTTATTATATATATAATTTTATACATATAAATAATAATATAAATAAATTATTAACATTATATCTTTATCAACACTTTTTGAGCACCGATAAAGGTATGTTTTATCAGCGCTTTCTATTTTATCACTAATAAAACATACCTTCATCAATGCTTTTTAAGTAGTGTTGATAAAAGCATTGCCTGATTTTATAAATGAACCTTAACAATCAACTTCTTCTATCGTACCCTTCAAGCTCTCACAGAAGCCGACTGCTGCCGTATTGCCACTCTTGCTTAACCCCGCTACCACCGCTCCTCTGTTGTCGCCCAACCGTACTACCGCAACCCCGTCGCGCCGTCACTATTTCCGAACCCCACTGCTGCTGTGCACTGCTCTCCCCCAGCCGCACTGCCTCTACGCCGTAGCTCCGCCACACTACCGCCCTTCCACCATCTCTCCTCGCCCCACCGTCGTCTCTCCCTACCCCACCACCCTCCTTCTCCTTCGCTATCACCGTCGCTGTTGCTCCCTGCCTTGCCGCTATCTCTCCCAGTGTCGTCGCAGATAAGGTTATTACCACTGGTTTCTAGCCTACTACATTTTCTATTTGGTGATGTTTTTACCTCTATATTTTCATCATTTTCATCCTGCTTGATGATACTTCTAACAGTTTTAATCTTCTCCTTTGGTTTTTTTTGGTACATCCATTCATACCCTAAATTGGAAATACATGTCTTTGTATTCATATCCTACAAAAAAAATATCAATATTCATTTTAAACATATCATGAATAGAAAATTATTCTCATATATTCTTATTTCTCATTAGCCATAAAGTTCCACTTTTCTATAGAACATGTTTTTTATGTCCCATATTTACACTACAATAACACCAAATATTTAGTGTATTGCTTATGCATTTTCGTCACCATATTTTGGTTTTTGATTATATTGTAAGTTAATTGCTAAATACAACCTTTTCCACAAATTGGTTCATTGAGGTTTCTCTTCAACTATTGTTGATTTTTTCTTATGATCATTACTTAGGTTTAAATTTCATTTATATTGGAACCACTTTATTGGTCTATTGATATCTACCCTCTATGTATATTCCTAATGTACCTACTTTTCATCTTTTATATCCCATGCACACGGTCTTTCTTATTCCATTCTGAGAGTTAGAAGACTCTCTTAATCATCACACTTCGATCACAACTTCCTAAAATCAATTTTGAGTTACTTTATTCTCTTGACTAAATCATTCAATAATTTTTTTAGGCTATCAACAATCTAGGACCATTCTTCATTCACGATCCATACCTCAACCACATTTCTAGAATTTTCATAATTTTTTTATTTAAGTTTTTAAATATCCATTTTTAGTATTGGTTTTTACTCTATTTGTTATTGGATAAAGAACTTGGATTATTTAAAAACTCCATTTGATTTCCTTTATCCATCCAAATGTTAATGTCCTCAAAGGATAATTTGAGTTCAATATTAAGATAAACTCTTCTCTCAATTCCAATAACGTCCCCATCATGGTCTTTATCTTGTGGTTTATCTATAACTCCCACCATGACATTTTTTAGAGTTATTTACAGTCCATGACCTCCCCAATTATTTCCTATGATTTTCCTAAGAATGAGTACCTCAAATTTCTCACAAATTTCCATAGATCTAACTTGGTCAGAGCCAAAATTTAGAGAAGTAATTTAGTAAAGGAATCCCTTGAAAGGAGTTCTATTGTAGTGAATCTTTCTTCTTATTCCATATTCTCATGACTTTCCACAGTATTCCTTTTGTATTTTACATTAATCAATTACATCATACCTTTTTCTTCAACCAAATTTATTTTTAATTCTCTATAATATTCATTAGTGGTGATGAAGACATGAAAATATTCCTTTTCATCTACTTGATTCACCTCTTTCATCAAGAAAAATTGGAATCATTAGTCCTCACACCGCCTCTATGGAAAAACCAAAAATAGAATCTAAAAAAAGGATAAAATAGTGACATATCTGGTCAAATCATTTGAAAAAAAACTTAAAAATGATAGACTATTCTTAATACCAATGATACAGGTATAAAACTATATAATTTAATCATATAAAATATATTTTTATTTCTTTTATTACATATTCCTTTTTGTGCTTTTAGGCAACATTGGATGCTCATTGTGGTCAATTTGGATACTCCAAATAATAATTTTCTGGATTCAATGCATGGATACCCAACAAACCGACCACACATGATGGCATTTGTCAATTTTAAATACACTACATCCAACATTTTAAAACTAAACATCAAGTTATATAATTTATATTATCTTTTAATGAGGATTCTGTTATGATAGGGCGATGCATCAATATTGTTAAAAACAAGGAATGAGGCCATGGGCTAAGTATGAGGACCCTAAAAATTTCTACGACTGGACAAGTATCAGGGTATATATAATAATATTTCACTGTCCAAACACATATCAAAACAAATTACTTATTTTTATCAATGTTTATGTAGTGTTCAAAATAAACAAATTGAAAATATTGTGGTTATTATGTTTGTAAATTTATGAGAGAGATCATATTCCATGAAAAAACTAGCATACATGAAGAGATATTTTCAAAGATAATTACAATTTCATTTAAAATATTTATCAATCCTTTGTGTATTTATATTTTATAGTACTACTATGACTATCAAAAGACTCATATTCATAAGATGATATATATTTTATTAGAAACAAATGGGTAGAATACCTGATGGAAGAATGCACACAAATAGAACGAAGATGATAATTCCATATAAGTAGTGGATTGTTTAATATTTATGTTTAATTTACTTCTTTTTAGTATTACTTACATAAGAATTGTTTTTTTATAAAGGTGGATTTATTTGTTCGAGTTAGGGTCATTTGTTTTAAGATGCTCATGCTTGTGAGAGATAGGACTTCATGGATGTAACTTAGAATTAAATGAGAAGGTAAAGTTTTTTTAATATACTATGTTTTTCATCACAATATTATCTGTTCTCTACTGCATTGACATAATCTAAATTAAATTCTCGACTAATCATACAATGTCTTCCATATACTTCTTCTCCCTCAAAACCTTATCACCAATGTAGTGTCCACATTTACCACTTTCCTTCAAAGTAATTGGATGGAACTTGAAGGAAAGTGATAAATGTCAACACTATAGTGTTTCAACAAAGTGTCTTCTTTTTATTTAAAATTGATATTAATTTTGGTAAAAAGAACAAGTGACATACTAAAAACTGATCAAACACATTCATATTGTTTTGATAATTTAGTACAATGATCCATGAGTAATTTTTTAAGTATAGGTGTCAAACGCACCACAATACAATGCACAATGTGACTGATATGACTCTAAGTGTTTTTTTTAAAATTGACATTAATTTAAGTAAAAAGAACAAGTGACATACTAAAAACTGATAAAAAGAATTTTTATTGTTTTGATTCTTTAGGGAAATGATCCATGAGTCTTTTTTGACATGTAGGAATCAACAAAACCTTAATCTGATACATAGTGTGACTGGTTTTACTAAAAGTGTCTATTATTAGTTTAAAATTAAAATTTTAGTTGAAAACATGTTACTCATTGAAAAACAAGAAAACACACTCTGATTGTCTTGATAATTTAGGCAAGTGATTAATAAGTCATTTTTGACATGTATGATGTAGTCTCATTTAAAACCAACACACAATGCGACCAGTATGACTCAAAATGTGTGTTTTCAGTTTGAAATGAAATTTTAGTAACAAAACAAAACTGGCATTATGAAAACTGAGAAAACACATTTTTATTATTTTGATAGTTTAGGAAAACTATCTATAAGTCATTTTTGATGTGTAATAATAAACCACACCTCAATATTATGCACGGTGTGACTGGTATAACTCAAAGTATCTCTTTTTATTTAAATTTGACATTAATTTTAGTAAAAAGAACTAGTGACATACTGAAAACTGGTAAAATAGATTTAGATTGTTTTTATAATTTAGGGAAAATATCCATGAGTCATTTTTTATGTGTATTAGTCAACCTCACCTCAATACGATGCACAGTGTGGCCAGTATGACTCAAAGTGTCTTTTTTATATATTTAATATTAACATTAATTTAAGTAAAAAGAACAAGATACATACTTAAAAATAAGAAAATTCATTTAGATTGTTTTGATAATTTAGTAATACAATCCATGAGTCATTTGGGATGTGTAGGAATCAACCAAACCTCAATAAGGTGCACAATGTGACCGGTATGACTAAAAGTGTATGTTATTAGTTTAAAATTAACATTTTAGTTTAAAATGCGTCACTCACTAAAAACCAAGAAAACATGATTTGATTATCTTGATAATCTAGTAAAGTGATTAATAAGTCATTTTTACTTGTATGAATTATTCTCATGTCAAACCAATACATGATACGACCATTATGACTCAAAATGCATGTTTTCAGTTTGAGATGACATTTTAGTAAAAAAACACATCTGGAATACTGAAAACTGTTCAAACACATTCAGATTGTGTTGATACTTTATGAAAACAATATATAAGTATTTTTTAATGTTTAGGATTCAACCACACCTCAATATGATTCCTGGTGTGGATGGTATGACTCAAAGTGTCTCTTTTTTTATTTAAAATTGACATCAATTTTAGTAAAACAAACAAGTGACATACTAAAAACTAAGAAAACACATTCTTATTGTTTTTATAATTTAGTAAAATGATCCATGAGTCATTTTTGATATATAGAAGTCAACCGTACCTTAATACGACCCACGATGTGACTGATATGACTCCAAGTGTGTCTTTTTATTTAAAATTGACATTAATTTAAGTAAAAAGAATAAGTGACATTCTGAAAATCAAGAAAACACATTAAGATTGTTTTGATACTTTATTAAAACAATCCATGAGTAATTTTTGACATGTAAGAATAAAACACACCTCAATATGATGCATAGTGTGACCGGTATAACTAAAAGTGTCCATTATCAGTTTAAAATTGACATTTTAGTTCAAAATGTGTCACCCACTAAAAAACAAGAAAACATGCTCCAATTGTATTGATAATTTATTAAAGAGATTCACATGTCATTTTTTACATGTATAAAGCAGACTTATGTCAAACCAATGCATGATACGACCGGTATGACTCAAAATACGTGTTTCTAGTTTAAAATGACATTTTAGTAAAAAACACGACTAATATATTGATAACTGATCAAACACTTTCAATTTTTTTTGATAATTTAGGAAAATGATGTATAAGTCATTTTTGATGTATAGGAATCAACTGAATCTCAATATTATGCACAATGTGGCCAATATAACTCAAAGTGTCTCTTTTTTATTTAAATTTGACATTAATTTTAGTAAAAAGAATAAGTGACATACTAAAAATCAGGAAAACACATTCATATTGTTTTGATAATTTAGGATAATGACCCATGATTCATTTGTGATGTGTTGGAGTCAACCAAATCTCAATACAATTCATGTTGTGACCGGTATGACTACAAGTGTGTCTTTTTATTTAAAATTGACATTAATTTAAGTAAAAAGAATAAGTGACATACTGAAAACCAAGAAAACACATTCATATTGTTTTGATACTTTAGAAAAATGATTCATGAGTCATTTTTGATTGGTAGGAATCAACCAAACCTCAATCCGATTCATTATGTGACCGATATGACTAAAAGTGTTTGTTATCAGTTTAAAATTGACATTTTAGTTCAAAACTAGTCATTCACTAAAAACCAAGAAAACAAACTCTGATTGTCTTGATAATTTAGTACAGTGATTAATAATTCTATTGTGATGCGTATGAAGTATTCTCACATCAAACTGATGCACGATGTGACTGGTATGACTCAAAATGCATGTTTCCAGTTTGAAATGACATTTTAGTAAATAAACAAAATAGACATACTGAAAATAGAGAAAACACATTTGGATTATTTTGATACTTTAATAAAATTATCCATTAGTAATTTGTGACATGTATGAATCATCCACACCTCAATTCGACGCATGGTGTGACCGGTATAACTCCAAATGTGTCATTATTTAAAATTGAAATTAATTTTAGTAAAAGAAAAAGTGACATACTCAAAACCGAGAAAACACATTCAGATTGTTTTGATATTTTAGGATAATGATCTATAACTCATTTGTGACATGTAGGAATCACCCTAACTCAATACAACACATGGTGTGAATGGTATAACTCCAAATGTGTCTTTTTTGTTAAAAAATGACATTTTATTAATGTATTTGTTCATATTAATGTTTAATTTATATCTTTATACTATTACTAACATAATATTTGTTTTCTTATATAGGAGGAATCTTTTACTCGAGTTGAGATGATTTTTTAGGAAACTAATACCATGGGCCTCCATTTTTGAGAGGGGGTCACAGACATCAAAAGATGAAACATTAATGTTTTTAAATGTTTGTTGGATAATTGCAAATGTAATTATATAAAACATTGTTTGAAATATATATAGGAATTTTTTTTTGTATATACCATGGGTGGAATTTTTTGTATTTATGATGTTAATTAAATGTATATAGCATTGTTTGAAATTATAGGTTTTTGATGGGTGTGCTATTATATTAATAGCACATTGAATCCAGCTAGGGCTTTACCAGCATTAAAAATAGCGCTGATAAAGGGGGGGCTTTATCATCACTGCGATTAACAACACTTTTTTAGCATTGTTAAATTCCATTTCGCACACTGTTAAAGGGCATATGTGTAGTAGTGATATTATCATTCTATACTCCATTTTAGTGATGTTTTGATAAATTGAAAGTTTATATAAATAATTTTTACTATTTTATTTATTTAGATAATTCTCATATGTAGTAATGAGCATATTTGAAAGTGTTTCAAATAAGTTCAATATAGGAATAAAATATAATGAGAATTATTTGATAATGAGCGTGATATTTCAAATGACAGGTAACCGATATATTTTCATGTTTATTATTTTCTCACATGACATTATGTGATTAGTTATTTAGATGTTCTAAGATCTTGGAGTTAATGACACATAATTATCTGTTGGAATGAAATCAAGGGGAACACAATAAAATAAACTCGACATAGTTTATTCAAGAGCAGTGATGACTGTGACACATATGATACTAAAGAGAGAAACTAACAACATTGATTTGAGTATTTAAAAGTAATGAATCTAAACTTCTATTTTATTGGTGTGATCATGAAGGAATTTATTATTTTGATCATCTACTACTAAAGTGATCAAAGTTCTAAAGTTGATCGACATTCAACGTCATCTTATCCACTGTTGATCTTAAATTATGTATGATTTTCATTGTTGTATTTCTTATATATATTTTTTGTGCTTCTAGAGTCAGTTTAATCTTTTCCCATCCAAAATCTATCTAACTAGATTATTCCTTCTATCCAAAAGGAAGGTTGGGTTGTGATTCCCAGACAAAAGTTAGATGAGTTGTGACTCCTGTAAAATTCAGTTAGGGTTATTCTATTAGGCGAGTAAAATGTACATTCGTAACCGAGTTATAAATCCCTATCAAAAGTGAGGAATTGGTAAATACCAATCTTCTCACTGATTGGAGAATATTGAAGAGTAGACTAGGATCTTGGTGATCCGAACTACTATAAAAAACAACATGTGTTTGTTTTTTTCTACCACATAATTTACACTGTTTATCACTCTTATAATTATATTTTATTTAAATTCATAAAAGGACTATTCACTCCCCTCTACTCAATCTTTCCATCTCACTAAGACCTAAGAATTGTTATCGAACGGTGGTTCCTTTTAAGGAGTTTATTATTACTGTTTCATTATCTTTTTGAACTAACCATTATCTTAGACCTATTAATCTAAGGAAAGATCCACTTCTTTGTTATGGAAAGTCAGGAATTTGAGATTTTGAATCCCTTCAAACCACCCCATTTCAATGTAAGTGACTATATATATTGAAAGTATCATATAGTGGTATTTATAAAAAATATTGGTCTTGAATATTGGGTTATCATTCCAAAAACTTATAAATTGCCTGATGTAGATTTAGAAACTCTAACCATAAATGATGTTACAAAATGTGTTCTAAACCAAGAAGTTATGAATTATATGTATTTTTCGTTAAGTAGAAATATGTATATCCATATTTATTCATGTAAAACTAAATTTTATATCCGGAGGAATTTAAAATTCAATCATCAAGGAATAAATAAGTTGTAGAGAATCAATTTGGGTATTCCTAGGGCTGAGTTTTAAGAATTCAAAATGAATGATCAAGAGAGAATCAACAAGATATACAAAGGATTCAACAAAATTGTAAAAAACATGGTTTCACTTAGGGATACCATGAATAATGGAGTTATTATGAAAAGAATACTTTGAGATCTACCTAAAAGGTGGCACTCAAAGAAGGCTATGATTGAATAAAGTAAGAATTTCACTAAGTATTCAATAGATGATCTGATAGGATCACTTCTTCAATACGAGATGGAAATAAAGAATGATAATAGATAAGAACATGATAAAAGGAAAGTTACTAAAATATAATATAAATGTTTATGATAATTCCTCTAATTATAAATTACAAAAAATCAATAAATATGAAATAACAAATTTTACCAAAGAAGTCTATAAGTACATGAAAAGAAAGATAGGTTTTCAGAAGCATCCCAAAAGAGATCATAAAAAGGATGAAAAAAGGAAGTAAGAATGATAGTAGTAGTAAATGAAAATTTTCAGAATTAATATCCTATGAGTATAGGAAAAAGGGAAATATAAAATCAGACTGCCCAAAATTTAAACAATAAGGGAAAAACAAGAAATACAAGGAGTTAAAACATGCATATCATGATGGATAGAGTTGCATACATGAGTTAGACTTGGGTAGTGATAATTTTGAGAGTGAAAAATAATCAAACAATCAATGCATGATGGAAACAAATATGAATGAGTTAAACATTGATTTTGATTATAGTTCAGGTTATGAGTTTGATATAATAATTAATTGAAAAAAATAAAAATTTTCAAAAATATATTTTGAGAATAGATAAACTATATAGATAACTGAAAAGTGAAAATAAGAAAGTTAAAGAATAAAATAAAAAACTAAAAGTTTATGCTTTAATTAATACAGATGATAAAGAGGGTTTTATATTATGAATTAATAAAGCTCAAAGATGTAAATGAAATAATGAAAAATTATTTAAAAATAATAATTAAGGTAAAGAAAGGGGATTTAAGTTAGTTTTTGATGACTTAGATAAAATTGAAAAGAAATTAAATAATCTCAAACAATAAAATAAGAAATTTAGAAATAAAGTATCATGTTTAAATGTGAAAATATGTGATGAACTGGAAGTTATTCAAAAAGAGAATGAAAATATTAAAAAGAAAATTACTGTATTAAAAGAAAACTTATCTATTTTTATTAAATGCAAATAAAAATTTGATAAGACAATGTATATGAATAAACTTAATAAATATAAAAATAGCTTTGGTTATAATAGTCAGATTCCTAAGAAGCACAAAACCACTTTTGTTAAAGGAAATAAAGGGAATTTCTCAACTATTACATGATTTAGATGTAATCTGAAATGGAATTATGTAAATGAATGTTATTTAAGATTTACTTAGTCACTAAAACACAAAAAAAATTTAATTTCTAAGAATATATATTCTATTTTACCCAATAATAATTGTCTTAAATCAGTATGGGTTCTTAAGGGTTTTATCACTAATCCAGTTGAACCCAAAATAGATCGGGTACTAAAACAATCATAAAATTAATATGTTTTATAGGAAATATATCTAAAGAGTTAAAAATATACATAGTATACGGACAACGGGTGTTCAGGGAATATAAATGGTGATATTTTTAACTTTTAATCTTTTAATTCATGTGATGAAGGTACTATCACTTTTAATGATAAATCTAAAGGCAAGGTCAATGGTTTTGGAAAAGTATGAATATTCAAATCTGTTATAATTTATAAATTACTTTATACAGTGGTATTAAAAAAAATTAATTAATTTCTCACAAGTTTTTTATTATGAAAGGTGTGTAAAGTTTTTAGATAATAAATGTCTTTTTTATAAATATAATATTGTTTTATTTTATGATAATAGAAAAGAAAATATCTACTCTATATTTTTTTTCAGAACTAACCCAAAAAAATGTAAAGTGTTTAAATATTTTAGAAACATATCATATTCTCTAGAAAAAAATATTGGGACATGTTTATCTTTAACAATTTTACAAGTTGGAAAAATAGAGATAGGTTCTAGAACTTCTAAAATTTAAAGAAATTAATTATTTTTTTGTGAAATTATTATCTAAAGGGTAATCATCACAAAGATAATTTTAGATATATTAATGATGTTAATGCTATAAGATGTTTAGAACTGCTTCATATTGATTTATTTGGACCCATGAGAACTACTAGTTGAGGTAGTAAGAGTTATGTGTTTCTATCTCATAAAAGTGAAACCCTAAACAAGATTATTAATTTTTGTAAACATATTAAAAATAAAAATGACCATTTAATAAAATCAATTTGAAGTGGAAGAATAAAATAATTTTTAACGTATACTTTGAGAAAATTTATGAATATATTGAATATTTCTATAAATTTTATACCCCTTGAACACCATAATAAAATGATGTTATAGAGAGGAAAAATAGAACTATTCAAGAAATAGAAAGGACTATGCTAAATTAATTCAACTTACCAAAATATTTTTAAGATAAATTGGTTAATACCACTCACTATATCTTAAATAGAGTTTACCTTAGACCCATGTTAATGAAAACCCATTATAAATTGTTTAAATAAAATATACCCAAGATTGGTTACTTAAAAAAAGTTTTTGGTTATAGAGTTTATATTTTAGATACTAAATATAATATAGAAAAGTTTGATTCTAAAAGTGATAAAGGTATATTTATAGGATATTAAAATAATAGTAAATATTATAGAGTTTATAAAATGAGTACCATTTCAATGGAGGAATCTTTTCATGTAATTTTCATTGAAAATAATGAAAAATAGAATGAAGATTATGATAATCCTGATAAAGAATTTTAAGAGTTCAATTTTTATGAAGATAAACCTGAAAATGATAATGCATTAGTTGATGGGTAGAAAATATCTTATCAATATGATCCCATGAATTGTAAACACACAAAGATCATTCTTTAGAAAATGTAATTAAAAATATTGAACCTAAAATAAGAACTAGAAAACCAGTTTTAAAATTTTATGCTAATTCTACATTTGTTGCTAATTTCGTGTCTATTAATATTAAAGAAGAATTGAATAATTAAAATTGGATAAATTCTATGAATTATGAACTTTGATAAGTTTGATAGAAATAAATTTTGGAATCTGGTTAAGTTTTCTAGAGATAAATATTACATTGGAACCAAATGGATTTTTCAAAATAAAATGGATGAGTATAGTAATATAGTAAGAAATAAGGCTAGATTAGTTTCCCAAGGTTATTTACAAGAAGAAGGTATTGATTTTAAAGTTTTATTTTCACCAATTTCTATAATAGAATCCATTCAAATTCTATTAGTTTTTTCAAGTTATCAAAATTTTAAATTGTTTCAAACGGATGAAAAAAGTGCCTTTCTAAATGGTGTAATTTTCAAATAGGTGTATGTTAATCAACCACCTAGTTTCAAAAATGATGAATTTAAAAATCATATTTTAAATATATATAAATATTTTTATGTTCTAAAGAAATATCCAAGATCTTGGTATGATAGACTAACTATATTTTTATTGCAAAATTATTTTAACAAAGGAATGGTTGATCCAACATTATTTATAAAGAAAATTTCTAATGATATTTTAATTTCACAAATATATGTTGATGATTCTGTATTTGGATTTAAAAATGATATGATTGGTAATTAATTTTCAAAATTAATGATAAATTAATTTTATATGAGATTAATGGGATAATTAAAATTTTCCTTTTTCTTCAAATTTTTAAAAGAAAAGATGACATTTTTATAAAACAAAGAAAATATGCTAAAGATTTGGTTAAAAAAATTCAATATTGATTCATGTAAAACTATGAGAACTCCAATGATCACTAATTATAAACTAGATGTGGATGAATCTGGGAAATACATGAATGATAAAATGTATATAGGAATTATAGGAATTCTACATTATTTGACTACACCAAGGTCTAATATTATGTTTTTAGTCTATATGTGTGCAAGATATTGATCTAATCCAAAATAAAGTCATTTAAATCTATTAAGAGAATAATCAGATATGTTAAATAAACTATTAATACTAGTGTATTTTACTTCAATTATAATTATTTTATTTTGTTATCATATCTTGGCTCTAATATTGGATGCTACAAACTTGACAGGAAAAAAACATCAGGTATGTGTCACTTAATTGGTAAACTATTAGTATCATGGATTTATGAAAAGAATTTATTATTTGTATTAGGAACAACTAAGGCTGATTACATTATTTTTTTAAATTATTATGGTCAAATTATTTAGATAAAATAAACTCTATTTGATTGCAATGTTTATTTAGATAAAATTCATATATTTTGTGATAATAAATCTAATATTTCAATACCTAAAAATACTTTACAACATTCTAGAAAAAAATATTGATATTAGATTTCATTTTTTAAGATATCATGTTAATAAATGGGATATATAAGGCCCCAGCCTTAAACCATACTTAATCTTGAGTTATTACAAGATTACACGTTGAGGATCTTTTCAGGTTTAGAGTTTTAGAGAATTAGATCATAAAACTTGCATTACATTCCACATATAAACAAAGTGGTTACATAAAGATAGTATTATTCATTCCCATCAATGGAAACACATTTAAAATAAAACATGGATTATTTCTTGACACATCCTTGACTCTATCATCTTATCATGTACCTTTCCCTTGACCTGTGAAAAACATTTCAAAAACTCGGGATGAGCATAAAAACTCAGTATGGGTTATAAAAAAAACATGGAAAGGAAACATGAGTTCATATATACATAAGAATGAAATCATACTTTACCCATAAAACATAGGCACTTTAACATACCTCATAAAATCATGAATAAATCATAGAAATCATAAGACATAAAGGTAACTTGAGGCATTCATAACATTCTTACGTAGGGAGTAACCCTCTTGGTTACGTTTGGAATACCCATCACAGTATATTCCCTAAAATCTCTTCGGAGAAACCTTAACGTTTCACTCCTTCGCGTTACCCAATGCATTGGAGAGCTATAACGGGCTCACCCGCCCTTAGTTTTTCACGGAACCACCCGTCTTCATAATAATGCCCAAGAACCAAAACATAATCATATCACATAAAACATGCATAAAGGAAACATAAAATTTCCACATTTCAATCACGAGATATCAATACAACACATTTATATAAAAACATTATTAAAACCATTTTCAATACTAAAATAAAAGAAAAGTAAAACATGGTATTTATTTTTCTTTTAAAAAGAAGGTATGGCTTGTAGAGGAAGCCGAAACTCAAATAACGGTCACGACGGCGGAGAAGTCATTGTCACCGCATACGTACGACAAAAACATTCCATTTTTTCGTTTAGTAAACTCTTCGTATAAAAAATATTCCTTTTGAATAAACGTAAAAGTCAAAGTGGTTTATACACCGTATAAAAGAAAGTTGTGTATAAAATAAAATATGCCTCAACGAAAGGAGATTGAGACGAAGTCCCATACCTCGTATCCGACTTGACCCGACCGTTCTTTAATCTCCTGAATAATAAACTTGAGTTAATCTATACTTGCTTATGAATCTTTTTCAAGTTAATTATTCCTTTTATACCATGTTATGAACATCATGTAATCAGTTAAGTTAATAATGTTCATTTTGTCGGTATTTGGTTCTTAAGTCAAAAATAGACTTCTTACACTTACATGTTGTTAATTTGGTCAAAGGTTCATTATATCCAGAATGGTATTCATGATGTAGATATCATATATGTCATATATATCCAGTACATACTTGCATTTATAATATTACATAATCATTTAGAGGTAAGAAATGAAATGCACCGTTCATGGAGACGGTAAGCCGTACGTACGCATGAACGCTACTTTCATTTCTATTTCGTATTTTATAGAATGGAATCATAATGATATAAAGGTATATTATAATTCCAGTATAATATCATATATAATATCATAGTTCCATACTTTATATGTCCCACATATGGTATTTAACGAATCAAATCACTTTGAGGGGGCGGTAGTCCGCACTTCCTAAAATGAAGATATCGTGTTTAACCATAATGGAAACCATAAAGGTATGCCAAAAATGAAAAAAACAGAAGCTTAAGGAAAACATAAACATATTATATATCATATATAAAAATAGTGACATCATAATGGCCACCTTTGAAGGTGTTAAATGAGTGTTGAACAATCATCGTTTCGGGAGGCAGAATTTCGCCATCCACGGAAACCGTATGTTCTTTAACCATTTGATGTAGTTGTGTGAGAGTGTAGCTCAAATAAATCTTATAACAACATCCTAGTATATTGAAGATACTGGTGTTGTTACAAAAGAAGTAAATAAAAAGAGTTTAGGGGGTTGGAGAAGCAAAATAAAACAAATGAACATGAGAGAATGAATTACCTTTAAAAGTGTATCTCCTTTTGATTTGAGTCTAAAGGCTTCCTTTGAAAGGATTCTGCCCAAAGGGAATCCTCTAGGATGAGTAGAGGTATGTGGAGAGAGCAAATGGGCAGGGTTTGGCCGAGCCAAAGGCTTGAGAAGTGTGTGAAATGAGGTAGAGGTGGGGGCCTTTTATAAGAGGAGAGGAGGGGCACTTTTGGAAAGTAAAGAAACATTACTTTATTTGAAAATGTGTTTCGGTTTTAAAAGGTCCCACATTGATATAATACGTGTATAAGGTGATAAGGGTTCGAAATCCACTCATCCAATTGGTTTTGGCCATGTGTAGATCATAGATATTACATTATCTTTCCATTTTATTTAAATCGTCAAATAATGATGTCATCGCTGCATCATTATTATGTCATAAATAATTTAATTTATTTAATGTCTAAAAATTATAAAAAAAATACTATTATGTAGGAAATCTTTTTATCTTTCCAATGACTATTTATAATCAAAAATCTGATCTTTATAACCCCATGTAAAAATTGTTTTTGTAAAACATCTCTTGTTTGTGTCATTTTTACTTTAACATTTAATAAAAAAGTTATTTATGTCATTTCCAAACCAAAGTGTCTCCATGGGGTCCCCAAGTTGACCCATGGCTTTTCTTGGTCGGCCATGACACAACCAATAATGTTGGGACATGTGTCTAGGTCATTTGCTATTATTAAAGCATTATTTATACCTTAAACTACCCTAATTACCACTAATCGCGATTAAGAACTTAATAAGTTACTATTCACCAAAAAATTATTATAATATCATTGAACCACATTTTACTTTTTAATGACAACCATGTATGTCGGATTTTCAAAATTCAATACACATTAGTGGTAAACTTTCTTTTAACTGAAAAATCAGTTTGCTTGATTACCACTTAGTGGTTTCACTATTCATAAAAAATTGAAGTTTTTCAGAAAATTACCAAAAATTCATCCTGAGCTATATTTGATATTCTGAATTCAAAAATGAAGTCTATTTTACAAAATTCAAATCATATAAGTCACATTAATTAATTTAATAATTAATTCCCGCTGCCAGAGCAAAAAGCGTGTTTTTACAAAACAATAAGTATCAAAAGATTGACACCAGTTTAAGTCTAATTTCAAAGTGAAATTGATTCCAATGACCACCATTGGATAAAATGGTAAAAATATATTCTAATTTCACTTTAAAACCAATTCAAAACATAATCTAATCATATAAATAAATTAGATTAAAAAGCAGTTTTGATGTAAAATGCAGTATTTTTCACTATTCATTAAAAAATGAACATTGTCAGAAAAATACCAAAAATTCATACAAGGTAAATTTTGATGTCCCAATCATAAAGAATAAGTTTATTTTGACAAACATAGTTTATAAAATTGTCAAAATATAGATTCAAAAATGGTTTGCCATCAAAAGGCACTAAAACAATCTTTTAAGAATATTAGTGTATTCCATGCATAAGATTGTATTTATTTTCATTTTAAGCCTCTATAACACTATCTTAATCATTAATAGACATAGATAAAAATATATATTATTCATTACTTACTTGGGATGTTACATCCTTCCCCCCTTTAGAAAATTGCGTCCCCGCAATTTATTTACTTATCTAATAAATGGGGGTACTTATCCCTCATTGCATTTTCAGATTCCCATGTTGCCTCTTCAATCATGTGGTTTTTCCACAAAACCTTTTCCTGCTTAATCACCTTATTCCGTAACACTTGCTCCCTGTGGTCAAGAATCTGGACCGGTTGTTCCTCATAAGATAGGTTCTCTTCCAGCTAAACTACCTCTGGACTCAAAACATGAGATGGATCTGGCATATACTTTCTCAACATCGAAACGTGAAAAACATTGTGTACCTGAGATAAACTCGGAGGTAAAGCCACTCGGTAAGCAACTGATCCAACTCTCTCCAAAATTTCGTATGGTCCAATGAACCTTGGACTCAACTTTCCTTTCTTACCAAATCTCATCACGCTTTTCCAAGGAGAAACCTTGAGAAAAACATGATCACCTACCTCGAAAGATAGATCCTTCCTCCGGTTATCCGCATAACTCTTCTGCCTGCTCTGAGCTGTTCTCATGTGTTTCTGAATCAGCTGAACTTTTTCTGCCATCTCTTCTACCAATTCTGGTCCCATCAACTTTCTTTCACCTACTTCATCCCAGAAATCTAGAGTTCGACACCGCTTCCCATATAATGCCTGAAATGGTGCCATCTGTATACTGGAATGAAAACTGTTATTATATGAAAATTCAACCAAAGAAAGATGTTGGTCCCAACTTCCCTGATAATCCATAGAACAAGCTCGTAGCATATCCTCCAATGTCTGAATTGTTCGTTCTGACTGCCCATCTGATTGAGGATGAAAAGCTGTACTAAAATTTAATTCAGTACCCAACGACTTCTGAAGGCCTTTCCAAAAGTTAGAAGTAAACCTGGGATCACGATCCGATACAATGGAGAGAGGAACTCCATGTAACCTGACTATCTCTTTAAGATACAAACGGGAAAGTTGATCAAGAGAGAAAGTATCTCGTATAGCAAGGAAATGAGCAGATTTGGTCAAGCGATCAACAATAACCCAGATTGCATTATTACCTCGAGATGTCTTCTGTAATCCAACAACAAAGTCCATGGATATATTCTCCCATTTCCACTCTGGCACTGGTAAAGGCTGAAGCATCCCTTTTGGTAACTGCCGCTCTGCTTTAACCTGTTGACATGTCAAACACTTCACAGTAAAATGAGAAATATCTCTTTTCATTCCATCCCACCAGTAATACTCCCGCAGATCTCTATACATCTTAGTACTGCCCGGATGAACTGAAAACGGAGAACTATGAGCTTCACATAACAGCTCTCTCTTCAACTGTGAATCACAAGGCACACACAATCTCTTCCCAAATCTCAAAACACAATCATTATCAATGTTGAATTCAGGCAACTTACCTTTCTGAACCAGCTCTACCTTTTTCTGCAACTCACTATCTTGCTTCTGTGCCTGCTTGATTCTATCTGATAGAGAAGATCTCACTGATACCTGAAACAAAACAGAAGGACTTCCTGCACCAACAACTTCTATGCCAAAGTTCATCAAATCGTTAACCAAAGGATCACGTTCCAAACGCAACCTTGTTAATGAAGCATTACTTTTTCGACTCAAAGCATCAACCACTTTATTTGCTTTTCCCGGATAGTAATGAATTGTACAATCATAATCTTTGATTAATTCCAGCCATCTCCTTTGTCTCATGTTTAACTCTTTCTAAGTGAATATATATTTTAAACTTTTGTGATCGGTATATATTTCACACTTTACTCCATACAAATGATGCCTCCAAATTTTTAAAGCAAAAACAACAGCAGCTAATTCCAAATCATGTGTAGGGTAATTTACCTCATGAGTTTTCAACTGTCGTGAAGCATAAGCAATTACCTGATCATTCTGCATTAGGACGCAACCAAGTCCTTTCAATGAAGCATCACTGTATATAACAAACTCACCATTCCTAGAAGGTAGTGCCAAAACTGGATCATTCACCAATCTTCTTTTCAATTCCTGAAAACAATCATCACATTCTTTTGTCCAGATAAACTTAACACCCTTCCGAGTTAGCTTAGTCATTGGACTAGATAACCGTGAAAAATTTCTAACAAACCTTCGGTAATAGCCCGCCAAACCAAGGAAGCTACGAATCTCGGTTACATTTGTGGGTCTTGGCCATTCTTCCACAACTTTTGTTTTTGCAGGATCAACAATTATTCCATCTTTAGAAACAATGTGACCAAGGAAAGAAATTTGTTGTAACCAAAACTCACACTTGCTGAATTTCCCATACAGTTTCTTTTCTTTTAAGGTTTGTAAGATAACCCTTAAATGTCTTTCATGCTCCTCTTTACTTTTAGAAAACACCAAAATATCATCAATGAAAACCACCACAAACTTATCCAGGAACTCATGGAAAATTCTATTCATTAAGTCCATGAATACAGCAGGTGCATTGGTTAGCCCAAAACGCATTACTACAAATTCATAATGGCCATATCTCGTACGGAATGCGGTCTTTGGAATATCTGCCTCCTTTACCTTCAGCTGATGGTACCCCGATCTCAAGTCAATCTTTGAAAAAAAACTGAGCTCCCTGGAGCTGATCAAAAAAATCATCGATATGAGGCAAAGGATATTTGTTCTTAACAGTGATATTATTCAAGGCTCTATAATCAATGCAAAGTCTCATAGAACCATCTTTCTTTTTAACAAATAAAACAGGAGCACCCCATGGTGATGTGCTAGGTCTAATGAAACCTTTCTCTAATAAATCTTGCAATTTCTCCTTCAACTCTAAAAGTTCAATTTGCGCCATTCGATAAGGGGGTTTTGAAATTGGCTTAGCATCAGGAACTAAGTCAACAGTAAACTCAACTTCCCGATCTGGTATTATTCCAGGCAACTCATCAGGAAAAACATCAGGATACTCATTTACCATTGGAACATCATTAATCTGAATAATTCCTTTATTTTCAACGACGTGTGCAAGGTAACATTCATTTCCATCTTTTACAAGTTTCTCGGCCTCTTGATATGTTATCAAAAGTAAGGGTTCATTCTTGTAAACAAACTGAAAGTCTTTCTGAAAAGAAACTTCTTTAGCTCTACAGTCAATCTTAGCATGGTAAATAGAGAGCCAATCCATACCCAGGATAACATCAAACTCTATTAGAGGTAGAACAATAAGGTTTGCAAGTAGGTTCTTTCCACAGATAAGGATAGGAAGATTCTTATAAATTCTTTTTGCCTCAACATTTCCCCCAGGTGTTTTTACCAAAAGTTCAGGAGTCATTTCTTGAGATGGTATTCCCATTTTACTAGAAAAGGTTTCAGAGATGAAAGAATGTGTAGACCCCAAATCAAACAACACGCTGACATAATCTGAAAAAACAAACAAAGTACCTGATACAACTTCATTTGATGGCCCGACATCTGCTGAAGTAGTTGCAAAGGATTTCACCACCCCTTTCTGCTTGTAGTCTAACTGCTTCCCATCACTCAAACTCTTTGTCGGACACTCATTTGCATAGTGACCCATCTCATTTCACTTAAAACATTTCACTAACTGTAAATCAAATTTGTTCTTACCTTCACCTTGATCCTTTTCAGTGCAATCACGAGCCTTATGTCCCATCTTACCACATCGGTAGCACTTCCCAGAATTCAGAAGACATTCCCCAGCATGCCTTTTGCCACATTTATCACAAACTGAAAACTTAGTTCTCTTACCATCAGAATTTTTTGAAGAATTCTTACCTTTCTCCTGCCACCTCGGTCTCTTCTTCTGCTGGTTGTTATAGAAAACTTGGTCATCGGCAAACTCCATTTCCACCTTCTCAGCACATCGAACAAGCTTTTCATAACTTTTAAACTCACGAGAAGCTAATGCCCTTCGATACTTTGGCTTTAATCCTGAGTAGAAACGATTGATTTTACTATCAAGGTCCCGGATAAAATTTGGAGCATACCTTGCCAATCGAGTGAACCTTTCTTCATAGGCAGCCACTGAGTCTTCCTCTTGCCTCAATTCCAAGAATTGATTTTCCATCCTAAGTCGAACAGCCTTAGGAAAATACTTCTCAATAAACACACCTTTGAATTCATCCCAGTCAAGAGCATCAATCTCATCGGCATCCCTGATATTTTTAACCATAGACCACCACTGATCTGCTTCACCCTCCAAACGGTAAATAGAAAGACACACCTTTTGATTGTCTGAACACCCCATGACATCAAAAATCTTCTCCAGTGCTTTAATCCACCCTTCAGCTAGCACAGGGTCAGATGATCCTCTGAATGATAGTGGATGTTGCCTCATGAAATGTTCCACCACTGACATGTTCCTCTGCGGTTGTTCTGGCTGATCTCGTGCATGGATACCACCGCCATTTATCGCTTGAGTCAACTGTGCCATTACTGCAACAAACTGTTCAGTTCCAATTCCGACCATTTCTGGATTCTGATTCGGAAGGTTATTTCCTTCTGTATGCCTTCCTAGAACTGCTTCCCTATTTCCTCTGCGGAAAACCATTCTGAACAAACATGTCTTAGATGAAGCAACATGGTAATCTTTAAATGCTATATCATTTCGAAAAAAATATATTTTTGGATAATAATTTAATAGAATTCTAACTCCTAAAGTTATCTAAACCGACCTTTGATACCAACTATAAGGCCCCAGCCTTAAACCATACTTAATCTTGAGTTATTACAAGATTACACGTTGAGGATCTTTTCAGGTTTAGAGTTTTAGAGAATTAGATCATAAAACTTGCATTAAATTCCACATATAAACAAAGTGGTTACATAAAGATAGTATTCTTCATTCCCATCAATGGAAACACATTTAAAATAAAACATGGATTATTTCTTGACACATCCTTTACTCTATCATCTTATCATGTACCTTTCCCTTGACCTGTGAAAAACATTTCAAAAACTCGGGATGAGCATAAAAACTCAGTATGGGTTATAAAAAAAACATGGAAAGGAAACATGAGTTCATATATACATAAGAATGAAATCATACTTTACCCATAAAACATAGGAACTTTAACATACCTCATAAAATCATGAATAAATCATAGAAATCATAAGACATAAAGGTAACTTGATGCATTCATAACATTCTTACGTAGGGAGTATCCCTCTTGGTTACGTTTGGAATACCCATCATAGTATATTCCCTAAAATCTCTTCGGAGAAACCTTAACGTTTCACTCCTTCGCGTTACCCAATGCATTGGAGAGCTATAACGGGCTCACCCGCCCTTAGTTTATCACGGAACCATCCGTCTTCATAATAATGCCCAAGAACCATAACATAATCATATCACATAAAACATGCATAAAGGAAACATAAAATTTCCACATTTCAATCACGAGATATCAATACAACACATTGATATAAAAACATTATTAAAACCATTTTCAATACTAAAATAAAAGAAAAGTAAAACATGGTATTTATTTTTCTTTTAAAAAGAAGGTATGGCTTGTAGAGGAAGCCGAAACTCAAATAACGGTCACGACGGCGGAGAAGTCATTGTCGCCGCATACGTACGAAAAAAACATTCCCTTTTGTCGTTTAGTAAACACTTCGTATAAAAAAGATTCCTTTTGAATAAACGTAAAAGTCAAAGTGGTTTATACACCGTATAAAAGAAAGTTGTGTATAAAATAAAATATGCCTCAACGAAAGGAGATTGAGACGAAGTCCCATACCTCGTATCCGACTTGACCCGACCGTTCTTTAATCTCCTGAATAATAAACTTGAGTTAATATATACTTGCTTATGAATCTTTTTCAAGTTCATTATTCCTTTTATACCATGTTATGAACATCATGTAATCAGTTAAGTTAATAATGTTCATTTTGTCAGTATTTGGTTCTTAAGTCAAAAATAGACTTCTTACACTTACATGTTGTTAATTTGGTCAAAGGTTCATTATATCCAGAATGGTATTCATGATGTAGATATCATATATGTCATATATATCCAGTACATACTTGCATTTATAATATTACATAATCATTTAGAGGTAAGAAATGAAATGCACCGTTCATGGAGACGGTAAGCCGTACGTACGCATGAACGCTACTTTCATTTCTATTTCGTATTTTATAGAATGGAATCATAATGATATAAAGGTATATTATAATTCCAGTATAATATCATATATAATATCATAGTTCCATACTTTATATGTCCCACATATGGTATTTAACGAATCAAATCACTTTGAGGGGGCGGTAGTCCGCACTTCCTAAAATGAAGATATCGTGTTTACCCATAATGGAAACCATAAAGGTATGCCAAAAATGAAAAAAACAGAAGCTTAAGGAAAACATAAACATATTATATATCATATATAAAAATAGTGACATCATAATGGCCACCTTTTAAGGTGTTAAATGAGTGTTGAACAATCATCGTTTCGGGAGGCAGAATTTCGCCATCCACGGAAACCGTATGTTCTTTAACCATTTGATGTAGTTGTGTGAGAGTGTAGCTCAAATAAATCTTATAACAACATCCTAGTATATTTAAGATACTGGTGTTGTTACAAAAGAAGTAAATAAAAAGAGTTTAGGGGGTTGGAGAAGCAAAATAAAA
The DNA here is from genome assembly GCA_963277665.1 of Viscum album. Lineage (NCBI taxonomy): Eukaryota > Viridiplantae > Streptophyta > Magnoliopsida > Santalales > Viscaceae > Viscum > Viscum album. The sequence continues at coordinate 1,753,119,699 of OY728159.1, read as the reverse complement.
CAAATGAACATGAGAGAATGAATTACCTTTAAAAGTGTATCTCCTTTTGAGTTGAGTCTAAAGGCTTCCTTTGAAAGGATTCTGCCCAAAGGGAATCCTCTAGGATGAGGAGAGGGATGTGGAGAGAGAAAATAGGCAGGGGTTGGCCGAGCCAAAGGCTTGAGAAGTGTGTGAAATGTGGTAGAGGTGGGGGCCTTTTATAAGAGGAGAGGAGGGGCACTTTTGGAAAGTAAAGAAACATTACTTTATTTGAAAATGTGTTTCGGTTTTAAAAGGTCCCACATTGATATAATCCGTGGATAAGGTGATAAGGGTTCGAAATCCACTCATCCAATTGGTTTTGGCCATGTGTAGATCATAGATATTACATTATCTTTCCATTTTATTTAAATCGTCAAATAATGATGTCATCGCTGCATCATTATTATGTAATAAATAATTTAATTTATTTAATGTATAAAAATTATAAAAAAAATACTATGATGTATTAAATCTTTTTATCTTTCCAATGACTATTTATAATCAAAAATCTGATCTTTATAACCCCATGTAAAAATTGTTTTCGTAAAACATCTCTTGTTTGTGTCATTTTTACTTTAACATTTAATAAAAAGTTATTTATGTCATTTCCAAACCAAAGTGTCTCCATGGGGTCCCCAAGTTGACCCATGGCTTTTCTTGGTCGGACATGACACAACCAATAAGGTTGGGACATGTGTCTAGGTCATTTCCTATTATTAAAGCATTATTTATACCTTAAACTACCCTAATTACCACTAATCGCGATTAAGAACTTAATAAGTTACTATTCACCAAAAAATTATTATAATCTCATTGAACCACATTTTACTTCTTAATGACAACCATGTATGTCGGATTTTCAAAATTCAATACACATTAGTGGTAAACTTTCTTTTAACCGAAAAATCAGTTTGCTTGATTACCACTTAGTGGTTTCACTATTCATCAAAAATTGAAGTTTTTCAGAAAATTACCAAAAATTCAACCTGAGCTATATTTGATATTCCGAATTCAAAAATGAAGTCTATTTTACAAAATTCAAATCATATAAGTCACATTAATTAATTTAATAATTAATTCCCGCTGCCAGAGCAAAAAACGTGTTTTTACAAAACAATAAGTATCAAAAGATTGACACCAGTTTAAGTCTAATTTCAAAGTGAAATTGATTCCAATGACCACCATTGGATAAAATGGTAAAAATATATTCTAATTTCACTTCAAAACCAATTCAAAACATAATCTAATCATATAAATAAATTAGATTAAAAAGCAGTTTTGATGTAAAATGCAGTATTTTTCACTATTCATTAAAAAATGAACATTGTCAGAAAAATACCAAAAATTCATACAAGGTAAATTTTGATGTCCCAATCATAAAGAATAAGTTTATTTTGACAAACATAGTTTATAAAATTGTCAAAATATAGATTCAAAAATGGTTTTCCATCAAAAGGCACTAAAACAATCTTTTAAGAATATTAGTGTATTCCATGCATAAGATTGTATTTATTTTCATTTTAAGCCTCTATAACACTATCTTAATCATTAATAGACATAGATAAAAATATATATTATTCATTACTTACTTGGGATGTTACAGGATATCATTATCAAATACATTGTAACATAAAATCAATATACAAATATATTTACTAAAGCATTAGATTATGTGATATTTGAGAAATAAAAATTTGAATTGGGGATGATGGAGATTTAGTTTCTAGAGCATGTTAATATTTGTTTTATTATTATTATATCTATGTTAGAAAAGAATAAATTTAGGGGGAGTTATCCCTTGATATTTTTTAGAATATTTTTCTTAATAATATTTTTATTTGGAGTTCCTTTTTTCTTTTTGATAAATTTTAAAAAGGGGGATAAAATTTGGATTTTTTAAAATTAAAAGTTTGCTTTTGGTTTTTTAATTTACAAAAGGGGGAGATTATTTCTACTGAGAGTTCATGTTTTTTATTTGTTTTATTATTTTGTTAAATTGCAATCCATTAATTTAAAAATATTTATTCAAAATAATTTAATATTATTTTAATATGTTATTCCTTATTTTATTATTTTCATTTATTTAAATTTAAATTATCTAAACATTCATTTTTTCATAATTTTAATTGATGTATGTGAATTGATTAAAAATGTTTTTCCACACATTATTTTTGGTTTAAGTGTCTTTGTTCTACATTAATAATACTTTCGTAGAATTTAAGATTACTAATTTTGTTAATACAATCATAATATTAAAATTTTACCAAATATCTAAGTATCTTGTTATATATATATATTTTTAATCATAAGTTTTTTTAATTTTATTTAATTAGTTTTTAATGTTATGATCTTAAAAATACATTGTATAAATCATGTTTATTTTTTAATATATATATATATATATATAAATTATGCATTATACACTATTTTTCATATTCTTACGTGTGCATGAATCTTTATTGGTTCGTCTTCTCCTTTTCATCATCACACACCGGTGCACCAGCCACCGACATCGCCTTCCACATACTCTTCCCATTCACCCAGGTAGCTATCCTTCTAAATTTCTCTTTTAGTTCGTCTTGTATGCATCATGAAAGCTCTGACACACACATAAAAGTGAATGTGAGTATAACTCTCAACATACAAAAAATATATTTCATGTTACTGAAAATATATTTCAAGTTACCATAGACTGAACCTTCCATGAAGTATAATTTTAAAGTGACTGTGAATATTTTTTTAAGTGACCATGAATATTTTTTCAAGTGACCATGAATATTTTTTTAAGCAACCATGAATATATTTTAAGTGTCCTCCTGAAAAATTTGTTCACACATCCAATATACCAATCACATGCTTCGATGACTTGGTATGTTAACTGACCACAAGGCTTATGTATCAAATAATCATTTCATTAATTTGTTTATTTTTTGAAAATTTATATTTTCCAGCATGCTCTATTTTAACAATATTTTGATATTTTAATTAAATATAAGTTTTTTAAATTCTTTTTAATCATTCTATTGATTTGTAAAATAAATATATAATATAAATACTAGGTAAAATATCATGTAAATATTTTGGATATTAATTAGCTATATATTATTATTCTATACTCTGTTTTAGTGATGTTTTGATAAACTTCAAGTTTCTAAAAATAATTTTTAATATTTTATTTATTTGAATAATTCTCATATGTACTAACAAGAATATTTGAAAGTGTTTTAAACAAGTTAAATACTAGAATAAAAAGATAAATAATTCTTTGATAATGAGCATGATATTTCAAATAACATGTAATAGATATATTTTCAAGTTTATTATTTTATAACATGAAATTTTGTGATTAGTTATTTTTACACTCCAATATCTTGGAGTTAAAGATGCGGGATTATCCATTAGAATGAAATCAAAGGGGAACATGATAAAATAAACTCGAGATAATTGATTCAAGTGTAGTGACGACTACAAAACATATGATAATAGAGAGAGAGAGAGAAACTTATAACATGGATACAAGTATTTCAAACTAATAAATATTAACTATGAATTTTTTTCAATTTGTGTAATCACAAAGGACTTAATCATTTTGATTTTCTATCACTGATGCGATCAAAGTTATAAAGCTGCATCAAAATTCAACACCATCTACTATAGTGATGATCTTAAATTCTTCATGGTTTTCATTATTGTATTTATTTTATATTTTGTTTCTTCTTATAGAGTTGGTTTAATATTTTCTCACCCAAAATATTCATAACTAGGTTATTCCTCCTATCCAAAAGGAAAGTCATGTTTTGACTCCTAGATAAAACTCAGGTGGGTTGTGACTCCTATAAAATTCATTTAGAGTTATTCTACCAGGTGAGAAAAAGGTATATCTACAACTAGGTTATCACTCCCTATCAAAATGGAGGAATTTGTAAATAGCTATCTTCTCACTGATTAGATAATATTGAAGAGTAGACCAGGATTTTGGTGATCAGAACTACTATAAAAATCATCACATGTTCTTTATTTTTTTTCTACATAATTTACACTGTTTATTACTCTGATAATTATATTTTATTTAAATTTATAAAAAGGAATATTCACATACCTCTCATAAATCTTTTAATCTCACTAGGGGAAAGAAATAAAGATTTCCTAAAAAACCCTACAATGGTATTGATGGAAATATTGGTGAAGAATTGATGAGATAAAGATCAAAAATATGGAAAATAGTTTAATATTTTTTCAGAATCACGACAATGGTTACAAAACCACATTGAAATTTAAAAAGTTTTTTCAGAAAAAATGATTGATTATAAAATCATATCTTGGTTTATCTAAAATTTTAGGAAAAAAATTGTTTTTGAAAAAATGACATGGTTTTCTTATCATGAAACACAACAATTTTTTTTGAAATTTTTACACTATGATTTATTGACCAAAATAGTCATGGTTTATAAAAATGATATTTCCATGAGTAAAAACTAGAACACAAAAATCATTGACTCCTCGCAGTTTATGATATGAACATAGAACAAAAACATATTGTGCTTTTAAACTAAATTGTGGTTCAAGGTGAGACCTTCGAACAATTCTATACCCAAATAAACTTAGGTAGAAAAACCTCATTGTTGTTGGTCCTGTACTGAATCTATGTGATTTTAGATTGTATCAAAATAGGTTTTGATATAATTTACAATTATTTAAATTTTTTATATCTCATGTTAAATATTTGAATTTTTTATTTATTTATGAAATACTTATTTACTTTTCATGCACATTTTTTTTATATTATGAATGTTGTATGATTTAGTTTAAATTGTTTAAATTTCTTCTTATAATTTTCATACCATTCATATAAGAGTTACATGTTAGGTATGATATAAATATATAGATTCTTTTAACAAAATCAATTATTTTTTATTTTAATTATGAATTCAATACTAAGGGATGGTTATGATTTATACATATTAGGTGTTAGAGTTGTATCAGAATTAAGGTCTATCTTGAGTATTGATCTACAGATCATTGGACTTTGAATCAGATTTCTCATTATCCTGGGGGCTTAGGCTCTATTTATGAAAATTGGTGATTGACTATCTATCACACCATGCTTTAGATTGTGGAGATTTTGGTCTCCAAGTTTTCATTCTGCATTGTTTTTATTGCAAAATATCTTCCAATAGACTCAATAAATGACTAGGAGTTGATATCATAGTATTCTAAGGAGCTTAGAGAAATATGGGGAAAATTTGGTTTAGAGAACAAAAATCACATTGCAATGCATGGTAAATCACACTGTGATTATTTTGCACAACACTAGTTAAATATGGTTAGTTTTTTTCGTTGTGAAGGTGGAAGATTACATCATGGTTTGTGCATAATATTAAATCCTTGAATAAGTATGAATTATGGGCAAGTGGATCAAACTACAATACTAAAGGTTACACTATGGAGATGGTTTTTCATTGCAACATTGGAGTTTATGAAATTTTAGTATTTTCTTGGAAAGTTATCTTTGTGTCAAGAATATGTGATTATACCATGATGTTGTGTATAAAGATATATTTTGGAATAATTGTCATGATGTGAACTGTAGAGTCTGAATTGGCTAATTCCATGATTTTTAGAGTATGAAGTGATTGCATCGTGGTGGGTTAGATCATGCCATGATTTTTTAGGTAAGGAAAATCCAATTTTGAATTTCCTTTCATTTAGAATACATCTTATGAATCAAATGGGTATATATTTTCTTAGTTTTTGAAGACCAAAGTTGTGACATCCCAGACCTGGGGCCACTTAGAGGTGGCCTGAACCCAGTGAGACACATGACCTAAAGTGCATCTCCTTGAATTCCAGAGGATAAAAACTAATATTGAGGGACTAGGGTGTGTCCATGGGGAGACTATTCCCTCATTACTAGAGTTTATCACATCAAATAAATAATATAAAATAAAAATAGAAGAAGAAATATAAAAAGGCGGCACAACAGAAAAAAATTGAAGTAATAATAAATAGGTGTAAATGATATAAATATACAAAAGTTGATAATGATATATGTAATGTATCTAGAAATCATGAAAAATGGAAATAAATAAGAAGACAATACATGCTATACAAAATTAGAAAAAAGGAATCCAAAAACTATCCCCAACATCTCGAGATCTAGCCCGGTCATCTGCTACCAACTCCATCCCAAGCAAGCAAGAAATCAAGTGTCCAAAGAGATACACTCCCCTTTATCAAAACCTATATACATGTAGTCTTCCTGGGTACCAATGGTTCCTAGATAGGGTGTGAGATAAATCTCATTAGGCCACCACCAATAGTTTCTATAACATCTATTCTATGTAATATAAACTGAAATAGTGTGCTAGAATGAATACATGAAAGTATATCAGTACAGTAATGTAAATACTGAATTACCTTTTTCAACCCTCAGTTGGTGTCTTAATATATAACTAGTTAATTAATTAATTAAGTTCCAGTTTATATAAATATGTCATGCGAGGTAATACCAGTACTGAAATCCTGACATAATAATATAATTATGGATCCAAGATATAACAAGGAATCCTGCTGATATTAATAATGAAGAGGTTTCATGGTTATAAAAAATGAAACCTAGACCTCAAGGGTTTCCAACTTAGTAGTAACTGCAACCTGACTAAGGGGTAAGAGTGTAATCTAAAAAGTATCATCCAAGGAATTCCACAATAATGAATTTAACCAAGTCCAGGGAAAAAATCTGAGGTAAAATGGGATAAGCAATGGTTAGGACCAAGGATGTAAACCAGGAACCTCATATCATTAAAATATATAATATATCCAAGGAGTGTTTCCAAGGAATCCTATAATAGTTAAGAAGGGATCCTATGGTGTCATACTGAGAATCCATTGATAGATGAGGATCAGGTTCCAAGGTGGGTATCAACCAAGGAAACTGACATCCTTGAATCGGAATGACATCCATGAGCGATCAAGGCATTCCATCGAGAATCCAAAATCTAAATCGAGTTTAAAAACTCCTATAATAATGTCAAGGTCCATATACAAGGAAACTTATAATTTATTCATTTAATAAATTAAGCCATGTCATGGTTATGTCATTTAATAAGTTCATTTGGTTTAAGCCTTACCTTTTATTAGTGTGATAAGGCTATCTAGGAATAAAACCCTTTATGAATTCATTTAAGTCATAATAAATTAACAAGGTTCACTATAATACCTTCCATTAGACATAGAAAGGGGTTCTACAAACATGAAACCAATCCATTAAATAATATTCAATTAGTCCAAGTCATATATATACAATATACTTTCCAATTTACCATTTAACATTAATTAATCAAGTTGAAGCACTTACCTTAGGTGGTTCAAGTGATAGATGTAAAAGGTACTATCCATTTATCAATTCAATAATCACTTAAATAAGGAAGGATTACCATTATCAGGGTCAAGATGAGGCACACCTGAATGGTGGCGCAGACACATGTGTCAAATCACTAAAATCCCAACTATGGGAAATCACCCTACATGGGGTGGTCGATGTTATGGACACAAACAAAAAATATGAATTGAATATACAATGAGAGTCTTAGAACATAGTTCTAATGACTATAATAAAGGATCATTAATTAAATAGGTGATTCTTGATTAAATTGATGTGTGCGCATGGAAAATAATAAATGAAGAAACTTGAGGGATGAGTTATAGACTACCTACATCGTACTCTTATGTCTCTCCTCATCTAGTATCAACCTCTAGTTTGGATTATATTTGAAGATATATAAATAATGGATCAATTCCCTATAATTGGAGTGTATGAGCCTATATCTAAATATAATTTTCAATAGAAAGAAAAAAATGACTAAAAAGTAATTGAGTACTTACCGATGCAGATCCAACAAGATGAACAATGATTCGATCAGACTCCAGATGGAATAATTCTCTCAATTCCTAGGTTAGATCCAAAAAAGAGATATCAAAGGGAGGATAAATTATCCATGGATTTAGGGAAAATAATATAAGGTGGGGGGGGGGGGGGTTAAAGTTATAACATTTTAAGGGAATTTTCAAAAAATTACCTAAATTTGGGAATTTCACAATTTGGCCGCATGGTTTGGGAATCCGTGTGCCAACTATGCTTCTTTTAATATAAAGAGGGGGAACCTGCACGATTAGACCATAGAGTTAGGGAAACCATTTTCCAACCATGCGAATCAAATCTACAACATGTCTATAGTTTTTAGCATGACCGTGTGGCCCCTGGCATATGGTTAGAGAAAATCGTGCATCTTACTCCAACCCACTATATAGATTTTCATGGTTAGGAGAGATTGTGTGGCCTAGATATCATAGTATCTACTAACCATAAAGCCAATTTATTTTTCAAATCAGTCAGGGTTTCAAGCTCTGAACAAGCCCCGAACACCCCTAAATCCTTTTTGAACTCATTAGTCATCCAAATCAGGTCCAAAATAAAGAATTAGACCAAAATTAAAAGGATACATACCTAAGATACAAACTGGGTTCTTATAGTATTCCCCCCTTAAAGGAACTCATCCCTGAGTTCAACTTATAAAGGTGGAAAAACACTATCAGAGAACAAATCTAGACACTGGGCACGTATGTTAGCCTCTCACTCCCAAGTCTTGTCCTATATATGGCCGTACTGCCATAACACCCATACTAGAGGGACAAATCGGCATCATAGAGCATTCTTACTCTATTCAACAACGTGTATAGGATAATTATCAAATGAACCATCAAAATCTAACTTGACTTCCTTGATATTAAAAGTGTGTGATGGGTCGACATGATAATGGAGAATCTGTGAAAAGTGGAAGACATCATGCATGGAATGATACCTCTGAGGTAGTAACAACTGATAGGTTACTAGCCCGAGTCTCTCTAGAATATGAAATGAAAATTCATAGTGAGGCAATAGCTTACCTTGCCTATGTATCCATATATTCCCTATCCTGGCTGATGCCTATAGGAAAACATGATCCCTAACCTCAAACTCCAGATGTCGTCGATAGAAATCGACATAAAATATCTATTTAGACTGAGCAATATACATATGCTTCCTGATCAGATGAACCTAATACGAAGTCTCCTATATGATATGATGAACTAGCAGGGCTACCTATCTTGCCTCCATCCAACATAGGGGTTAACCACATATCCTGACATACAAGGATCAAAAGGATCCATATTAATTGTCACCTAGAATATATTATGATAAGAAAATTTGATGAGAGGGATATGCTTCTCCTAAGAATCACTAAAATCAAGAACTCATGCTCAAAGCATGTCTTCTAGAACTTGTATCATCTATTAAGACTATCCATCAGTATGAGGGTAAAATGTTGTGCTTAAAAGCATCTGTGTACCCATAGCCTTATACTACCCTTTCTAGAGCTGTGACATAAAACTAGAATCACTATCAAAAATTATAGTACGAGGTATCCCATGTAGTCATATGATCTCACAAACATAGAATCTTCCCATATCATCAAATTAGAAAGTCTCCTAGATAGTAAGGAAGTGGGATACTTTCATTAATCTGTCAATGAAAACCCATAAAACATCGCTACCTCTAGGTGACCTAGGTAAACTGACTATAAATTCCATGGAAATATCTCCCCATTTCCATTCCGGGACTGGAAGTGGCTGTAGAAAAACTGCAGGTCTCTGGTGCTTCACCTTCACCTAATGAAAGGTGGAACACCTAGTGATAAAGCTTTCTATCTAATGTTTCATTCCAGGCCACCAATACTGGTATCACATATCTCGATACATTTTTGAGATGCCTGGATGAACCGACCACTATGAAGCATGGGAATATCACATTAGTCCCTCTCTCATATCTCTAGGAACCTAGATGCGACCATGAATACAGATAATTTCATCCCCATCAACCAACCAATCCGGAGGTGGGTCATCTCATGAAATACTCTCATAGAGAACTAATCCTCCAAGATCTAAAAAACTACTTGCTCTTCACCTTCTAAAGGAGGGAAGAGGTAACTGGTAACTATTAAGGCTGAGAGATAAGGATTCTCATGATTGTAATGAAACTCTATATGTATCTTAGATAAGAGAGAAATTAATTCCATTCATAACTGGCTTCCCATACGTCTTATGTCTGTGTTTTTTGACTCAGCACATCCGCTACTGCATTGCCTTTTCTAAGCATATAGGCAAGATTAAAATCAAAGGACTGAAGATATTCAACCCATATTCAATGTCTAAGATTCAAGTCACATTGGGTAAAGATATATTCATGGCTTTTGTGGTCCGTATACACCACAAATTTATCACACATCAGATAACGTCTCCAGCAACTTAAGGCATGAATAACTGCTGCTAGCTCAAGGTCATGCGTAAGATAATTTCTCTCATGAGGCCTCAACTGTCGAGATCTGTACACAAAAACTCTATCATCATGCATCATCAATGCTCCCAAGACGATGCTTGATGCACCATAGAACACAATATAGCCTATACTAGGCTCTGGAATAATCAGAATAGGTGCTGAGACAAGCCTTCCTTTCAGCTCCTGAAAGGATTTCTCACACTCTTATGACCACATGAACTTAACATTCTTCTTTTTAAGACTAGTAAGAGGTGAAACAAGGTGTGATAATACCTATTTAAAATTCATGTAATATCCAACAATCCCCAAGAAACTTTTTATATCAAACATGTTCATGGGATGTTCTCAGGAAACCACAACACTCACCTTCTCTGGGTTAACATATACCCCTGATTCCAAGATAATATGACCCAAGAAGTGAACCTTTTCAATCCAAAAGTGGAACTTAGAAATCTTGTAATAAAGATTATGCTCTATTAGTGTACTCATAATGATCTCAAGGTTCTTATAATGATCACTATGAGTGTGAGAATACACCAAGATGTCATCCACAAAGACCATGAAAAAAGAATCCAGATAGGGGTGGAACACCCTATTCATCAAATCCATGAAAATAGAAGATGCATTCATGAGACTGAATAGCATAATGAGATACTCATATAGACCACACCTTATATAAAAATCTTTACGATGTATGTATGATGGATTGGATCACACCTGATGATATCCTGATCTCAGGTCGATCTTAGTAAACACCATAGATCCTCAAATCTAGTTAAATAGATCATCTATGTGAGGTAGTGGATACAAGTTATTGACTGTTATCTGGTTCAACCATCTATAACCCACACACAGACGAAGGGTCCCATCCGCCTTCTTGGTAAAAATCATAGGAAAACCCCAAGAGGCAGTGCTAGGATGTTGACACGTGTCTATCATGGGGTGTGACAAAAAAATTTCTCCTAAGTTAAAATGCAATAAAGTGGGTAAACTATGTTGTCTCCATAGAGGAGCATACAACAATCAATATGTCACCTTAAAATTTGAGAAATAAGTGATATTGTTTTTGAAATTGTTTGTTTTTGAAAAGAATGAAAGCAATTAAAATAAAGTATGAACACTAATGGATGAAGAGAGTAATGGGGTCAATATAGTTCCACCCTTTTCAATTTCATCATGTTCATTAAAATTATTCCCCCTCTCCTCCTATTGAATGATAAATGAAAGACTACTCGATCGAGTTATCAATCAACCTTGAATGAAGAAAGCAATGGAACTTAATCCTATGTGCATGGAAGTTCATAAAAAATTCCCAAAAAATTAAGGAAAGTCCTGATAGAGAATTGTTGATCCTTATAAATCTATAAGTGATTCACTAGTTCCATACATGTGCCAATGATCTCGAGACACTCACCACCTAACAAAATCTATTCAATCGGGACAAATTGCACTAGGTAGAGGGAGTTTAAAGTTCTTCAACCAAATCTATTAATAATGAATACACCCAAAACCCAAAACTCAATCACATTAAGAAAATTGTGAGCCACTAAAAATAGAAATCATTAAATCAAAAAATATATTTTTACATTTAAGATCAAGACTCTAACATTGAAAAAGTGAAACTTTCTCTTCCCCAGTCACTCAAAGGCTTTACCCTTCCATGTGAAGGATAAGAGAGTTGAAAGGGGAATAAGAGAGCATAATGAAACTAAGAAAAAAAGAAATGAGAAAATAAATATAAATTCAAGACTCCAATTATCTATCACCTCCCCTCTTTAACCTTCTTCAACAACTTTTAATGAAAGTGGACACTCATATTTATAGGCTCAAGGGGTAAAATATTTTCCCTCAAGATTCAATTCTCATAAATTTTGAGTTCAATTATCATAGTAAATGGAAGAATAGAGGAAAATTTTCTTCATAAGAGTTATTAGAATATCTATTTTTCATGTGTCCACAAAATCTCATCATATTTGGACAAGTTTTACAAAAGTTATTTTTGAATTACTGAGGAATATGTTTTCTATCCAAGGATACTTCTCAATTCCCTCCACTTTGGTTCATGAAATGGATGATTTAATAAGATAATTTCTTCATGAAAATTATTTTGGATATGAGTAGATGGGTTATATTTCTACTCCAGCTAAAATCACTTAATTTGGATGTCTCTAGACTGATATATGTCTCCATTACTAAGGTGGGGTCCATTCTATCAACCAATAAACTTTTCCCACTTGATGGATTTTTTTTGAGCTAGTAGATTTTGAATTGGATATTGGTATAAAAAAACTTGAATCCCACGAATAAATTAATCCTAAAAAAAGGAATCTCTCAATTTGGTTCAAAATTGTAAAAGATGTGTCCTAAATATATAAGATCCTTAAAACTGCTAAATTTTCAGAATTAACCAATTTTCACAATTAAATCCAAAAATCACCAAAAATACTAAAATAATGAAAATCAGATAAAATTGATTAATTGGAAGGGATTACATTATTTAAAATAATATTATGAATTATGAAAATATTATCTCTATCAATTCTCCCACACTTAGAACTTGGACTCATGGACAAGTCAACATCAAAATCAAATCAAAACAAATTCAAAATACATGCTCATGAGATCCACTAATTCCATACCAAGAAACAAAATATATCATGCCTCATAAACAAACATTATTCCAAGTTATCAAAACATACCATTAAATATATTTCCTCTTCATTTCTCCTCCCATGCACACAATACACCTACCTCACATGAATTTTCTGTCATCTCATAAATTTCAATTTTCAACAAAGTTTTTCTCCTCTAAACTCATGAAAGGGTCACCATAGGATTAATAAATTCCTACTTATCTACCCAATGTGAGTCAAGGAAATGTGTTTATCATGAATAATTTATAGGTTTAATCTATGGATTATGGTTATTAGGATTTTGATGTGAAAAATCCTGAGGCCAAATGAATAGGGCTTGGCTCTTTTTGAAGAAAAATTGAAAGATTCTAATTTTTACTAAAGTATGGTCTCTTCCTAACTCCCCTTAGTAGAAAATAAACTCCAACATCTTGAAAACTAAAGTAAAGTTTACACCATTCAAAATTTCAGCAGAAAAATTTTAATCTTCTCAAACATAATTTTTCTTGAAAGCTTCAGATAGGTACAACTTTATTCCTCCATTAAAAGCTCTAGAAAGGCACAACTTCTCTTATCATGAAAGCTCTATAAAAAAATAGATTTCAACAAAATTATTTTTATTAGCAGAAAACACATATCTTAACCATTTTATTTTCCATCCAAAGTTTCACAAATGAGTTACAATAACACAAGACAACTTATCCCACACTTAAGTTCAACTAGGTCATGCAATTTCACTTTAAGAGCAAGTTGGATAGGGAAAATTGTGTTATAATATGGATAACCTAATAGTAAGTTCATGGATTATAAGAGATATAAGAATTAAATGTAAAAGGTATGCTAGAATGAAAAGGATTCTCTTGAAAAGGGGTTTTAAAACCAAAGAAATGCCTCAATCATTTAAACCATAAGTATCTCAAACCCTTAAGTTTTGATAGGAATAAATCAAATTCTGGTTAAATAAAGCACAATTTAGTTCTATAAATAAGTGATGTGAACGAAAAATATATGATAAAATGGCTCATAAGACTCATAAGAATGTAATTTCAAATATCAATATAGTGTGATGTGGCATGGGTTTAAAAAATTAGAGTAATTTTCATGAAATTCCCAAATAATTGAACTTGAAACAAAGTCATTTTCCACATTCATTTAAGCTCATTTTCATGGAATAAATTTTTTCACTCATTATTATGGGTTTCAAAATGGAAATGATAATATTTTAGCTCAAAATTTTCAAAAACACATAAAAAATTAAAAAGAAACACACAAAAATTTGAAAAAAACATTTTTTTTTGTTTTTTGAAAAAAAAGACAAATGAAAATCCTAAAAATAAAATTTCCCCTCACCTAAACTTAAATGATCCAATTTTATTGATGAATTAAAATGGATTTAACATTTAAGTAGATTTTTGATTGAATCAAAATAATAAAGAAAGTGTAAATGAGAGGTACAACCTAACTTATTGGTAATGCAACATTAAGTTAAGCTCCTAAGTATTGCTCTATGAAAACCTACAAACAAAAGTGGAGAAGTTAACATAAGAAATTAATTAAAAGAAAATAAAAAAATAAATATAATGAGAAAATAAGGATAGATATTGGTTTATTCCCCTAAGTGGGCCCTAGGTTTTGACTTCCTCCAGATGAGAATTTCCAGTTGGTTATCCCCAATATGATAGTGGGTGGAGTTTTTTTGAGATAAACCAATATAACTTCCTCTTTAAATATTTCATTTATTACTTTTTGTTGAGAACTCCATGGTTATAGTACACCAAATTCACCCCTAGGAAAATAATATACAACTTTATTGGTGGGTGTATGATAAAAAAATTATTCCTTCTTTTTCTTGGTTTCTGCTTGAAAAACTTCTTCTTTATTCTCCAGTTATTTCTCAATTTATGATGCATCAATGGAATAATAAAAGATAATGACGGAGTGTAATTATATTTGAACAAAATTAAATATTTAAGAATCAATATAAAATTATTTACATTCAAATTAATCATCTTTTATCTATTTTTATTTAGATAAATCCACTTGGAACTCCACTTAAACTTCCTCCAATAAATGATCAACATGGTTGGGAATCTCCATATGTCCCTCTTTAAGTACACCAAACTGTCCATAATATTCTTCCAAGGAAAAAAAAGATTTAGTAGATTATGAAAATTTAAAACAAGGGTAAGTATCACTAAATTCATATTCTATAAAATCAAAATGAAAAGAGTTTATAAAAATATTATCTCCCTTAAGTGGCTCTACTTCAATTGATTATTAAATGGAAACTGCCTCTTGGAGTTGAGTGGTAGTAGATGGAGGTGGTTAGTGAGGCTCCTCTATTTGAAATATGATTCATGAAATCACTCGCACCACTGGTTTGGATTCTAGTTTAGGTTGAGTTCCCTCATCCAATGTAACTTCCACCTTGTATTTCAATATTTTATAATCAATTTTGACTTGATTAACCATGTCCATCAGTTCTTGAAGCGAGATACCTCTGACATGGCCATTCAACATTTTATTGGAAAAAATAGTGAGTTTATAAACCTTTTATAATAGGGTCATCTCATCATCATCTACCATTTCCCCTTGAAACCATGAGTTATAAATCCAATCATAATAATTTTAGTTATAATACATCATGTATTTTTTTTGTTTTTTTTAAAATGAAAGAAAAGAAAATATTTTTAAAATGTTAGAATTAAATTGTTGGCATAGCCTCCCCAGAAATGGTGCCAAGTTTTGACAAATGCATGTCATGGGCTGTAAAAAAAAGAAATTTTTCCTAAGTTAAAATGCAGTAAAATGGGTAACATAGGTTGTATCCAGAGAGGATCACATAATAATCAAGATGTCACCTTAAAATTTGAGAAATAAGTGATATTGGTTTTGAAATTGTTTGTTTTTTACAAGAACAAAAGTAATTAAAATAAATTTTGAACACTAATGGATGAAGAGAGTTATGGGGTTAGTATAAGTTCACCTTTTAATGTCATCATGGTCATGAAAATAATTCCCCCTCTCTTCTTATTTAATGATAAATGAAATAATCCTCAATCGAGTTATCAATCACCTTTGGTTGAAGAAATCAATGGAACCCACTTCTATGTTCATGGAAGTTCATAAACAATTCCCAAAAAACTAAGGCAAGCATCGATCAGAAATTTTTTATCCTTATAAATCTATAAACAATTCACTAGTTCCACACACAATCCAATGATCACTAGACATTCACCACCTAACATAATTTGCTTGATCGAGATAAATTACACTAAGCAGAGGGAGTTTAAAGTTATTCAACCAAATCTATTAACAATGAATACAAAAAAACCCAAAAAATGATCAAATTAAGAAAATTAGGTGCCACTAAAAATATAAATCATTTAATAGAAAAAGAAATTTTTACAGTTAAGCAGAAGACTTCGACATTACAAAATTGAAACTCCCCCTTCCCCGACCACTCAAAGGCTTTACCCCTCCATGTGAAGGATAAAAGAGTTGAAAGGGGAAGAAGAGATCATAATGAAACAAAGAAAAAAATAAAAAATAAAATACATCGAAATTAAGGACTCTAATCCTATTGTATAACACATCTTGAACCTTGTTCAACAACTTTGAATGAAAGTGAACAATCATATTTATAGTCTTGAGGGGTGAAAAATTTTCCCTCGAGATTCAATACTCTGAAATTATGAGTTCAATTATCATAGTAAATAGTATAATATTATAAAGTTTTATTAATAAGAGTTATTTACCTATCTATTTTTAATGCTAAAAAAAATATCAGTGAATTGGACAATTTTGACAAAAGTTATGCCCGAATTACCGAGTAATACTTTTTTTCCTAAGGAGACTGCTCAACTCTTTCCACTTTGGAGCATGCAATGGATTCTTTAATGAGACGGTTTATTCATGAAACTTAATGTGGATATGAGTAGAGGGTTTATATTTCTATAATAGCTATAATAACTTAATTTGGATGTCTCTAAGAATAGATATGTCTCCATTACTGATGTGGGGTCCATTCTGTCACCCAACAAACTTTTTCCAATTGATGGATTTTTCTAGGACAATGGATTTCAAATTGGATATTGGTCCAAAAAAAAACTTGAATCCCATGAAAAATGAAACCTAAAAAATGAAATAACTCATTTTGGATAAAAATTGTAAATGATATGTCTGACATACAGAAGATCCATAAAACTGCTAAATTTCTAGAATTAACCAATTTTCACAATTAATATGAAAACCCACCAAAAATACAAAAATAATGAAAATAAGATAAAATTGATTAATGGTAAGGGATTAAATAATTTAAAATCATATTATTAATTATGAAAATATTATCTCTTTTAATTCCCCCATACTCAGCACTTGGAATCTTGGACAAATCAGCATCAAAATCAAATCAAAGCAAATTCAAAACACATGCTCATGATATCCAACAATTCTATACCAAGAAAAAAAAGATATAATGCCTCATAAATATCCATTATTACATGTTATAAAACTATACCATTAAATATATTTCCTCTTAATTTCTCCTCCCATGCACACAAGACACGTACCTCACATGAATTTTTTTCTCATCTCACAAATTTCAATTTTCAACAAGTCTTTTCTCCTCCAAACCCATGAAAGGGTAACCATAGGATTGATAAATTCTTAATTATCCACCCAATGTGTATCAAGGAAAAGTTTTTATCATGAGGAATTTTTAGGTTTGTTCTGTGGCTTCTGGTTGGTAGGATTTTGATGTGAAAAATTCTGAGGCCGAATATGGAGGGCTTGACTCTTTTTGAAGCAAAATTGAAAGATTCTAATTTTCAGTCAAGTATGGTATCCTACTCACCCAAATTAGTATAAAATCAACTAAATAAACTTTAAAACTCAAGGAATTTTCACACCATTCAGAATTTTAGTATAAAACATTTCAATCATCTCAAACATATTTTTTTTGGAAAGCTCCAGTAAAGAAACAACTTTCAATAAAATGATTATTTTCAGTAGAAAACACACATATTAAGCATTTGATTTTACACCCAAAAAATATTAGAAAAAAGGCCTTTAAAGACCACTAAAATTTGTGACTAAAGGCCTATAATGGCCACCTAGAGTCCACCAAGCAGCAGACCCTTTAGGCCTGTCGCTGTTGTCTATAGCATCCGCCATTTGGCGGATGCTATAGATAATATTAGTATTACCTATAGAGACTTCCAAATGGTGGTTGTGATAGATTAATTAAGCATGGTATATAGAGACTTCCAAATGGAGATCTCTATAGAACTTCTAAGAAGGACCTATAACAACCGATATATGGCGTCCACTATAGTTTTTTTTTTATTTTTTTTAAAAAATTCACAACAACATTAAAAAAATGTTATATTTTAAAAAAAAAATATTTCAAAATACCTAAAACCAAGATCATAAAAATATCTTTGCCTCATCATCTTCCAAGCTCTACACCCATCATCGAATAAAACTGCATCACAAAATTTAATAAAATAATTAGTATAGAAAAAAAAAATATTTCAACTAATAATTGAAATGCAATAAAAACCACATATTTGGTCGTTTCGTATAGACTACACATCTGATTGACATTCCATATACTCATACACATCAAAAATAACAATAAGACAGTTTTTCTGTGATTTCAAGTCATTTTGAGGTAGTTTTTATAGATCTTATTATTAAATGCACATTTTGGTATTTTATGACACTAAAATTCCGTTTTGTGGTCATCCCATGAAAAAAGTATCTCTGATTGACCTTACTTCTACTTTAACATTTCACAATTTACTATACGGTTTTTTTAGTATGATTTCACCGCATTCAGAGGTTGTTCGAATATTTTTGACCCCCAGGCACACCTTTTTAAAGGGCGTCAAACCTTTAAAAACCACATATTCAGTATTTTCGAGAAGACCTAAAATCTTATTAATGTGTCGTCTACTCGTATATATCAAGAATAATAATAAGATATATTTCTTATGATTTCAAATCATTCTGAGGTTGTTCTCTATATATCTGAACGTTAAACGCATGTTTTGGTGTTTTATGACATGAAAAGTGCATTTTCCATCATCCCAGAAAAAAAACCACCTATTTACATACCATCCTAAACTATTTTACATATCACTCTATAGTTGTTTTTGTTTTATTTCAGTGCATTTAGTGGTCGTTTGATTGGTTTTGACCCCCCACATTATTTTAAAGGGTGTAAAACCTTTAAAAACCCCATATTCTGTCATTCTGTGTAGACTGAACATCCGACTGATGTTCTGTATGCTCTTACACAACAAGAATAATAATAAGATAGTCTTCCTATGATTTCAAGTCATTCCAAGGTTTTTTGATATATAATTGACCGTTAAACACACATTTTCATGTTTTATGACACTAAAAGTGCATTTTCGGTCATCCCTGACAAACAACACCTCTGATTGATGTTTTTTCTTCTCAAACCATTTAAAATTCACTCTACGGTTGTTTTCATCTGATTTCATGGCATTAAGATGTCGTTCAGCTGATTTTAACCCCCAAACACACCTTTTTAAAGGGCATAGTATTCGATTATTCTGGGCAGATCGAACATCTGATTCACGTTTCATCTTCTCTTACACAACATGAATAATAATAAAATAGTCTTCCTATGATTTTAGGTCATTATAAGGTTGTTTGATATAGAATTGACTGTTGAATGCACATTTTGGTGTTTTATGACACTAAAAGTGCGTTTTCGGTCATCCCGGGCAAACGACATCCCCAATTGATGTTCTGTCTCATTGACTAATTTGAAATTCACTCTAAGTTTGTTTTCATATAATTTTATAGGGACGTTGTTTAGATGATTTTGACTCCCGAACACACCTTTTTAAAGGGCGTCCAACCTTTAAAAATTGCATATTTGGTCATTTCGGGCAGACCGCACATCCAATTGACGTTATGTTTTATTATACACCTCATGAATAATAATAAGACAATTTTATTGTGATTTCAGGTCATTATGAAGTTATTTGAAATGGAATTGACCATTAAACACATGTTTTGGTGTTTTATGACACTAAAAGTGCGTTTTCGGTCATCCCGAGAAAATAACATCTCAGATTGATGTTCCACCTACTCAACTAATTTAAAATTCACTCTATAGTTTTTTTCGTCTGATTTCACCACATTTGAAGGTCGTTCGAATATTTTTAACCCCTAGACACACCTTTTTAAAGGGCTTCAAACCTTTAGAAACCATATATTCGATAGTTCTGGGTAGACCACACGTCCAATTGACATTTCATATGCTCATACACATTAATAATAATAATAATATTTATTTCTTGTGATTTTAAGTCATTCTGAAGTTGTTTTCTATATATCTGAATGTTAAACGCATGTTTTTGTGTTTTATGACACTAAAAGTGTGTTTTCCATCATCCAGGACAAACGGAACCTCTGATTGACATACCGTCTACTTGACCATTTCAAAATTCACTCTACAGTCATCCTCGTCGTCTAATTTCAGTACATTCAGTGGTCATTTGGTTGGTTTTGACCCCTGCGTTCTCTTAAAGGGTGTAAAAACTTTAAAAACCGCATATTTGGTCATTCCGGGAAAACCGAATTTCCAATTGATGTTTCATATTCTATTACACAACATGAATAATAATAATATGGTCTTTCTATGATTTTAGGTCATTCCGAGGTTGTTTGATATGGAATTAACTGATAAACGCATGCTTTGGTGTTTTATGACACTAAAGGTGCGCTTTCAGTCATCCTGGGAAAATGGCATCTCTGATTGATGTTTTTTCAGCTTGAACCATTCAAAATTTACTCTATGGTTGTTATCATCTGATTTCAAAACATTCAAATGTCGTTCGACTAATTTTGACCCTCGGACGTAGCTTTTTAAAGGGCATAAAACCTTTAAAAACCGCATATTTAGTCATTTCAGGCATACCAAACGTCCGATTGACATTACGTCTACTATTACAAAACAAGAATAATAATAAAATAGTCTTCCTATGATTTCAGGTCATTCTGAAGTCGTTTGATATGTAATTGACCATTAAACACACGTTTTGGTGTTTTATGACATAAAGGTGCATTTTCCATCATCCTGGGCAAACAACATCTCCAATTGATGTTTTTTATGCTAGACCCATTCAAAATTCACTCTAAGGTTGTTTTCGTCTGATTTCATAGCATTTAGACATCATTTGGCTTATTTTGACCCCTTAAATGCACCTTTTTAAAGGGAGTCCAACCTTTAAAAACCGCATATTTGGTCATTCTGGGAAGACCGAACATTCGATTGACATTTTGTCTACTATTACAAAACAAGAATAATAATAAGACAGTCTTCCTATGATTTCAGGTCATTCCAAGGTCGTTTGATATGGAATTGATCATTAAACGCACATTTTGGTGTTTTATGAAACTAAAAGTGAGTTTTTAGTCATCCCAGGAAAATGACATCTACAATTGATATTCTATCTGCTTGAACAATTAAAAATTAACTCTATGATTGTTTCAATATAATTTCAAAGCATTCAGACATCGATTGGATGATTTTGACCCCCAGACACACCTTTTTATAGGGCGGTCCAACCTTTAAAAACTGTATATTCAGTTGTTTCGGGTAGACCACACCTCTGATTGAAGTTTCGTATGCTCATACACATCATGAATAATAATAATAAAGTTTTCCTATGATTTTAGTTCATTTTGAAGTCGTTTGATATGGAATTGGCTGTTAAACACATGTTTTGGTGTTTTATGACACTAAAAGTGCATTTTTGATCATTCCGGGAAAATAGCCTCTCGAATTGATGTTTTTTCTACCTAAACAATTTTAAATTCACTATACGGTTGTTGTAATATGATTTCATGGAATTTGGAGGTCATTCGACTGATTCCCCCCCCCCCCCCTGGACGCACCTTTTTAAAGGGCGTCCGACCTTTAAAAACTGCATATTTGGTCGTTTTGGGTAGACCGCACATACGATTGATGTTCCGTATACTCGTACATATCAAAAATAATAATAAGACAGTTTTCTTGTGATTTTAGGTCATTATGAAGTTGTTTGACGTGGAATTGACTATTAAATGCATGTTTTAGTGTTTTATGACACTAAAAGTACGTTTTCAGTCACCCTGGGAAAACAGAATCTCAGATTGATGTTCCATTTTCTAGACCAATTTACAATTCATTCTTTAGTTGTTGTCGTTTGATTTTACAGCATTCGAGGATCATTCGACTGGTTTTGACCCCCTAGATGCACCTTTTTAAAGGGCGTCAAACCTTTAAAAACCACATATTCAATAGTTCTGGGCAGACCACACATCCAATTGACATGTCGCCTACTCATACACATCAAGAATAATAATAAGATGATATTCCTATGATTTTAGGTCATTATGATATCGTTTGATATGAAATTGATTGTTAA
This sequence comes from Viscum album, assembly GCA_963277665.1. Lineage (NCBI taxonomy): Eukaryota > Viridiplantae > Streptophyta > Magnoliopsida > Santalales > Viscaceae > Viscum > Viscum album. The sequence goes on along the minus strand of OY728159.1, from coordinate 1,753,097,218 downwards.
ACGCACGTTTTGGTGTTTTATGACACTAAAAGTGTGTTTTCAATAATCCTGGGAAAATGGAATCTCAGATTGATGTTATTTATACTCAAAAAATTCAATATTAACTCTATGGTTGTGGTCGTCTAATTTCACAACATTCAGACATTGTTAGGCTGATTTTGACCCCTAGACACACCTTTTCAAAGGGAGTAAAACCTTTAAAAATCACATATTCAGTCATTCCGAACAGTATGAATGTCCGATTGACATTCTGTCTACTCTTACACAACAAGAATAATAATAAGATAGTCTTCCTATGATTTTAGGTCATTCTGAGGTTGTTTGATATGGAATTGACCATTAAACGCACATTTTGGTGTTTTATGACACTAAAAGTGCATTTTCAATCATCTCAGGAAAACAACATCTCATATTGATGTTCCGTCTACTCAAACAATTCACTGTTCACTCTATAGTTGTTTTCATCTAATTTCATGACATTAGACATCAGTCGACTGATTTTGACCCCCAGACGCACCTTTTTAAAGGGCATAAAACCATTAAAAACAATATATTCAATCATTTCGGGTAGAACGAATGTCCGATTGATGTTCTGTCTACTCTTACAAAAAAAATAATAATATGGTTTTACTATGATTTCAGGTCATTTTGAGGACAGTTGATATGGAATTGAATGTTAAACGCATGTTTTGGTGTTTTATGACACTAAAAGTGTGTTTTTGGTCATCCCAGACAAACAACATCTTAGATTGATGTTCTATCTACTCAACCAATTCACTATTCACTATACAGTTTTTTTTTCTGATTTGACATCATTAGGACATTGTTCGGCTGATTTTTACCCTTGGATGCACCTTTTTAAAGGGTATAAAACCTTTAAAAACCACATATTCGGTCATTCCAGGAAGACCGAACGTCCGATTGACATTCTGTTTGCTCTTACACAAAAAAAAACAACAATAATAATAATACAATATTATTATGATTTTATGTCATTTAGAGGTCAGTTGATATGGAATTGACCATTAAATGCACATTTTGGTGTTTAATGATACTAAAAGTTCATTTTTAGTCATTCCGGGCAAACAACATCTCAAATTGATGTTCTATTTACTCAACCAATTTTCTATTCACTCTACGATTATAGTATTCTTATTTAATGACATTTGGATGTTGTTTGGATGATTTTGACCCCCAAACACACCTTTTTAAAGGGCGTAAAACCTTTAAAAACAATATATTCAGTCATTCCGGGAAAACCAAACACCTGATTAAGGTTCCATCTTCTCTTACCCAACAAAAATAATAACAATATGGCCATACTATGATTTCATGTCTTTTCTAGGTCTTTTGATATGGAATTGACTGTTAAACCCACGTTTTGGTATTTTATGACACTAAAAGTGCGTTTTCAGTTATCCTGGGCAAACGACATCTCATATTGATCTTCCATCTACTCGACCAATTCAATATTAACTCTATGGTTCTTTTTGTATAATTTCACGACATTCGGGCATCGTTCGACTGTTTTTGACCCCCAAACGCACCTTTTTAAAGGGCGTAAAACCTTTAAAAACCACATATTCGGTCATTCTGGGCAGACCAAACATCCTATTGACATTCCATCAATTCTAACACAACACGAATAATAAAAAGATGGTATTACTATGATTTCAGATCATTCTGAGGTCTTTTGATATGGAATTGACCATAAAAGGCACGTTTTGGTGTTTTATGACACCAAATGTGTGTTTTCGGTCATCCTAGAAAAAAACCCTCAAATTGATGTTCCATCCACTCAACGATTCACTATTATCTCTATAGTTGTTTTCTTCTGATTTCACAACATTCAAACACCGTTCGAATGATTTTGACTCCTAGATGCACCTTTTTAAAGGGCGTAAAACCTTTTAAAACCACATATTCAGTCATTTTGGGCAGACCGAACGTCAGATTGATGTTATGTCTTCTCTTACAGAACATGAATAATAATAAGACTATATTCCTATGATTTCAAGTCATTCCAATGTGGTTTGATATGTAATTGATTGTTAAACGCACGTTTTGGTGTTTTATAACACCGAAAGTGAGTTTTTAGTCATCTCGGGAAAACAAAATCTCAGATTGATGTTCTATCTACTCAAAAAATTCACTATTCACTTTATGTTTTTTTGTTTAATTTCATGGCATTCAGACATCGTTTGTCTGATTTTGACCCCCGGATGCACCTTTGTAATGGGCATCCATCATTTTAAAACCACATATTCGGTCATTCCGAGAAGATCGAATGTCCGATTGACATTCTGTCCACTATTGAAAAACAATAATAATAATAATATGGTCTTCCTATGATTTTAGGTCATTCCATGTTTGTTTGATATGGAATTGACTGTTAAACGCACGTTTTGGTGTTTTATGACACTAAAAGTGCATTTTCAGTCATCCCAGGAAAACAGAATCTCAAATTGATGTTCTGTAGGCTTGACCAGTTCATTATTCACTCTACAATTGTTTTTGTCAGATTTCATGGCATTTAGACGTCATTCGACTGATTTTGAACCTCAGACGCACCTTTTTAAAGGGTGTCCAACCTTTAAAAACTGCATATTCAGTCATTTTGAGTAGACTGAACATTTGATTGATGTTCTATATGATCTTACACAACAAGAATAATAATAAGACAATATTCCTATGATTTCAGGTCATTCCAATGTCATTTGATATGGAATTGATCGTTTAATGTACGTTTTGGTGTTTTAAGACACTAAAAGTACATTTTCGGTCATCCCAGGAAAACGACATCTCCGATTGATGTTCTATATTATTGAACAATTCAAAATTCACTCTATGGTTTTCTCTTCTTCTGATTTTATAGAATCTAGATATCATTCAACTGATTTTGACCCCAAAATGCACCTTTTTAAAGGGCATCCAATCTTTAAAAACTTCTTATTCGGTCGTTCCAGGTAGACCACGCATCCAATTGAACTTTCGTCTACTTGTAAAATTCAAGAATAATAATAAGGTGGTTTCATGTGATTTCAGGTCATTTTGATGTTGTTTTCTATGAATCCTATTGTTAAACACACGTTTTTGTGTTTTATGACACTAAAATCATGTTTCGATTATCCCAAGAAAACAATATCTCTAATTGATGTTCCATATAATTGACCATTTCATAATTCACTCTACTATTGTTTTTGTATGATTTCATTACATTTGGAGGTCATTTGGATGTTTTTACCCCCAGGCACACGTTTTTAAAGGGCGTCAAACCTTTAAAAACCGCATATTCGGTAGTTTTGGGAAGACTGCATGTCCGATTGACGTCATGTCTACTCAAACACATCAATAATAATAATAATAATAATGTGGTTTTCCTATGATTTCAACTCATTATGTGGTCATTTTCTATATATCTGACCATTAAACACATGTTTTGGTTTTTTATGACACTAAAATATGTTTTCTATTATCCCAGGAAAACGACATCTTTGATTAACATTCTGTCTGCTTGACCATTTCACAATTCATGGCATCTGTAGAAGATTCAAGGTCATTCCCTTAATTGTGAATATTTCTTGATAAAAAGGAGTGTTGTGTGTGTGAGGGATAAAAACCACCATACACTAGGATCATAATAATCTTTCTTGGAGGTGAAACTTGTTAACAAACATGTTGTGTTCTTTTTATTTTTTCTTTATTATGATTTAAAGAGAGAAATGATGAATAAGCATGAGAGAGGTTGGGATTTGAAAGAAAAAATCTATCAACACTGATTCACCCCTGGTGTTAACTGCATCCTAAGTGATCATATCAATTCTAACAATATCCAAACTCCCTATGCTACCTAGTTGCATAAGAAAAACATGTAAATGAATATAAAAATCATGAGGTAGATTTTCAGGTTTTTAGATTTAGGTGTACTGATAGTTATGCTTGATCCAATAATTGGCATCAAATGTAGAGATGACAATTTTAAACTTTGTAGAACACAACACGAGTTAAATGGGTTTGGGTCAATCATAAATGGATTTAGATTGTAATTGGGTTGGATAATTTGGCATATGAATAATATTCAGATTAGATTCAGGTTGACCATTCTTTACCCATCTAATATTTTGTCATGATATAGTAAGTTATACATTTAAAGTTAAATGGGTTTACAATAGAGTCAAACTAATATGTAAACCCAAATTATTACCTTTAATCAAAAAAAAAAATCTACCAAATCCAATATTAAGCATTAAACCCAATTCTATAAGCAAGAAAAAATGAATGAAGAATAGGGTGATGTTCAATTCCGGTATGCCACACACTATACTGATTAAATAAAAATTTGAAGTGATACAAGAAGAAACACACCTGTTTCTTGTTTCGTAGAAAATCAACAGATCCAAGTCCTCCAACTTCAATACTTGAAAGTGTCACCTGAAATGATAGATACAAGTTGCACACCATCATTTTTCCAATGAAAACCCCAAAATAACCCCTCCCCCTTCCAACCTTCACACCCAAAATTTAAGGACATTCCAAACTTACAAGAAAATAAATATTGCACTTGATTTATTACTTTGCTGCTATGTCATCAAAAGTGGAAGAGGTACCCTTTTCAACTCTATAAAATATGAATCCAGAACAGACACGAATTATGAAACAAAACCAAGTAGAGTCATTTACCAATAGATCAACTCACATAACTTGTTCGAGAACTTCAGGTGCATTCTCACAAGTCAGAATAAGTAACCAGTGTGGACGAAGCCCCCGACGAGCCCATAGTTTTTATTTGTATGCATACAATAAGAAATGAATAAATTATAATAATGAAACAAGGAATTATAGATATGGTATAAACTATTATAAATAAAATAAAATTCATATCATGACAACTGCATGTACTAGTTTTCAATTGAAACCATGGCGCAAGGAAAAATGCTTCAAAACAAGACCAACTAATTGGATCATTAGAGACACCATGAAACTTCATGAAACATAGTTTTTTAAGATTAGGTTCTATTATAGAGTAACATAAAAATATATAAAATTAAACAAATAAATAATGTAACACCAAAACTAAAAAAATGAAATAAAGAGATAAAATTTCACGCCATTTTTTTAAAAAAAAACACCAAAACCTATAGGATATGTTTGGGTTCACATTAAAACCTCTCAATTTACATTACTATTAATTTTTTACCTTAATAAAAAATATATATAAGATCATGAAGATTCTATATTTAAAAGACTATAAGCACGATGTGTCAGAATAAGCATTACAGGTCTAGATAAATTAAAATTCAAAGAAAAGGTTCTAAAAAGTAAGAATTGAGATAAAGCTACTATTTCAACTCATGTTCTCATTTTTTCATTCAAAACATGACATTGTTTATTTTTATATAACTACATTGAAAAACTTGATCATGATACATGAGATAGATAAATTCCACCACCTCAAAAATAGATTATTTGAAAAAGAAAATATTCACTCTGACAATGAAGTAAAAAATTGTAATTAGGTAAACCACTACCATAACCAAAACATTAGATGAGGGAGGGAGAAAGAGATGAAATTTATTGAGGTCAGCATAAAAAATAGAGGGTTACATAATTCTTTATACACATAAATTCATACAGTGGCCCTTCAGTTTAAAGAAATGCTCATTGCTAGTAAAGGCCTTCAAAATGAAAAACCATTCTACAAGAAATAACATTATTGAGAATTTTTATATAGGAAGAATACATAAAATTAACATATAATTAAGAATGGTTAAACTTTATAAGCACGAAAAAGATAAAGACATCTTCAAAAACCTTGTTCTCTGACAATGTGATTTCATCCTTCAATACTTTACCACTATGAATCAATAATTTCTACCCACAAGGATAGTTGTCTTTTCATTGTACATTTTCAATATTTTTCTTAATTTCCATAATTTAAATAAGAAAATTTGAATTCATCACTTCATAATAATCATAAAATAATCCATCATGCATTACAAGTTTCTTTCAACATACTGTATCACATACATGAATTCAAAATATGGCATGAAAGACAAAATGAAACCCACAGATTTAGATAAGCAATGATGGTAAACATAAGATTGAACTAACTAGTAAAGGTCATGCACAAAACAACACATCCACAACAATCACCTCAATCTAAGCCATTAAAAAAGTTGAAACATGAAAACATGACTAAATAAGCATTTTCAAAATTATTGGAAAAGGATTTCATATAAATGTTTTCAATTTTTAAAATTGTAAAATACTAAATCAATGAACAACTCACCTAGAGACTGCGGGTAAAATAAAATTCTTAATTATGTTAAATAAAGTCCAAATCATGTATGTGATACAGTATGAAGGGACAAATCATGTATATGATGCAAATAAATCCCAATTCATACACCTTCCACAAACATCAAATGATATACTGGAAGCAAAAATATGTATATTGGATGATTATGAGAGTATAGAGAGCTAATGGACTTGTGGAAAGATGAATTACCCATTTAATAATCACATAATGTTCAAATTGAAAACATAATATTGAATTGGAATTTGAAAAAATCACATGGAGGGGACTCACTACGGGTAAAGGGGGCCAACGGGATTGGGGATGCACAAAAGGGGGCTTGACTATGGGGGATCGATGGGGGCGGGGGGCTTTGACGGCGGGGCTTGACAAAGGGATCTAGACGGGGTTAGGAGGGCTCGACGGTGGGGTATTATCATGGTGGAAGGGATCAATAGGGGGAGAGGGGATCGAAGGACGTGGGAGGGATCTATGGCGGGGCGCAATAGGGCTGTTCAACAGTGGCGGCATGGGGGACAGCGCCGTGTGGAGGCAGGGTCATGGGAGGGTGAACGAAACGGGGTCGCAGGAGGAGGAGGGCTGGGGTTGGGGAGCAAGGTCACGAGGGGAGAAAATTTTAGGTTGGGGGTTAAATAATACAAAAACCTCCATTTGGCATTCAACCAAATCAACCCCTCATGAATACTAAATTTTCTAGCAGTGAAATTTGCACCAAATGTGGTAGCACAACACAAGACAACTTCCCTCACACTTAAGTTAAAATAGATCATGTAATTTCACTTCAAGAGTAGGATGGATAGGGAAAATTTTCTTGTAATGTAGCCAACCTAATAGGTATTTCATGGATTCTAATGGATTCAAGGATTAAATGCACAAGGTGGACTAGAATGAAAAATATTCTCTTAAAAAGGGTATTTAAAACCAAATAAATGGATTAATCATTTAAAACATCAGTACCTCAAACCCTCAAGTTTTTATAGGAATAAATCAAATTTTGGTTAAATAAAGCATGTTTTTGTTCTCTCAAGAAGTGAGGTTAATGAAAAAAATATATGACAAAAAAGGTTCAGAAGCCTCACGAGAATGTAATTTCAAATATAAAGATAGTGAGATATGGCATGAGATTCAAAAAATCATAGCACTTTTCATGAAATTACCAAAGAAATGAACTTGAAACAAATTCATTTTCAACATTTATTTAAGATCAGTTTCATGGAATAAATTGTTTCACTTATTAGTATGAGTTTTAAAAATGGGAATGATAATAATTTTAGCTCAAAAGTTAAAAAAAAAATGAAAAATAAACACACAAAAATTTGAAAAACACACCTTTTGTTTTTTTGAAAAATAAACAACAAATGAAAATCCTAAAAATCAAATTTTTCCTCCACACACTCAAATGGTGAAATTTACTTAATGAATTCAAATTAATTTAACATGTATGTATATTTTTGATCGAATCAAAACAAGTAAGAAAGTGTAAAGGAGAGGTACAACCTGACTTATTGGCAGTGCAACATTGAGTCAAGATACTAAGTGTTTCTCAATGAAAAAATAAAAACAAAATTATATAAGATAACACAATAAATTCATTAAAAGAAAATAAAAATAAAAATAGAATAATAAAAGAAGGATAGATATTAGTTTAATCCCCTAAGTGGACCCTGGGTTTTGACTACCTCCATATGGGAAGTTCCAGTTGGTTATCCCCAATCTGATGGTGGGTGGAGTTTTTTTGAGATAAACCAATAGAACTTACTCTTTACATATTTCACTTATTCCTTTTTTTGAGGAATTCATGGGTATAATACACCAAATCCACCCCTAGGAAAATAAGATAAAACTTTCTTGGTGGGTGTAGGATAAATAATGAGTCCTTATCTTTCTTGGATTCTACTTACACAACTTATTCTTCATTATTCAGTGATTTATCAAGGTATGATGCATCAATGGAATAATCACAGGAAATGTCAGAGTGTAATTCTATTTGAAAAAAATTAAATCCTGAATAATCAATATAAAATTATTCCCTTTCAATGTAAGAATCTTGTATCTCTTTTTATTCTGTAAAATCCACTTAGATCTCCACTTGAACTTCCTCTAATAAATGATCAACATGTTTGGGAATCTCCATATGTTTCTCTTCAAGTTCATCAACCCATTCATCATAATCTTCCAAGGAAAAACAATATTTAGTATATTCTGAAAATTTAAAACAAGGGGAAGTATTACTAAATTCATCTTCTATAAAATCATAATGAAAAGAGTTTATAAAAATATTATCTCCCTTAAGTGGCTCGACTTCAATTGATTCTTTAGTGGAAACTGAATCTTGGTGTTGAGTGGTAGTAGATGGAGGCATGTAGTCTAGCTCCTTTATTTGAATGATGATTGGGGAAATCACTTCCACCACTGGTTTGGATTCTGGTTCAGGTTGAGATCCATCATCCAATGTAACTTCCTCCTTGAAATTCAATATTTGATAGTTAGTTTTGACTTTATTAACCATGTCCATCAGTTCTTGAACTGAGATACCTTTGACATGGCCATTCAACATTTTCTTGGCCAAAACAGTGAGTTTGTCAACCTTTTGTAATAGGGTCATCTCATCATTATCTACCATTTATCCCTGAACCTCTGAGTTATCAATCAAAGAAGAATAATTTTAGTTGGAATACATAATGGATTTTTTTTAGTTTTTTTTAAATTAAATCAAATAAAATATTTAAAAAATTTCAGAATTAAATTGTTGGCACAACCTCTCTGACAACGGGGCCGAGTTTTGACATGTTCCTGTCATGGGGCCTGGATTTTTTTTCCTAAGTTAAAATGAAGTAAAGTGGGTAACCTAGGTTTTCTCCATAGGGGAGTGTATAATAATCAATATGTCACCTTAAAATTTAATAAATAAGTGATATTGTTTTTGAAATTCTTTGTTTTTGAGAAGAATGAAAGTAATTAAAATAAAGTTTGAACACTAATGGATGAAGAGAGTTATGGGGTCAGGATAGGTTCACCTTTTGCAATGTAATCATATTCATGAAAATAATTACCCCTATATTACTATTTAATGATAAATTAAAGACTCCTTAATTGAGTTATCAATCACCTTTGGTTGAAGAAAGCAATAGAACCCACTCCTATGTGCATGAAAGTTCATAAAAAATTCCCAAACAACTAAGGCAAGTCCTGATTGAGAATTATTGATCCTTATAAATCTAGAAATAATTAAATAGTTCTACACTTGTTCCAACGATCATTATATATTCACCACCTAACATAATCTGCTCGATCGAGACAATTTGCACTAGGCGGAGGGAGTTTAAAGTTCTTCAACCAAATCTATTAACAATGAATACGCCAAAACCCAAAACAAGATCACATTAAAAAAATTTAGAGCCATTAAAAATAGAAATAATTCAATATAAAAATATATTTTTACATTAAATCACAAGACTCTGACATTAAAAAAGTGAAACTCCCCTTTCCCTGATCACTCAAAGGCTTTACCCCTCCATGTGAAGGATAAGAGAGTTAAAAGGGGAATAAGTGAGCATAATGAACCTAAGAAAAAAAGAAAAGATAAAATACATAAAAATTCAAGACTCCAATCCCCTAGAACATTCCCTCTTTTACCTCCTTTAATAACTTTGAATGAAAGAGAACAATCATATTTATAGGCTTGAGGGGTGGAAAATTTTCCATCCAGATTCAATCCTCTAAAATTTTGAGTTTGATTATCATAGTAAATGGATGAATATTGGGAAGGTTTCTTCATAAGAGTTATTACAATATATCTTATTAATGTTTCCACAAAATCTCATCATATTTGGAAAAGTTTAAAAAAATTTATAACTGAATTATATAGGAATACTTTTTATTCTTGAGGAGACTGCTCAACTCCCTCCACTTTAGTGCATGAAATGAATGCTTTAATGTGAAAATTTCTTGATGAAATTTAATGAGGATATGAGGAGATCAGTTATATTTATACTAAATCTTGAATAACTTTATTGGGATGTCTCTATACTGAGATATGTCTCCATTACTGAGGTGGGGGTCCATTCTTTCATCCATCAAACTTTTTCTATTTGATGGATTTTTGCAAGCTAGTGGATTTCAAATTGGATATTGGTCCATAAAAAAACTTGAATCCCAAAAAAAAAATGAAACCTAAAAAAATAATCACTCAATTTGGATAATTTTTTTTAAAATATATGTCCAAAATTAAGAATATCCATAAAACTTCTAAATTTCCAGAATTAACCGATTTTCACAGTTAATCCCAAAACTCACCAAAAATACTAAAATAATGAAAATAATCTAAAATTGATTAAATTTAAGGGATTAAATCATTGAAAATAATATGATTAATTATGAAAGTATTAGCTCTATTAATTCTCCCACCCTTATCACTTGGAATCCTGGATAAGTCAGCATCAAAATTAAATCAAAGAAAATTCAAAACATATGCTCATGAGATCCACCAATTCTATACCAAGAAACAAAAGATATCATACCTAATCAAAAAGAATTATTAAAATTTATAAAACTATACCATTCAATATATTTCCTCTTCATTTCTCCTCCCATTCACACAAGGCACCTACCTCAGATTAATTTTCTCTCATCTCATAAACTTCAATTTTCAATAAGGGTTTTCTCCTCCAAACTCATGAAAAGGGTCACCAAAGGATTCATAAATTCCTAATTATCCACCCGATGTGAGTAAATAACATATTTTTATCATGAGTAATTTTTAGGTTTTTTCTGTGGATTCTGGTTGGTAGGATTTTGATGTTAAAAATTTTGAGCCCGAATGAGGAGGGCTTGGCTCTTTTTGAAGCAAAATTGCCAAATTCTAATTTTCACTCAAGTATGGATTCTCCTCACTACCCTTAGTAGAAAATAAGCTCCATAATCTTGAAAACTCAAGGAAATTTCACACCATTCATAATTTCAATAGAAAAAATTTCAATCATCTCAAACATAATTTTTCTTGAAAGCTCCAGACAGGCATGACTTTCATCCTCCATTAGAAGCTCCAGAAAGACACAACTTTCTTATCATGAAAGATACAAAAAAGGAACAACTTTCAATAAAATTATTTTTTTCAGAATCAAACACATCTCTTAATAATTATATTTTTCACCCAAAATTTCACCAAATGTGGTAGCACAACACAAGACAGGTCACCCCACACTTATGTTGAACTAGATCATGAAATTTTATTTCAAGAGAAGGTTGGATAGGTAAAATTGTCTTGTAATGTGGATAAAATAACATGAAGTTCATGGATTATAAGAGATACAATGATTAAATGTATAAGGTATTATATAATGAAAAGGATTCTCTTGAAAAAGGGCTTTAAAACCAAAGAAATACCTCAATCATTTAAAACACAAGTATCTCAAATCCTCAAGTTTTGATAAGAATAAATCAAATTATTGTTAAAGAAATCCTAGTTTGGTTCTCTCAATAAGTTAGTTGAATGAAAAAAATATGACAAAAATGGGTCAAAAGCCTCATGAGAATGTAATTTCAAATATAAAGATAGTGATATGTGGCATGGGATTAAAAAATGTAAGGACTTTTCATGAAATTCCCAAAGAATTGAACTTGAAACAAAGTCATTTATACATTAATTTAAGCTTAGTTTCATGAAATAAATTGTTTTAGTCATTATTATGGGTTTCAAAAATGAAAATGATAATAATTTATGCTCAAAAGTTTCAAAAACACACAAAAAATAAAAAAGAAACACACAAAAATTTGAAAAAACACTTTTTTTTTGTTTTTTGAAAAACAAAAAACAAATGAAAATCCTAAAAATCAATGTTTCCCTCCCCTATAATTAAATATTTAAAAGTAATTGACGCATTCAAAAGGATTTAACATGTAAGTATATTTTTTATTGAATCACAACAAGTAAAAAAGTATAATGGAGAGGTACAACCTAACTTATTGATAGCGCAACATTGAGTTAAGCTCTTAAGTGTTTCTCTATAAAAACCTACAAAAACAGTGGATAATATAATATAATAAATTCATTAAAATAAAATAAAAACATAAATAGAATGAGAAAAGAAAGATAAATCTTGGTTTAATCCCCCAAGTGGGCCCTGGGTTTTGACTGCCTCTAGATGGGCAGTTTCAGTTGGTTATAACCAATCTAATATTGGGTGTATTTTTTTGAGATAAACCAATAGAACTACCTCTTTACATATTTCACTTCTTCCTTTTTTTTGAGGACACCATTGGTATAGTACACCAAATACATCCCTAGGACAATAAGATACAACTTTATTGGTGGGTGTATGGAAAATAATGAGTCCTATTTCTTGGTTTTCAATTGCATAACTTCTTCTTTATTCTCTAGTGATTTATCAAGGTATGATGTATCAATGGAATAATCAAAGGGAATGTAAGAGTTTAATTATATTTGAAAAAATTAAAGTATGAAGAATCAATATTTAATTCTTCCCTTTCAAAGTAATCATCTTGAATCTCCTTTTCTTCAAGAAAAGACACTTGGATCCTCCCTTGAATTTCCTCTAATAAATGATCAACATGTTTGGGAAGCTCCATATATTCCTCTTCAAGTGTATCAACCCATTCATCATATTATTCCAAGGAAAAAAAATATTTAGTAGATTTTGAAAATTTAAAATAAGGGGAAGTAGTACTCAATTAATCTTATATAAAATCATAATGAATAGAGTTTAGAAAAATATTATCTCCCTTAAGTGGATCAACATCAATTGATTATTTAGTAGAAACTACCTCTTGGAGTTGAGTGGTAGTAGATAGAGGTGGGTAGGCAGGCTTCTCTATTTGAAAGATTATTAGAGAAATCACTTCCACCACTATTTTGGATTTTGGTTTAGGTTGAGGTACCTCATCCAATGTAATTTCCTCCTTACACTTCAATCTTTGATAGTCGATTTTTACTTGATTAACCATGTCCATCACTTATTAAAGTGATATACCTATGACATGGCCATTTAACACTTGTTTGTCTAATACAGTGAGTTTATCAACCTTTTTTAATAGGTTAATCTCATCATCATATACCATTTATCCTTGAACCTATGAGTTATAAATCCAAGAAGAATAATTGTAGTTGTCATACATCATGGATTTTTTTAGTTTTTTTTAAATTAAAGAAAAGAAAATATTTCCAAAATATCAGAATTAGATTGTTAGCATAGCCTCCCTGGAAATGATGACAAGTTTTTACATGTTCATGTCATGGGGTGTGAAAAAAATAACTTTTTCCTAAGTTAAAATGTAGTAAAATGGGTAAAATAGGTTGTATCTAGAGAATAGCACACAATATCACCTTAAAAATTGAGAAATAAGTGATATTGGTTTTGAAATTGTTTGTTTTTGAAAAGAACAAAAGTAATTAAAATAAATTTTGAACACTAATGGATGAAGAGAGTGATGGGGTCAGTATAGGTTCACCTTTTAATGTCATCATGGTTATGAAAAAAATTCCCCCTCTCTTTCCATTGAATGATAAATGAAATACTCCTTGATCAAGTTATCAATCACCTTTGGTTGAAGAAATAAATAGAACCCACTCCTATGTTCATGAAAGTTCATAAACAATTCCCAAAAAATAAAGGCAAGTCTTAATCAATAATTGTTGATCCTTATAAATATAGAAATGATTCACTAGTTCCACACACGTTCCAATTATGGCTAGACGTTCACCACCTAACATAATCTGCTTGATCGAGACAAATTGCACTAGGAATAAGGAGTTTAAAGTTATTCAACCAAAGCTATTAATAATGAATACACCAAAAACCCAAAACATGATCAAATTAATAAAATTGAAATCCAATAAAAATTTAAATAATTCAATAGAAAAAGAGAGTTTTACATTTAACCACAAGACACCAACATTACAAAAGTGAAACTCCTCCTTCCCCGATCACTAAAAGGATTTACCCATCCATGTGAAGAATAAGAGAGTTTAAAGGGGAGGAAAAGAGCATAATGAAACTAAGAAAAAATAAAAGATAAAATACACATCAATTCAAGACTCCAATCCACCAACACATACCCTATTTCACCTTCTTCAACAACTTTTAATGAAAGTGAACACCCATATTTACAGTCTTGAGGAGTGGAAAATTTTCCCTCTAGATTCAATCCTCTAAAAGATTTAGTTCAATGATCATAGTAAATGGAAAAATATCAGTAATTTTTCTTCATAATAGTTGTTACACTCTCTATTTTTCATGATCCCATAAAATCTCATCATATTTGGATGAGTTTCAAAAAAGTTATACCCAAATTACTGATGAATACTTTTTCTACTTGAGGATACTGCTCAACTCCTTCCACTTTGGCGCATGAAATAGATGATTTAATGAGACAATTTATTCATTAAATTTAATATTGATATGAATATAGGGGTACTATTTCTAATATATATGTAATCACTTAATTTGTATGTCTCTAAGATGATATATGCCTCCATTACTGAGGTGGGGTCCATTCTGTTAGCCAACAAACGTTTTCCACGTGAAGGATTTTCTAGGCTAGTGGATTTAGAATTAGATATTAGTCTAAAAGAAACTTTAATCCCACAAGAAAATTAATCCTAAAAAAGAAATTAATCAATTTGGATCAAAATTTTAAAAGATATGTCCGAAATATAGAAGATCTATAAAACAACTAAATTTCCAGAATTAACCAATTTTCACAATTAAGCCCAAAAATCACCAAAAATAATAAAATAATGAAAATCATATAAAATTGATTAATTTTAAGGGATTAAATAATTGAAAATCATATGATGAATTATGAAAATATTATCTCTATTAGTCGTATAAAAACTTTTTCCTATAAATACTCTAACTATCGCTTGAGATCATAGAGCTCAGTAGGTGCCATCCTGTATGGAGGAATGGAAACTTGAGATACTCTTGGAATGAGATCAATAATTAACTATACCTATATATTAGGAGGTAATCCAAAAAAATAATTGGGAAATATATCCCTAAAATGACCTACTATCAGAGGGAATTCATCCTAAAATATACCCCAATCCACCATGAAAAGATTAGAAATCTAGGCAGTCACCCCACCTATCCCATGTTTATCTGGTCTAACTCTTCTAGATTGTACATCCCACTCACCCTTGTGTAGATAACTGCTACCCTATAGTGATGTAAAAGACACATTGCAGAGATAGTAGTCTACAAAGGCATGATATGGAACCAACAAATCCATCATAATAATGACATATAAGCCTATCATCTCAAGAAAAAAGAGGTACCACAAGAAAGGGTAACTATCTACCTTAAGGGGACAATCCCTACATTAATGTATACCCTCTGACCATACTCCCAACGGTGTATCCAGGGTCATTAAACCAGAGTAACACTTTATTTCTAGCCTGATACTTTCAACGATAGATAATGAGATGAAGGAATATGAAGCACATGTATCAAATAAAGTAGATAATACAATTGATGCTATTAGAATAGTACCTCATACTATAGATATTACTACATCCTGATCCTTAGGTATCAGCTATAGTGCATGCAACTGACCTGATCCATGAACCTATGCAACAGTTGGAATACCTCGATCAAAACCACTCTGCTGGCACTGCTAGTAATATGAAGTTTGGCTATTACGGACAGAAACTTCTCCTCAACAAGTTCTGCTGGTGCTACTCCAACTTCCCACCTAACGTGGTGTAAAATAACCTACCACTGAATGTGGATATGGTGTGGAAACTCTTCCACTATAAGATGATGGAAAGATCTAAAAAAAATCTTTGGAGATTCCCCATATGGTCGAAAGTCCAACACTCCAAAGGGTCCCTATCACATTGAGGATTCAGATTCCCCCATTGTCCACAGTGATGACACACCATAGTGCTACCAGTATGAGTACTCTGCCTGCCACTTCCCTGATGAAAATACTTGAGGGATCACTTCTTTCTACCAAAATAAGTACTGACCTACCGTGACATTGATCCTATATAACCAGTATTATCACCGTCCCTCAGGTTTCACTTAGTGATAAGAGCCTGAATGACTATTTCAGAGAAGATAGGTAGGTGAAATACATTCACCTAAGTATGAATGGCATACTGAAGACCATCCTTGAAGCGTCTATCATGAAAAATATCATCACCATCTATAAGTGTTGAAAAGTGATATAACTAAGTGAAACATACTAAATATTACATAAATGACATAGAACCTTGCTCGAGATTCATGAAATATCTAGCTCGGTCAGCTCTCAATATCTAAGGAAAGAACTGATCATATAAGGTATTCTGGAAATCGTCCCATAACATGTCCTGATGGTGACTAGCCTGAGTAATCACATCCCACCCGTTCTTGTATGAATTGTGCAACATGTACATAGTAAGCTTGACCCTCCGATCTGGATGCATCTCTAGATGCTTAAAGATAGAAAAGATGAACTCTAGACAAGAATCAACAGCCTATGAACCACTATCCCCTAAGAATGTGGGAGGATGCTGATGTTGGAACTCGCAGGTCAGATCATCCATCTTAGGTGCAGGTCATGGAGAACCTTTCATAAAATACACCAAACATAGGAAAATAACAAAAAGATAAGCATCGGTGCCTAGATCAGGTACAAAATTCGGTGCCTCTAGTGTCACTCTTGGTGGTAAGACTGGAATCTCAAGGTCTACCACATTTGAAGCATGGTCATCGCTACCCTTTTGGTACATAACACAAGGAATTCATGGTGGCATTGGTCAATTAATTACAAGTACATGCCTCATAAAAATCTTTGAATCATACAAATAGAAATAAAAAAAACTGAATATAAGGAAGGATCACTACCCCTAGCATACTACCCCAAATACTCGCTTAGAAGGCTAAATATTGATAAGTGATCTTGTTTAAATTATAGGGGTTCAGTATATGAAGGGTTAACTATACCTTACTTCTTTATTTACTGGAAACCATTTCATTTCACATATCCAGTTTCAATTTTATAGTTTCATTTGATCATTTTCATATCACAAGGTTCATTTAAAATGGATCACCAATTCTAGTGAATCAGATCTCATACACCTTATCACTAAAATTAGAACACATTTAATTATATTCCTATGGATTAACTTGGTAAATTATTTATTCCAAACCATGAGGGCTCATACACCTCATGAATTGAAACTAGTAATCACTCAATCGCAGTGAAAAAGTAGCATAAGAACATATATATAACAAGGATCACTCAACAATCATAGGCATATCAAGAAAATGATCCAGTGAAATGCACCTATATGGTATGGCATATTCATGACATTTGAATTCTAGGTGCCTATGATGATGCATGTAACAATGCCCCTTTCCCTCATATCATCGGATCAAGGATGAAATGAAACCTCAATCAGAATAATAATAATAACCATAACACATCATGTGTGTCACCCTGTCACGAACCAAGTTAGGTCTCCATCCGAACCGACACCCGACCCAGCCCGCGGCAAGTCCCGAAGGGCGTTCCTGATCCCCACGAGCTGGCACAAGTTCCCAGGTATTAAAATAAACTTTGGGAACGATTTACCCGAGTAAACAAATATAAAGTAGCCAACAAAATAAACCAAACAAAAGTAAAATTTGCAGCCAAACAAGTCTTTAACCAAAAACAGGTTTTTGAGTCACATGTAAAGCCAACACCCAAACAATACTAAAAGTAAAGTGACCAAAAAACAACCTAATAACTGTCGCCCGACATGAGGACACCACCCTCAAGCCACCACCACAACGCCACGTAAAGAGTCCCGCTAACAACCTGATCCACTGCTCCCAAATGCTGGACCCTTACCTGTATCAGACGTAAACAAACCTACTTACACCCAAGGGTGTAAGTAGGGTGTGAGAAATCACCCAGTAGGATATCACCAAGAAAATATTCCACCCAAAATTATTAAAATACAATACATTATCATTGATATATAAAAGAAATCAATAAATGCTTAACCACGTTAGTGAAAACGGTTTTCATAAAAGCTACTTTAAAGAAACACAGTTTAAAGCAGACACATGTTTGGTTAGTAAATCAAGTGACATATCATGTATCATTTATGTGCGCAAAGTAACTGGTAGCACCAAAGGATGGGAGAGGCTATATGGGAACTAGAAACAGGTGGGACCCTAGAACGTCGTGTCTCGGTGAAACGTGGCTTAGAAGGCCACGACCCTCAGATAACGTGGCTTAGAAGGCCACGACCCTCATAAAATGTGTCTTAGAAGGCCACGACCCTCAGTCATCATATGTTTAGTTAGTGTTGCAATTGTAAATCCTACCAGTGAAACCGGGCCGAGTCATCTCCGGAACACTAGCTCACTAGTCCTAGTCCCCCAACCTAATACCCCAGGCTTCCCTCCTTGTGATCACCTAAATTCAAAGTTCACATAACATGTCACCAACACACTGATATCCTTTTTGGAAACCACACACACACCAAAACGTTTTAAAACTCAAACTACACTACTTACGTATTAAATTAAACTAGATACATAACTCAACTAAATCAATTTGAAAATTTATTAAACAATTTCAAAAATGTCACAAAAGTTTTTGAAGGACAAAAAGTCAATCCAAACCCATTTTTAAAATAAAACATATTCTGACACACACCAAAATATAAACCACATCATCTGCACTTCCTAACTCACACACTGCATAGTTTACAAACAATAATAAACAGTCCAAAGTGAGTTTTCACAATAAAATTCACCAGAATCACTTAAACACAACTATAACTAAATAAATGCACAATAAAACTCAGTCAAAGACAATTCCACAGTATGTAAACAAATAGTAAAAAGCACTAAATTAATTAGGTAATCAAGAAAATGATTGTAAATTAATACTCGTGTGCGGAACCACCTACCAACGTGTCGCAAGCTTCGCACAATTGGTGCGCAAAAGCCACCACACCTAATGCACCTCAAACAAAATCAAATTCACCCTAAAACAAGGCATAACACAAAAACATTATAATTGAATCAAACTCAAACTAAATTCTATTTTCAACATCACCAAAAATGAAAGAATGAAAAACTGGTGTATTCCGCACCTACGACGAGGGCTTAGGAAGATCGGTCAAAGGTTGATGAAGGCTATCCGGAGGGGGAAAAGTAGTACAAGGCTTTGGCTGGCCAAGTGGGAGGAGGGTTTTGCGGCTATCCAAAAGGGAAGGAGGAGTAGCGAAGTGGTTCAGACAAGCAGGTGGATATCAGGGGGTGCGGCTTCGGCTGGGTAACGGATGGGGTGAGAAGAATCCGGCCGAGGGTGTGGGAGGTAGAGGGAAGAGGTAAGGCGCAACAAAGGAGGCCAATGGCTTGGGCAGAGCGGGTGTGCGTGAGGTAGCAAGGGAGAGGGCATCGCCCGGTGTAGTTTGCTGGGCGCGTGGCAGTGAGGTGGGAGAGGATGGTACGACATGGTCGCTGGACATAAGAGAAGAGGGAGGTTCGCCGGTGCAGGATCCGATCGAGCAGGTGGTGCGGGGGCCGGTCCGACGAGAGGAGGAAACCAGGTGCATCTGCTAGGGTTCATGTATATTAGGTAAGGGGCGGATGAACATTATTGCAATATGGAGAGAGAAAAAAATAGGGAGAGAAAAAAAGAATAAAAATCAATAGAAAATGATAGGATAAAAAAAAGATAAATAAATGAATGAAAAAAGAAGAAGAAATAAGAACCCAAATAATAATAATAATAATAATTATTAAAACAATAAAATAAAATAAAAATAATAAGTAAATTTGATAATTTATATTAATAAAGGGATTATCCATAATAAAAATACTATCTATGTATAAAGAATACGTGCTTAAATGTTAATAATAAAAGGGTACGCCCGCGCACCGGGCATGCCACATGGCATCGCCCGTGCCCTGCCCGTGCGTCGGGCTTTTCCAAGACAAGGATCATTTACCAGCACAAAAGGTGCACCACACGTATTGGGCACAACTTCATTTATCAGTGCGAAAAGCGCATGACTCAAACCGTCCTTGACCCACATTCCAGAAAGAAATCATTAAAATGTCAAATAAAATTATGAGAGAAAAATAAAAATTAAAAACATACCTCAATACGAAGCCCAGGTGTGACACACCCAATGGTGAAATGATATCAACTATAATAGAAAAAAAACAAAAAACATAATTTAGGAAACTCATCGTTTACCCCAAACATGGGTTAGCTATGCCCAAGAACAACTTATTACCAAGTTCTAAAGTGTTCCTAATCTCCTAAATATTGTCTCCAAATAGTAAAATAAGAAAACAACTTATCTGATACCACTTTATAACATCCCATACCTGGGTTCCACTCAGAGGTTCCCTAATACCGGTGGTCCGCATGACCTCAAGCGCATTACCCTGAATGCCAGAGGCTGTTGACTAGTAGCAAGAGCATAGGGTGTGTCCATGTGGAGACTATTCCCTCATCACCATAGTGTATCACAATGGATACATAAGATAAAAGTCAAATAGACGAAGCAATATAAACATGTGTCACAGTGGAAGTAGACTAAAGTAATAATTTATAGGCGCAACTGATATAAATATACAAAATATGATGATGATATATGTCATGTTTCTAGAAAACTAGAAAACATGGAAACAAAGCAGTAGAAAATACATGTTATAGAAAAGTAGAAAAAAGGAATCCAAAAACTATCCCAAGCATCTTTAGCACTATATTGGCCATTTACTACCAACTCTATCCTAATCAAGCAAGAAGTCAAGTGTATGAAGCAGTATTCTTACCTTTTTCAAAACTTTCATAAATGTAGTCTTCTTGGGTACCAATGGTACTTGAATAGGGCGTGAGATAAATCTCATTTGGCCACTTCCAATGGTGTCTATAACATCTGGTCTATGTAATATAAACTGAAATAGTTTACTATCATGCATATATAAAATTAAATAAGTACTGTAATGTAAATACTGAAGTACCTACTTAAGCCTTCGGCTAGTGTCTGAACAAATAACTAGTTAATTAATTAATTAAGTTATAGTTTATATAAATAGGTCATGTGAGTTATTAACAACACTAACATCCTGACATAATAATATAATGAGGGATCCAAGATATAACAAGTCATTTTGATGATATTAATAATGAATAGGTTCCAAGGTAATAACCAAGAAAACCTATACCTCAAGGGTCTCCAACTCAGTAGCAACTTTAGCATGGATAAGGGGTAAGAGTGTAATCCAAGGATCATTGTCGAAGGCATTACACAATAATGAATCTAACCAAATCCAAGGAAAACATCCAAGGTAAAATGGGATAGGCAATGGCTAATCCCAAGGATGTAACCAAGGCATCTCATGTTCGTAGAAGCCATGATGGATCTGAGGAGTTTATCTAAGGAATCCTATAATAGTGAAGAAGGGATCCTATGGTGTCATACTGGGCATCTAATGATAGTTGAGGATTGGGTTCCAAGGTGGGTATCAACCAAGGAAACCAACATCCTTGAATTAGAATGGCATCCACAAGCACTCAAGGAATTCCCTCAGGAATCCAAAATCTAACTTGAGTCTAACCACTCCAATAATAATTTCAAGTTCTATATAAAAGGAACCCTACAATTTATTCATTTAATAAATTAATCCATGTAATTTAATAAGTTCATTTGGTTCAAGCCTTTCCTTTCATCAGTGTGACAAGGCTATCTAGGCATGAAACCCTTTATGAATTCATTTAATCCATAATCAATTAATAAGTTTCACTCTGATACCTTCCATTATACATGGAAAAGGGTGATACAAATGTAAAACCAAGACATTCAATAATATTAAATTATTCCAATTTATATATATACAATATACTTTCCAATTTACCATTTAACATTGATTAATCAAGTTAAAGCACTTACCTTAGGTGGTTCAAGCGATAGATGTACAAGGTACTATCCATTTATCAATTCAACAGTCACTTAAATAAGGAAGGATTACCATTAGTAGGGTTAAGATGAGGCACACCTTAATGGTGGTGCAGACACATGTGTCAAAGCACTAAAATCCCAACTATGGGAAATCACCCTATATGGGGTGGTCGACATTGTGGATGTAAACACCAATGATGAATAGAATTTACAATGAGAGTATTATAAAAATAATGACTATAAGTGAGGCACATTAATTAAATAGGCGATGCTCAATGAAATCAGCATGCACACACGACAAATTATAAAACAAAAAAACTTGAGGGATCAATTATAGACCACCTACCTCATACTCGTATGACTCTCCTTGTCCAGTATCTGCCTCTAGTTTGGCCTGGATTGGAAGAGATCTAAAGAACACATTGATGGCCTAAAATTGGGGTAAATGATCCTGAATCTAAATATAATTTTCTATAGAAAGTAAAATTAAGAATGGATAAAAAGGAATCGAGTACTTACCAACAAAAATCCAATGAGACAAATAGTGATTTGATCGGACTCCGGATGAAAGAGTTCTTGAAATTCCTAGGTTAGATCCAAAAAAGCGAGTTGAAAGGAAGGAGGAATAGGAGGGGGGGGGGGGTAAAGTTATACCATTTTTAAGTGAATTTTCATAAAATCACCTAAAAATCAGGCATTGCACAATTTTTCCACATAGTTAGGGAAACCGTGCACCAACCGTGCTTCTTCTACTATAAGGTGGGGCACCCACACGATTAGGATGCACAGTTAGGGAAACCGTGTTCCAAACATGAGAATCAAATCTGTAACATTTATATAGTTTTTAGCATGGTCGTATATTCCCTAGTGTATGGTTATGGAAAACCGTGCACCTTACTCCATCCCATTGTCTAGCATTGCACGATTAGGAGAGACTGTGTGGCCTGACTCGCACAGTTTCTACTTATAGTGAAACTAGTGTATTTTTCAAACCAGATAGGGTTTTATGATTCAAAAAAGCACTAGACACCCCCAAAATCTTATTGAACTCATTAGGCATCCAAATTAGGTCAAAAATAAAAAATTATACTAGAATTAAAAGGACCCATACCTGAGATAAAAACTCGGTTCTTATAGAAGTGGATTAATTTTCCCATGCAACTGAAGAAGGATGAAAAAAATTTATAAAGGTAAATGAATGGATTTTCTCTTAATCTATATAAATACATTTTCATTGAGAAGAAGGCCAAAGAGTGTAGAAAATACAAAGTATGAATTCTAAAATTGATATCATTAGAATAAGAGAGTGGTCATATGATTACAAGAGATCATCTTATTGTAAATTCTTAGAGGTCACTAATTTGATGAAGGCAGGAATATTACTACATTGATCTTAGTGTTGTATCTTATTCTTATTTCATGAAGATTAAGGTGTTAATTTGGATAAGTGAGTTCTTTTAAGTGAAGAGTGCACTGAGTTCTTATCCTTTTTGAGCGTTATAAACCCAGATAGGTAGTGAGTCCGATCTGAAATTGTATGAACAAGTAGTGTGATTATTATATATTTTGATATACAAAAACATTTTTGAGTGAATTTTCCTTATATGATCTCAATGTGGGTGAAGCAAATAAAAATTATTTGTACACTTTCATTCACTATGAGAGAGAAAAGTGATTTTTGAATACCAAGAAAACATCACCCAAAATGTGACTTTGTCATTGTTTTTTCTTAAAACATTATAAAAAATGCTCTATGTCAGCAAATGACTATTTGAATCCCTATAATAGGAAATGAACCAATCAAGCACCTTCATAACTGGGATATCATCCAAAGTACTTATTGTTTTCAAAAATATCTTTAGTTCATAAAAAATGCAAGTTTCATATAGAATTTCATGGATAGAGTCCTCTCCAAAACACCCACCACTATATGTTTCCCAATAATATGGAAATTTGGGGAGGAAATTATTGAACACCTTCCCCCAAAATATTAAAAAATAGAAAAAAATGAGAATAAAAATAAAAAAACTTATTTTATTGTTTATTGATAAATGATAATGAAAGGAAATATGAATCACAAAAAATCTTGTTTTCTCTTGTATATAAAATCTAATCTTCTACTCTCTTAATAAAATTTTAATAAGAATATAAAAAAAACATTTTTCAAAGCCAAAAAAACCCTAAAACTCATGGGAATCTACTATTAACACACATAAACAGACAAAAACACCATGAAACCAAGCAAATAACTCTTCCATGAAATGAAAAAATCATATCATACTCAAAATTTCCATAATAAAGTGTTATAAAACGTGATATTGGTAGATTGAATTCACATAAATTCTTATTATCCTTGGATCCCATTATGGTAATTTTATTTTTCTAATATGTGAATTGAATTTTTAATTATTCAAACTAGATCAAGTCTCAACTAGCAAAAAACTTAAAAGAAAAAAATATAACTCAGAACATGCATTATTTTTCAAAAAAATATATGGAGAACCGATTGATATGCGCATAGTTATATCCATTTAAAAAAATTTATTTTTTAAATTCATGTGTTTGAATATTGGTTTTTCAGATAATTTCTCATGACTTTCATTTACTAGGGTAAATATTGATTTAGTATGAACTAATGACACCAAAAACAAAAACATGAAAATGAGGAAAATATATATATGTATGGTTTTCTAAATGATAGCCTCAAAAAATTACTCTTTAACCAAAATCCTTAAAAATATACATGAATTTAAAATATAAAAATGTCAATGCACTCATAACCAAATTCAATAATCCCCACATGTTTGTGTGCTTGCGCACATGTGTTTATTTTTAAGAAAAATTGTAACTGAAAAGAACTTGTGAAATCATAAATTGGGACCTTAATTGATTAATGTGGTTTAATGAGGTTAGAAAAAATACAAAAATCTTAATAAATAACTAAGAAAAATATATACATACCTTGGATAAAAATACATTTTCTTATGTTTTTGAATTATTTATAAAACCACTCATCATAATTGTAATTCCATCTATTTTTACGATAGTGTTGGTATTAAGTCTCTTGGAAATGGAAGCATAGAAAAACCTCATAATCCTCACTCCCTGGAGTTCTATATAATAATAAAAAATACATATAAAAACCTAATTTTCTATTTTAAATGATTATTTCAGAACCATTTCTAGTGATTTTCATTCTTTAATATAAAAACATATTTTTTTAATCAAATGAACCAACACTAATTAACTTCTAAATTTAGTTCAATTCATAAAGACAAAAAAAACTTTC
The DNA here is from genome assembly GCA_963277665.1 of Viscum album. Classification (NCBI taxonomy): domain Eukaryota; kingdom Viridiplantae; phylum Streptophyta; class Magnoliopsida; order Santalales; family Viscaceae; genus Viscum; species Viscum album. Next base: position 1,753,071,691 of record OY728159.1, on the reverse strand, counting down.
ATATTTTTTAAAATAAATTTATTTTTATCAAGGATAAAATTTCCCAAGGAAACTACTTTGAAACTTAAAATCATCTCACACATTCCAAAAGTTGGGAAATGAATTAATAATATAAATGCTAAAAATAAAAGTTTTTTTACTCTTTAGAAGTAAACCCACCAACAAGAAAACTCTTGTGGTGAGATTTCAAAATCCACCAGTCATGAAAAAATACCCACTCCAATGAAAACATAATTCAAAAAGTTGATATTAAATTACAAATTAGTGGATAAGAAAAAACTGATATAACTTACAATTTTAGACTTGAAAGACTGAATGGGTGTAGCTTCCATAGAAAGGAAGTTACCAATAGGTGATTCCATGAGAGTAGCTACTCGAGTTCAAAATAATAATAGGGATATATACCTAATATAAATAAAAAAGTTCAAATACAAGGGATCATAAAAGGAAAGAGAAAAAAAGGGGGAAATTTATGAAAAAGGAAACAAGAATCCTAATTTCAAAAGCAACAACAAATTTTCTACATTAAGCACCAACTTTAAAACTCATTGAACTTAAATAAAACAATATCAATAAAAACAATTAAAAACATACTACTAAACACAAACTACAATATAAACCCATGGATAAAATGAAATGGAATCAATGCCATTACATTCCTTAAATACCACTCTACTGACCGCACTGTCGTGACACGTCAAATTAATAATGGTTTAAATTTTATTTTTTGTCTAGGGCAGACCCTAGGTTATCTCTCAAGGAGAGTTGATGGGTTTAGAGCGTGTATTTTTAATAATAATAACTAAAAGAGGTGGGTGGTTTTGAAAACATATTTAAGAAAATAACTTAATTTAAAGAGTTTATTAGTTTAAAAACCAAGTGGATTTTGAAAAATATGAGATAAAGGGTTAATTGTTAGTTCACTACACACCTTTCAAGTTCATTGTTCTTGGATATTAATTAGGGTTTGATGTAAGTATTTGGTTGAAATTAATTGGAATCCCGATTAATTTACAAACTTTTATATAAAAACACATTGAGCCAAACCTTAACATAACTATCATATAGATAAGGTCCATATCTCATGAATGGTATAATAACTTACAAATAAAATTGAAATCTCAAATAAGCGTGGAATAAAAGGATTCTTGTGCTATCTAATCAGAACAAAACAAGTCATGCATTCAAGACTTCACACCGATCGGTTAAAAGTAAAGAGTATTTCATTCAAGTCAATCAAAAAAGACTTAAAACATGAATCAAAGTAAGATAATTCTAAATAAAATGTTTTAAAATACAAAATACATCAAACTAGTAGTAGTAAAAGTTTCGAAATTCCCTTTATAAGATGTGTATCTCCCTCCTAATGAATGACCACCGTTTATCTTGACAATGGGAGGAGGAGGAGGCTCGTACGGAACTTCGCCTTCATCCTTGATCCCCCTATGAGGATAAGGGACTCAAGAGCTTCTTAGATTAGGTGAGTACTCCTTGGGGTATCCAAATTGGCAGATCTTGGTCTCCTAGTCTAACTTGCAAATGAGGTTCCCTTGGTTCCCTTTTATAGCCAAAATGGTAAGTGGTTTTGGGAACCTAGTTTTGGTGATACCATTTGAGTCTCATTTTTAGAAACGTAAACGGCCATATAATGACTTGGAAAAAAGAGGAGAGTAATTTCCTGACATCTTTATTGTATCACTGTCAAATTTGAAAGCTATTAGACATCTTTATTAGGGCATATTATCAAAATACCGAACCAAACTTCTAACTTCATGCAGATTCTTTCTCCTGGACAGAATGGTTCAGATGGCCCCCTTAATGTACGAATAGGGCTTGTGTTCCTTGGGAAGAGCTGTATACCATGAAGTTTTGTAGTGGACCACAAAGTTTTATCCTATTTAGAGGCACTTAATTCTATTAATGTTTACAATAGTGGATAGATATCCACGGGCTTCCATGTAGATTGACCCATTTTTCTTCTAGATCATCTCTGAGGCCTCCAAATCACCTCCTCCTATAATGAATTCATCAAAACAAGTAACATTTCCCTTTTTAACAGTGATAAATACAAAATAAATTAATCAAACATGAATTTCAATTTGTTATTATTTCTATAATTTTCAATATAAAACAAGTTTAGTACAGTAGTGTAAGGGTAAAAATGAAACAGTGAATCATGGTGCAATCACACCCCGACACCTAAACATTTTCACTCCTAGGAAAAGTTTTATATCCTAACCAAGTATCATTCTTAAATTAAAGGTTAGAAAAGTTCTAAGATTCTTCTGAAATAAAATTCATCATGTCTCATTTATTAAATCAATTTTCCTATCATTTTTCTTCTCTTACATTCAAAATTTTTCAACTTCATTTGTTCACTCATGCAACATGTCGTAACCTACCTCACTTAGAAATTTTTCCTCTTCACTCAAGGAATATATGAAAGTTAATTTATTCTCTTTTCCTAGAGTTCATGTGATCTTATCATATTTTTTCCAAGATTCTAAGTTCTCTACTGGCAGTGTTTGCTACTCAATAGGACTTTCAATAGGTTGTTCTGAGGTTCAAGGGTTGGTAGGATTTAATGTATAAAAAATATGAGGTAGGAGTGGAGTGTTTAATCTCTTAAGTAAAAAACATGTCAAAATTCCGCAAGTGTTCACAATGAATGTACACACTCATCCCCTCAAAAAGTGTATCACTTCCAACTCACTATCACCATTGTCCATTTGTGTGGGTCACAACTGATCAGTGAATAATAATGAATAAAATTTCTCTTTTCTCGATTAGTTTTTTTCTTTTTGTTCTACTTTTTCAATGTATAGAACTATTTTTTTTTTACAATTTTCATTTGAGATAAAGAGGGAAATTTTTTAAAACAATGATACAATATGGCTTGTGAGACCACTACCCAAGGAAAATTTAGGTACCCTTTTTATCAACCCATAAAAATGATTAATTCCTGATAATTCTCATGGAAACACTCTCTCCCTCACACTTGATAAAAGTAATACAAGAATGTACACAAGAGATGGTTAGGTAGCATTACTACAAATATGGCCTTTATCAATGCTAGAAAAGTATATTTACAACGCCAAAAAGTGCTTTTAATCTCAATGAAGATAAAGGGTGATCCCTTTTATCAATGCTAAAAAATTATTGATAAATACCTCCTTTATCAGAGCTAAAAAAGCACTGATAAAAGGGGCCTTTTATTAGTACTAAAAAAAGCGCTAATAAAAGTTAAAAAACATTAAAAAAAATAAAAAAATATTTTTTAAATTCAGGGAGGGGATTCAACAGTGCTTGAACCACCCCTTCAACAGTGCCTCTAACCCAACCCGTATGCCCTAGCCACCCCCTAGCCTTTAAAAGTGCCCCCACCCTTTAACAACACTACCCCTTATTCCACCTGCGCGTGTGACCTACCTCCCCCTGAATTCGAACTCGGGACGTGTTGCCTGCGTGCCTAAGCCTTTACCACTCCACCATATTGCTTTGATCTTCATTTATTAATATATCTATTTATTTATATATATATTTAGTTATATTTACTTGTATATTAATATATATTTATATTAACACACACACACATATATTTATATTAACATATATATATATATATATTAATATATATATATATATATATATTCATATATTAATATATATAGTTATATTTATATATTAATATATATATATAGTTATATTTATATATTAATATATTTATTCGTATATTAATATATATTTATAATATTAGTTTTAAATACATTTATAAAATATGCTTTTTTGTGTGTGTTTATAAATAAATAAATACATATATACAACACAAACACACACACATATATATTATATGTGTATATGTAAGTATAATTATACATATTTATATATATTTACAAATATTATATATTAATATGTATATACATATGTTTAGAATATATAAATAATATATATAAGTTGGTCAATACAAACACACATACATATATATATATACAAGTATACATTATATAGGTATATAAATATTCATATATTTTTATTTTAAATAAAATGGATATTAGTTTTTTATTTAGATAAGGATTATATATTGAGAAATATATTTTATATGTAAATATGTTTAATTATTTATTTATAAAATTAATTTTTTATGTGTGAATATATAAAAAATATGTATCTATTGTTATATATTTGATTATAAATAATATTACATTATGAAAAAAGATAACAAGCCTTTAAAACCTGAAAAACAGGTAAAAATAGAGAAACCCTCAAAACCTGTAAATACAGTCAGAAAGTCAAATAAACCCTAAACTTAGGGTAACGATAAAAACTTCTGATTTGAGATTCTTTTCCATCTCTGTGACTAGTAAAATCAAAGATCATCAAATGAGGTTTGATATGATAGGTGGTGGAGGCCGAACAAATAGGCAGATCATAAGTTACATCTGTTTGAAAAAACAGCAGACAAGACAAAAGTGCTAGAAATTGGGGCTTGAAAAATCTAACAAACCACAGAGTCACTGAAACAGGCATAACTTATGATATGGGTTTCCATTTTATCTATGTGACCATTCAAACCGAATATCATGGAATGAAATATGATATAATAGGTTTTGGGGTCCAAAAAGACATACAGATCGAGAGTTATTACCATTTTAAGAAAAATTTGACAGGGCAATGGACGCGGAAATGAAGTTTTAGAGGCCTTTTGATGATTTTTTGGGGTTTAAGGGTATAGAAAATGACTATAATTTTTTTCAAATCAGTATTATACATATATATCTTTGTTTCCTTTGATTTTATGTGCGGTAGAGACCAAATGGACACCCGGAGTGAAAGTTATGGCCGTTTGAAGTTGAAGATTCTTTTAGAGTTGTATAAGTGACATATCTTCCATTTCTTTGATGTCCTCACAGTTTTGATTAGACTTGGTCCTCACTCATCCCAAAAACTTAGATTTGACTAGTCATGGTTCTCAAACAGACATTTAGATCAGAAGTTATGGTTGTTTTAGTGAGTTATGTGTTTCTTAGGTATTTAGGCGCTAGGAGGGTTTCTCAATTTCAAACAATCATAACTTCTGCTCCAGGTGTCCATTTTTTCTATAACACATATCAAATAGAATATTGAGAAAATATCTACACTTTGGTGACCACTGAAACCCCTTATCATGTTCTTCAATTCCAAAAAAGGCCCATAATTCCTTTCAATGGTCATAAGTTCTACTCCGAGTGTCCGTTTTTCCATAACTTTTGCTCCGGGTGTCCTTTTTGCCTATAACACATATCAAATAAAATATTGAGAATAAAAATACAATCCATTGACCACTATAACACCTCCTCATATTCTTCAAGTCCTAAAAAGTTTCTTAATCCCTCCTAACGGCCATAATTTCTGCTTTGGGTGTCCGTTTTGCGCCTACTACATATCAAATCGATATAAAACATATTTAAAATATATGTATTATAATTATATCAATATAAATATATTTATATATCAATATATTATTTTTTTTTTTGAAATATACACTTTATCAGTGCTAGGAAAAAAAACGTTGATAAAGCCCCCCCTTTTTCAGCAATACTAAAAAAAGCGCTGATAAAGGGGGCCCCTTTAATAGTGCTAAAAAAAGCACTGATAAAGGGTCACTTTTAAGAGTGCTTTTTTAGCACTATTAAAAGTACCCTTTATCAGCGCTTTTTTAGCAATGATAAAGGCACCCCCTTTATCAGTGATTTTTTTAGCGCTGTTAAAGGGTGGCGCTGCAGAAACCCAATTTTTTTGGTAGTGTAGTGATAAATAAGCTTGTAATGTGGATACTTAATTGGAATTTCATAGTCTCTAAGGCTGAAGAAGGGTAAAATATCAAGGTAGCCAAAAATAGAGGGTAATTGTACAAAGGGATTTTCAATTAACGGTGGACTCTATCATAAATGTAGCACACTTGAATCTTATGGATTCAAATAGAATCAAGGAAAGTTTTAGTTTATCTACATGACCTGAGAATCTCAAGAAAATGATTAAAAGGAAGAATATGCAATAAAGGTCTTAGAATGTCTCTCGGGTAAGGGATTAAAATATTATTTAGTGCTAATGAGGCATGGGTTTCAAAAATCCATTAAACACCTAAGAATTATTTGAAAATATAAATTATAGAAAAATATTCCATATCAACATTCATTTATAAAACATTTTTCCAAAAATAATAGTATTTTCCACACAATAAAATAAAGAATAAAAAATTATTTGGAATTATTTTAAAGCGGACATCTTTTTCCATGATAAAATTAACATTCCACCAAAAAAGCGAGGGATAAAATAGGGGGCAAGTGAAATACTATTCAATAAGTGAGAAAAGAAGAGAAGACAAAAATGATGAAAATTCCTAAGTAACCCAGGAATGTACCCATCCCCCCATACCTAGAACATGCAACATCCTCACTGTAAAAAAATAATGTAGGAAATAAGGATAAAACATGGTGGGTTTCATTCATAGGTTTCTTCTTGAACATGGAGTTACTCCATTGGGGACTCCAGAATGGCTTCATGAAAGTGCTTCAGCCACTTCCCATTGACAGTGAAGGTTTTCTTGGTTTCTTTATTTTGAACTTGAAAAACACCAAATAGAGAGACATTAGTAATAGTGTATGGTCCAAAATATAAGGAACAAAGCTTATTGGGATGAAATTTTATCCTTAAATTATATGGTAGTACCTTCTACCCAATTTGGAACTGATGATGGAGGATAAGGTGATCACGGGAAGCCTTAGTTTGCTCTTTATAAATCCTGGAGTTATCATATGAATCTATACACATTTCCTCCAACTCTTATATCTATAAATTCCTCTAATAACCTACACCAGAAAGTCTAGAATTTCATTTTTTAATGTCCCAGTAGTCCCAGTTATCAATCTCAACAGGAAGGTGACAAGTCTTTAAAAAAAATGCCTATAAGGTGACATTCTAATTAGGGTTTTAAAACCAGTACAATAAGACCATAATGAATCATCAAGTCTTAGAATCAAACCTTTTCTATTAGGTTGAAACATTTTTTCAAGAATTTTTCTTACCTCTCTATTTGAAACCTCATATTGACCATTGGTATGTGGGTGATATGCAGTAGACACTCGATAATTAACCCCATACTGACGCAAAAGTGATTGCATTGTTCGGTTGCAGAAATGAGAACCCTACTCACTAATGATGAACCTAGGTAATGCAAACCTATAGAAAATTTGGGTTCTCATAAATTATACAACTTTTTTAGAATCATTTATCCTTGTGGTTCATACCTCTACCCATTTTGACATGTAATCAACAACTAGAAGAATGTACAAGTTTCCAAAGGAATTGGGAAATAGCCCCATAAAGCTAATGCCCCAACATAAAAAATTCCATGAAAGAGAAATGGTTATTGTGGAATTTCATTTATTTTAGAGAAATTACCCATTATTTGACAACAAGGACAAGATTTATAAAAATCATGGGCATCCAAAAAAATAATTATCCAAAAGAGACCAGAATCAAGGACTTTGTGAGCAGTCCATTGGGGACCAACATGCCCCCCATAAGCAAGAGTTTGGAAGAATCTAAGGACATACTGAAACTCACTATCGGGAACACAAAGCCTAAGGTATTGATCACTACATGTGCGCCATATGTAGGGGTTATCTCAAATTTACCAATAAGACTCATGTTTTAGATGATTGACTTGGTTTTTTTTGAAATCAGTATAAATGAAAGATGCTACCAAATAATTTACAATTTCATCATACCAAGGAATAACATCTCGAACTCAGTGCAATTACTCATCGGGAAACATGTCGTTTATAGGAATACAGGGGGATGAGTCAATGTACGAGGATGTGGGAATCCTAATGATATGGTTATCCACCACATTTTATGCTCCTATTTTATCTCTAATTTCTAGATTGAATTATTAAAGGAGGAGCATCCAGCAAATGAGATGTGGTTTGGATTCTGATTTATTTTGGAGATACCAGAGGGCTACATGGTTTGAGAATAAAATGAATTTGGACCTTAAAAGGTATGACCTAAATTTATCCAAAGAAAACACCATGGAAAGGAATTATTTTTTAGTTGTAGTGTAGTTTACTTGGACAGGGTCCAGTGTGCATGAGGCATAAGCTATGACATGTGGACCCCAGTCGACCCTTTGTGACAAGACTGCCCCAAATTCATAGTTAGAGGCGTCACATAAGAGCTCAAATGGTAAATTCCATCGAGGTGGTTGGATTACTGGGGGTTATGTGAGAATCCATTTTAACTTATTAAAAGATTATTCACATTCTTTATCAAAAAAAAAATTCTTTGTCTTTTTGGAGTAATTGGGAGAGGGGGAGTAAAATTTTACTAAAGTTACGAATGAAATGACAGTAAAATCCAGTATAAACTAGGAAATACCACACATCCCATACATTTTTAAGGAATGGTAAAGAAGAAATGATATCAAATTTTGATTTATCTACTTGGATACCATCCCCAAAAATTATATTCCCCAAAACTATACCTTATCGCACCATGAAATGGAATTTCTCATAATTTAATACGAGATTATTTTCAATACAGTGATGTATGACTGAACCTAAACTACTCATACATTCATCAAAAGAAGATCCATACACAGTGAAATCATCCATGAAAACTTCCATTCAATTCTACATGTAATCTGAAAAAATACGAACCATACATCGCTGGAAAGTACCCAAAGCATTACATAGACCAAATGACATCCTTCTATAGGAAAATGTGCCAAAGGGGAAAGTGAAGGTTTTCTTTTCCTGATCATCTAGGTCAATATGGAGATGAAAGTATCCAGAATACCCATCAATAAAATAGTAATGGGACTTCATTGCTAGCCTCTCTAGCATTTAGTCAATGAATGGTAATGGGAAATAGTCCTTTTTAGTGTTTTGGTTTAGTCGGTGATAGTCTATACAGACACATCAACTATTCTGTACCCGAGTTGGATCCAATTAATTATTTTCATTTTTGATTACTCTAAGACCAGTTTTTTTAGGAACTACTTAAATGGGACTGACCCATTGGATTTTATAGATAGGGTAAATGATTCCAACAGCTAATAATTTTGTTACTTCCTTTTTAACTACATCTAAGAGGTTTGGGTTCAGTCGATGTTGTGTTTGCATCACTGGTTTAGACTCATCATTTAATAAAATACGATGTGTACAAATTGATGGGCCAATACTAGGAATATCTACAAGTGTCCATCCCATTGCTTGTTTATACTCCCTCAAAAGTTTAAGCAGTTTCATTTCATTCTCATGAGGGAGTGAACAAGCAATGATGACAGACATCTTTTTTCCATTCTCAAGATATGAATATTTTAAATATTTAGGCAGTTGTTTCAGTTCCAATTCAAGTGGATTTTGGATTGGTGGGAGTGTGTGTGAAAGTGAGAGGCCACTGATCTCATCTAACTGCTAAATGGTAACATCCTCAGATTAGGAATGAGATTTTACAAGCTTAATAGTATCATCGATGGTCATTGGATCCTCAGTGTTCAAGAAACCATGAATTCATAAACATGCATGACATTTTTATAGAACACTACAACAATCAATGCACGATTCATTTCCTTGCATTTCAATCAATTATGAAAACTCAAAAAGGGGATCAGGGTAAAGAAAAGATGTTTTTTCAAGGGAAGGGAGTACATCAATTGAATTAACATAGATAGAGGAATGTTCTTCTGAGGGGTTCTTCATAGAATCAAGGATGTTGAAGTGGACATTGTCACCACCAAAATCCATAGATAATATACCATTATGGACATTAATTATGGTTTTGGTAGTTTTCAATAAGGTTCTCCCCAATATAGCAAGGGCATGTCCATTCATCCTATCATCTTCCATTTTAAGCACATAAAAATCAGCAGGAAAAATTAAAATTTTCACCCTCACAAGAACATCCTCTAACACACCAGAGGGGTGTACGGTACTCCAGTTAGCTAGTTGAACAAAAATTATAGTGGTATTAAGTTCCCTAATCTACAATTTAGAGTAAATGGAATGAGGAATCATATTTATAGAAGCACCCAAATCAAGCATAGCACTGGAAAAAGAATAATTTCCTATGGTTCATGGAATTGAGATTGTTTCTGGATCATTACATTTTGTGGGAAGTAATGGCTCTATAAATGCTAAGACGTTTCTTCCCAATCTCAACTTCTCATCACCTAAAAGTCCCCTTCGGTGTGTACAAATCTCCTTCATAAACTTGGCGTATTGTGGAATTTTCTTCATGACATCAATTAAAGGAATATTAAACCACACTTTTTTGAAAGTTTACAATATTTACTTATCAAGTTCAATTTACTTTTGTTTTATTGGTTGGGTATCCCTTTGGAGAAATGGAAGAGGAATGGTTGGGATCAACGACCCATAAAAAAAGACTCTTTCCTTTGGAAGGGCTTCTCTTAGGATAAATATTTTCTTCTCTTGGACCATTTTAGCAGTTGGGATGGTGGTTTCCTCAGGAGGGGATGACTCTAAGGAGGTTTCATTTGGGTTTTAAGCTGTTTCTCAATCCTAAGGGTGATGGAACTAATATTTACCTTATCCCTAGGATTAACTACTGGTTGAGAGGGTAGTTTACTAGACCCATGACTTTGAATTTCCCTCATAGAATTAGCAAGTTTCCCTAATTGGGTTTTTAGGTATTTTATGGATGTTTGAGTGGTTTTTTGGAATTGGAGATTGTTGGAATCCATTTGTTTCATCATATCTTTTAGTATAGGCTTAAGTTTTGGAGGGGGTTGTTGGAAAGGCCTTTGTGGTGGTTGAGTATTTCTGGGTGGTGGTGGTGGGTGACTACCCTGCCCCGGTTGGTTCCATTATTATTGAGGATGGTTTAAATACCCCTGCTTATAATTTTGGTTTTCTTTCCACACAGGGTTGGATGTATAGTATGGTTCTTTCCTAAAGGGTTGGTTATAGGGGCGACCTGGAAAGATTGCCTCACAAATCTCAAAAGTTTCTCTCAATTGGGGGAATTGGTCAGAGTAGTGGGTGTTAGAAGAATATATACCAAAGTTGATGGGAGGAGGAGATTGGGATTTCCCTTACGAAAGATAATTTTTTTGAATAAGGGTACTTAACTCTTTGAACTTCATGTCTACCGTCTTCTTGAATTCATTACTTTTCACCTCATGGACAACTTAAATGGGTACACTAGACCTTAAACTAAATTATTGAGTGTTTTGCGCCATGTTCTCAATTAGGGTCCTTGAAACAATTGGGGTCTTATCAAATAGTACACCACCTGCAGTGACATCAATCATGTTTTTATAAATATGAATTAAACCTTCATAAAAATACTGAATTAAAAGTTGATCACTTATTTGGTGGTGTGGGAAACTTGAACATAACCTTTTAAAGCGTTCCTAATATTCATGTAATGTTTCCCCTTGTGATTTCATTATACCACATATTTATTTCCTTTTAGATTTAGTTTAAGAGGTTGAGAAATATTTTTCAATAAAAATATGTTTCATGTTCTCCCAACCTCTAATTGTTGAATAAACATAGTAAAACCAGTCTTTTGTAGTGTCTTATAATGAAAAAGGGAATGCCCTTAGATTTACTTGTTCTTCATCCAAATTTGTAGGTTTTAATGTATAAAACACAATATGAAATTATTTTAAGTTATTATTTGGATATTATCCCATGAGTACATGGAATCTTAGTAATAAGTGAATTAGACTGGATTTTAGTTCAAAATTGGGTGCCTCGCCTTGCATTTGAATGTTTGTGGGTGGGATATCGACATCTGGTGAGGTTAGTTATTTTAGTGTTCCATTGTTTTCATAAATGTTATAAAAGTTTATTTTATTTTTAATGTGGGTTTTAGAAGAATAATAAGGGTGAATAAGAGTGTCAATGTGTGGTGTGTTCTCATTCAAATTGTTGTCTGGTGTGGCTCGATGTCGTTGATGTAGGATCCTCTCTAGTTTAGGTTAGAAAGGTGGTAATTCTAAGAGATTAGAACACTTAATGAACCAAACCTACACAAAAAATAGATCTCAACACAAAATCATTGAAAAGTAATAAGAGAAAACAAATAAATATCCACAAAATTTACAAATATCTTATAAAAAACACACACTGAAAAACGAAGCGCTCCCTGAAAATAGTGCCAAAATTTGACCACGCTGTCATGAAACGTCAAATTGATAATGGTTTAAAGTTTATTTATAGTCTAGGGTATACCCTAGGTCATATATCAAGGATATTTTAAGGGTTTAGAGTGTGTATTTTTAATAAGAACTAAAAGAGGTGGGTGGTTTTGAAAACAACTTTAAGAAAATAACTTAATTTAAAGAGTTTATTAGTTTAAAAACCAAGTAGATTTTGAAAAATATGAGATAAAGGGTTCATTGTGATTTCACTACACACCTTTAAATTTAATTGTTCTTGGATATTAATTAGGTTTTAATGTAAGTCTTTGGTTTAAATTAATTGGAATCTCGATTACTTTCCAAGATTTTATATCAAAGAACATTGAGCCAAACCTTAACATAAAAATCGTATAGATATGGTCCATATCTCATGCATGGTATAATAACTTCCAAATAAAATTAAAATCTAAAATAAGTGGGGAATAAAAGGATTCTTGTGCTGTCCAATCAGAACAACACAAATCACACACTCAATAATTTCACACCGATCGGTTAAAAGTAAAGAGTATTTCATTCGAGTCAATCAAAAAAGCCTTCAAATATGAATCAAAGTAATATAATTATAAATAAAATGTTTTTAAACCCAAAATACATCAAACCAATAGTAGTGAAAGTATAGAAACTCCCTTTACAATATGTGTATCTCCCTCACAATGAACTCCCACCGTTTATCTTGACATCGGGAGGAGGAGGAGGCTCGTGCGAAACTTCGCATTTATCCTTGACCCCCCTAAGAGGATAGGGGAATCCGAAGATTTTTGTATGATAATATAACTAATTTGGGTCTCAAAATTTTCAGATATTATCCTCATGGTATAACTTTCAAATGAGGTTCCCTTGGTGCCCTTTTATAGCCAAAATGGTAAGTGGTTTTGGGCACCCATTTTTGGTGTTACCATTTGAGTCTCGGTTTTGGACAAGTAAACAGCCATATCACAACTTGGAAAAAAGAGGATAATTTTTTAAGGCCTATTGAATGTCTCAATGTCAAATATTGTGGCCATTAGACATCTTTATTTTGAGATATTTTCAAAATACCGAACCAAACTTATGACTTCGCATATATTCTGTCCCCTAGAAAGAATGGTTTAGATGTGCCCCTTAATTAAAGAATGGGGCTTGGGTTACTTGAGAAGAGTTGTATACCATGAATTTTTGGAGTGTAACATAAAGTTTTAGACTATTTGGAGTCACATAAGTCTCTTAATGTTCAAAATAGTGTACAAATATCCATGGGCTTCCATGCAGTTTGGCCCATTTTTCTTCTAGATCATCTCTGAGGCCTCCAAATCACCTCCTACTACAATGAAATAATCAAAACAAGTAATATTTCAATTTTCAAAAGTTATAAACACAAAATAAATTAATCAAACATGAAGTGAAATTTTTTATTATTTCTATAATTTTCAATACAAAACAAGTTTATCACAGTGGTGTAAGGGTGAAAATGAAACAGTGGATCGCAGTATTATCATCTACTAAACATGGAGTTAGTGAAAAACATGAAAAAAACTCAAAATTTGTTAGAGAATCACCATTAAATACTAATTTGGAATTTGTATGGTGTATAGTGATAGAAATGAAGAAACATAGTATTTTTATTATAATCCAGTCGAAATACAGAACAACAGAATGTCGACTATATTTTTTCCTTTGCATGGTATCGCCCCTTTATTTTTTAAAAGAGGGGTAGTTGGGGGTTGGTGAGGTTATAACCTCACATACTTGGCTGTGATGAATGAGGATATATGGTTGGGAATTACCTATAAAAGAAATAACCCTTTGATGGTTTTAGTATCACTAGTTTGAAATTTTTTCTCCCATTTATAGTTTGAGTGTGGTATTTGTGAGATTTATTATTCATTATTAAAGAGATATATTTACAAGGGTTTTCTCCTTATTATAGTGAAAGAGTGTTTTCACCCACATTTTCTAGAGTGATCCTTCTATTTTTCCATTGTTTTTACCCCTTTTCATTTGGGTAGTTTTTCCATGTTACATTTTTTGTATATTTTGTTTTCACATTTTTCACATTATTTTATCTCTAAATTATTATCACGCCAAAGGGAAAATCCTTTTTGATCTCAACAAGTGGCATCATAAAAAGGCTCTAGCTCGGTTCAGTTCACTTTTTAGGGTATTAATAATTATTTTAAATTAGAGTATGATTTGTAATTGTGATTGTGGTTGATCCTTCACAATATAAAAAAACTATTGATATTATTAAATAAAATGTTGTGAAATAAAGGTTTTAGAAAGAAAACATGTCCAAATGGTATAAAAATTAAAGATTGAAAAATTCAAGGGGAATAATTTTCCATTGTGGAAAATATAGATGAAAGAAGTGTTATAGAATGATAATTGTCCACTGGAAATTGGTGAAAAATGGGAAAGTGTGACAGATGAGAAATGGAATGACATGGATGAAAATTATATTGACAAAATCCATTTTTCTTTGGTATATGTGGCCCTATCAAGAATAGGAGTCCTAGTTAGAAAAAAAAACACTAAAAGAAGGCCCCTATAGATCAATGATCTAAGTAACTGCATAACCCCTAAGCTTCATGAAATAAAAAGTAAATCAAATAGAATCGGTATGATCAGTCAAAGTTGGTGAAAAACATAAATCAATATTAGATCCTTAGTAAAATGAAACAAAACTACAATAATGATCTTAGAAACATAGATAAAACAACCAAGGAATCCTTGAATATCCCCCTCTCACTCACCAATGGTGCAAGAAATAGTCAGCTAACTAGATGATCTCCTCAAAAATTTCTTATTCAAGAAAAGGAAAAATAAAAAAAATCAAATGGCTTCTCACTCTATGATTCCCAACAGTGATTCCAAAACAACAACCTCCATCAATTCTACATAATACATCTCTAAAACACCATATGAGATGTCTTACCATCGAGAAAGGAATGATAATGACCAAATTCATCCTAAATAGATCACAACAATTATAGAGGGGATGAATAAAAAATGAATAATCTATTCATGATGCTGTTCGACAAAAAAAAAAACCCTTTTAAATAACCTTGAGATATGAGATTCCCCTAATCCCACAACCCCAAATCACAACTGATGGATAACAAGGGAGGAGTATGTTGAGATAAAGGGAGGAGCATGGTGAGTTTGAGGGAGTGACAGAAGATCGAGGGAATATCATGGAAAGGTTGGGGGTATATTGAGGGAGGATCATGGTGAGGTCCTATCAAGCATTTTAGAGAAAAATTCAACTAAGAAAATTTAAGATACTCTAACAAAATTGTAAGAGGCCAAGTCACATCACAAAAAAAATATTTAATAGAATATTATTCTCTCTTCAATGGTAGAGTAATAATTTAATATTAACCATATAAAATTTGTCAATACCCTATTTTCTCATCTCAAAGTGCTGATCTATAGAATTTGGGATACTAGAAATGTGGAGATTTAGGTGAAAAGTTTTCTAGATTTGTACAATAAGTTCATCAATAACCTCACCAAAAAAAAAATCCTGAAAGATATATTTCTCTTAAATTATGTTTTATCTACGGTTCTTGAAGAATAAATTTAGTTCAATAACAAATAATATAAATAAATGACTTCACACCAAGTAGAGAATTTGTCAATGGAAAGAGGGAAGGCTGATAGAGTATGGTTTTAGTGGGAGGGAAAATCATGATTGGTCGAAATCAAGGTGCAAGATGAAGAATTTCACATATTATAATTGTGGAAATAAGGGTAATGATAATAAGGAATATTGGAAAAATAAGAGTTGTTGAAAAAACACTTAAGGAAATGTAGAGAGTACTTATGAAAATGGAGACATACTAGTCAGCGAAGTAGAAATGACTGCTGGAGATACACAACAATTAAATGATGCATGAATAATCAACTTAGGGGAAACATGGAACATGAAATCTCGAAGATAATGGTTTTATCATTATGAAACTATCATGTGAGTACTTTTTTGAGACCATTGGATTCAGTACCATAAAAATGAAGATGCATGAAGCTATATTTCAAACCATCCAAAAAGTGAACCATGTGAAGGTCCTAAAAGATAACATATTATCTTTGAGAAAATTTGATGATAATGAATTAAATTATCACATTTAGAAAGGAATTATGAATGTTTTGAAGGGTGAGCATTTTTTGATGAAGATATATAAGATATCAAAGAATCTATATGTGTTTCTTGGTGAAACGTACAAGGAGGCGAAGATAGTTGTTGCATCAACTACCTCGATGAAAACATTGACAATGCCATGACATCAGAATATTGGCCATATGTATGAATGAGGTATGAATATTCTCACTAATAATAAATTTATTCCTAGGATTAAAAAGGTATCCTAATTATTTTGTGATCATTGTGTTTTGAGCAATCAACACAAGTTGAAGTTTGGGACATCAACAAAAAGAGAAAGGAGAACTTAGAGTTGATCCATTCCAATGTTTGGAAAGAACTGGTTATATCCTTGGGAGGAGAAAGGTACTTAGTATCATTCATTTATGATTATTCTATGAGATGTTGGGTATATCTAATAAATATGAAATAATATTTTTTTGAAGTCTTTAAAAAATTCAAAGCATGGAATGAGATTGAATCTAGAAAGAATATAAAGTGTTTGAGGATTGAAAATGGTGGAGAATATATAAGTGAGGAGTTTGATATTTTTATCAATAGGAAGGAATAAAGAGATAGTTTAAAATTTCATACACTCCTTAGTAGAATTGAGTGAAAAATCAGATGAAAAAAACCCTATTGTATAGAACAAGGACAATATTGAAGACTGTAGGAGTTTCCAAGACATTTTGGGTATAAATAGTGAATATTACCTATTATTTGATCAAATGATCTAAATTAGTAGAGATTTATATTAAGACACCGATGGAGATGTGGATTAGTAAACCCATTGACTATTTTTAGTTACATACTTTTTGAAGTCCCATATATACATTGTTTAATGACCAGGAAAGATAAAAGTAGGATTCAAGATCCATGAGATGTATCTTTTTGGGATATGCTGATGGTGAGAAGGGGTATCGTTTGTTGGACATCACCACGCAAAAAATTATCATTAGAAAATATGTCACTTTTATAGGATTTGATGTGAAAATAATAATTTATGGAGATATAAATAAAGGTAATACAAAAACTACAATAGTCGAGGTGAAGTG
This sequence comes from Viscum album, assembly GCA_963277665.1. Lineage (NCBI taxonomy): Eukaryota > Viridiplantae > Streptophyta > Magnoliopsida > Santalales > Viscaceae > Viscum > Viscum album. Next base: position 1,753,054,305 of record OY728159.1, on the reverse strand, counting down.
TGAATAAAAGGAAGAACATGTTTCCTCTGAGGCATTACCAGAGCATGATGATCAAGTAATGGTTGAGTCTAGACCACGATGATCAACTTGAGAGAAAAAAAACACCAATATGGCACTCAAAATATGTCACTCAGAGAAATATTGTGTACTGTCTATTAACAGAGGATGAAGAGTCATCTTCTTTTGTGGAAGTGACTCAGAGTCCATACACATCCTCATGAATGGTTTTAACGTAGGATGAGATTTAATACCTTATCAAGAAAAAGAATCTGTATCTTATTCCATTACATTTTAGAATAAAGCCTATAGGAAAAAATGGATATTTAATATCATGCGAGATATCAAAGACCAAGTTGAAAGATATTGTGCGAGACTAGAGGTTAAAAAATATGATCTGAAAGAAGGTATTTATTCCAAAGAAATATTTTATCTTGTTGTTAGATTGATAAAAATTTGGGTAGTTCTAGAATTATGTGCTATATACAGTTTACATCTAGTGATACTAGATGTGAAGATAACTTTTATTCATGGTGATCTTGATAAAGAAATCTATATTCTCCAACTAGAAGGTTTTTCATAAGAAGGAAAAGAAAACCTAGTTTATAGGTTGAATAAATCTCTATATGGTCTCAAGAAGGCACCAAGGTGTTGGCATAAGAGATTTGATTTCTATATCATGATCCTTGGTTACATTAGACTTTATTTATATCCTTTTTTATATTTTAGGGGTTATTATGGTAATTATTTTATCACTATTTTTTTTTGTGTTTGGATGAAATGTTGGTTGCAAGTACCAATAATGATTTGATCTAGGAATATAAGGAAAAGTTGGCTAAGGAGTTTGATATGAAGGACTTAGGACCAGTAAATAAGATTCTTGGGATATAGATTTACCAATATAGAAATAATGGGAATATTTGGTGGCTATCATAGAAGAATTACCTGAGGAAAGTCTTAAAATGATCCAATATGTAATACTAAAAGATAATATCTACCTCTATTCCTATTAATTTCAAGTAATCATAGATGACGAGTTCTATCAATGAAGCAGATAGGATGAAGATGTCTCAAGTACCTTATGCATCGACAGTGGGGATTCTAATGTTCACTATGGTTTTTACTAAACTAGATATTTCATAGGAATTATGTTATGTAGGATAATATTTTACTATCATAGGATATGTTTATTAAAAAAATTAGAAGATTTTGACTAGAGTAAATCCACTACTAGTTATGTGTTTACTCTTTGAGGAGGAGATGTGAGATGGATTTCAAAGTTACAGTCAGTTGTGTATTTATCTACAACTGAGATAGAGTACATGACATATAAAAATTATTACAAAGAGGAAATTTGGATGAGAAGGTTATTGGATGATATCAGGAATATATATAAGTAGATTAAATTATTTAATGATAGTTATAACACCTTTCAAATTGAAAAAAATCTATATTTTCATTTTAGAATGAGACAAATTGGGGTACAATATCATTTTGATTAAGATATGGCGGAGGAAGTTAGCGCGAACATGCAGAAAATTCATACTAAAGAAAATATAATGATGAAGGAGATTGAATTTTATAAATTCAAATGGTGTAGATCCTCAAGAATCCTTTCATAAATGGGAGTAGGATGTTTGAAAAATAAAAAGGATATGTGGATATGTGATTTGTTCCCAATCAATATCCAAGTGAGAGATATGTCAGTTGTCTTTTTTCCTTTGGATAACACCACCAATTTATTTTTTCAAAGAGGGTTATATGGGGGATGGTGAGGTGGGTAGAAAACCCCACCCACTTGGCTATGATAGAGGAGGAGATAGGGATGGCTATTTCATATAAATGGCATATCCCTATATCGGTTTTAGTATCACTAATCAATAATTCATTCTCTAAGTTATAGTTTGAGTATGGTATTTTTGAGGTTTATTATTCATTATTCAATAGAGATTTTTGAGGGTTTTATTCTTTTAATTACCCACATTTTTCATAACTATTCTTATATTTTCTAGTTATTTTTTACCCCTTTCATTTAGGGAGTTTTTCTATTTAACATTCATTGTCCATTTTGTTTATGCATTTTCACTTTATTTTTATCTTAATTGTTACTGCACTAAATGGAAAATATTTTTTAGTCCAAACAAAGAATATAAAGAAGGAGGTAAAGAATAGAAATGAATAATAAATAATGGAAGGAAGGTAGAATAAGACTCCTTGGAAGACACTCCTCTCAAGAAAGTCATAATCCTCTAAGCAACCAAGATAAAACTAAGAAAAAAAATATCCATGCCTCCCCAATGCCATTATCCTCCCTATTTATTATCCCAACCCATAAAAACCAATAACCCAACTTACTCCTAATAGCCCAAAAAAAAAAAAATTAATATTAAATACAATACTCCCCTTGGCTGTAGTTAGATGTACCTTGACATCCAATAGCTTTCCTACACACACTTCCCAACACAAACTTCCCAGTAGAATAAATGTCTCAAAAGTAGTTCCCAATATTCCTATAATTTTATCCTACCTTAAAAATCCACCTTGTCCCCAAGGTGGAAACCTTTCTAAGTTTTCTGGGGTTGTTTCCCCTACCATTGGTGCTGACACTACTATTGCTACCACTAGAAAAGGAGCTGCCTACTTCTTTAATGCTATTGTCAGAAATATCAACTGAGGGAGCCTATTTTGCACATACATCAACAACATACCAAGTATAAAAACTATTTTTTCCAACTGTAATCCACCTCTGAAATTATTTTTTTTGAAATAATTTGTTCTAATAATCCATAATGTTCCATGGGTTCCTCATTCTCCCACCAAACTAGTTGTAATTAGTTTCAAAAGATCTAGACACAAACATTACAATCATAACAGATTTGGAAGCCTATTACCTTGTGAATTCAGGTACTGAATTTTAATCCTTTAGTCCAAGGAAAATTCCATGGAGTGGACCCAAGTATCATCATTGTACAAAAAATTATTTATCCTCTTTTTCTTGCTTGAATTCCAATCCTTTGGAATAGGAAATCTTGGCTTCAAAAATTATATTATGCTTCTTTAATCTTATTCTAGATATAAAGGAAAATGTTAAATATTTTGTTTTTGAGTTGTTCCTATACAATGTTCTAACCATCATTAAAAATCAAAACCAGTTTCTAATGTAAGGCTTTATTAGAATGAGAAATTATTCCCCTATTAGTCCTAAAAACGGGGATGTCAAACTATTTTGCACCCTTTATAATCTTTAGATTATTAACAAAATTGAAGAATAAAACCTTAAATGTTTTAAATTTTTTTATTATACATGATAATTTACCAGTACTTATCACACAAGCACTAATAATTTATAGATGGATCCTCCTAAATTCCTCATAGAATTTCATAAAGCTTAGCTTGTGCCCCACCAGTGTTTCTTGGTCAACTTCTAGTGTCATGAACCAAAAATTCCCATCTCCACCAGTGTGAAATGCATCTTGTGGACTTCACAAAGGAAAGAACCACAATATAAACTTCAATAACAAGGCATTGTATAATGCTAAAAGAATTCCCCTATGGCATCTTGTATTCTCTTGATAAAACTAATTGAAAACTCAATCTAGGAATTTCTTTGTCTCCATTCTTCTTGTTAATACTAAAATTAGGATCATGATGTTCTTTAATTATCTAAACCAGTTTGGAAACCCTCTAGTCCTTTCGATTATTATCCTAACCAGTCTTAATTCTTTCTCAATAAAAGACTGACATTCTGTAATATTAAAAAATATAATTATATTCCACTATTGTAGAGCATCTTTTGTATGCACCCCCTTATTCCACTATATCATAGCATGAACAACCTATGATGTTTTCATAATTTTTAGAATAGGTACTTTTATATCTAGTGGTTTAGATGAATCAAATGTACCATGTCGAATAGAAGACTCATTTTGAGCTAATGTCTGTACATCTTCAATCTTCATTCGATATTACAGTATGGTTTAACAAAGACAATTGTCCATAACTTTCATTTTACTCTTGAAATTATCACTAATATGATTCATTTAATACTGATAAAGATCTTCCATTTCAAGTATATTTCTTGAATTTTCTCTTGAAATATCCCAATCCATAATCAATTATCCTTTCTTCACCAACTTAACTTGAACTAGAAACTAAAGAGCTGTGAGTTGAATGTTGATGCTATGTGAATTTCTCTTTTTTGTAGGTTTATTTCTACTTCAATATCTTTAGTTTCTACATCTAATTCATATAGAATAAATAGTGGAAATAATATATAAGAATAATCCCTAGAAGAAATCTTTCCCAAAACTGAGGCCTAATCCCTCAAACAGCCAAGCTGCACCTAAGACAACAAAAATACATGCCTCCCTACTTCCCTATCCTTCCTATTTATCATATAAAGATAAAAAAAATAACATACCAACCTAATCCTACCATCACCAATAAAAAATTATGAGTGAAGACAATACTGACCGTGAAAGTAGTTAAACACATCCTAAACATTCATTAACAACCCTACACACGTTTCCCAACACCAACTCCCAGCAATAGTAACATCCCAACACCAACGTCCCATATTACGATGTGGAATGGTTTATAGGTATTTATTTCATTGAATTGTATAATTATCAAACCTATACAATTAAACAATACATAGAAAAATTTCTTACCCCCTCAATAAATAATCAAATCAAAATAAGTAGAAATGGAGGATCCCAAATGAATCACATCACCTCAGTCCAACTGGGCAGGTTTAGACCCATTTTACAACATTCAATTACTTACAATTATTATATAAAATCATGGATTTTTATTGGTAAATAACTATGTTCCTATAGTAGTAATTTGAAGAGTTCAAAAACCAAACTTTATAAAGTACTAAAGCTTTTATATACATACTATTACCACTATAATAGGCAACTAATTGTAGCTTGAATAATTCAATTTTTCCTAAAAAGCAGGATTTAGTTTAAAAGTATTGATTTAAAATACATAAATATGGATTTATTTATAATTTAAATATTTCAAATTCGTTTTAGAAGTCAGATGATTATACTCAAGTCCTTACTCCGAACCATGCAATAAATCCAAAATAGTTAGTCTATTAAAATGGTGTACCTCCTTTAAGGGTAATTTGACACACAAGTTAAATGGATAGTTTTAACTATTATTTCATTCACAATTTAATACTCATATCAAGTACCTATATCCCCATGATGGAAAATAATGTTTTGGAATTCAACAATAAATAAAGAAACTATTATTGATGTGATATTACGGTTTTATTATAGATTAGTGTTCATTATACTTTAAGGTTATTTTTTTCACTCCAAAGATAAAATAAAATTGGTTTAAAATGTAATAAAATGGGATTTAATCTATAATTATTGCAATTAAGGATTGATATAATATTATCAATCAACTAGTGTTGTAAATGTTTCAAAAATGGTGCCTAGAGAAGCAATTTTCTTCCCATATTCAAAAAGGATAAAAACTAAAACATTGAAAAAACACAATCATTTGTCTTGGATGAGGATTTTATATATCAAATATAATAAAAAACTTCCATTGTAACTCATAATTAGTCCTATAATTTTATTAAAATCCACTTTCAAGGGTCAATTTAAGGATCCCAGTTGACCAATTCATTACGAGGGGAAGGGGATGAAACGATGAATCTCAATTACTTTTTAACCCTTTTATAAACCCATTCACTTCAAAAGATAATCAATTTTATCTTTAAAAACTTTATTTCTTCCTCATTATAACTCCAAGAATAATAAATCATACAATGGGTTTTTTTAAAAAACCCACCATTGAATGTGGGTGCCTAATCTTCAGAATGAATAGTACTATCCTATTCACATGATTTAACTCTTTTTATCAATTGATTCAGTTGTAGGATCAGGAAACCAATCTCATGAAGAATTTAATGAACCTATAAGATCTTAAAAGTGATGTATCATAACACAATATCCATATTCATCATTGGATTTAGAGACAATTTTTTTTCTACAATAGGAAATCATATCGCCTACAAATAATACCACAAAATCAGTGGTCAACTTCTGAGTAGACAAGAAGATAGCATAATTAATATCACATAATGCTTAAATATCCATGTGTCCATGATCCAAGTAAATAAAACCACAATTGGTATCCTCCTTAATATATTTCAAAATGTGTATAACAACACATCAATGTGATTTTTTTGGATTTTACATAAATTGACTAACATAACTAATTACAAAAAAAATGTTTAGTCAGGTCATAGTAAGATAATTAATTTTGTCAAAAAGGTGTTGATATTGATCTATATGATCACAAGAATAATTAATAGTATTATCAATGGGTAATTCATGGTATAAACCATCAGTATTATAGAGAATATTTAAGGCATACTTGTACTGGGAGATGTTGATGTCTTTATCACAATAAGGAACCTCAATCCCAAGAAAACATTTCAAAAGGCCTAGATCATTGGTATGAAATTTTTGATAAAAATATATCATAATATCATGAATATTAATTATGTCGCTATTTTTAAAAATAATATCATTAACATAGACAATTTGAAGGATACATCCAACAACAGTCTGGTGAGAGAACATAAATGAATCCTCTATGCTCTGTCAAACCATATCAAGTGATAAAATTGTAAAAATGACAAAAAATAGGACCTCAGACAATACTTCAAACCATATAATTAACATTTTAGGTGGAATACCATAGAAAAATACTAGGTGGAAATGAAACCTGAAAATTGCTACATATATACCTCCTTATCCAAAAAGTCAATCAAGAATGAATTATTGACATCAAACTATTGGATTAAACCAAAACCTATTTATTTTAATAATCCCAAATAATTTTTATAATGTTATTAATGAATTTCATGTTTTATATTAGTAAATAGTTTTCGAGAAAAACTTGAAAAAATTGTCTAATTATAGAACTTACCATGTGAAGAATTGGAATTGACCATGAAGGTAAAGTGACTGTGTGGAACCAACCTCATATTTTACATTAATTGACTGCATGAAAAAACTACCTACCATGCATAATATGAGAGAATTATATCTAAGTCATAAAATGACCGTGTATTGAAGATAATCTAATATTCATTAATAACCAACTTACCGCATGAATGACCAACCAACCTACCGTGCAACAAGTAAGACAAATTTCTACAAGTCTTGTACTGACCATGTGTATCTATAATTTTAGTAACCATAAGAAAAAAATACTTACCACATGAATAAATATACCTAAAATGAGTAAATAAGAAGTGGTCGTGTGAATTAATAAACCTACCATGCGATAGAGTCAAGTGACCGCATGAAAAAAATAAGTTACCACATGAGGTCATGAAACTACTGTATGATCAAATAGACTAACCACACGACGGAATAAACTGACCATGTATAGTTTTTGTGGCTAGTTTCCATGTCAACTGACCATTACAACCGACCATAAGCTGAAGTTACCATGCATCAGTAAAGCAAAACCTACCGTTTCTATCTTAACCGTGAGTCTTTTTTAAATCTTCAATGGCTATATTTTGGAGAATTAATTATAGTGTCATTGAAATTAAGGTTTTATTTCTTGTTCTCTAATAGATACTTTTGGATGGATTTATTTTTAAGAAGAATAACCGTTCATGTACAAGGGTGAAGAGAGTTTCACATACAAGAAACAATAGAGGAACTTACATGTGAATCTATTCTACATAGAGGACTCATTCAAAACTATTTAAAAAACTCTATTTTCTTGAACCTACTATAAAACTTTTTTGATCTCATTTTAAAGAAAAAATTCAAGGAATACTGGACAACAAAATATATTCAAATTTAGCTACACTACATCTTATCATCTCTTATCTATTTCTCTTCCTTTTTATACTTAATATTCTAGTTGTGTTTTATATTGATCTGTTTATCTATAAACAAAGTCCCCTATACTGAGTGGGTGACTACTTGACAATCTCTTTATGAAAAATTCATTTTTACTCCCATGTATTACTATGGAAGAGGTTGTGTAAAACCTGGAATAATTTTCTCCCATGTAGAACTATATAAGAGGATTTTTCCTGTACTTTTCCTGTATAGTTTTTTGGAAAATCCAATCCAAGTTGTAGATTAATTTATTTTAATAATGAACTACTTGGAAATGGGTGATTTACAAGTAGAGGAGATTAGGTATTAAATTAATAATAAACCCATTGTTTAAATTTCCATTATGTGATTTCAAGTTTTGTTTTCATTATTTTAAATGAAAAAAAAATATCTATTTCAAAACTAATAGAAAAAATTTAATTTGATTGTTGGATTTAATAAGTGTGTAATATAATGTGCTTGATACTAGTAAATTGGTTTCAAAAGTTATAAAGAAGCTTCAAACTTGTTTTTAACTGAGTTTCTATCAAAATATTGAGAAATTTTTTTAAAGATAAAATTATATAATTCTACTATTTTAGTTAACTGGGTGTATTTTATAAATTGGTGGATTTTTGTTTTAAATATTTTTAATAAAAATTTTAATTGGAAACTCAATTCACCCCCTCTTGAGTGTTATACTCCAACCAACATTTTGTCTCAAAGGCTTTTCAAAATTATTTTGACTTTGATCTATTTGTATTTAAATATATAAAATTTATGTTAGATATAAATTTAAATCTTTATGAATAATCATAGAAAATATGGAACTACCACTAATCAAACTTCTTATTTTAATGGAAAAAACTATGCTCAATGAAAAATCAAGATGACAATTCATTTATAAAGTATGAGATTTGATATTTGGACTATTATTTAAGATAAATACAAAAAATCCAAAGATGATAGAGATGATTAGAGTGATTCCACTAAGCCTAAATATGATTATAATTATAAGTCTATGAATGAATTATATTGTTATTTAGTTGAGGATAAATTCAATAGAATATCTTCTTGTTCAACTGTCTCTAAAATTTTGGATATTCTTTCTATTTATCTTGAGGGAACCTCAAATTTCAAATAAATAAATTAAAATAAATATACTATTAAATATGATATATTCAATATAAAGCATGATGAATCCATTTATGATATGTATTTCAGGTTTAATGAAATCATAAATACCATGAATGCACTTGGAATGAATTTTTTTGATAAATATCAAGTGATACGAATGCTAAGATTTCTACCTGACTGGTGGAGAGGAACTTTAGTTTCCATCATAGAATCCCATGACATTAGTGCACTACCAGTGAAGGAACTCATTGGAAAAATCATGATATACGAGAAGGAATTACAAGTCAATAAAGTAGATTTTGAACCAAAGAGGAAGTCAGTATCCTTAAAGACTTATGACCCTAAACTTAAAAGAAAAGATCAAATATGAAATTTTAAGTGATGGGGAGTCACCTTCTAACAATGATGAAGAAATGGATCACCTAGCCAGACGTTTCAAGAAATTTTATAGGAAGAAGAAATTATTAAAGAAATAAAATTATAGAATTAAGTATAATAATACAAGAAATTGGAGTAAAGAGTGAAAATTAAAGATTCCACTAATAAATTAATCTTCTATGAGTGTAAAAGAAAAGGAAACATTAAAACAGACTATCCCAAGATAAATTATAAGAAAAAGTATGAGAAAAAAGGTAAAAAGTATAAAAAGAATATGAAAGATACATGAAGTGCCTCAAAGGATATCTCAAGTGATTTAGACTTGAATAAAGAATATAGAAATGATATATCCAACACATGTTTCATGATAAAAAAACATAAGGCGTAAAATATTTTTCTAGTATCTCCTGTTCATATTATTAATCAATATGAGAATGAAAATAGTGATGAAAATATGACTAGTGAGGATCTATTTGAATATATTAATATGATGGAAGAAATATTTAATGAAATTAAAAATAAATACAAAATTTTAAAGAAGTATCATGCTTTGTATGCTCACTTTAAAATTGAATTTTCTGTTGAAAAAGAAAAAAAATGATCAACTGTTAAAAAAAACAATGAAATTTAAATTTATAATGATAAATTTAATAAATATCTAGAAATATTTACTAGTGTTAGAGAAACTCTAACTCATATTATTGGTAAAAAAAACACTCTAAAATATACTACTGGAATTGGTTACCATCTTGGACAGAGGAAAATTTATATGAATAAATTTGTTCCTAGTTCCAGTTCTAATAGTTTTATAAATAATTATTATTATTCTATACATAATAAAGTGTTTATTTATAAAATATTAAGATCTATTTATAGTAAAATGGTTAAACAATTTTGGATTCCTAAAGTAATTATTACTAACATTTATGGACCCAAGAAAATATGGGTACCAAAATCATTTCTTATTTAAAATTTGATGTAGGAAACCTGATTTAAGAGTAATTGTAATAATATATGATATATGGATAGTGGATGTTCCATACACATGACCAGGGACTACTCGATCTTCAATAACCTTATCAAATTTGACGGTGGACATGTCACTTTTGGTGACAATGCCAAAGGGAAAATTATTGGACTCGATCAAATCAGTAACTCTAGTATTGTTTTAATTTATAAAGTTTTATTCGTAGATGGATTAAAATATAATTTTCTCACTATCTCATAGTTATGTGATGATGGATATTATGTTAAATTTGATAATAATTCTTGTAAAGTTTATGATTATAATAATGTTTTAGTTTTTACTACTTTATGAAATGATAATGTATATAATGTTTATTTAAATTAATTATTTTCTCAAAACATTACTTGTTTAAGTGGATTTCATAAATATTGTTGGCTTTGTAATATGAGGCTAGGCCATTGAAAACCTCACTCACTTAGAAATACAACTAGGAAAGGGTTGTTCAAGGATCTTCCTAAGCTATAATTTCCTAAAGACAAATTATGTAACCCAGGTAAAAAAGGGAAACAACATAAAATCTATTTCAAACCAAAGAAACAAGTTTCAACTTCTCAACCAATAGAGTTGGTTCATGTGAAATTTTTTGGACCCTCTATAGTTTCTTGCTTAAATGGGAAACACTATGCTTATGTTCTAGTAGATGAATTTTTTAGATACACCTCGGTATTATTTATAGCTCACAAAAGTGAAGCTTGTTCTTATTTTTCCAAGTATGAAAAATCTATATAGAATCTTAGTGGACTTAAAATTAATACCTTAAGAATAAATCATGGTCATGAGTATGAAAATAAAGATTTTTAATAATTATTCTCACAATATAGCTATACTAATAACTTTTTTTCTCCTAAGACCCCACAGAAGAATGGTGTAGTAAAAAGAATAAATAGAACCCTTCAATAAATTTCTCAGAATATGATTAATTAGTATGATTTATCTATTTATTTTCAGAAAAATCTATGAATATATATTGTTATATTATTAATATATTTATAATTAGACCACTGTTAAAGAAAACCCTATATGAGTTATGGAATAGTATAAAATCAGTAGTTAATTACTTAAAGAGTTTTTGGTTATAGAGTATTTATATCAAACACAAAATAGAATTTAGAAAATTTTTCATCCAAAAGTGATGAAGGAATTTTATTTGGATATTATACATACAGTAAATCATAGAGGGTATTTACTAAAAGTACTAAGAGAGTGGAAGAATCTGTACATGTAAAATTTGATGAGACAGATCCACATGAACCTAAAAATTATTTATAGAATCTTGAGGATTACCTTTTCAACATGGATATTAATACTAAATCTAGTAATAAATATATCAAAACTATATTAGAAAAATATATCAAGTCTGAGGAACTATTTGAACCTAAACCTGTAGATGAGAATGAAGTATCAAATATTTTTATTCCTAGAGATATTCGGATTCATAGAGATCAAACTTCAGATGTTGTTGTAGGATACCTAAATAGAGGAACAAAAACTAAATATTCTCTAAGAAATTAGGTTGAACATCAAGCTTTCTTATCACAACTTGAACCTAGGAACATCACAGAAGTAATAAGTGATGAATTTTGGGTAATGGAAATACAAGAAGATATAAATTAATATAAAATAAATAGAGCCTAGAAACTAGTTGAAAGGCCCAAGGACTACTTGAATTTTGGAACTAAATGGGTGTTTAGGAACAAGTTAGATGATTTAGAAACTATAAATAAAAATAAATAAAGACTGTTTTCACAAGTATACAATCAATAGTAAGGTATTGAATCGAGGAATCCTTTTCACTAGTAGCTACATTTAAAGCTATCAGAATTTTTCTTACCTATGAATCACATTTGGATTTAAAATTATATCAAATGGATATTAAGAGTGAATCCTTAAATGGTAATATAGTTGATGACGTTTTTGCATAAACCCCAAAGATTTAAAAACCCTAATTTCCAAATCATGTTTTCAAATTAAGGAAATATTTATATGGTTTAAAACAAGATCTTAGATCTTGGTATGAAAAACTCTGCTCATTTTTTATTTCTAATGGTTTTACAAAAGGAATAGTTGAACCTACTTATTATAATAATTTCAAAAGTTGTTTTAGTAGTAAAAATATATATTGATTATATTATCTTTATATATTTAAAAACCCTTCATGTATTAAATTTTTAAAAATGATGAAAAATGAATTTGAAATGATTTTGATGGGTGATTTAAAGTTCTTCCTTGGTTTTCAGATTATTCAAAATAAGAAAGGAATTATTTTAAATAAAATAAAGTACTCTAAGGATATTTTAAAATGATTTGGTATGGATAATACTAAGGGTAATGATACTCCCATGAGTATAAGATGTAAACTAGATCTTGATGAAACTGGGAAACCAATTGAGCAAACCACTTACATAGGTATGATTATAAATTTATTAATTTAATTTCTAGATGAATATATATTATGTTTAGTATGTGTATGCGGGCTCTATTTCAATCAAATTCAAAAAAATAACATTTAATTATTGTGAAAATAATTTTAAAATATCTTAAAAATACAACCAATTTAGGACTTTTTTATTCTAAAGGATATATTTTTGATTTAGTTAGTTATGAAGATATAGATTTTTGTGGTTGTAAGTTAGATAAAAAAAGAACCTTTGTAACATGTTAATTTTTGGAAAAGTCTCTAGTTTCTTGGTGTAGTAAGAAGAAAAATTATATTTCATTATCCACCACTAAAGATGAGTACATAATTATAGATAGTTAATGTGAACATATTCTTTGGATGAAACATACAGTACTATACTATGGATATCAATTTCTACATGTCCCTATAAATTGTTATAATACAAGTTTGATAAATATTTATAAGAACCCTATATCAAATTATAGAATAAAACACATTAATATATGACATAAAATTTTTAGAGATCATTTTCAAAAAGGTGATAAAAATAATTAATTTATTGGCACTGAACATCAACTTTTTGATATATTTAAAAATCCTTTTAATGTTTAGAGAATAAACTATATCATACATGAATTGGGTATGATGAATTATATCTAATTATTTAAATTTAGTTTTATCCTTCGTATTTATTTAAATTCTTATTATAATTGCTTAACTTATTTTTACTAAGATTTTCTTAAAACTAACCGTGAAGTATAGTTTACACGGTCAGTATAATGATCGTGAGTTTTTGTTCATATGGTCAATATACCTATTGTGACCACTTGGTCATATAGTTAGTATACCAACTGTGGAATTTAATTCACATGGTCACTATACTTACCATGAGTGTTTACTCACATGGTCACTACTTACCTACCATTAATGTTTTATTCACATGGTTAGTATACCTACCATGAGGTCACCATTTTTATACCTATAATACCTTTGTTATCATAGATCTATAGTCATTTTACATACCATTTCTATTATATATTTACTATTCTTCATAAAAAAATTTGGGGGTATTTTTTTAAGTTTATTATTATTTTAATCCATAATGGTTAAATTTTAAAATTATAATTAGAATTTGAATTTATTCACATCTCTATATAAAAACACCTTTATTTATTTTTATTCCTCACCTACTACCAAAAACCTCTCTCACATGACCTCTCTCCAACCTGAACCTTCAAGTTTCTAACATCTCTCATAAATCTGAGTGTTCCAAGTTTGACTCAAATTGAGAATTACAAGGATGAAGCACCCTTATGACATCATACCTACTGCAGAATATACTCCTAATAAGAAATCAAATAAAATAAAGGCAACTTGAGTATTGTAGATAAGATTAGGAATCCACATCTCATCGATTGTCCAGTTAATCATGAACATTTTTAGTTTCAAAGTACATTAAAAGAACTAACTAGGAATGAAACTCTAGAATTCCAACCACTATTGAGTTGAGTGGAGAATATAGGTTGTTAGTTAAATTTATCAAACACCTGATCTATCAAATAAAATGATATTTTAGATTTTTGAGGAAAAAAGATCCATTTTAATTGTTTTTAATGAAAAATGGTTTTCATATCATTCTATATAGATATGTCATGATACATATATATGAATTGTGTAAGCCTTCTTTGATTTCAATTATTTACCTTACCCTAAGATTATTTGATCCTTGTTGGAGACTAAAGGATTAGTTTATTAAGGGGAGGAAATAATAACTTCATCATATGGTCTTTATCTTGCTCAGAATATTTGTAAGAAAATTAAATTCAACTCAAACCCATTGAAAAGGGAATAGGTGGCTGACCCTAAAAAATATATGAAAGGTTTGATCCAATGAAGTATCCTATTAGACCAAGGGATCTTGTGGATCCAGGTCTTAAACACTATGAGGTTTTTCAGTATTCTGATGATAAATTTGTTGTTGGTATGGAATAATTGGAAGTTGAGAGAGATTAAAAATAATAATACAAATAAGAATAAGATGATATGGTTGAACTTAATGAGGAATATAGGGTATCTCATAAGGATGATAGGCCAATCATTCCTCTCATTTCTTATGGACCAACTGAACCTCCTTTATCTTTACCATCACATGAGAAATAGATCCAATCTATAGACCTAGTTAACACTAAGGTTTCTATTAGTGGCCATGTGGATGAACTAGCATGGGATGTGTCTGAAGACTCTGAAGAAGTTGAAAGAGGTTCAGATAGTATATAAAAACCCAGAGCTTAATAAATGATATTTGAAATGATGTGTGTTATATTATATAGTATTATACACATAGAACACATAAAGGAACCAACAAAAAATTATTTCATTAATAAATATCATTACATTAATCAGCAACTAAACCCATGAAAGTTTCAAATATTACAATGGGAAAAAACTTAAATTAATAAAAGTATAATGGGAAAATATGGATCACCCCAATCTTCTAGAATCATTTCCCCCATGACTAAACCAATCAACATTATTTAAAATGAAAATATATAACCTTGAGAGTAATTGAGGTGAATTATTAATTAAGGAATGAAGTAGTATTTATAAGAGGTAATATGACTTTCGGAATAGTAATGCGACCATTGGAATAATAACCTAACTATTGAGAATAGTAATTTGACCACAAAATAATAAACTGTAATATAAATAATATTTATCATGATTAATTTATTTAATTATTAATATTATAACTCCATAAAATGAAAATCATGGTTGAAAACTCAAAGAAAATATAAGCACATTTTTAATAAACTGTATTTTAAGTTATTTTGTAAAAATCATAATTTATATATTAAAAATTAAAATTATCTATGTTATAAAATTATTTTGATAAAATTATTTTCATTTTTGAAATCATCATGTCTAAATTTCCCAAGGTTTTTTTTTGTTAATTTTCTAAAATGCTTCAATTTTGAGGTGAATAGTAAAAATATAGTTTTTTCATAATCGATGTATCTTGAATTACATCATTCATGATTTAATAATGAACTAATCATATATATAAATTGAGGATCAACTAAATCATATTTAATTTAAAAAATTATTCATCAAAATACAATAAACATGATTTACAAACCTAAAAATTACTTTCCAAAGCCTAAAGTCAAAAGTATTCCTTAAAAAAACAATTCTCTCATTTTCCACTTTCCTTTTTAATAAACTATTGAATTATAATTTTAAAGGGGTTTAAAGTCCTAAAAAACTATATTTTATTGATATATAATCCATTATGTAAAAAATTTCACTATTTCAAGGTTTACCTTAGATATAGTATTTTATTTAATATTTTATTCTAAAAATACCCCTCTCTTCAAGTATAAATAACCCCTCTCCCTCCCCTTATAAAACCACTCCTCACACACTTTAAAAAGAAAAATATCTGCCAAAATATTCTCTCTTAAGTTATTATAAACCTTAGGGATTTTCTGTAGTAAACCAACTATATTCATTATGAAGTCTAGTGCTGTACAAAAGGGGAAACACCAAGAAAAGAGTAAGTTTTTATCAACTCTTCTCTTATTTTCCTTGTCTCTTCTCTTTTTCTAAATTTATTTCAAAACCAATTATTTTAAGATTAATTATGAAGCATGTTAAAATTATATTAATAATGTTAAAATAATGTAAAAATTATATTTTTGAAGTATTTATATTTTATACCTATCTTTCTCCTCATTTGGATAACGTTCTTGATAACCGTTGGTTAACCTCCAACGATGACATTTATAACTTATTTACATATTAAAAAAATATTATGGTTATACTAAATTACTTATAATATATAAATGTATAAATATATTAATTTAAATCTTTTTTAATTAATTATTCTAATGTACAAATAACATTGAACAAAAATGAAAAAATCGAATAACATAATTTTTTAAGGAAAACATGATATAAAAACATTTCCCTTTTAATGATGAGAATTCATAAATATAATCCAATTATTATAATTTATAAATAGTAGTAAAAATAAAAATAAATAACTTTTGTATAAATGTTTTAATGGACCTAAGTTTATTATTCAGGAGGCGGAAAAGCGATGAAATACTGCGAGATTTATAGTAAGGGGATTATCAAACCCAAACTATTTCCTTTAGGTTACCTACTATTTCACATTGATTTTATTATGTATGTTCCTATAATTTTTAAAATATGTACTTTAAATATTATTTCCCATTTATTTTAAGGATATATATTTTCCTAACCTTCCAAAATGTTTTCTAAGCCATTTGCAATGCTTTTTTAAAAAAGACTTTAATTTCCAAAAAATATATTGAATCCTATTGAGTTGTTTCTCATTTAAAAGAAGAAAATAGTCTTTTATTACAAAGTATGATATCAAATATTCATTTTCTATTCATAAATTTCATTTCATGAATTATGATATATTAAATCTTTTACAAAACCCATTCCCCTACACGTGTTATTTCATGACTACAATTGTTATCCTTCCTTGTGGCATTTATGATTATGAGAATTTTAAGATGTGACGGGAGGACCCATATTTCTATATCCCTATAATTAATTGGTTAATGTGATTTATATCATGAGATAATTTGTATTATGCGTGAACATGATTCCATATTTTTTCATATTTATGATGTTATGATTATTCACATATGTTATACATGAACATGATGATAGCTTTGTTCACAACTATGAGTGGTATTTGACCACTATGACATACTGTTTATTTTTTTATACATATGCCTCATTACATTCCCTTATCAAATGTTTCTCTCACTTTTATGTTTATTATCCTATACTTATGATAGAATGATGTTGATTATGCTCACCCATGTACTATTGATTCATGTCCTTCATTCCTCCCCTTACTTGGATTTTAGATCACCCCTTTATTTGATGTATATCCTTATATGAATACATGTACTAAGGAGAACATGATATTTTTTAAGGAAAAATAATAAGTATTTAAATAATATTTATGTTTTATTATGTATAAGTGTCATATGAGCCTAATTTTCCCAAGACGCTAAACCTTTTGATCATGGACTTGTATCACTATTATGTTGTTTGTCTTAAAAATGATGTAATAATCATGTAAGAAGAATTTGAGTTGCTATAGTTAGTATCAGAGAAAGGTTTAGTTAATTTTGGAATTAGGATTAGAAAAATTTAGTGAAAACCTTAATTGTAAGTCCATGTATAGGTATACATCCTTGAAGAATCGTTTTAGAAAAAGGATTAACATAGATATCCCATAAGATATGCCTATAGAGTTAATTTTCACATAATAATAAATTATTTTTTCATGATTTGTTGACTTACCTTTTGTTAAAAACTTTTCTATTTTATAAAATGGTGGGAATAAGGATAAATCAGGCCAAAAACCCATGTGAGGGACAATGTAACGATTTTCTGAATGATATCCCCAATGCCATGGGAGGTGGAGTTCAAAACTTCATGGTGATGCTTACCCAACTATCTCATGATATAAATAATATCCTAAACCATGTGTAACATCTGAATTCACCCAAGAAGGATCAACTAGCTATCAAGTATTTTATATGGAAATGACCACTAAAATTTAGTGGGTCTTATGATCCACTTTTCATTGAAAAGTGGGTTAACTCAATGGAGAATATATTTTCCATGCTCTATTATTTTAATAAGGATAATGTTAATATTGTAAAGACCCGTAAAATTCAAGGGAAATTTTTTCTTAATTTTCTTTAGAATTTTACAAGAGCGCGGTTTCAGACGGCACCTGATTCCGAGGCCCGGAGTGCCCGGAATTAATTTCCGAAGTTTGACTCGGGTACGTTCAGTGAACGAACGAGCGGGAATTCCTAACTTTTGATACGGTGCTCGGAATTGAAATCCGAGGGCACCGATGAACTCGCAGCGCCGATATTCGCTTAAAGAGACCTTTTCGGGAGTTGCGTTTGTTGCGGGTTGAAAGTTAGTTTTGGGGATTAAAAAATAAGTAAAATAAAATTTTGTGTGTGAATTTTATTTTATTCTTGGTTGTTAGATTCTCTCATGGGAAGTTGTTGGTGGGGCCCACAACCACCCAACTTCCCATGTGTGGTTATGAGGAAGGTGGGGCCCACACGAGCCCCCACCTTTTCATTTTTCCTAACTCCTCATTAAACTCCACTTTATTAATTTGACAACTTGTGTAATTTATTACATGAGTTAGTTTTATTTTCAAACTCTTGGAATTCAAGAGTCATGTGGAGTTAAGGTTGGAAACTTAATAAACTTAAGTTATAACTTAAGATTTAAATGAGGAGAATTAAATGAAGTGGTTTGAATTTCAAACCTTTGAAATTCCAAACCCTTTTATTTAATTCTTGGTTTAGTTTCCTATGTTTGGGGTTTTTGGGTTATGCTGTGCGGAGAGGAAAGGAGGGAGACTTCTTGTGAGTTCTTCCTCCATGACGAAGAACGCGGCGACCTTCTTCCACGACGACGGACTGCAACGCGTTGGATTTCCTCCACGACGCCGCAACGCATCCTTTCCGCGACGTGCCTCTCGCGGCGAACCCACGTCCGTCTACCGCGCCGCCACCGGCCGGGCCGGGTCCAGCGGACCGGGTCGGTCCGACCCGGTTCTGTCGGACCCGGGTCGGGTCGACCCGGGTCGGGCCGACCTGAGGGGGGGGTCGGGCCGGGTCGGTCCGGACCCGGACCCCCCGTTTCGGACCAGTTTCGGTCTCTTGGCCTTATCTTGAGCCTCGGACCTCCGAACGACGAACCGTCTGCGGCAACGCGATCCTTGGATCGAGGCGGTCGTTTCGGTATATCGCACTCAAGGTTTCGGACTACTTTGAGTTCGGCCGGGTTGGTTCGTTCACGAAACCAACCGGGCCTTCGGAGCGGAAACGCTCATATCTTGAGCTACGAACGTCCGATTGACGCACCGTCAGTCGCGTTGTGATCCTCTTAGTGAGACGGATCTTTTGGCATACTCCGCCCGAGGTTCGGACGCAGGTGGAGTACGGTCGGGTTGGTTTTTCCTTAAAAACCAACCGGGCCCCGGAGACGAAAATGCCAATAACTCACAGACCGGGCGTCCGATTGACGCGCCGTCTGTTTCGTTGACTTCCTCTTGATGAGACGAAACTTTTGACATACTCCGCCCGAGTTTTGGATGCAGTCGGAGTATGGCCGGGTTGGATTGTACCCGAAATCCAACCGGGCCCCTGGAACGGAAAAGCTGATATCTTACAGACAGGACGTCCGCTTGACGAGCCGTCAGCGGCGTTGGTGGTTACGTTTAGTAACGGTCCCTATGAGTATACCCTATGGGAGTTCGGGGTACAGTTGAGATACGGCCGGGATTGGTTCGCACTCGAAACCAACCGGGCCCCTGGGACGAAAAGGCTAATAACTCACAGACCGGGCGTCCGATCGACGCGCCGTCTGTTGCGTTGAGACCCCTTTGACGAGACGGTTCTATGAGACACTTCTTCGTGGGACTTTGTGATACTTGGAGTATCGACCAGTAGCTCGTGGAGCGGATCCTCCCGGAGACGAGCGTGCAGAGTACGGAGATCGTGTAGCCGGCTGAGACCTGACGACTGCTTGACCGACTCGACTTGGAGTGAGTCGACTAGCCCAGTGGACGGAGCGCCCAGTAGTTGGTAGCAGACCCACGGCGGACGGAGCGCCATGTAGTTGGCCGCAGACCCGCGGTACTCGTCCGGAGAGTACCTCAGCAGGCTAACTGGGTAGCGCCCGGTATTTGGCGACAGACCCTCAGCGGACGGAGCGCCAGGTAGTTGGCCGCAAACCCGCAGTACTCGACAGGAGGAGTACCTCAGCAGTCTTAGGTTAGTGAGCAGTACCTCGGAGTCGTGACAGGACTACTGCACACTTCAGAGACGGGGCTCTTCAGCAGTTACGGTTTCGATAATGAAAATCCTGGTTTGAGCTGAGACTTTTGACCCTGTGTTACTTAATGATTGAGATGGGTCACTTGCTAACTTAGGTATATGTATGGGCATATACCTGGGTAGTGGTTATCCGTTGATCTCATGATCCTTGTGTTTCCTCATGACTGAGATGGGTTACTTGATAACTTAGGTATGTGTATGGGCATATACCTAAGTAGAGTTTATCTGTTGTGATCTTCTTGTGGTTATACTTGTTGGTTTTAGTGAGACCTTGAGGGTCTCGGGGTCCCTACTGAGTATCGTTATACTCACCCCTGCACGGGCTATGCCCGCACCTCGTTGTGTTGGTTGCAGACGACGGACAGTGCTGGCAGAGGCCGAGTGTTCGAGGACTGGACGGTACCTGGAGGTGGACTATACGACGAGGCGGTACCCAGAGGCAGACCACTGGGCGGGACATACTCGGAGCAGACGGCGGGACCCGAGGAGCAGAAGAGCTATCTGTACCCACCCTTCAGGTGGGATTTCCAGTGGACATCTCAGCGTAGCAGCTTTACTTTTCAGTCGCTGTTTTCCCTTTCGAGTTGTACTTTACAGTTGGGCTTGTATTTCCGGCCCCTTTTTACTTTTCAGCTCTTCTTTTTGTACTTAGTGTTTACTTCCGCTTGTACTCTGTGGTGCTTGTTTTCTTTTATAAAGGCAATGCCTTCCCAGTTATTGGGATTTTTACGCCTTTGGTGCTAGTCGCCAGCCCCTGGCCTATGGAAGGCGGGCTTGGGGTAGTCACGGCACGGGCCCCGAGGACGGGTCGTGACAAATTGGTATCAGAGGAGTTCGGTTCTACCGCAGAACTTATAACTCTGATGTTTCTTTCTGTGAAGCAATAGTGTTGAGAGTACCGAGTGTGGTTTTCAGTTCAGGGAGTCCAGTGTTGGTGCGGGCGGCCGACGTATCCATACACCAGGACCCTGACAACTGATTTCCGACTTTGTGCACAAAAACACTGATTGCGTGTGTGTTTTCAAAGGTTTTTCCCCTTAAAACAGCTCAAACCAGGTCAGCTCACCAGGTATAATCGTTTGATCGTGTTACGTTGTTTCTTTCATGATGGCCCACCGAGCAGCGAGACTCCAGTGCAGGGCCCTTTTTCAGTGTTGGCACCTTCGGATGGTGTACCAGCAGCACCACCACCCGTTAGGCAGCAGATTCCACTAGCTGACGATGCACGCTAGCAGAGCGCGATGCACGAGTTCCAGCAGTAGAGGCCTCTGAGGATACGAGGCGAGATAGATTTCCCAGGCAGCAGTGGACTGGATGGAGGCAATTGCTAGAGTTCTACGCCAAGCTTTGTTACTAGTAGAGCGGATGATGATCTTAGCTCCTGTTGTTTCCAGTGAGTGACCATGAGGTTGGTCCTTATAGTAATGAGGCTTCGTTACGCGAACCGATACCTGGGATAGTACCTACGGGTAGTGCGCCAGCTATGTCACTACCTGTTGGTCAGCAGACACTACCGGCAGTACCGGTAGCAGAGAATCACAGGCTTAGTGCCTTACATATGTTTTAGCACCATATATCCCTCAAGTTTCGAGGTGAGCCTGACTCGTAGGCGGCTGAGGACTGGCTTGAGGAGGTGGTTGTGAGTTTTCTGGAGCTAGTACAGCTTCGACAGTACGACATGTCGGAAGCAGAGCACTCAACGTGGCATACCAATCGATCTTGGTACTCGTTGGTTACGTTGTGATCAGTTCTTTAGACTCGAACTTCTGAGCGAAGTGTGTCTAAAGGACATCCGAACCATTTCTTTTCCTCTATGCATTCCTACCTATGTTAGGATGCTAGAGAGAACCTTTGTGGTTGTGAACGTTAGCAGTGAAAGGCAGGAAACTAGCGCCAGTCTCAGAGACTCGGGCGTGTAAAAATGTTTCAGGAGGAGGAAGTGCAAGGGACAGATGAATCTGCAGGGTAGCAGACATGGAAGCGGAGCTTGGAGAGCAGCATGTGGTGGTGTACGTTTCGACATGTTACGACCACCCGACTTAGTAGTCCCCGCCAGGCTCAGGGAGCAGGAGGGCTGGGGAGGAGAGTAGCTGCATTACGGTCAAGAAGTGTGACCCAGTAGCTCTAAGAATGATTCGGGGTACGAATTATGTCTATCACGAGCTGCCATATCTATAGACATAGGAACCAATCATTCTACCCTTCCACGAATCATGTCCCAGACCTAGAGGTTCCGGGTAAGCCGTAGACTTGACCCTCACGTCTGGAGATACCTTTGGAAGGAGACTCGATAATCACGCTTACGCCGACGGTGTGATTTGACCTCGAGGCGAGAGTTTCGGTTGGAATCTCTTGGTGGCAGCGTAGAGGCCTTACGACGTTGATCTGGGTATGGTTTTGATTCACAAATCATACCCCGGTTGACTGTTTTAGGCAAACGTCGGAATGGGTTTTCCTTGGTCGGCGAAAAGGAAACCCTGGGCAGCTCATGTTAAACTCAAACATAAGAGGGTGTGACCGATTACTCTTGAGTTGGTTAACCCTACCCCTGTGGCAGCAGGAGTTTGAGTTCAGTTCTAACCTAAAAAGGGAAACCTCTTGAGTTCGAGGGTGACGAACACGTTCTTTTACGGTCTCAACCCGATGAGGTTTCGGAGATGTGGCCGAGGCGGCATGTTATCTCCGAAGTTCGATGGACCCTTTTGATCTTCAGCAGGGTAGGCGAGGAGGTTTACCGCTTAACCCTACCACCTCAGTCGCACCGGGTGCATAGTGTCCACCACGTGTCTCAGCTGTTGAGATACGTGTATGTTTCTTCACACGTCATCGACCCCGGGGAGTTGGACGTCGATGATAGGGCGATAAGCACAGAGATTCTAGTAGAGATTGAGGATCGACAAGAGTAGGTTCTACGTGAACGGTTGCTTCCTCTGGGGTGCTTCTCGGGTAGCACAAGATCTTCAGGTGAGCATATGAGAGCGTAAAGCTCAGTTGCGTGCTCAGTACTACTTTGTTTCCCTTAAGTGTGAGTTGAAGCTTTACGGGGACGTAAAGCCCTGAGGTGGGAGTAATGTAAAGACCCGTAAAATTCAAGGGAAATTTTTTCTTAATTTTCTTTAGAATTTTACAAGAGCGCGGTTTCAGACGGCACCTGATTCCGAGGCCCGGAGTGCCCGGAATTAATTTCCGAAGTTTGACTCGGGTACGTTCAGTGAACGAACGAGCGGGAATTCCTAACTTTTGATACGGTGCTCGGAATTGAAATCCGAGGGCACCGATGAACTCGCAGCGCCGATATTCGCTTAAAGAGACCTTTTCGGGAGTTGCGTTTGTTGCGGGTTGAAAGTTAGTTTTGGGGATTAAAAAATAAGTAAAATAAAATTTTGTGTGTGAATTTTATTTTATTCTTGGTTGTTAGATTCTCTCATGGGAAGTTGTTGGTGGGGCCCACAACCACCCAACTTCCCATGTGTGGTTATGAGGAAGGTGGGGCCCACACGAGCCCCCACCTTTTCATTTTTCCTAACTCCTCATTAAACTCCACTTTATTAATTTGACAACTTGTGTAATTTATTACATGAGTTAGTTTTATTTTCAAACTCTTGGAATTCAAGAGTCATGTGGAGTTAAGGTTGGAAACTTAATAAACTTAAGTTATAACTTAAGATTTAAATGAGGAGAATTAAATGAAGTGGTTTGAATTTCAAACCTTTGAAATTCCAAACCCTTTTATTTAATTCTTGGTTTAGTTTCCTATGTTTGGGGTTTTTGGGTTATGCTGTGCGGAGAGGAAAGGAGGGAGACTTCTTGTGAGTTCTTCCTCCATGACGAAGAACGCGGCGACCTTCTTCCACGACGACGGACTGCAACGCGTTGGATTTCCTCCACGACGCCGCAACGCATCCTTTCCGCGACGTGCCTCTCGCGGCGAACCCACGTCCGTCTACCGCGCCGCCACCGGCCGGGCCGGGTCCAGCGGACCGGGTCGGTCCGACCCGGTTCTGTCGGACCCGGGTCGGGTCGACCCGGGTCGGGCCGACCTGAGGGGGGGGTCGGGCCGGGTCGGTCCGGACCCGGACCCCCCGTTTCGGACCAGTTTCGGTCTCTTGGCCTTATCTTGAGCCTCGGACCTCCGAACGACGAACCGTCTGCGGCAACGCGATCCTTGGATCGAGGCGGTCGTTTCGGTATATCGCACTCAAGGTTTCGGACTACTTTGAGTTCGGCCGGGTTGGTTCGTTCACGAAACCAACCGGGCCTTCGGAGCGGAAACGCTCATATCTTGAGCTACGAACGTCCGATTGACGCACCGTCAGTCGCGTTGTGATCCTCTTAGTGAGACGGATCTTTTGGCATACTCCGCCCGAGGTTCGGACGCAGGTGGAGTACGGTCGGGTTGGTTTTTCCTTAAAAACCAACCGGGCCCCGGAGACGAAAATGCCAATAACTCACAGACCGGGCGTCCGATTGACGCGCCGTCTGTTTCGTTGACTTCCTCTTGATGAGACGAAACTTTTGACATACTCCGCCCGAGTTTTGGATGCAGTCGGAGTATGGCCGGGTTGGATTGTACCCGAAATCCAACCGGGCCCCTGGAACGGAAAAGCTGATATCTTACAGACAGGACGTCCGCTTGACGAGCCGTCAGCGGCGTTGGTGGTTACGTTTAGTAACGGTCCCTATGAGTATACCCTATGGGAGTTCGGGGTACAGTTGAGATACGGCCGGGATTGGTTCGCACTCGAAACCAACCGGGCCCCTGGGACGAAAAGGCTAATAACTCACAGACCGGGCGTCCGATCGACGCGCCGTCTGTTGCGTTGAGACCCCTTTGACGAGACGGTTCTATGAGACACTTCTTCGTGGGACTTTGTGATACTTGGAGTATCGACCAGTAGCTCGTGGAGCGGATCCTCCCGGAGACGAGCGTGCAGAGTACGGAGATCGTGTAGCCGGCTGAGACCTGACGACTGCTTGACCGACTCGACTTGGAGTGAGTCGACTAGCCCAGTGGACGGAGCGCCCAGTAGTTGGTAGCAGACCCACGGCGGACGGAGCGCCATGTAGTTGGCCGCAGACCCGCGGTACTCGTCCGGAGAGTACCTCAGCAGGCTAACTGGGTAGCGCCCGGTATTTGGCGACAGACCCTCAGCGGACGGAGCGCCAGGTAGTTGGCCGCAAACCCGCAGTACTCGACAGGAGGAGTACCTCAGCAGTCTTAGGTTAGTGAGCAGTACCTCGGAGTCGTGACAGGACTACTGCACACTTCAGAGACGGGGCTCTTCAGCAGTTACGGTTTCGATAATGAAAATCCTGGTTTGAGCTGAGACTTTTGACCCTGTGTTACTTAATGATTGAGATGGGTCACTTGCTAACTTAGGTATATGTATGGGCATATACCTGGGTAGTGGTTATCCGTTGATCTCATGATCCTTGTGTTTCCTCATGACTGAGATGGGTTACTTGATAACTTAGGTATGTGTATGGGCATATACCTAAGTAGAGTTTATCTGTTGTGATCTTCTTGTGGTTATACTTGTTGGTTTTAGTGAGACCTTGAGGGTCTCGGGGTCCCTACTGAGTATCGTTATACTCACCCCTGCACGGGCTATGCCCGCACCTCGTTGTGTTGGTTGCAGACGACGGACAGTGCTGGCAGAGGCCGAGTGTTCGAGGACTGGACGGTACCTGGAGGTGGACTATACGACGAGGCGGTACCCAGAGGCAGACCACTGGGCGGGACATACTCGGAGCAGACGGCGGGACCCGAGGAGCAGAAGAGCTATCTGTACCCACCCTTCAGGTGGGATTTCCAGTGGACATCTCAGCGTAGCAGCTTTACTTTTCAGTCGCTGTTTTCCCTTTCGAGTTGTACTTTACAGTTGGGCTTGTATTTCCGGCCCCTTTTTACTTTTCAGCTCTTCTTTTTGTACTTAGTGTTTACTTCCGCTTGTACTCTGTGGTGCTTGTTTTCTTTTATAAAGGCAATGCCTTCCCAGTTATTGGGATTTTTACGCCTTTGGTGCTAGTCGCCAGCCCCTGGCCTATGGAAGGCGGGCTTGGGGTAGTCACGGCACGGGCCCCGAGGACGGGTCGTGACAAATATGGCTATATATAATTTAAGTGAAGAATCCAATAAATGGTGGGTGTTGATAAAGAACACCAATATGAATGATAAAATGGAATATATAGAGTATTAAGACTTTCAAAAAATATTTCTTAATAATTATTTCCTTAGAAATCTTAAAACAAAGATAGAGATAGAATTATTAGAGCTGAAGAAAAAGGAATGTGAATCTATAATGGCTTACGAGTAAAACTTCACAAGTATTTTAAGAGATGACACATGTTTTTTTATCAACAATGATAGAAAAATAGATATATACTTTAGGGGTTTTAAACCAATCATTTGAAAGGCTATAACTATCTAAGGATTTTGGAGTTATAAAGAAGTAGTTCAATGTGATCTCAAAGTAGAGATAGAGTTTGGAGAATGGTCCCATAGTTATGAATATAAAAATATAAGAATATAGTTTCAAGATTGTTGGTAAAATGAAAAATGAGGAAAGAGGATCCAACCACCCACATGTAAAAAATGTGGGAAGAATCATCATGGGAATTACCTCAATGTTATGGGGAAATGATTCAAGTGTGGGAGAGAAGGCCATAAAGATCATGAATGTTAGAGAGATGTGAAGAAACTAACCAACATGATGGATGAAAGGAAGACACCTCCTAATTCACCACCCATGTTTCAATGCTTCAGCTATAGGGAGTAAGAGAACTATACAAGACAATGAACTAAACCAATGGTCCTTGAGGGAATTAGAATTAGTCACTACCAAAGATAAATGAGAAAGGGAAATCTTATATTGTCACTACTTCTGAAGTGAATCATGAAAATGAATTCATACAAGGTAAACTTCTTATTCACTCAAGAATGGATTTATTTTATTTTATTCTAGTTCTATACATTCCTTTATATCCTAAAATCTTGTTATAACCATTGAATTGAATCCCCAAAACCTAAAAGTAGAGATATCTTTAAAAAAACCTAGTGGTGTGATCATTGAAACCCAAGTGTTGGACTCTTCTCCTATTAGAATATGTGGAAATATTCTTCCAGTTAATCTCTTAATAATTTTCTTGGTTTAATTTTATGTTATAATATCCATGGATTGACTCTTTTTATATAGAGAACACGTCAACTGTCAGGAAACAGAAATATCTTTATATATTCTGAACCATCCCATGATCTTATAAAAATTAAAGGAATATCACAAATCTCCTTTGATGAATCCCTAAATAGTGTGGGTAATTATACCCTATGGATAAACATACCTTGACCAAATTGTTGAGTTGAGTGAAACCATAAACTTTAAATAAATTCCCATTGTTAAGGAATATACTGATGTATTTCCTAAAGAGTTTCCTAGAATTCCACCAGATCATGAGGTAGTTTTCTCAATATAATTTGTACCTGGATACACTCCTATCTCCAAATGTTCCTATAGGATGGACCATGTTGAACTGGAGGAGTTAAAGAATCATCTATAAGAGCATTTGGAAAAAGGGTTCATATGCCCAAGTACATCACCTTGGGGTGATCTTGTGCTCTTTGTAAATAAAAACGATAGATCAATGTGAATGTTTATCGATTACCAGGAAATCAACAAGATCACCACAAAGAAAAAGTGTCCCTTTACAAGGATTTATGACTTGTTCGATCTTCAACATAGAGCTCAGTACTTCTCAAAAGTTGATCTTCATTATGGATATCGTCAACTGAAGGCGAAGAAGGAAGATATTCATAAGAAAAAATTTCATACAAGTTATGGGTACTATGATTTCATATTGATACCCTTCATACTTAATAATTCCCCTATGATCTTCATGGATTTTATAAATAGAGTATTTAGATAACACCTTGATAAATTTTTGGTAGTATTTATCAATAAAATTTTCATTTACTCCAAGATAAAGGAAGAACATGAAGAGCATCTATGGATTATACTGTAATCATTAAGGATGGAGAAAATGTACAATAAGTTTATAAAGTGTGAATTTTGGATACAAAAAAGTCACATTTTTGGGGTACGTGATCACAAGTGAGGGAATTTCTATAGACCCTTCAAAGGAAAAGAAAATTGAGGAATGGTCTAGGCCCAACAGTGTTATGGAAATCCATAGGTTTCTTGGATTAGTAGGGTATTATCGATGCTTTGTGATAAATTTTACATAATTTTCTAGCCTATTTACTAGGTTGAAATAAAAAGGCATAAGTATGTCTAGTCATAATAATGTGAGGAAATATTTAAGGATATTAAGAAGAGGTTAATCATTTCACATGTAATAACACTACCATCAAGTGGAGAAGGTTTTGTGATATATGGTGATGCTTAAAAGAAATGATTAGGTTGTATACTCATGTAGAATTAAAAATTGATAGACTATTCATCACTACAACTGAAGATCCATGATTATAACTACCCAACACATGATCTAGAGTTATTGGTTGTGATATTCACCTTGAATATTTGGAAGCACTACCTCTATGGTGAGAAGCATGACATATTTACCAATAAAAAGAGTCTAAAGTACATATTCACACAAAAAGTGATAAACATGCATCAAATAAAATGGTTAGAGATAATAAAGGACTATGATTTATCTATTCACTACTATCTTGTAAAGGTAAATAAGGTAGCTAATTCTCTTAGAAATAAATAACTTAATTCTTTATCCATGATTCAGACTAAGAAAGACCCTATCTTTATGGATATGTAAAGGTTTGATCTGGAAATCATAATGGTAGGGAATAAATCCTACCATTACCAAATTATTTCCCAACCATATATCTAAGAGAAGATTAATGAGGCACACAATGATGATCTAGATCTTCAAAAAAGGGTGAAATTTTTAAAGGAAAGAAAGCTTAATGAATTCTACATCGATGATGATGGTGTGATTCGATTTGGAACTAGAATTTTTTTTATCACCTTATATAAATAATTATTTATTGTATAATGCACATAAATCATATTTTTTTCATCCATCATGGAAGCAATAAGATTTATTGTGATCTCTGAGAACACTTATAGTGGGACAACATTAAGAAATAGATCACTGAGCACACCTAAAATTTCTTGGTATGTCAAAAAGTTATAGTAGGGTGACATAAGTCCAAAGGGATTATAAAATGATTTCCTATAACCTTGTGTAAATTATAGAACATATCCATGGGCTTTGTCACTTGTCTCCTGAAGACATCTAAAGGAAACAATGCGCTATGGGTTGTGGTGGAATGACTCACAAAGACTACCCACTTCGTCACTATTCGGGAATATTGCTCACTAGAAAAACATGATAAGATATGAATAAAGGAATTGTTGAGGTTTCATGGGGAAATGATTTCAATAATCTCAAATCATGATCCAAGGTTCACTTCTAAATTATGGATAAGTCTTCAACATGCTTAGAATACTAAATTGAATTTCATCAGGGCCTATCACCTCCAAACTGATGGCCAATCTGAAAGGGATATTTATACACTCGAGGAAATACTAAGAGTCTCCTCAATGGAATTTAAAGGAGTATGGGATCAACATATCATATTAGTTTATTTCTCATACAATAATATATTCCACTCAAGTATTCAAATGGATCCATATAAAGCTCTATATTGGAAGTGATGTAGAACTCCTACTTTTTGGGTGGAAGTTGGTGAATGAAAGATAATTTTTCCTGATATTATTCAAGAGATAATAGAGAAATTTAAATCCATATAAAAACATATAAAATCATCTCAGAGTTGACATAAGAACTATGATGACAATCGTCAAAGGGATTTCAATTTTGAGGTTAGAGACAAATTTTTGCTTCGAATATCACCATGAAAGAGAGTCATGTAGTTTAGAAATAAAGGGAAGATTTTAACTAGGAACATTAACCCATTTTTGATCCTTGATCACATAAGAATAGTGGTCTATAAGATTTCACTTAAACCAAATATGGATCAAGTTCATGAGGTGTTCCACATATCTCTCCTTAAGGAAGTACATACGTGATCCCTCACATGTACTGAATCCAGAGATGGTACAACTAGAGAATGAAATCTCATATTAGGATCATATGGTGAAGATCTTGGATTATAGAGACAAATTTATATGCAAAAGTAAAACTCAACTTGTCAAAGTTTTGTGGTAGTACCATAAGTATGAATAGGCGGTGTGGGAATCAGAGGAAACAATGAAAAGAAAAAAAATATTAATAAACCAATTGAAATTATAGAAAATTTAAATGTATAAAATTAAGAGGAATTGAGGTGAATAATGAATGAAGGAATGAATTAGTATTTATAGGATTTAATTTGACTATTGTAAAAGTAATGTGACTATTGGAATAGTAACCTAACCATTAGAAATAATAACCTGGTCTTTGGGAATAATATCATCACTGTTGGAATAGTAATCTGACCAAAAAATAATAAAATGTAATTTAAATAATATTTATAATGATTATTTAAGTAAATATAAACATTATAATTCCATAAAATAAATATAAAGGTTAAAAACTCAAAGAAAACATAAGCACATTTTTAATAAAATATATTTTAAGTTATTTCATAAAAATCATAATTTATATATTAAAAAATAAAATTACCTATGTTAGAAATATTTTTTGATAAAATTAATTTCATTTCTGAATTCATCACATCAAAATTTTACAAGGGTGATTTTTTGGTAATATTTTAAAATACTTCACTTTTTAGAGGAATAGTAAAAATACAGTTTTTCTATAAATATATTGTCTTAAATTACATCATTCATGATATAATAAGGAAATGATAATTTCTATAACTTTAATCTTAACTAAAACATATTGAATTTTAATTTTTTTTATTAAAATACAATAAACATGATTTCTAAACCTAAAAATTACTTTCCAAAGCCTAAAGTCAAAAGTATTTCTTAAAAAACAATTCTCTCATCGTTTCTATTTCCTTTTCATAAAGTATTAAATTAGAAATATAAATGGATTTAATGTCCTAAAATTGTTATATTTTATGGAAATATGATTAATTATCTAAAAAATATCATCATTTCATGTTTTACCTTGGATATAGTATTTTATTCAATATTTTATTCTAAAAATACCCCTCTCCTCAAGTATAAATAACCCCTATCCCTCCTATTGGAAAACCAATCCCCCCACACTCTACAAAGAAAAATATATGAAAAAATACTCTCTATTAGTCCCTTATAAACCTTAGGTATGTTATAGAGTAAAATAACTCCATTCATAAAGGAATTTTAGTGCCATATAAGAAAAGAAACATCGAGAAAAGAGTAAGTTTTTATCAACTCTTCTATCATTTTCAAAATATCTTATCCTTTTACCAATTTATTTCAAAAAAATATTATAATAATAATTAGAGAGTATTTTAAAACTATATTATTGATGTTAAACTACTTTTTATGTATTTATATTTTATACATCTATTTCTCCTCCTTTGGACAATGTTCCCAACAATGGCCAGTTAAATGCCAACACAGATGTTTCTAACTTGTTTACATATAACCAACCTTAAGTATGGTTGTAATAAATTATTTATAATATATATATATATGTGTGTGTTTGTTTTTGTGTGTGTGTGTATAAATATATTTATTTTAATATTATTTAATTAGTTATACTAATTTATAAGTGACTTCAAACAAAAATAGTGAAATCGAAGCAAAATTGATTTTTTTTACAGAAAACATGATATAAAAACATTTCCCTTTTAAGTATTGGAATTAATAAATATAATAAAATTATTATAATTGATAAATAGTGGTAAAAATGACAATAATTCACTTCTGGATCCATTTTTTAATGAACATTAGTTTATTATTTTGGAGGTGGAAAAGCGATGAAATAAAGTGGGATTTAAGGTAAGGGGATTCTCAAACCCAAACTCTTTCCTTTGGGTTACCTATTATTTAACATTTATTTCATTATATATGTTTCTATAATCTCTAAAATATTTCCTTTAAATATTATTCATCTTTTATTTCAAGTATATACATGTTCCTACCCTTCCAAAATTTTTTCTAATCCATTTACAGTGCTTTTTAAAAAAAAGACTTCAATTTCCAAAACATATCTTGAATAATCTTGAGTTTTTCACCTTTAAAAGAATAAAATGATATTTTTTACCCAAATATGATCTCACTTATTCATTTGGGATTTATAAATTTCATTTCATGAAGTATGATATATGAAATCATTTACAAAATCCATTCTTTTTCATGGGTTATTTCATGAATATGATTGTTATCCTTCCATGTGGTATTCATGATTATGAACATTTTAGGATGTGATGGGTGGGCCTAAAATTATATATTAATCTAATTAATTGGGTAATGTGATGTATCTACTGAGATAATATGTATTATACATGAACATGATGCTATATTTTTTTTCACATTTATGATGTTATGATTATGCACATATGTTATGTGTGAACATGATGTTAGCTTTGTTCAAAACTATATGTGGTATTTGACCACTATGACATGATTCTTAATTTTTATGCATATTACACATCCCATTACCTTATAAAATGTTTCTTTCATGATTATGTTTATAGTCCTATGATTATTATATGATTGTGTTGATTATTATCACTCATGTACTATTGATTTATGTCCCTTATTCCTACCCTTACTAGGATTTTATCTCTCCCATTTCTTTGATGTATATCCTTAGGTGACTACATATACTAATAAGAACATGATAATTTTTAAGGAAAAAGATAAAGTATTTAAATAATGTTTATGTTTTATTATGTATAAGTGTTGTATGGGCCTAATTTTCCCAAGACACTATACCTTTGGATCCTGGACTTGTATCACTATTATGTTGTTTATCATAAAAATTATGTAATATTCATGTAAAAAGAAGTTGGGTCACTATTTAGATCTCTAGTTATTGGAAGTACTCCTAGAAAGATTGTACATGATCCACCTGTTAATGTGGATAAGTCCCCTGGATCTATTTTTTTTGGGCCTAGAGCATCCAGAATCTGAGGATGCTAATGGGGGAAATCCACCTAGACATGGTTGGAACACCTTCCATTCTGCTCAGAGAGTGCTTGAGGGATCTCTAATTACTATCACATATTCTCAAGAAAGTATTGAGGTATATCTGGTGAGACCCTTGGTTTACCAAACCCTCCAAGATATATTTGGTATCACTCCCACCGATTTTGGTGAAGAAACTATGCAAGGGAGTGATCATGGAGAAGATGTTGAGGTTGGTGAACATGATGTTCATGAGGAAGAAGTTGATGCTGATGCTAGAGTTGAAGATTAGTTTGAAAGAGATAGATAGTGGAGGATTTAGTTGATTTAGATAGTAGTAATTAGGATTATGATCCATATATATCTATTCCTTCTAGATTATATATTATAAAATATTATTTTAATGAATTCAAATCAAATTCAATGGGTGTATTCAAGGGAAAATTTCTTGGTTTTAGAAATTCCTTAGAGCTAACTTTAGAGAAAGTTATTAGAAGGAAAATGATGTTAGTGATTTCTCATCTTCAACCCAAATTCTATTTTGATATGAATTTTTTGAGAAATTATTTTGAAGATATTAAGGCACAGTTAGGTGCTCTGCAAGCAGACCTCTCTAACATGGTGTTCTAGTTCAATAAGATATTCATGAATGAAATGTTTCAGCATGCTCCTTCTCTTTATTCTGTACCTCCTCCTGCTCCTCCTGTTCAACTAGTTTTTTATGATGATAAATTTTTAAAAATCATAAGGGATGAGTTGAAGTTTTTGTTTGATGAGTTCATGTAGACCTTAAAAGTTGTGTTTTATGATTTTCAAACACATGCTGCTAAAACCATGGTACTGGTCAAAGATGATGTCAACTAATCTGTGAAATATAGAGAAATAGTAATGAATTATAATGATTTCTACATAAGAAGAATATTTAAAAAGTCATATTTAAAGGGTATGTTTATAAATTTTTCCATGTACGTTCATATTCCACCTTTAAACAAAGATTGTAGGTCCAATCTGAAAATATCAAGGTAGTGACTCTGGTTTTAGAATATTTTATGGGGAATAAAGATAATTTTATTTATGATTTGGAGCATGGTTATTGGGATGTGATTTATTTTATTTAGCTGATGAAACCCTACCTTTACATTACTTATACATTTTTGCTAGCCCCTCCATCCATTCCTATGTACCTACCTTCTACCACTACTTTATCTATCATAAATCCTTTTATCTTATCTCATAGACAAGAAATTGAGCATCTAATACTTGTTTCCCGGTGTATAGTTATTGGTGACCTAACTTCCACCTGTGCACCTTAGACTACCTCATATTCCCCTGCTTCTACTTCCAAAGGAAAGGATCCTATACTTCCTTTAGATATATGAGATGTTCAAGATTTAGATTCTAACTATAATTTATAATAGGGAAAACTTATAAAACTTTTTGTACTCTTTTGAAATATTAATGGAATACTTCTCTTTATTCTCATTTGTATAATTTTTCCTATTATATGGTTCTTTTTTCCACTGATCCATTTTTTATAATCCCAAATGGGGTATTAAGTGTGATAAATCAATTGAATTTTTTGGAAATATTTTATTAATTTAAGGTACTTGATAAAAATATATTTGTTTTAATTTATTATGAATGTATTTTTGTTGTATTCAATTCATTTCATTTTAGATGTCATGTTTTTATCATAAAAATGGGGATATTGTTGGATTAGACCATCACTTCCTTATTTTAATAATCTCAAATCATGTTTATAATGTTACTAATTAATTTCATGTTTTTTGTTAGTGAATAGTTTCATATCCAAACTTGCAAAAATCGGTTAAGTATGGAGCTTACCGTGTGAAGGATTTGAATAGACTGTGAAGTTCAAGTGACTATATAGAACCTACAACACCTTATGCTCCAACTGACTTCATGAAAAAAATACCTACCATGCATTAGATGATAATTTATTTTGAAGTCATAAATTTTCCATGCATTGAAGATGAACCTACTGTGTATTAAGAATAAACTTACCGCATCAACAACCAACATACCGTGTGATAGGTAAGACACATTTCTATAAGTCTTGTACTGACTATGTGTATTTATATTTGTAGTAACCATAAGAACAAATACCTCCCAAATAAAGAAATATACCTTCTATGAGTACAAAATAAGTGGCCCTGCAAAGTAATGAACCTACCGTATGATGGATTCAAGTGACTAAATTAAGGAAAGAAGCTACCACAAGAAGTCATGAACCTACTGTATAATCAAATGGATTGACTAAATGAAAGAATGAGATGATCCTCCCTATTTTTCAAAGATAGTTTCTGTATCAACTAACCATGAAAACCAACTATGATATGAAGTAACCATGCCCAAGTGATGACCAAACTATAATGTATAACTTAACAATGAAACTTTTTAAAATATCCAACGTCTATATTTGGAGAATTAATTATTATTTAGTGAAATTAAGGCTACATTTATTATTCTCCAACAAATAATTTTGGATGGAGTTATTTTTAAGAATAAGAACCGTTTATGTGAAAGGGTGATGAGAGTTTAACAAACAAAAAACAACAGACAAACTTATGTGTGAACCTATGCTATATAGAGGACTCATTAAAAACTATTCACAACACTCTATTTTCCTAAACCTACTGTGAAACTTGTTTGAGATCATTTCAAAGAAAAATCCAAGTACTCTCTGACAATCAAAGCTATTAGGATTGATCTACACTAAATCTTCTTATCTTGAATCTCTTTATCTTTTTGTTTATTCTTAACATTCAATTTTTTCTTTGTATTTATCTATTTATCTGTAAAAATAATCTACTACATTGAACTAGAGAGTGCTTGATAGTCATTTTAAAATATTTTCATTTTTAATATTATTTCTATCGAAGAGATCATATGAAACCTAGAATCTTTTTAACCCATATAAAACTGTGGAAGATGATTTTTTTACTTGGAATATCCTATACAGTTATTTATAAAACCCAATCCAAGTTATGGATTTATTTATTTTAATAATAAACTATTTGGAAACAAGTGATTTCCACATGGAGGGTATTAGGTATTAGCTTAAGTTTGAACCCCTTGTTTCAATTTTTTTGTGACTTCCTTTTTTGTTTTCACTATTTTAAAAAAAAGTTGGAATCTATTTCAAAATTAACAACAAAATTTTACATTGATAGTTGGATTGAATAGGTGTGTTATATAATGTGTTTGATACTAGTAAATTAGTTTCAAAAGTTAGAAAGAGTTTTTAAAATTGTTTTTAACTAATTTTTGATCAAACTATAGAGAATATTTTTTGAAAGATAAAATTATATAATTATAATTTTTTTCATTATTTGGGAATATTTTATAAATTTAGAGATTTAAGTTTTAAATATTTTTAATAGAAAATTTAACTATAAACTCAATTCACCCACCTCTTGAGTATTCTAATCTGAACAATGAAGAGTCCAGTGAAAGGTAATAATAAAATAAATGAATACATGAGAAAAATCCACTTTGGAAACTAGTGGAACAATATCAAAGTAATCCACTCCATATGTCTGTGCATAACTTTTGGCGATAAGTCGATCTTTCAGTCAATTAAGAGTGCCATCTATTTTAACCCAAATTGTGTATATCCATTTGAAACCCATAAACTATTTATCATGGGTAATATTGAAAATATCCCAAGTTTTATTATCTTTAAGGGCCTACAATTCATTATACAAATCTTTAAGCTAAACTTCACGGGTTTTGAGTCGACAACCGATTGGGGAACTGATACCTCATCAAGAGTAGTAATAAATTTATTTTTAGTGGTGTATAATCCTATATATGAATGAGTGTAAATATAAGAGATAATAATTAATGATATATT
This sequence comes from Viscum album, assembly GCA_963277665.1. Classification (NCBI taxonomy): domain Eukaryota; kingdom Viridiplantae; phylum Streptophyta; class Magnoliopsida; order Santalales; family Viscaceae; genus Viscum; species Viscum album. Next base: position 1,753,016,628 of record OY728159.1, on the reverse strand, counting down.
TCTCGTAATTTATTGGTTAAGTTCATTGGATGTTGACCAGGATCGTCAATTGAGGTCGAAGAGGCAATGCCAACTGATAGCGATGTAAGAAAAATATGTTAGTGATGGCTATATATTTTCTCAAATTGAGTGTCCTTGGGATGTAATGTAATGAATGAATAAAAATAGGAATAAAATCATCTATATTAGGTATGTGATAATATTGAATTATAAGATAATGGAAGAGTCTCTATAAATGATATATAAACCGAAGTGATATGAAACTAAGATCTAAAGAAAAATAATAGTAACCTATTTGGGTGTGATAAAACCCAAAAAATATACATTGAATGAAATGATGAGAAAAATTTAATTTAAAAGATCTATTTCCCTAGAAATATCATCTAAAAAACAAATATATGAAGTGGAAGTGAGTAAGGAGAAGTGGGAAATAATATCTGAAATGAGATCTCCCCCTAAATCCGAGATAAATATAATTGATTAGACATGTGGTATTCATTATGGAATATCACCAAAATGTGAGAGAAAAGTTCATGTTAAAGGTAAGGGATTGAGAATTTTTGATAATGTTATGATTCTTACCTTTGATAACATGATTTTATTATGTGGTGTCTAAGTAGAAGGTTTAATGGAGAATGATATGGTCTGATCAAAATATTGGGAAAGTGGAAGATGAGAATTATCAACCATTATCTGTGTGTAAACATTTAATGGTTTTGGAAAAATTATGTTTTAATTTTCATTATAAAATAATTTAAAAATAGAAAACACCTCAAACTTATGATTTCAAATATAAATCCAGGACTTGTGGGAAAATCATCAATAAACAAAACAAAATACTTATAGAAAATGATACTTTAAATAGAAAATGGTCCTAAAACATCATAATGGATTTAGTCAAAATAATTGGATGCTTGTGGATGAAGATAAATTCACAATGAAATGAAGTATATGATGTCAGGTTGGGACACAATTTAGGATGGAACAGAGCGATCGATGACCATATCTAGAGTGAAACTCCAAGATGCATGAGAAGACAAAAAACTGGAAAAGGATGAGGTTATGTAAAGCATGAAAACACTACTCTGTGGCTAACCTCAACCAAGCTCATGAGTTTTCAAATGATATTAAAATATGAAAATATATTTTGAGAATATTTCAATATAATTATGGTCATGAGTAATCATACTGATAGAGAGAATATTGAATAAACTATACGAAACATGTGCCACTTGAGATAATTTGATATATAATGAAAAAGTAATGAAGTAGAAACTAGTAATAAATATAGTGGAACCATCAAAAACTATAATTTAATCCTGAAAAAATGGGGGTGATACTCATTAATAATACCCCTGTATTCTATAATATGGTATGAAGCACCAAAATACAATGTCTAGACAATTGATTGTATAGAGAAACACACAATTTTTTCACTAGAAAGAGTAATAGTAATTAATGAAAATATTGTAATAGATTGGGAACATTGAGAAGTGATGATTTCTAACTCATCCTTTGGAATCACAAGAGAAGGGTCTGATCAAAAATACAAACTCAAAAAGGGATATCAATATTCTTAAAAAGGAAACTGAAAATCAGAAAGGAAAACTAAGTTTCTATAGGAGTTATATTATGTTCAATAAATTATAATCTTAATGATTCTTGTTGCTAAGATTTAAATGATAAAAATGTAACTTTATATTGATGTCACAAATAATGAAAAAGAGATAATAGAGATGTAATTTAAGCATCGTGAGGGTATATAAAATTCAAGAAATAAAGAGTTAATTTTAATAAAGATATTGAAATTAAAGTTGAATCTTCAATGACTGTTGAGAAGAAAGAAACTACGTTAAGGAATTTTGATGAGTGTCTAAGAATTCAAAGAACTCATTCTATGGAAAAAATGAACTAAGATTTTATGGAGAGATTTCATACATTTCTCAAAAGGAATAGGTTCAATTCATTACATAATTTTCCCAATATTTTTAAAATTTTTATGACTAATAATACAGGAAATAAATCAAAGGATGATGATGAATTCAATTGAAGAGATTGATAGAGACATTAACACAGCTTGAAAATCATCTTCTATAAGGGGCATAAGGGTATCTATAGGGGATAATATATCAGACCATAATTGTAAGGGAATTATTTACTACTCATGTGGGAATCTAGGGGGGTGGATGTTGTTAAAAAGGGGGAAGGTCCTAGAGAGAGGGATAGAAAGTAAATATTCTATTAGTTCAATTATTAGATTTTATGGGTGAACCAAGGGGAATATCAAGTGTATCTATTAATCCTTAATTTTTTATCTATTATTATTCTTCTTCTCCTTCTTCACATGTAATTTTAGTCCCTTATTGTTTCTATATTCCAATATATAAAAACCTTTAATCCAGATTATCTATTGGTGTGAGGGGCCTATCATTTGGTTCAACCTGCCAAAAAATCCTTGTCATGACCCGTCCCAATGGGGCCTATGTTGAAACTACCCCAAGGCTACTTCCAATAGGCATGGGTATGAAAACTAGTTTTGAGTATGCATATCACTCACACAGGAGGCCTTAGCCTAAGGTATTTGTACACACACACACACATCTCTAAGACCATAAAATGATGAAATGTAAAACAACTGATAAAACATGCATGCATACATCTAAATCCCACTATCAGAGTATGAAAAAAGTACTAGAAAGAAAAAGGGTCAAATACAAGCCCACCACAAAGAGTCTAAAAAAAATTCCAACATAAAAGTATAAAAGGGGACTACTATTAAGGTAGCTATCGGAACACACCTCATTCAGTCCAGCTTACTAAGATCTTCCTAGTCCTTGTCCCTTTAGGACTCTGTGAAAAGGTTGATCATCTTTATAAGACATGACACATGTGGAAAAATTCCATGTAGGAGTGAGTATAACAATACACAGTAAGACACCCCAAAATCACTAAGCACATGACATCAAGAATAACGTTCAGATCATCACATGTAAATGTATAAAAAATTTATAACAAGAATATCTAGATATAATAAACAAAGACACACTATCTCAAAGTAAAGTCACAATTGTAATTCCATTCTATGAATCCCGCTCGAAGGTTCCACATAGTAATCATCTGGGAGAACACGCTCCATGAGTCAGATAGCACTGATGGTGTTCGTCTAGATTTACTCCTCATTGGTGAATTCCATAATAAGTATACACTAGAATTATGAAGATAATGATACATAGATGAGGATTACTCCCAAGGACATGGGTTATACCAACAAATCACTCTAGAATAACCCTCAAAGTAGAGGATAAAAACCCATGTAGTGTTGGTCGCGATGATACCAATAACTCAACCTAGGGAAAGATAATGATAGATGATCTTACTCTAGGATTCACAGAAGGATTCCAATAACTATATCTAATAAGTCCCACTAAATGGATCACCATCCTATGTGTAGGATGAAATTTCATACTAAGCCTTAGGGAATGAATCAAGGGAACACTTCATAACAAAAATTTTCCAATTTGAAGAGGAAAAGGGATCCAAGCCATGTTTGAAGGAGTAAACGGTGTTTCCCTTCAGAACTGGGTCCAACTCGTGTATCATGACCCATGCCCATGCCCATTTTCGTGTCTGTGTTAGAGTACATGGTGTGTCCAAGCTCGTGTACTCCTGACCGTGTATAAGTACATGACTCTAACTATGTACATCTGGCTTAGCCATGTTTATCTCAGAGTACATGGAATGTCCAAGATCATGTACTTCTAGTCATGTCTATAATTATCTGTGTTTTGAATCGGACAAAAATACAGAGGTTTTTGAACGTTTTCAATTACTGAATTAGTCATTTTTAAAACCATGCCTCAAAATGAGGTTTTAAAGGCTCTAACACTCCTAAGTGATGTTTTTGGGATTGGTTGAAGGCCCGATAGGTTTCTCGGGTATCTCATCAAGTTATGGAAGAAAAAAGAATGGGTTTTCTAAGTTTTGGAAGCATGAAAAGGGAACATGGTTTGTCTTAAACTATGCATCCCTCAACATCTAACCATGAGACCTAATACAGGTGGGAAAAGGCGGTGCTCACGGGTTACGCACGGTTTTCCAAACCCTCTGCCAAGCCCGCACACTTAATGGCATGGCCAGTAGATCAACAATGTTCACCACATGGTTGGTGCACGGTTTACAAACCATGTGGCCATACCATGTAGGGTTCCCCAGGTGTCTATAAGGGGGAACATGATTGGTGCATGGTTTGTTAAACTATATATCCCAAACCATGCACTGAGACCTGCTTTAAAAATCAAGTTTAATTTAAAATTAAAATAAATTAAAATTAAAATAAAATAAAACTCACCTCTTCTCCCTCTCTAAACTTTCATGATACACCCCCTGGTACCCTAGCCGCGTGCTCAAACCCCCCTCTAGCTACCTCCTTCGACTGCCGATCTTCCACCGTTTCTTCACGTTTTATCTTCGATCCTTCAAGGTGTGGTCCTCTCTGTCTTATCCTCTAAATTTCCATTCACAATTTGATCTCTATGTCATCCTACAAAATTAATATGAACCCTAGGCATGGGTTGACTCTTATTTTCTTTGTTTATTTCTTTTATAGGGTGTGGGAATGGCCTCTTGGGTCATGTTCGGGTGAGTTCTAACAACTTCCACCAAAGGTGAGGCTGTTCGGGTAGTTTTGGTCCACTGACATCATTTTGGGGTAAGTATTAAACTCATTAATTGGTTTCAAACCATCTAATATAGGGTCTTTAATTGTGTAATGGTCCTTGGTAATTAATGTGTAGTGTGTTGGACAGTGTCATGTGGTTTCAGGTTTCCGCCGCCTTCCGAGTGAGTTTCCATGGTCAGTGAAGGTGCACACATGCATATACTAAGGTATGTATATTATATATATATATATATATATATTCCATGTATATATTCCCTCATGGAATGGGGAATATGTGCATTGGGTTATAGATATATAGATATTTATATGAAGGTATGTGTGTATGTGTGTGTGGAGTAGTTCTGTGTGGTCGCCGCCAATCTATCGACTGCCAAGTGGTTTGGTTGGGTCAACTTTCTGAGGTAGGGTCCCTTTTCCTTTTCCCTCAATTTAAATACTACACTAATTAAATTTCTTACTACACTTTTCATAGATTTAAATTAATACATTAGAGTCCTTAGATTAAATGAAAGTTTAGCATGATTCCTGGATACGGTGCTAAAGTAGATAAATGACTAATTGAATAGAAATGTCATAAATTTATAATAAAACCCCTCCAACAGAGGTGTATTTACTTCAATCTAAAACTGAAGTGATAAAATTTAATGCTTTCTTGCTCTACTTGCTTTGGTTATTTGTTGATTCCTTGCTGTTATGTTTGGTGTGTAACATGTTTATAATATAGTCCTTACGAATGCATTTGAATGAGTTGAATTGTATTGGAAGGCCCACATGTTATAGACTACATTTCCTTAGACTAATCTAAATGGAATTTATTAGGATGTCTTAAGTGTTATAGTGACATCCCTTATTTGAAACAACCATTCCTTAAATCAATTTTCTATGTTTATGCAAAGTGAGTGTGGAGACCTTGAGTGGGATGGATTATATCAACTGGAAGGTTTTTCATATATAATTATTAAATGGATAAAGCATGATGATTATTTCCTCTATAATAAAATGAACCAATTGGTTATCAAATGAAGTGGTACTTTGGGGATGGTGAGACCATACCCCTTTACTCATGTATTGTGAAATGTCCCTTTTGAAATGTAATGGTTTAGATAGTATGGAACTTAATTAAGAGAACACATGAGAGGTTTTGCCTCATGTGTCATGTTATATAGTTGTGCATGCCCTTGGTCTTTTTAAGGGCTTGATGATATGACATAGGAGTTAGTTCCCTATGCTCAAATTATAAATAGTGTTCATGCTTGTATTGTATTTTGAGATGTATAATTGATTATGGATGGGAGGCATTCTTACCCCATGAAAGTATTGTAAATGATTATATATGGGACTCATTATTACCCCATGCCATCTATGTAAATGGTTATGGATGTGAGGTATTCTTAACCCATTCCATCTATGTAAATGATTATGGATGGGAGGTATTATTACCCCATATTAGTACTATATAAACATCTAATGGTGGGAGGCATTCTTACCCCACGTCACTTATGAGTAAGAAATATAAATATGCTTTCATTCCAAGGGACTAAGGACCCTTTGTAATTGGTTAGGGGAAGACCGTGAGAGATCTCATGGAATTTTGATGTCAGTGGTATGTCCTGATCCACCCCAACATAAATCTAATGCATGGAGTCCAAGAGACTAAGGGATCTTGGACCAGGGTTAGGAGGAGATCGTGAGAGCTCCCCTAGAATTTGGATGGCGATGGTACATCCCAATACACCCCAACATATAAAAATCTATCTATCTATATATACTAATACTACTACTACACACACACACACACACACACACACACGAAGCTAACATGATCAGACATACCAGCCTTGGGCTAAAGTAGGTATCACCGTCAAGTGTCCCTTAGGAACCTGGATGGGTTTTTATTTATTCTTTCAGTTTTTTTGTTATTATTCTATACCTTTACACTGCATAATTTATATTACACTGGATTGGTATTGACACCATGGGTACCAAACTACTGATATTTTATCTCACACCCTGATCAGGTACCCTTGGTACCCAAGTAGACCTTATATCTACAAGATCTAGTTTGAATGTTGTATTGCTTGTACTTGGGATTTAGGAGAAAAAGACTAAGCTTGAGCTCAAGATACTCATGGAGATCACCTTAGGGATTTTACTTATTTTCTTTATTGGAGTCCTATATTGTAAAGTGTGTTGTATTGTTTAATATTTTTAGATATGTATCATCTGTCATTCATGAATTATATAAACTAGTGTTGGACACTCTAATTCAGTTATTATAATAATTGAATTCCACTATTTTTTTGTCTATTTATATAATATTTCCATCGCTTCCTACTATTGTTTATTATCTAATAATACCTTTGTGTAAATCTGATAAGAGGGTATAGTCTCCCCACTATCACCTCTTGAGACCCTCGCTGCTAGTTGATAGCCTTTTGCATATAGGGAGACGTGCTTGACGCCATGTAACCCACCAGTCTAGCTACCAGTTCGATGGAAATATGAGCCAGGACATTATAATGTCCATTTACCCTCTGATTTATACATTGAGATTCCAAGTCGAGTCACATTCCATGTGACATAGGCTACACATCATGTGATATTTAATTTTCTCATAGAAACCCTAGAGCCATAGCCCGAGCCCCACACACCATGTAATCATGGATTACATGCAATGTTTTGTGGGATTTTACAAAACCAATGGTTATTAATATACATACACCATACCACCATTTCCATTATTTCCACTACTAGTGTTTCCAAGTATTTTAGATCTAGGGTCTTCTATTCATTACTGCCATCAGTTGGCCAGATTCCGAGTTCCGATTCACTGGGAAATGCTACCTAAAGCCACACCTTCATCACTCATCAAAACCCATGCATGAACACCCCCAATTCAAACCCAATCCATCTTCTCCACATTCACAGCTCTAAGTATCATCAATCCATAGCTGGATATATGGTACCAATCTATTGCACCAAGAAACAGGTGCGTAATGATTGATTTCTAGGTATTATTCGAATTGCGGGCCAAAGGAATTGCCCATGATGAATGAATAACGGTGGGCGAAATCCAAGAAATATGAAAAGTAGGGATGAACCTTATCAATGTTTGGTTGACCTTGATATTTTTCTATTATAATAAAAAACTAAGAACTATAACAAATAAACAATTCACCCAATAATCCCTATAGATAAACCCATACCCAAAATATGACTGATCCACGAATCAATCCATTTCTTGATTGATTCATGTTCATCATATAAATAAACGAATTAGTAAGGATAAAAAACAACATCCTAACTTGATTCATATAAACTACCAGTAAATAACAATTCTATTTCACTGTATTTGTTAAGATCCTTGGGGTTTTTCATACATCGATCGATGACCCACGATCTGGTCGTCTCCCTCTAATGGAAGCTCCTCCAATTCTCTCCAATGGATCCTTCTAATTTGTAGTGTTATGTGGATAACCTTAAAAATTTTCCATAACATAATTTGAATATATAATTTAATAGGTAGGGGTAATTAATTTAAATAAATAAATTTATTCAATAAATTTATTTAAACATCCACACATGACTTCAATCAACCTGAACATCTGATGAATTCTAACGTTATGTCATGCCTAGGGTAAAAACCATGCTCTGAACACAACCATGCCCTTATATTTTTGATCAAATTATTTGTTTATAAGTTATTTCACTTTTTCAAGAAAACTGCATGCATGTTCATTTAATATATTTCAAAAATTTATTCCACATGCACCAAGCCTTAGAATCTCACACCATATCAGTGACTAGATCTATAAATAATCCATATAATATTTCAAAACAATACATGGAAAATATGATTCATTACATTCTCCCTAAATTTGGGCTTTATATCTTGGAAATCCAAAACAAAAGCCTGCACAAAGATATGTGGGTACTAAACATGCATCTAAGTCTCCTACTACTAGGTGCTCTTATGAAGATTCTCATGTTGCCACCAGATATGCACTAGGAAAATGGATCACCCATGAAGGATCCTCTCTTATAGATCCTCTATCTCTATAAGGTAATCAGTAAAGGTAGCTATTTCCTTGATGTCCATCTCACCCTAGTTGATAACATGTGATAGATCATGCACGTACCTCCCCAACTACAACACTTGGATGACGTCGTATACCCATTCTAACTACGACAATATGGATAAGTGGTATGAAACCTATCTAACCCTACATAGTATCTGGAAAGGGCTAATTAATCTCATAGATAGCTTTCCACCCTAACCAAACCTCCATAATCCACATGGAGTTGAGACCCGTTGAAAAACATAAATTCCCTCCTCAAACTCCAAAGGACTCTATCGTCTATCTGTATAGTATTTTTGATAGCTCTGTGCAGTCCTCGTCCACTCCTAGATGATCTGTACCTTCTTTGTAGTATCTCACACCAACTCTGGGCCCATGATTACTAACTCTCATGTATTATTCCAACAAAGGAGAAACCTGAAAGGCTACCCATAAAAGGTCTCGAATGTTTCCATACTGATGGTGGAATGGAAGTTGTTATTGTAAAAAAGATACACCAATGGTATTTGATACTACCAACTATGGCTAAATTATAACATGAAATCAAAAAATATGTCCTCCAAGGCTTGAATGCTCAGCTTAGTCTGGCCATCAGTCTGAGGGTGAAAAGTCATGCTCAAACATAGTTGAGTCCCAAAATACTCCTGAAATCCATTCCATAAATGAGATGTGAAGCTAGAATCATGGTCATAAATGATCATTGAGGGAACTCCATGGAGTCAGTCTATATTATACACATAGAGGAGTCTCAATCTCTCCACCAAACTCTACTCCCGAATAGCTAGGAAGTGAGCTGACTTAGTGAGTCGGTCTATGATCATCCAGATGGGATAATGTCCTCTGTACATACATGGTAACCCCATTATAAAGTCCATGGATATCCCATATCACTTCCACTATGGAACCTCAAGGGGATGAGATAAATCCATTGAAACTTGGTGCTCGACCTTCACTTGCTGATAAGTAAGGCATCGAAAGACAAACTCTGCGACTCCCCTCTTTATCCCTGACCACTGAAACTAACATCGTAGGTCCTAGTATATATTTACCACACCTGGATGTGCCTCCGAAGGAAATGTATGAAATTATCTCAGAAACTCTTTCTACAACGTCATTGGTACCATTGTGCATCCTTTGAAAAGAACAACATGATCCCCACCTTCAAAAAATTAATCAAGATCATGTCCAATAGATATCTGAGTATGTAGTGTCTCACAATTGGTATCCCTAAGTTCTACCTCCCCGGATCACTGTAAAAGAGGAGGAGTAACAACCATAAACTGGAGGTAAGTTGATCCATCTCTATCTATAAAGGATAACTATAATGAGGCCAACTTCTCTGACACCTTGCTCAATATTTGTGAACAATATCTATTACTGATAGAATATGTTACCATGTTACCCTTCCTAGGAGTATAGATAACCTTGAATTCATAATCCTGGAAGAACTCTATCCATCAACTCTATATTTAGTTAAGATACTTATAATAGAAGATATAATTGAGTCTCTTTTGGTAAGAATAGATGATAAATCACTCACCCATCATGTAGGGTCGCAACATATTTAGTGCAAAGACTACCACTAATAATTCAAGATCATGGCTTGCATAGTTCTTCTCGTGTGGTCTCAACTGATGTGAACCATAGAAAATCACCACCTACCTCTACATCATAATACAACTGATCCTAGTTCCAGATACATTAAAAAATAATATGTATTCAACTACCTACTATGGAAATCTCAAGATGGGGGTTATCATCAATCTTCTCCTCAACTACTAGAAATATTGTTGTCACTTCTCCGTACACATGAAAGGCTACCATTTTTAGGTCAAAGCTGTTAAAGGAGATGATATCCTGAATAAGTCATGTATGAATCTCTGATAGTAGCCTATAAAACCTAAGGAATCATTATACCCCATCATGATCTTGGATGGATCCTAAGCTAACATCGCCTTGACTTTTGTTGAGTCCACTTCCACACCATCTATTGAGATAACATGTACCAGAAAGTGGACCTCCTAAATCTAGAACTATCACTTTGAGAGATTCCCATAAATCTAGTTCTCTCAGAGTATAATCAGAACCATCCCTAAGTGTCTCATGTGCTCCTCCTTAGATGCCGATTACACTAGGATATCATCAATTAAGACTACCATGAACCAGTCTAAGAAGAGATGAAAGATCTCATTCATGAGTCCCATAAACACTACTAGGGAATTTTTCATGCTAAAGGTAATCACTAAGTACTCATAGTTACCATAACAACATTTTAATGTCATATTAGGTATGTCCTCATCCCGTACCCACAAGTGGTGATAGCCTAATCCGATATCAATCTTTGAGAACCATCATTCCATTCTCAACTGGTCAAAGAGGTCATCAATCCTCAATAGTGGATAATTTTTCTTTATGGTCACCTAGTTTAGATGATGGTAATATACACATAACCTCAATATCCCATTTTTATTCTTGTCGAACAACACAGGAAATGACTAGGGTGAAACACTGGGTCTAAAAAATACCTTCCTCTATAAGTCCTCCAATTAGATCCTCATCTCTTGAAGATATACAAGAGCCATCAGATATACTAGTGCAGATATTGGGGTCATCCCAGGGTGTAGACCAATTTAGAAGTCTATCTCCTGATGGGGAGGTAATCCTAGAACATCCTCAAGAAATATGTCCTCATACTCTGCCACCACTATAGGGAACTGAAAACTCATAACATCCACTGCACCATGGGTCATGATAAACAATTGATAATTAATTGAGTACACCCTCTTACTCATGAGTCCATCTTATGATACATTGGTTTTCTTTCACCCATAAAGGAAAACCTAGTCCCATCACTATAGACACAATGTATCCTCTATAAGAACCTAGTTCTTCTTTTTTGTACATATCCTTTACTTTCCATATTTTTTCAGTTTAAATGTTTGAGTATGGCATAATGTTAATTACCTTCGAGTTCATGGAGGTGTTGGGGTGTCCAAGGATGGTTTAAAGCCCATAACCTAATTTTTTTGGGTGAAAGTGTACTATCGTACGATTTGATCAAACCATGTGGGGTAGGAAGCATGGTTAGATTAAACAGTGTGAGGTTGGACAATGAGTATGGTAAGGCTACACAGTTAGACTAAACCATGTGATTTGGGATGCATGGACATGCGTCCATGTCTTTAATTTTGATAGTGTGGTTTTTCATGGTTTGTACATGGTTAGTCAAACCATTTTAGGAAATCATGTTATGTGACCTACCCTATAGCTAAGCATGCATGTTTGGTTCATGGTTTGGTGAAATTGTGTAGCCAAACTGTGCGACCCTATTATTTTGAGTAAAATTACAAATTTTCCCCTAATAAAAATATATCTCTAACCCTATTTTCTACTTCATCTCCCACAAAACATACTTGATCTTTGAGAGACCTCTTAGTCGACTAAACTAGGACTTATCACCAAATCTCCATATGATCTCCAATTAAAGTGATACTCATCTAATTAAATCCATATTGGTAAGATCTCCATTCTTTTTGTGACATTCCTCATTTGGTTTGGTATTGGCTATGCAATTTAGGTGTAAGATAATTTTTCCTATTAATAGTATCTTCATCTGTTCTTCGATTTTCTCCTGATATAAGTTGAATTAGGAGCTGATACCAGACAAGATATCAACTATGGACCTACGATAGGTAGTATCATGACTTTCATTAAAATTCAAAGTGTTTATATATGTTGTTTTACCCTGCGCCCAATTCTCGGTCAGTGCCTTAAAATGAAATTAGATCCTTGAATTGAATTGATAGGTATAGCCTATGCAATTAATGAGGACCATTGAAAAATGTTAAATAGTTAATAACCTTGAAATAGGAACCACCCCTTTGGGTGCGTTGTTTAATTAAATGGTCCATTATGATGGTGTATGGTTTTGGATACCTTTGAGGTGTTCCATTTTACCCATAATCATGGGATGTGAACATTTAATTAAATCCATGAATTGAATTGTAAATTGAATTGAAAAATTAATTATGAATTGTAATTAAAATAGATTAAAGGAGAGGGGGTGGATACCATGATCCTTGACACTTTCCATGTAATGTCTTGTTTAAGAATGAGATTCTTGTAATAATGATTTTCCCATGTGAGTAATTGAGAGGAAATCCTTATAAGCTTAGTCCACGAGTTGAGTCACCTTCTAAGGTGATTTTTTAAATATAATGTTCTTGGTTTTTACCATGACATGGATTAAATGGAATTGATTAAATGATTTTTTTGAACTACATTGAATGATTATATTACTTGGTTGAAACATGGATTCAAATAATGAATTAAATGGAAGGAATCATATGGATTTTACTTATCTTATGACCAAGTGATACTTGGACTCCCTTGAGGACTGCCAAAGATGGAATCAGAGGATTAACTATTATATTCCAAGTGATACTTGGATTATAAATTAGGAATTCCAATGATGAACTCAAAGGGTCATTTGATCATTATAACATGGGTGATACTTGGGCTCCCTTAGTGGATCGCCAAGGATGAACTCGAGTGGCATATATGTTATACCACACCTAAAGAGATACCTGGGTTCTTGTGATATTATCATGGAATGGATTTTAGGGTGTTGGTTTATATTGTAACTAGATCGATACATAGATTATAAATTAGGAATTCTAGGGATGTGCTCAGGTTCTGAATTAATTAATGAAAGAAAAAGTTTATATGATGCGTATGCCAATCCAAAGAACAAGCTTAGATTTGATCTTTGTATTTCACTTTATGGATGGCCTGTTTATGCATCCTTTGTTTACCTAGTTACATGGGGGATGATGGGAATTATTCCAGGTCTCGAGACTTATTAACTAAATGATATTTAATGGTTAAATGAAGTTGATTATAATGATACATGATTGACTGTTAATTCCGATAATTAATTCTTAAATGAAATTGATTAAATGGAATTGATTATAAATGAGAACCTGGTCTTTATAGAATGTTTACTTTTTGTACTTACTTTCTTATTGTATTACTACTTCTATATTGTTGTTATATATATTCACCAACTAGATGTAACTTGACCTTGGGTGGCTGCATACTAGGATTATGTCTTATATCCTATTTGGGATGAATTTGGGTACTAAAAAATACTTTATGATTACAAGTATGGATAAGGGAAAGCACACTACTACAAGTTCTTAATTTTTGATTAGGATCAGGAAAGCAGGGGCTGGGCCGAGGCTCATGATTCAAGTTGGAAACTTTTTGGTATTTTTTTACTTTTGTTCCATGTATTGTGAGCCTAACTTTTATACATGTTTTGGCTATTTTGTAGAGACATATGACATGTATCATAATCATTGTATATGAGATTTATTTTCGTATTGCTATATATTTCTATTGTGTATCTTTTTTATGTATGATTTACTACGTTTTCTACTTGTATTATATTTCCATTCCATTGTGTTACACTATGGTAAGAGGGAATAGTCTGCCCATAGACTTACCATAGGTCCTTTATTCTAGTAGGTAGCCTTTGGTGTTTTGGGAGATGTGCTTGAGGCCATGTGGCCAATCGGGATCGGGGAACCTTTCAGTGGAATCCAGGCCTGAGATATTACTAAGTGGTATTAGATCTAAGTTTTCTTTACTATTTTGAGAAAATATAAAGGGATATGTAGGAAATGGATTTTGGTAATGATTTTTTTTTTCTGATCATAGCTAACCCATATATAGAGAAAATCCATTTTACTCGAATAAAATTTCTATTTTATGGATTTTGACTATTATAGTTGATTTGATTCTACCATTGGGTGATGAAATTGATTTGTGATGTTATTATTGATATGATTGTGGGTTCTATTATTTTTAAACCTAATGAGATGAGGGTATTCCATATCATGAATAATTTTAGGCACTTTATAGGAATCACATTCCATGCATTATTCCATTCTATTTAGGATGAATTACTCGTTGCATGCAGTTTTGATAGGTGCCATGATATATATACTTACTGTTGTGATAAGTATTCTAGAATGTGTTATGGTTTGAATTATATGGATGATATACTTTGTTTCCTAAGGAGTATGGGACCTCATGGATTATAATTTAGCATACCATTGGTTCAACCTTTGTGAAAATGAACTGTGATATAAACATGAAATGGGTATGAATTCAAATGAGAATGAATAAATTAATTCAAGAGAAAATGAAATGGAAACTGAAATTGCTTATATTAGAGAACTTGACCCATACCCGACCTTAGTAGTGGGTAGTAGGTAGTATCTCTAGCTTTTAAATAAGTTGTACGTCACCCAGACCAGACTTTAGAAGAAGCTATAGGGGTGTGTTATTATATAGGAAGTCTTGTACCTATCACATTTATTTATCTATGATTTTGAGCTATGAACCTTGATAATGATCTTGATCTGATCCATGCACTTGGAATTTGTAGAGGTATTAAATTGTGACATCCTTAAGTCATATTATAGAAGGGTGGGGATGACCTCACTCTAGAGGTGGTGGGCCATGGGATACTAGTGTATCCTCCAGTAGTGCCAGCCATGACACCAGTAGTTATACTAGACACAGGTGCTGATGCATAGTTCTGTGATGGCTTTATGCGGTTTATGAAGGTTGTTCAAGGAGCACCAAAACCTACCCCGACTATGGAAGAGTTAACTTGTGAGTTCCAATAGTATCCTCCTCCCATATTTTTGGGGGATGGAAGACCACAGGCTGTAGAGTCAGAGATGGAGTCCATGCTATCTATCTTTGATCATCTAAAGACGCCTCTTAAGAGGAAGGTAAAGATATCTATGTATATGTTTTGTGATTATTCCAATAGATGGTTGGATGTTATAAATCAAAAGGATATTCATAGAGAGATGTCCTGGAGGGATTTTCATATGACCCTATATGAATACTTCTATCCCAAGATGTTGAGGGATGATAGAGCCTATGAGTTCTTGTACCTAGAGTAGGGTGCGCTATCAGATATGGATTACTCAACACATTTTAAAGAGCTCTAGTGCTTTAAACCTATTCTAATGGGTGATGATTTATCTAAATCCAGGAAATTTGAGGATGGTATTAGGTATGAAATCTGATCACAGGTGAATTTCTTTCAACTATCCTTTGTTTTTCTAATAGTGAATCAGGCGCTTATCATAGAGCATAACCTGAGAGAGATTGGAGGTGCGAGTTGGAGAGGTTTGACATCTAGATCTGGTACTGCATCAACCAATAGTAGGAAACATCACTTGGAGATTCCATGTTGTGACATTAGTAGTTAGAGAACACACTCAGGTATCCAGGTGTGGTTCTACTAGGGCGTTAGGTTGGGACATACAAGGTCACAGTGTACAAGGGACCTAGTTGAGTGATGATATTGTGGAAATATGGGCCATATACAGTGCTTCTATAGAACTTTTCCACAAAAAACCAGTGAGAGAGGGTCTTCGTTGAATCCACATTCAGGAGTAGGGTCAATAGTTTCTCATAAGTGAGAGAGCTGGTGTACAGCTAGTTGATCATGCCGATGTGGTGGTCATGGTCATGGTAGTCAGACCCTAGTTTTAAAGTGATAATATAGTAGATCTACTCAGGGTAACAAGGCAGTATCACAAGGTCACAATTTAGACCAGATATACATAGTGCAACAAACCCTTGAGGAGCAAGATCCCAGACCTTCTACCATCTGAGGTACAATTCTAATAGACTACACCTTAGCTTCTTCACTTTTTGATATAGGGGATTCTCATATATTTATATATGTGATCTTTATTGATAGCCTTGGGCTTAGTGTTCAAACTTATGACGGTGTTATGATGCTTGAAACTCTATTGGGGATTATAATGGAGGGTGCACATTAGTGCAGGGAGTGCCCCATGAGATTGGTGGTTTTCACTTTATATGGGACCTCTTTTTCCTCTAGATGACATATTTTAACATCATTCATGGGATGGATTGGGTCGGTTTCCTTTCATTCTTTCATTGATTTCTATCTCCAAAGGGAAACTTTCACATACTAGAGTGCGAAGAGTTTATTCAAAAATGTGAATGGGATGTCCAAGTGAATCAAGGTGAACCTAAGAATTGTGGTCTAAGTGAGATGAAATCCTAGATTGATAGTTTATATCTGGATGATTAGGGAACACGTCAAGATGATTTCACTCCAGTGGTTGAGCATTTCATAGACGTTTTCCCAAACAACTTCTCAGGATTACCTCCAGTGAGAGAGGTATATTTCTATATCCAGATAGTGTCAGGAGCTATATTGTTATCCAATACTCCTAACATGATGGATACCACTGAGATGCAGGATCTCAAGAGGCAACAAGAGTATTTAGAGGAAAAGTGTTTTATTTGGCCTAGTACTTCTTTGTGGGGTTCGTCAGTCCTTTTTACAAAAAAGGAAGGCGATACCCTCAGGCTATATGTGGATTACTGGAAATTGAACCAGTTGAAGGTTAAGAAATGATATCCTCTATCATGGATAGATGATATATTCAAATATATCTGAGGATATTGAGTATTCTCTAATATTTATTTGAGATCCAATTATCATTAGGTGCATTCTAGACCATCATACATACCCTTCACATCTTTTCGTGCAGATATGATCTATATGAGTATTTTTTTATGTTGTTTGGTCTCATGAATGTGCTATAGGTCTTCATGGAATTAATGAACTGATTTTACATCCTTATCTTGATTTGTTTTTGGTGGTTTTTTGGATGATATCTTCGGGTATTCTCATAATTTAAATGACCATTCCAAACATCTTGAGATAGTTTTTAATACATTAAGATAACATCAGCTATATGATAATCTCACAAAGTGACACTTATGGATGGATCAGATTCACTTCCTAGTTCACATTATCTCATAGACAGGAGTACCAGTTGATCCATAGAATGTGATATATGTAGTTTCCTAGAAGAAACCCAAGAACATCTTTTAGGTACATAGTTTATTGGGTCTATCTAGTTACTACATGTGTTTTATACAAGACTTATCATGCTTATTAGTGTCAGTAACATGCTTGAGTAAGAAGAGTGTGAAGTTTTTATGGTAAGATTATTATGAGATGACCTTTCAGGAGATGAAAGGTATATTGACT
Organism: Viscum album; assembly: GCA_963277665.1. NCBI lineage: Eukaryota > Viridiplantae > Streptophyta > Magnoliopsida > Santalales > Viscaceae > Viscum > Viscum album. The sequence continues at coordinate 1,752,998,747 of OY728159.1, read as the reverse complement.
TTAGTTCCAATACTAATTTTTATAGATCCATATAGGAGTTATGTCGTGTACTGTGATACATCAGGTATCAGGCTAGGAGCAGTTCTTTTTTAGGGGTATAGAGTCATGGCATATAGGTCTCAACAGTTGAGGACACATGATATGAATTACCCGATACATGATCTTGAGATAGTTGGAGTTGTTCATGTATTTCACTATTGGAGACATTACTTACTTGTAGAGAGTTTTGTGATTTACACGGATCACAAAAGCCTCAAGTACATATTTACACAAAGTGATCTGAATTTGAGACAACGAGGGTGGGTTAAACACCTATAGTCTTATGATTTCAAGATTTCCTACATTCCTGGTTAAGGATATATAGTGTCCAATGAACTAAGCAAAAGGACTCAGATATAGGAAGTGTAACAGGCTTGTAGTGAGTGGAAGCTTATGGATTTATTATATGAGATGCACTTGTAGGTGCATGATGGTTAAGGAAAAACCTATCTATCATACTTAGCAGTGAAATCTACCCTTATGGACAAAGTGAGGATGAGGTAGATATCATATTCTAAGGGCCTAGTCCTATGGGAAAGTTTGGAAGGTAAGGACCCTCCTCCTAGTTGTACTATGGGTGATGATGAAATTCTGTAAGTTCATGGTCACACATGGTTTTCAACAGACATGCACTAGGAGATGATGTAGGTTTTTTATGCTTTATCTTAGGCAGTGCACCTTGGAATCACAAATATGTATTGGGATTTACATCACCAATACTGGTGGCCTGGTATGAAAAGAGATGTAGCTGGTTTTTCATGATATGTTCCACCTGTCAGGAGGTGAAGGTGGAACACCAGTGACCAACAAAACATTTACAGCAGCTACCCATTCCTAAGCAGAAATGGAATAACGTTTCAATGGATTTAATGAAAGGTTTACTGAGGTATCCTCGAGGTAATTATGCTATATGAGTTTTTATTTAAAGGCTCATGAAGGTTTCACATTTCCTACCTGACTAAAAATTTTATTTTTATTTATTTTCAAATATCCTCATTGTGGTTGAGTAGTAACTGAACCAAACACAAGTTTATTGATTCAAAATTTAAATTTAAACCAAAATCAATCATCACTGCCTCAATCCACACCACTTTGTTTTACAAACTATTTGGTCACATATTGAGTCATGAGCCACCTTTATTCTTATACAACGACACCACAACACCGATGAGAATCCACAAGACCTCATCCCACCGCCGATTCAAACCACTATCACAGAACATATTAAATATCATAAAAAAAGGAAATCATAATAATATCTCCATCATAGAAAATGTTGATACCACTGTTGTCATCACCAACCGAACACCACAATAGTGGCTGGAGACCTTCAACATCTGACATAGACGTCGTAAATCATTAACACCATGTTTTTACGAACTATAAACAACCAAAAAACCAAACCAGAGTGAAATCACATCATAAAGACTGAAAATCACTAACAAAGAACCATTGTGAACATCATTAAAGTCCTCCACCATAACTAAAATAGAACATAACCAAACCATAAATAGAGAAACCAGATCATCAGCAAACCGAAATAGGATGTGTAGGCACACCGTTAGCCACCAAACCCCACCTTCCAAAACCACTGTGGAACCACCGATCTAGATCTAACTCAAGAGAAGCATAGGTACTTGAGGTTAGGTAAGGTATTTGAATGGTCAATGGATCTAAACTAAGGAATTATAGTGAGACTAAAACCAAAAACCAGAATAATATTGATATGGCATAGGAGTACTTTAAAAAACCATCAATCGTCGAAACACTTATCCCAAAACCACTGAGTTACCATTTATCTAGATCTGACCTGGAGAGGAACTATGGAACACGAGGTCAGGTCAAGGTTAGAGCGTTTGGGGTCTTTAATAATGACTACCTTTTTTGGGACCAACCAATCTACCCTGAGAGACTTACACCAAGAAAGACACACCACCATGAAGAAGAAATAAATTGTCATCATCATGATTGAAAACCAATTCATAGTGGACATGCTGAGGGAATGCGTCCTGGATTTCAAGGGCTCTTGGTAGAAGCATATACCCCTGGTTGAATATTCCTACAAAAATAGATTTCAGGATACTTTTTAGATGGTTCCTTATAAGTAATTGAATGTTAGGACATGATGATCACCCCTATATTAATTATAGGTAGGCGAGAAAGCTATGATTGGACCTCATCTTGTCCAAGAGACCACTGATCTGGTGCAGTTGATTTGAAAGTAGATGGCTACTACGCAGTCTCATTAGAAATCCTAAGACGATCACCACAGACAACCTCTTGAGTTCGAGGTTGGGGATCAAGTCTTTTTACATGTCTCACTGAGGCTAGGACATAGGAGGATCAAAAGATAGGGTAATATTTCACCACAATATGTCGAGACATTAGAGATTCTATAGAGAGTTAGGCCAGTATCCTATCATTTGTAGTTACCTAAAAGGTACCAGGCCATGCATGACGTCTTCCATGTTTTTTAGCTGCGATGCTATTATTGAGACCTGTATCATGCCTTTCAACCCAAGGAGGTTGAGATATAGGTAGATTCATACTTTAAGGAAAAATCTACACATATTTTTGATCATAACATGAAGTTTGTAGGAGTCCATTCAGTTACTTTAGTATGGGTGTTATGGCAGCACAACCACGTATAGAATGAGACCTAGGAGTGAGAGGCTGATGTATGATCATAGTGGATAGATTTTTTCTCAAACAATATTGAACACCCTTGAGAGGGAAATTTGGATACTAATTGCTTCAAGTGGGAAAGTTTGTAATAACCAGGTTCTTCTTTGAAGTATGAATCTTTTACTTTCCATAATTTTTTAGTTTAAATGTTTGAGTATGTCCTAATGTAAATTCCCTTTGAGGTCATGGTGATATCGGGGGTGTCTGGGGCTGGTTCAAAGCCCAAAACCCCAGGTTTTTAGGTGAAAATGGCTTGGTGCACAGTTTTATCAGACCGTGTGAGGCTGAACAGTGATTAGGGTAAGGTCACACAATTAATATAAACTGTGTGATTTGGGGTGCATGGCTGTGAATCCATGTCTGCAATTTCGATAGTGGGGTTTTTAATGGTTTACACATGGTTAGTCAAACCATGCAAGGGAACTATGCGATGTGCCCTACCCTATAGCTAAACATGCATATTTGGCATGCAGTTTGGCTAAACCATAAGACCCTATTATTTTGGGTAAAATTACAAATTTTACCCTAATAAAAATATATTTTTAACCCTAATTTCTACTTTACTTCCCACACAATAGCCTTGAGATTTGAGATCCCTATTGGTCGACTAAACTAGGAATTTCCATCATCTCTCCATCTAATCTATGATTTAAGAGCTTCTTATCTCATTGGATCCTCATCTACAAGATCTCTATTCATTTTGTGTTATTCCTAGTTTGGTTCGGTATTGGATGTGCTATTTAGGTGAAAGTTAATTTTACATATTAATAGTTTCTTTATCTATTCTTTAATTTTCACCTGATATGAGTCAAATTAGAAGATGATACTGGATAATCTATAAACTAAGGACATATAGTAAGTAGTCTCCTTCCTTTCATTAAAATCCAAAGTTTTTATATATGTCGTTGCGCCGCGCACCCAATTCTTGGGTTGTGCCTTGAAATGAAATTTGATCCTTGAATTGAATTGATAGGTATATCCTATTCAACTAATAAGGACCATTGAAAAATGTTAAGTAGTTAAGAATCTTGAAATTTGAACCATCCCTTTGGGTGTGTCTTTTAATTAAATGGTCCATTATGATGGTGTATGGTTTTGGATACCTTTTAGTTTTTCCCTTTTACTCATCATTATGGGATGTGAACATTAAATTGAATATATGAATTAAATTTTAAATTGAATTAAAATATTAATTATGAATGATAATTGAAATGGATTAAAGTAAAGGGGATGAATTTCATGTTCCTTGACATTTTCCATGAAATTTCTTGTTTAAGCATGAGATGCTTGTAATAATGATTTTCCCACTTGAGTAATTGAGAGGAAAGCCTTCTAAGCTTAGCCAATGAGTTGATTCACCTTATAAGGTGAGTTTTAAATGGATTTTTCTTAGTTTTTTCTATAACATGGATCAAATGGAATTGATTAAATATATATTTTTGAAATACATTTAATGATTATATGTCTTAGGTGAAACATGGATTCAAATGAAAAATACCATGGATAGACTCATATGGATTTGAATTTTCTTATGCTCGAGTGATACTTGGACTCCCTTGAGGACTAACTAGGATGGACTTAGAGGCTTGAATATTATATGTCAAGTGATACTTGGATTAAAAATTAGTAATGCCAAGGATAGACTCAAAGGGGAATTCAATCATTATTCCATGGGTGATACTTGGGATCCCTTAGTGTACCGCTAAGGATGGAATTGAGTGGCAGAGATGTTATACCACACCTAGAGAGATACTTGGGTTCTTGTGAGATCTCTATGGATAGGCTTGTAAGGTGTTGGTTTATATTGTACATGGAGTGATACCTAGATTCTAAATTAGGAATCTCAGGGATGGGCTTAGGTTCTAAGTTGATTAATGAAAGAAATAGTTTATATGACATTTCTGCCAACATAAAGAACAATATTGGATTAAGTCTTTATATTACACTTTATGGATGGTTTATTTAGGCATCCTTTGGTTACCTAGATACATGGAGGATGCTGGAAATTATTCCAGATCTCGAGACTTATTAATTAATTGAGATTGATGGGTTAAATGAAGTTGATTATAATGATACAAACTTAACTATTAATTCAGAGACTTATTAAATGAAATTAATTAAATGGAATTGATTATAAATGAGAACCTATACTTTATAGGATGTTTACTTTTAGTACTTCATTTCTTATTGTATTACTTCCTACACACTATTGTTATAAATATTCACTGACTGGATAGAACTTAACCTTGGGTGGTTGCCTACGGGGACTATGTCTCACACCCTATTTAGGCTGCCTTTGGGTACCCAAATAGACTATATGATTGTAGGTATGGATAAGGAAAATCTTCCTGCTATAGGTTCTTGATTGTTTCTTAGGAGTAGGAGAGCATGGTACTGAGCCGAGGCTTATGATGCTAGCAGAACACTTTTTGGTCTTTTTTTACTTTTGTTCCATGTATTTTATGCCTAAAATTTATATATGTTTTGGATGTTTTGTAAAGACATATGACATGTTTCATCATCATTTTATACGATATTCCTTTTCTTATCTCTATCTATCCCTACTATGTATCTATTTTATATATGATTTACTACTTCCACTACTTGTATTCTACTGTTATTCCATTGTGTTACACTCTGGTAAGAGGGAATAGTCTCCCCAAGGACTCACCCTAGGCCCTTAATGCTAGTCAGAAGCCTTTAGTGTTTGGGGATATGTTATTGAGGCCATGTGGCCAACTGAGATCGGGGCACCTTTTAGCGGCATCCAAGTCTAGGAAGTTACATCCTACGCCTGAAATAGTCTATCTAGGGATGAACTGTAGATAACTAGTCCATACCTAAAATGAAGTCATAAAGACTCATCACTTCTACAAACAGATCCCAAATGAAACTATCACCTACAAGATTTAGGTAACACCATTGGAACAAGTGTGTGATCACTGATTCATCTCCAACAAGAGTCTCCAAGTGCAAGGATCAAGCCAAAGGCTTAACAAGAATCTCTAAGTCTCAAACCAGATAAGTGGAAATAAAGGAATGAATTGAACCTATGTCTATTAGTTATCCATCTAAGGTAGAAAAGAAACGGGTCATACCTCGTATCATCCCTAGGGCCTCTAGGTCATAAGGATTGAAAACCTATAGCTTCCCTCACCCTTATCTCCTAGATCCACGAGTTTTTCATGGACCACCAAGGGGAGGTGGTTGCAACAAGTCAAAAACATATACCACCTCCATATACTCCCCTATATCCTCTTCCATGTATTCCTCCTTACAGACCTATCTTCTCTTATTGATGCCTCTACCTAGCTGGCCCATCCACTATAACTCTGTCTACCATATGGCAGGATGGAAAATCTTGTAAAATATGTCCCCTACTGTTATAATAGTAGCACCACCTCTCTTTGGCCTGACTAGACCCATCTTGTGAGCCCTAGATTAAAAAACCTCTTTCCTGACATTACCTCCTAAAACATATCATGCTTCTAGGTCCTTGAGGATAACATCAGCTCGCTGTTGCTGAAGTCTCTACTTCTATGTGCCCACTACTAACAACAAATATCTGTGTCTGCCCATCCAGGAGACTCTCGACCACCAAAGAAAACTCTATAAACCCAACATAGGTAGGAATTAATAGAGGTATAACATTGTCTTAGATTTATCTAAACATTCCTCACTCAAAGGTCCAAACCTGAATGAACTGATCACAAACTATATTCATCGAGTACCTAGAGAGGTTGGTGAACCTTGATGAATACTCAACCACTATCATACTACCATACTGAAACTATAGAATCTCCTGGATGCACACATCTCTCAATATAGATAGAGATAACTCCTATCTAAAAAGGTGACCAAAATATAAGTATGATAGAGTCACCTAATCATATGACTGGGTCACTAAAGGCCACCATCATCCTGCAGATCCTTGGATAAGGCTTACCACTAGGAGCACCATCTGATCTGATGATGTTCTAACAAGACTACAAAATCACATCACCACCTCAATCCAATCCTTAGCCTTCTATGGATCGAGCTCACCTAGGAACCTGAGGGGTAGCTATAGCTGAAACTCATGAAGCATACTCAGCTTGTGCACCTCATCTGCTAGTACTATGGGTACCATCTGATACTTAAAAGGTGGTGGTATAACTAGTGCATCACCTGAAGGTAACACCTTTAGAACATGTCCATGTATCGATGCCTCATCACTGAGGGTATCATCCTCATGATCTTGATGATGAATCCTAGATGCATACATTGTAGAGGCATCCTAAAAGAGATAATATGTACCACAATCAATGAGTATATCTGAAGAGATAACTCAAGAAGGACATGGAAACCAAAAACCATTCCTATATGATGCATGTATCAATGTTTTCCCTATAACAAACATCTACATGTACTGAGTCAAAAGGCATGTGATCAGAGTCACGGTGTATGGATTCATTGGCTATCACACCAATATTAGATTCCCTGGCTTGAAAACTGAATTTGAAATACTTAACACTATTTCCCCAAACCAATCTCACAAACTCTGGTCCTACGGTAGAACTGACTACTATGATACCACTCTGTCATGACTCATCCCAATGGGGCCTATGTCGCAACTTCCCGAAGCCTATCTCTAATAGGATATGGGATAGAGAACAGCACCGAGTAGGTATATCACTCACATGGGAGGACTTATCCTAAGGTACTTGTACACACACACACACATCTCCAAGACTATACAATGCTGAAATGTAAAATAACTGATAAAGCATACATGAATACATCTAAATCCCACTATTATAGTATGAAAACAAGTAATAGAAAGAAAAAAGATCCAAATATAAGCTCACCACAAAGAGTCTAAAAACAAGTCCAACATGAAAGTATAGAAGGGGTCTAATATCAAGGTAGACACTAGAACACACTTCAATCAGTCTGGATCACTAAGATCCACCTAGTCCTGGTCCCTCTAGGACTCTGTCAAAAGTTCGATCATCTTCATATGACATGATACGTGCATGAAAATCCCATGCAAGAGTGAGTATAAAAATACCTATTGGAACACCTCAAAATCAATAAGAATATAACATCAATAATTACATTCATCTCATAATAGGTATATTTATACAACACATATAACAAGAATATCTAGATATACTTGACAAAGACACACTATCTCAAAGTAATGTCACAATCGTAATTCCAGTTTAGGAATCCTACTCAAAGGTTTCATGTAGCACTCTTCCAAGAGAGCATGATCTATGAGTGAAATAAAACTAATGGTGTGCATCCGAGATATACTAATCATTGGGTCTCTCTATAAGAAGTATATGTTTAAATTTTGAATAGAATGATACATAGATGAGGATCACTCCCAAGGCCATGGGGTATACCAACAACTCACTCTAGAATAACCTGATAAGTATAGGATTGATGCATACATAGTGTTGGTTATGATGATACCAAGAAATCCCCCTAGGGAAATATGATGATAGAGGATCTCACTTCTAGACTTATGGAATAATTCCAACAACTCTATCCAAAAAGTCCCACTAAAGGGATCAAAATCCTATGTTTAGGACATGATTACATACTAAACCTCGACAAATAGATCAAGGGAACATTATCTAATGAAAACTTGAATAAGCTGAAGAGGACAAGGGCTCCAAGACATGTTTGAAGGATTAAACGATGTGTACTGGTGGTACGTGGTATGTCCCTTTGGCACTGGGTCCTACCCATGTATCACGGTTTGTGCTTTTGCCCATGTCTATGTCCATTTATCAGTATACAGTGTATCTGATCCCATGTAATTTTGGCCATGTCTAAGTACATGGCTCTACCCATGTACACCTAGCATGGCCATGTACGTGTTAGAGTATATGGAATATCTAATCTAGTGTACTCCTAACAGTGTATGTGTACCCTTAAAGGTACATGATAATATTCTAGGTTAATTCATGTGTTGTGTGACATGGGTCACATGCCATGTGATATTTAAATTTCTCATGAAAACCCTAGAATCGAAACCGAGGCCCCACATGCTGTGTAATATTGGATTACACCTTGTGTTCTATGGGATGTTCTAAAACCCTAGGTTCTTCCTCTATGTATGTCGTGCCAACATTTCCATAATTTTATCCACTTGTGTCACCAATAATCATAGATCTAGGGTCATCCATCCACTTTCATCATCGGTTGGTTAGATTTTGGGTTCTGATTTATTGGGAAATGTTACCCGAATCCAAGACTCCTTAATTCGCCAAAACCCATGCACAGAAACCTCCAATTTGAACCCAATCCATCATTTCCATCATCAAAGTTCATTGTATCATCAATCCATACCCAGATCTATGGTATCAATCCATTACATCAATAAATGGGCGTGCAATGATTGATTTCCAGGTTTTCATCAAACTAGGGGACAAAGAAATTGCTAGTGATGAATGAAGAATAGTGGGAGAAATCCAAGAAACACATAAATGAGGAATGAACCTTTCCTGTGTTTAGTTATCCTCATTGCATTTATGTTATAATGAAAAATTAATAACTATAACAAATAAACAATTCTCCCAATAATCCTCATAGATAAACCCATACCTACAATGTGACTAATACATTAATCAATCCATTGGTCAATTGATTCATGTTAATTGTATAAATAAAAAAATAGGGAAGAATCCAAAAAAATAATATCCTACCTTGATTTGGATCAACTGGTGGAAAAAAAAAATTCTATTTCGTTGTCATTGGAATGATATTTAGGTTCTATCACACATCAATTGATGATCCACAATATGATCATTACTTGAAAATGGAAGATACTCCAACAATCTCCAATATATCCTTCCAATTTACAAGGTTATAAATATAACCTTGAAAATTTTACATAATAGTTTTTATATAGATAATTTAATAGTGCATGGTAATTAATTTAAATAAATTAATTTATTTAAACATCTTTCCACGACCGCACTCAACCTGAACGTCTAACGCACTCCAAGGTTATATCAATCCTAAGGTAAAACAAACTTTATGAAATCAATGTAAATATTATTTTTATGATATTATCCTTTATTTATAAGTTATTCTACTTTTTTAGGAAAACTATGCATATGTGTATTTAATATATTTAAAAAATTAATTTCAGGAACATCGGGCCTCAGAATCTCATGTTGTATCAAATCATAAATATGAAAATAATCCATATAATATTATAAAAAAATATATGGAAAAATAAAAGTATTTATAATCCTTTCAAGGGAAGATATAACTACATAATTCATAAATTAGGGGGGATGATAACAAATCATTGGAAATGGGATATAGATATGCAAGCACAAGCAGAATTCTGAATGGAACTCCAAAAATTATTAGAAGGTGTTTCATGTGACTTGGAGAATAAGATCTTGCAATGTGATGTATTGAGACATTCAATAGAGACCCGAGAGTCCAAAATATTCCCAATAGGACTTACAAAGAAGGTTTTACCAGTGATGGACATGACGAAGATGTCGAATGAACTAGCCTTTTTTTACAACTAGCAATCAATTTCAAAACATGTAGACTTAAAATGTTTGATAGTTTAAAAATGTGAGGATGGATAACACAATAAGAATCATAATTCTACATCCATTAGGTAATAGATAAATTAAAGGTCTTTCTAGCCAAGGTAAGTATGAATGGAGTTGTAATATATTGTCCCAATATTATAGTAGAATTTCATTTATAATTAAAATGGTAATTGTTTAAAGATGGGTTTATAGAAAAATTAAATGGGTTAGAAGTTTGGAATCTATATATGGAGATGGAGGATGCTACTAGTGATTCATGGCCACTAGTGATCATAGAATAATTTGGAACACTATCATATAAAATCGAAGAAAAGGGGATGAAAATAGACATGGAAAATGGAAGAGATCTCTTTATGTAAACCTTCTCTCAGATAAAAGGTGTAATTAGAAGAAGAAAATTGTGGGAAGGAAAAAAGAGAACTTTGTGGATATTGTGAGTTCTTTCCTATGGTAAATATTGCGGGTGCAAGCAGTAGAGCCTAAATTATAGAAGGAAGATCCAAGAAGATATCCTTCCAGATATGGTATCTAATGAAGATGTTTTGGAAAATACTAAGGCTCCCATTATATCATATTCTACACCTTTATTTAATTTTGTAAAATATGAAAAGAGGGTGAATGTTCCTACTCATAAACCATATCCAACTCTTTCTAACGATGGAGGGGCAAGGGGAATTCCTTCAATTCCTGATTTGAAAAAATGAAACACCCTATGACTTGATGTGGGACATGGAAGTAGTGGATTGATACCACCTTTGATTTCCCCCTTAAGTAGAATAATAATTCCTCTATAGTATTCCAAGTATGGAGAAAGGGTTGTCCCTATTAATCCAACTATTGTAGGTGATCATTTTAGAATAGATATATACTTTTTTTCTTCTGTGAAAGTTTATGCTACACATTTGAGTCTTGAGAGTTCCCTTAAGAACCCAAATGAGATGGTTCATTGTCATAAAGGGACATATGCTACTTCAAGTTAGAAGGGAAAACTAGTTTGGAATGACTTATGGAATGATTCATGGGTGTGATGACCCAAACATAAATATTGTTCAATGGGGGTGAGAATATAGTAGGAAAAAGGGAAGTTATGCAAAGGGTGGAAAGAATTCAGGAAGATGCTAATTTCATGAAGCTTAAATTTCAGATCAATCCCACTTCTTATCAATATAAAAGGTAGTATAAATGATATTTTTTGGATGGATTTTCTCTTTTAATTATAATAGATATTGGTTCAAACAAAAACATAAAATATCTAAAGTTGATCCATAAAGTAGGGAGGAGCATATGTGATATTTCTTGGCATGAATCCATGATAAGGGAACATTCTAAAGGACCTTGATAGCACAATCCTAAATCCACCGTGTTGTCCTATTATTCTCAAAACACAAAAGGAGTAATCTATGTATCCAAAGATCAATCCTCCTAGATCAAAGCATGGACCCACTAATTTTTATATTTTGGTTATTTTCAAACAAGTGAACACTAGATAAAAGTTTCAAATATAACCAAAAGTTTTCCCAAGAAAAATCCATGAGACCCCCCTATTGAGAAATTGGAGTATGAATTCTCAACTACCATATGTTAACCCAATAGATCTAGTAGAGAATTGGCTATAAGCTAGTTTTCATTTATGGATTGGCTACTAACTTTGGGAGGTGACTAGGATATAGAGAAGGACTATCTATAGATAAAAATGATACAATTGGTTAAACTAGAATATAGTGCTCTTGATTCTCCTAAATATATCATGAAGAATTAAGTGGATCATTTTGAAACATGTTTATGGGTATGAGTTCAAATAATACACAATGCTATTTTGGATCATTTGTGTCCTGGAATGGTTCTTACATCTAGAAATAACCAAGTATAATTTTCCTTTGAATCAAGACTATAATTTCATAAATATGAGGTGGGTTATGAGATTGAGCACCAGGACCTCTCTACTAGTTTAGTCGGATCATTGGATGAAGCAGATAAAGTATAGGAATATATTACACCAACTGAACCTATTGGAGCACCTACAACCATCCACCCTCCTGTTTATGATGGATATGACCATAGGTAGAATCATTAATGATGCTCCAAAGCATGTGTATAAGGATATAAAAGGTATAAGAGGGGATGTGTTTTAATTTTGAGTATTTGGATCAGTGGATGTGTGAGATAAGAAGCATGGGGTTGATGCTGGGTTTATAAAAAGGGTGATGACTAGAGAGTTGGACATGAAAATGGATTCCATATTTAGTGTTTGCAATTGTAGGGATACCTTTCCAAGGTGTGTATATATTGAAGCTATCTAGGAAATAGAATTTACCAACCATAATCAGTTTGATTTCCTTATTCATTATGACAATACTGGTTTTCAAGGTGGTGTGAGTGATAGAGACCTGAACACAACTTGTATATATCTTCTAAAAAGGGTACAAGGGTTTATATAGAGGATATTATAGTTGTCCAAAATTGTAAGGGAAGCAGTTTCTACTCACATGAGGATTTGAGGAGAGGTGGAAGCTATTAAAAAGGGGAAGGGAGGTTAGAGGGAGGGGTATAAATAAATTATACTATTAGTTTGATTGTGATCTTGGGTGTGAGAACTGAGGGGTCTCTTGAGCATCTCTCTTACTCCTCCATTTATCTTCTTCTCCATTCTTCTTCTCCTAACTCTTCTCTTATAATTATGGTCCCTTATAGTTTTTATATTCCAATATATAAAGACATATGTTCAAGGTGTTCCATTGGTGTGAGGGACCTATCGTAGATTTATTGAATAATATGCATAATCAAACTCCATCAAATAAGAAGTATTTGTCTAGTGAATCTGGAAAGAAATATATAAGAATAAAATCCATTGGATTGTGTTGATTATATGAAAGATCAAGACACAACATGGATTATTTCAAGGAAGTTGTGAATGTTTTTGAAGTAGGAAAACAAGGTAAAATAAATTTTAAAATTACCTGAAACAAATTTCAAGGTTTTTATAAATACTCCACTGAAGATAATGTTATCATAAAAAGTCCACATAAAATTATTCCTTTAAACCAGATGCAATATGTGACACATTTTAGCCACAAAAAACATTACAAATCAAGTGAGAAGAACATGTAATATGAAAGAACTATCAAATTTACTAATGATTATTGGTGGTGTAAATTTTATGGACAAAAATATCATAATTATTGGTATAATATGTCCTTATAAAAGAGATAAATAAGTATGCTAAAATTAATGAAGATTCATCCCGTAAAGAGTTCTAATTTGTATATACAAAGAACTATGGAGAAGATGAATACAATTTTGAAAACACAAAAAGTTCTGATTATCTTTGGGAAGTTTGTGGGAGATGTGATCAAACTTGTAACAACACTATAAATTGTCTTTCTATTATTCCTACATGGCTGCTAAAACAAAGTGGTTTAAAACATACTCACAAAAGAGGGAGAATTGAAAGTTATATACTCGATAAAGTTACTTTATAGTCACCACACAAGGATAATATCACTATGAAATAAAATATTTTTCTGGAAAGAATATTTCATGAGTGAAAGAAATATTATATGGAATAAAAATATTAATAGTATAATGAATAAAAGATCTACAAAATACAATACCATTGTAAAAGAGAAAGTGTGCCACATCAGTTTTAGTCAGGGGCGATACTATGAGGAATAATTTCAAGCCCATGATTAGAAAAAAAATTTGTATAAGTGGTGTTATTCATATAAATACCAAAGAAAAGGTGAGTAACAATCCAATGCTAAAGAAGGATAATTTAGATGGTGATGGGAAACAAGGGTTGAGTATACAAACTAAACCACCTCACTTACTATGAGTAGAACATTAAATAAGTATCTTGATCCACATGGAATTATTATATATCTAGAGCATCACAAAAAGGGAAAAAACTATAAGATAATGGATTACCATATTGAATAAGAGTTTTGTTGAAAAAATAAAAACAACAAGAAAACAAAAGGTACACAATTGGTTCCCAATGAATTTATTATTTATTTTAACAATTTGTTAAATGTATTGTTGAAATATCTAGAGGAGAGTGAGTTTTAAAATACACGGTAAATTATTGATGAGGAGTTTTATATGGTACCATGAGTATGAATTTTTAGTGGAAAAAATTGAAATATTAACTGATCAAATTTTTTTTCTACAAAGAGTTTGTTCACATAGGCTTATAGATGGTTGTTTAATATTTCTCCACTATGTGTTAAATATATTCTTTGATAATCTAGAACTAAAATTATGTAAAATCATTACTTTAAATTTATTTTCAATAAAGATGAGAAAAGAGAGGAGAGAGTAATACCTAGAAAGAAACGTTGTTGACAGGGTTGAATTATTTCCTTGAAATAAGTTTATGGTATTGACAACAAATCAAAAGGGATATATTGAAATATCCATAGAATTATTGTGTTCTATTTTTTTCAATATTGTTTATTTTTTCAAAATAAAATGATTTGTCAATCATTTGAAGAAAGAATTTTTATAAGAATAAAATAACTCTCAAATCAAATATAGAAGAACTAAATGGAATAGTTATGGAATTCTACTCAATGTAGTAAATATGCACTGAATACATAAAAAGTGAAAATGAAACAATATTATATATGTGTGGAACATAAGTGAAAATACTACACAACACATTGAGCAAATCATGAAGAATATACTCAACATAAAAAGATGCATTGAACAAAATGGAAGGAGCTACTCAATGTACTGAGTTGTATAAAACATAATAACAGAGTTAATTAGTGAAATTATATAAGTGTTGAAAAGGATGGAGAAAGTTACTCAATGAAATGAATTTTTTTCATCTCAATGAAAAAATAGTTAGTCAACATTGACGGAATTCTAAATTATTATTTTATTCATGGGAAAATTTATTATTTTTACTCAACACATGATTTAATTTTAAATTTTTTTATATGAAATGAAAATTTTAAAGCATAGGATATTTATTCTGAAATATATTTTTAATAGAATATATTTTAAAAGGAAGTAAATCAAAGATATTATCATTAATTTGTGGAGATTCAATGGTGAGTATTTTAATGTATTTATCTCTAAAGATATTAATATTGAGAATCCCACAAAAACTTCACACGTCTGAAGTTTGTACACCAGAACACTACAATGGCATAAGCAGGTCACCAAAAAGAATCCACCAAACATCAGTGTACCAAAATATGAAAGTATTGCTTCACCCAAATCACCATACCGAGTTTCACTACTTGAGACTAGTCACTCACAACTACACAAAAACATCCAAAGAAAGAAAATAAATTAAATCTAATAAAGAACACAAGAGTTTTTATGTAGTTATGAATTTTATCCTATATCCTTGGCGATAAGAATCACAATCTTTCATTATATTATAAGTAAAAATGTTAAAATCACCATGACTTGGAAACAATGAAGATTATTAACTTTCATGATCACTTGACACGTAAACAAGTGGTCTCACCCCCCTTTTATAGAGGGTCTCACTCGATCAATGGGTTACATCGACCACCTATAATTATGGGGGTCCATCTATTGCACTGTGAAACTAATAATAACCTAGAATTTTCCTCATCATGGCCACCAATCACTGATAGATGAATAGTGATTCATACGCCACACTCTTTCCTAAAACATCCATGAAAAGGGTGATCCAAATATTGACATATCCTTCCTTTTAACGATATCATCATCTACTAAAATTATAGT
This sequence comes from Viscum album, assembly GCA_963277665.1. Taxonomy (NCBI): domain Eukaryota; kingdom Viridiplantae; phylum Streptophyta; class Magnoliopsida; order Santalales; family Viscaceae; genus Viscum; species Viscum album. The sequence goes on along the minus strand of OY728159.1, from coordinate 1,752,982,728 downwards.
GTGTTGAACAACTTGCTAATCATCCATCAAAAATTCAAAACATCCAACATCCTCATAGCCAAACCACTGAAAAATTATTACAAATGATCTTACAAGGAAATAGGATTCTCTAGAGTCCTCATTTTGATAAACTAACTCCATCTAGAGAATTCACAATACTAATAATCTCAAAGTTTAATATTTTTTAAAGGATTCCATAGAATCCTTTAAAATTTTGGAATACCTCAACCTCTAAAATTCTAGTGCATGCAATGCCCCTCCATTCTCCTTTCTATTCACCCAAGTCTCACTGAGGCACAGTTTTGCCTCACACTTTCCTAGACTAAACACTTGGTTGATCATATTAGTTGGGTTCTATCATCTAGATATATTTCACAACCCCAAAAATCCATTTTTAAGAAGATTCTAGATATAATGGTACTTCATATTGATGTTCTTCATCCTCATATAGAACAATGGATTTTTGGCCATGTGTATCACACTCTTACCGCCACGGTATAGCAATTCACTTTTTTTGATTACTTTAGAGCTCCTAAATCAGATGTATAAACCATAATATTTATTTTATAAATTATATTTTCACCAAATACTCTAATTCCATTATAGAGAGGGAAATCAACAGTTACATCCACAATATCCAACTGAATGTGATTCCAAAAAAGATAAAAAAATATTCAGTTGTTCTATTCCATGAATCTGAGTCTCCTCCAAAGTCTAAACAAACATAACTAACCAATGGATCATCATATCTAAAGAAAATGATTTTATCTTTAACTCCTTTAAGATATAATATAATTTATTAAATGAATTATCAATTTTCTTTCCCTATATTTTTCATAAACTAACATATAACTCCAAATACATGGGAAATGTCTATTCAAGTGCACACTATAAAATACATGAGACTTCCCACCATTTACGAATAAGATATTATCACTATGTTTTTTGGATATTACTATATTCATATTTCTTGTTACTTTTAAGAGATTTAAGTTTCAAACATGAGAAGTTAGAATATCTTTTCATTTGATCATCACAAATTTTTCTATGATATTCCAAATATACTCTTAATAAGATAGAATAAAACATTAAATATTACTATCATGAATGATCCTAAATCTCAATATCTTCTCATATTTACCAATATATTTCATTTTAAATATTCTAAAAAATTCATTTTATAGATCTTGAATCTTTTGAATGTTCAAACCTTCCAGAATAATGTCATCCACATACAAAAGTAAAATAATGAGATCCCCATCATTGTACTCCTTTTGGTAGAAATAATGGCCAGATATGCTCCACATGAAACCCTTATCCTTTATGAATTAGTAGAACTTCTTATTTCATTGACTTATCACTTATTTCAAACCTTAGAGAATCCTGTTGATTTTTTACATTAATCACTAATTTCATTGATCTAAGAAACCAATAGGCTGGTTCATATAGATTTATTCCTCCAGATACCCATAAAGAAAAGTCATCCTCATATCCATTTGTTCTAGGTATAATCCTCTAGAAGAAATCAAACTCAGCATAGTTTATATGATACTATGTTTAACTATCAAAGAATTTTTTTAAATAAGTCAATTTCCTCCTTCTACTAAAATCCCTTGAACACCAACCTTACCTTATACATTATACTTATATTAGAAACATATTTTCACTATAAAGCCCAGTTGTTTTCAAGTTCCTTCTTTCCGAGTGGTAAATTCATTAGCTCCAAAGTATTTATTACATGAAGTAAATCAAACTCTTCTTTTATAACCAACCCCCACTTACCAGAATCACCTAGGGTAGCTGCTTCTTTTATGATTTTTGGTTACCTTCCATCTATTGAAAGTAAGAAGTTAGAGTTGGATCCATACCTATACACTAGTCATATAACCCTTGTAGACCTTTTCAATTATACATGTGGTTCTTATCTCTCTGGAACTAAAACCTATATAATTTTATCCTTCATAACACTATACAAATCCTCACCAGTTCTTGAGATTTCAAATATATCTTATATCGGTCTTAATCTTGAAATTTTTATGCTACCCTCTAAACTTTTATTCATAATTTGTGAAATTTTGTTCCTCCCTCTATATAAACTTGGATTAATATCGATTATTTACCCTCATTTTTTACCTCTAAATTCTATACCTTCTATAGAACTTGATCAATAAAGAACACAATTATAATTATGATGAATTTTCTTTTATCACCATCCTGAAGATGAAATATAGGATCTTAATCTCCATAACTTATAATGAAACATATATGAGACTTAGCTTCAAGATTTTCCTAGCCATTAGCATCCACATGTATATAAGTTAAACTTATGTAAAATTTTAGGTGAGCTAAATCGGGTGATTTTATTTTCCACATAGAATCCAATAGTTGTTGTACCATTAACACTGAGGGGATCTGATTAGTCAAGAAATCTACGATATTCACTACTTCCCCCCAAAATGTCTTAGTAATTCTTAAATGAAACTTCATACTTCATAACCTTTCTATACATTTTTGATTTATATGTTCATCTATTTCATTTTTCTTAGGTCCCAATATAGTATCCTCATGATTAATTCCCTTATGCTTACAGAAGTTCTGAAAACTTCTTATGATGCACTCACCTCCATTATCTGGCATTAAACATTTTAGATTGCATCCTATATCCCTTTATACCATATCTTTCCAATGTAAAAAAAAATACTCTAAACACTTATTTTTTATTTTTTTAAGAATTGTATTCATATTTTCCTTATAGACTTTTCAATAAAAGTCAAAAATTATTGTGAACCTTCATGAGATTTAATCGGGGAAGCTCCCCAGAAATTTGTTTGTACAATATCTATCTTATGGAATTTTGGGGTTCATTAACTCAAGTTAAATATAACCTTATGTTACTTTAAAAGTATAAAAATATCATATCTTTCTAATTTTTTATGATCCGACTTCAAAATTACTTTTTATGTTAAGGCTTTCATACCTTTCTTACTGAATTTCTCAAGGTGGCGGTGCCACAGATCTGAAATTTTGGAAGTTAAAGTTCTAAAAAGTGTATTTATCACTACCCTTCTAGATATATAAATCATTTCATCCTTTACACCTATAGAAATGTCCAAGGAAACTAGAGTTATTTCCACACTCCATCAACAATCATCATTTCATATTTAGCATCATCAAACTATCTTACTAAAAATGATTTCTTCTAAATACCTAAAATAAATCTAACTCGTTTTAGATCAAGTGTACTTCTATTTTTCACCCATATTTTTACATCCCCCATCCCCAAGATGTCAAGAGATCCATCATTCACTAGATGCACTCTTAAAGATGAATTAGAATCTATAATCCAAGATTTCACTGATGTGTTGACACTTAAGATTAAGTTTTCACTACTCTCTCTAATTGAACCAATGAAAATTAATCCTAAAAAATTCTAGAATTTAATTTTCATTCAAAAAAATACTTATTAAGTTGACCCCTTTTACTACATTTCCAACATATTATCCCGGATTTGGTGGAATTAATTATATTACTCTCTCTTAACTTATCTTCTGAGCATCTGTGACATATTCAATGAGGTTAACTATCTATTCTATCTACATTGAATACATTACTAAAAGATACTTGAATATCCATCATATAGTTATCTTCATTAAGAATAAATTTCTAGAAACCATTGAATATAAAGTCTCTCTTTCCACTAAAGCTACTCACATTTTTTACCATTTTATCCCAAGATTTTAACAATGATGATAACAATGGTATATCCCACAAATCATCCGTGAAAGTTACCTTTACAGATACAAGAAGATTTCCAATAGATTTTAAATCATTCATATGATCCTCCACATACCGTCCTTTCAATACCCGCATTCTAAATAATTTTTTATAGTAAACAAGCCTCATTGATTGTTGTAGGCTTATTAGACATTCTACCAACTCATCCATTGACTCCATCATAGTTTACTTCTCCTAGATGTTAGGAGACACATTCTAGGCTAATGACATCCTAACCACACCTAAGGCCTTTCTATACATCTTTTCCTATTCTCCTTTATACATTTCCTATAGTTTAACACCTTTTAATGAAACTTATAGATCTTCATGGATGAGATATTCCACTATCTACATCATCCAGAAACTAAAATCCATTATATCAAATCTATCGATATAGACCTTTCTATCTTCTGATTTCATCACATTTGACAGAATGACTCCCATTGAATCAACAAAAAAATTTAAGTAAGAAGGAATGTTAGCTGATATATTTTCCAAGTAAACTATTGAGCCTCTGATAGATAACATTTCTATGATACCAATTGTTAAGACTCCCACACAAACTTCACATGCCAAAAGTTTGTCTATCAGAAGACCATAATGGTGGAATCAAGTCATGAAAAGGAATCATTTAAACATCAATGTGCCATAACATGGAAAAATTAATTCACCAAAATCATTTTACCAAGTTTCACTTGTGACAACTGGGTCCCGGTGACAGCACATACACCCCGCCTTAACATGGACGTCGGGTCCTAGCCCGCCAGGTACCACCAGTTGCCCCGCAGACACGTGATCCCCACCCTGGGGCCCACCCACATGCCTGAACGGGTCATCTGACTAATGAAAGTCCCCACATGCCAACACATTTCATTTCTGGTGTACTTTGTCCTCACTCACACACACCCTGTGAAACTTCCCAGAAGGTCACCCATCCTAATCACTACTCTAGAAAAATCACGCTTAATAGTGTAGTTCTAATCAGATCGACTCCCGAAAAGGAAGGTGCACCTTATTGACATGAGTCATATCATTTAGTCATTTAACCATTTATCATTTGGGGGTGTTATAATCACCCCCCTTTAGAGAACAATGTCCTCATTGTGGTCCCTATATCTCAACCCAGGTAGTGCACCACACTCAAGGCTGGGTTTTTCCTTTGATACAAAATGGGAAAACTGGGTCCCGATGACAGCACAGACACCCCGCCTTAACATGGACTTCAGGTCCTGGCCCTCCAGGTACCACCAATTACCCCAAAGACACGTGGTCCCCTCCCTGGGGCCCACCCACATGCTCGAACGAGTCATCTGAATAATGACACTCCCCACAGGCTAACACATGTCCTTTCCAGTGTGCTTTGTACTCACTCACACACACCCTGAGAAACTTCCCAGAAGGTCACCCCATCCTAATCACTACTCCAGAACAAGCATGATTAACAGTGGAGTTCTAATCAGATCGGATCCCAAAAAGGAAGGTGTACCTTATTGACATGAGTTATATCATTTAGTCATTTAACCCTTTATCATTTGGGGGTGTTACATCACTAATCAATCATATTCACTTACAACTTCATAAAAAAATTAAAATAAATAAAATAAATTAAATATAATAAAGAACACATTAGATTTTATGTTGTTTATACTTTTATCATACATCCATAGGGAGAAACATCACAATATTTCATTATATCATAAGTAAAAAAGTTATAATCACTATGACTTGTTATACATATAGATCACTAACTCATATGATTTCTCAAAACCTCAGCAAGTGGTCCCACCCCACTTTTATAGAGGGTCCCACTTGGTTAATAGGTTGCATCAACCTCCTATAATTGTAGGGGTCCATCCATTGCACCATGAAACTGTTGATACCCTAGAATTTTTCTCATCCTGATAGTCAATCATCTATATATGAATAGTTCTTCCTAAACCTCACTCTTTCTCACAACTTCCATAAAAGGGTGATCTAAATGTAAAAAAACCTTCCTATTAGTGATCTCATCATCTGCTGAAATTTTGGTGTGTTAACTACCCTTCTGGGAATCCACTAAAAATTTGGAACTTCTGACATCCTCACAGGAAATCCAATGAATAAATTTTGTTTCTAATCTTATAAGGCTGAAATGTTCTTCAGAGTTCCTCATTATAGTAAACTATGTTCATCTACTTAAGAGGATTCACAATCCCAACAACGAAACCTTTACAGTATTTATTTATTTAATATTAAATGAATTTATAAGATATAATAATAAGGGAAAAAGATTATTTATGGATTTAAATATTCAAATTCATTTATAGTTTCATTGGAAATCGGGCATAAAAATAAATAATTTGAGAGAACAAGGGTGAGTAAGTGAAACTAAACCTAATAAAAGTGCAAAAAACTAAAAAAATATGGAAGGTAGAATAAGGAGAATCCAACAAGAATCTAAATAGGTATCAAGTTATGGTACTCAAGTTCTTGAATTTTTATTTTTTATATGTTCTTTCATGACTACTTCAAGTGTAGGTGAAGATTGATCCTTATTATTGAGTTTCAATTCATTAATCCTTTTGAGAAGAACTCCATAAATTACTGTAAGGAGATCCAAATTTGTTTCTTGTGGAGACTCATAACCAATTATTATACCCTTACTAAAGAAAGTATAAAGGATTCCTATAATCAAGATATATCCCTACAATCTAGTGTCATTAAAATAGGTCTAGGATGACACCTTACTTAAAATTATTATAATATGTTTTACCTTAAAAGTAATAAATTTATGGATTTAATAATACCGATCACAATAAGAATGCAATTACCCAAATTGAGAGTGAACCCTATAAGAATCATATGTCTACTATGTTCCTTTCATTTATTTTCATATGAGTGAGAGAGAGTGTATTAATATGGAAGAGAAAATTTATTCTTTAAAATAAATCATTAAAAAATTAAAACTAAATCACCCCTTCTTGGTGTTGCATCCATGATCGATCATGGGTACCACACCATTGACTTAAAGAATAGAACCCACCCATCATTAAGAGCATACTAATTTTAGATATGTATGGATGAATTTTAACTGTGATTGCAACAAAAATCATTCAAAGGAAAATTAATAATTTCAATGAATTTAATCAAAAATATCCAAGGCTAGATACAAAAAATACAAAACTATTCTTTCAATATTTGAACATGGAATATAACTTGGAGTTCTCAATCTCCATATAATCAAATGTGATTTTGTTTTGAATAGAATTAGGCATCTAAAAAGGCTAACATATAGTCTTGTACTAAAAATTTTGGTCTGAACGTGTGAGAAAAATTGATTCGGATCAACCCAACCTAAGGTTACTGGAATTAGTATCTTCTTTGTTTCTTGGTATTTTGGTCAACTCACAGGTAAATAAAGACCCAAAAAATTAAAAGATTGAGTCACTCAATCATTTCCTTGTGATGAAATTTAAGGGTATCTTTTTTAATTCTCTTTATAAATTCGATATAACTTAGATTTAACTGTATAAATCTTTTCATGATAAGAATATAGATCTATAATTTGGTAGTTAAACCCCAACATTATCAACTTAATTTGAGTATCATACATAGTTTTAATTAAAAGTAGAATGTTATACCGAATCCAATATTTTAAAAAATTTCTTCTTCATGTTGTAAATCACAAATCTAATCAACCCATATTCATTTTTTAGATTTCCCAACAAAAATATTTCAATCTTCCAAACTTTTCTAGAGTTTAAATTAGATGTATGATATGTGGATCTAGAAATAAAGATTGTTATTTCATAAAAGTGCTTCAAAAAATCATAAATCATCTATCCTCTATTTCATTATTATTTTGAAAAAAATATTATGATTTTGATCATAAATATCTGAATTATTGAAATAAAATATGCATTTCAAATCACTTTCAAGAATTGTATACGTGAAATTTCATCTAGTAGGCATATCAAATTGAAAAATCACACCAATATCCACTAAAACACTCATTAATTTTTCTTGAAATCATAGAATTCTACCATTAAAATATTTTACATAAACAATGTTTTCTCTAATTTTTTGAAATGAATAATAAAATGTCTTCTTTAATAAATAGATTTAAAATATGTAAACAATAGCGAACATGAAGAAATTCACAATAAAAATAATTTTTTTCTAAATTTAATTGATACTTCAATTTTTTTTGTAAATTATCATTTTCAGAAACATTTTTAGTGGTAAGATAATTTTTGTCCTTATTTACATTTCACACAACTAGCATATCCTTTACTTTTTTGTCAACTATACACCCAAATGTGGAGAACTATTATCACTAAAACAAGAATTTTTTTTAAAGTGTTAATAAAAATTATCATAATACACAGTCATAAAAATATAGTCTTTAATAGTTTAATAAATCCACAAATTACAAGTAATAAATATTCAATGTTTGAGAAAATACCTTTAAATTTGTTCTTATACTCATTATAAACTTTCATCACATCACATCTTATACTAATTCAAGAAAAAAATCACATTTGTATTCATGTAGTTTAAATTTTTTCTATCCTCTTCTTATTCAAAAAATTTAAATGGGAGTTTATGTCTTATAATGGTCACAACCATATTATTCCATGAGGCCTTAGAATCATGTTTTATATTTATAAATTTACTTAAATGGTCCAAAATCTTGTAAATAACTTCTTGATCTCTCAAAAATTTAATTTCATTAAATTTTTCCTTGTTATAATAAAAAGTTGAAGTGTCTTGTTTTTTAACACCTCCAAAAAATAATAATTCATATCCTTTAAATTTAGCCTTAAATTTATCATCAATTCTATCCATTTATTCAAAAACACTACACATATCTGATGTAGTCTTTTTTCCATTTTTTGATTCCTATCATAAATCATCATTTTAATTTATTGTTACTCCCTAGAGTTATTAGAAATTATAGAGCTAATTCCATTAACCTCAAAAGTTTATTTTTAATTTATCAATATTTTCAAGATGTGAAATATTTAAAATTACTTATAAGTACAAATATCACATAAAAATTATTTACCCTAATTTATATGAAATAATTTCAAGATTAAATGTCAGAATTTTAGTAATGATCATTGAAATCATAAAAACAAAATAACATTGGATTTCTTATATAGATAATCATAAACATGAATTCAATATTTAAGAATACAAAATTACTCACTCAAAACATAGGTTGTGACTCATAATAAAAAGAAAATAAATTATTTTTTTATGATTTCAACGTTAAAACATAAAAAATTGAAAAGGAAAAAAATAATGATGATAGATAATTAATAGAAATAATAATTTCCAGATGTATCAAAACTTAATGGATTTAGTGACACAACTAGTTAGATAAATCAAAGTGTCCAAATAATAAAAAAAATAAAATCATGACCAGTTATAAAATGGTTAACACTTGAACATAATTTTAAAAAAAACAATATAAATTTAGAACTTATAAAGGAAAAAAATTTGTTACTAGATCATGAGATATTGGTAAATAACTATTACAAAGAATTAAATGAGTTAAAATTATAAAAACATGTTTCAAAACCTTAGAGGAACGTGTAAACATAAATATAAAAAACATCAAGGAATAAAAATATCAAATTTAAATAGAGGATGGAATTTTAAATGAAATAAAATGAATGATCAATAACTAAAAATGGTATGATCAATAACTAAAAATGGTAAAGCAAAGTGAGTATACAAAATTTAAGCTTTAAATGAGATATTAAAAGTAGTACATAAATAAAAATGTGATAAATAATGAATATTTTTAGCAATATTTCATACTTGTTTTCAATAATACCTCATTTGATTAAAATATTTTTAGAAATTTAAGTAATATTTTAGGACAATGTGTAATTTTAAATTAGAAATTAGATAAATTATAATAAGGGTGTACATTCCATTGATTTTTCAATCTTAGAAAACACCCTAATACAAACATAATAAAATGGAATTATGTCCAAAGGTTTCACCATATTTGTATAGATAATTAATGATAGTATGTTATTATGGAAATAAAAAAATTATAAATTAAAATTAGAACATACTATGAAAAATGTATTACCCATATTCTATGAAGCACCAATCATTGGAGGCTTTGGAGTAGAGTTTGGCAGTGGGCTAAAACGTTTGGAGTCAAATGGATTTTGAAGTAGAATGGGAGGGTTTAGGAAGATTTATTTTTGAAAGAGAGGTATGGTTATGATTAGAAGGATTTTGAGATAGAGGGATCCATTATACAACTTCTTCCCAGAAGCCCGACCAGGTAGAAAACTTACGGTATGGGAAATTAGAACCCCTTTCCCCTGTATTTCAATGTTGTACCCATACCAACTAATTTATGAATTATTACCAATATTTTTATATTATATCTATAATTATATATATTTTTTAGAAAAAAATACCATAATGGTATTTTAACATATATATATATATATTTTACTTTGATATTGAAGGCTTGATCGGCCAGGCCCCTAGCCTAGCGTGACAAACCTGGACCGAATTGAAAAATCAGTGTTAGGACAAGCTATGCCTGACCAAAATAGTGCCTTTTGGCCCAAAATTTATAGGGTCAATCCCAACTCAGCTCGACCCAAACCTCTAATAGGGAGGCATCTATCGATTGGAGGGGAATTCCATAATTGGTGATTGAGCATTTTTTTAATGTTATTATTATTATTTTTCTTTTTTTCTTCATAATTTTTTTTGTAATGGTTATTTAAAATATAAGTAAATAAAAAAGTAAATTTTATTTTTTGTTAGACTTTTTCAGTGTGAGAACTATTTTCCTATTAAATATTGGAGGTTCTGAAAGGAAAGATTCTAGAAGACCAAGATAGAATCCAATGATGATAGTTATGTGGAAGTACCGAAGTCCAAGATCTCAGAATGAGAATGGAACAACACTGAAATTTCAAAACCTAATTCTAGAAGGAGGTGGTCGATATATAAGAATTCTAAAATCTTGTGTAAAAAATTAAAAGGATTCATATGTTTAATTTGATGAGTCACATAAGATTAATCTAGAGTGAGGAATTCAAAGCTTGGGATTTACACTGGGAAAAAGAGTTAAGTCGATGGTTGTCTTTAACTGAGTAGAGGAATACCCTTAGAGATATAATTCTGAGGGTGTGATCCCCTTGAATATTTTAAGGTGGTAGGAACTATCTTACCAAAAGGTTTTTGTGGACATTGCCTATAAATTTATAGACACTAGTCATTTTTTGTGACTTTGTTTGTTATCATAATCATATTCTATTTTTTTCTTGATAAAAATTTTTAACACCCCCCATAGAGTAGAACTACTTCTAGACCACAAAAATACTTTATGTTGTTATTTTATTTATTTATTTATCTATAATTGTCTTTTTAATGTTTTTTCTGGTGTTTTTATTGTTGTGGTGTGTGACTGGGATGCATTTTCTTCTCAGTTCTAGATACATCATTGTGTAGGTTCATTCCAATTTTGAAATTTCTGAAACTTTGTTAAATATTTGAAGTTCTAGAGGGTGATTCTATTTTTAGGGGTTATAAACCAAAAAATTGGTATTATATATCAGTTGTAGAGTTTGAAACTTCCAAACTTTGAACAAGGTGATTTTGAGCTTTATTTAATAACATCATTATAACCTAATCCTTCTAGGAGAATTCTGGTAAGCATTTCGTAACCCCTCTTACATTTTTTTGATTCAATAGGAGTTTATTGATTTTAGAAGGATGACATTGGATTAGGGTAGGGTTAAAAATGGCAAGTTCAATGAGACAAATTTCAAATTCTTTAAAATTTTGAAGGAGGATTTTTTTACTCTAGTACAATTTAAATCTCTTGTTAATAGGAACCAAACCAGAAGTGATAAAAAAATAAATAGAAATATTGAATGAGAAATAATTGTGTTTGATCTAGATTTCACCTACTTGGAATTTTATCTATAGAATTCATGAAGTGAAAACGGTTGTGGAATTTTTTAATACTCTTATCAATATTTTAGAGAAAAAGTTCATGATTGATGAATGAATTTTGTCTTTGTTTTTAGTATATCATAAAGTAAATATATGTGGATGAATTATATGAGGAGAGGAGTATGTTTTAAGTAGTGATTTTTTGAAGGATATGGGGATTCCTTAAGTGAAAATTCCTGTATAATTGTAATGGAATCACTTGATGTCATTGTATTTCATGATCAATCAATTGTATATATATTTTTTGACAATTGATTGTGTAGATCTTTAATGTCTAAGACATGTGTAAACAAGGTCACATTGTTTTCACAAAGTGTTTAAGATGTGAATAAATTTGAATTGTTAATTTGAGAAGTTGAGATGGTTTCTTGGAATTTGATGATGAGATTATATGGCTTTGTACTTAGTATTTACTAAGTATATTTTTATCAAAGGCTTAATTAAAAATATAGTCACCCTACGGATAGCCCCAGCTGGTTCAACCTCAACCACATGTTTTACCCTGAAGGGTTGACCAAAACCAAGGGAAATAGCCTGGGCCAACCATAGGGGCATGGGTGGGCACAAGAATTCCCATGTATAGGGAACAAGGGAGCAATAACACCACCGTGTGGGGAGGAATGGTGCCAAGGAGAACCAATATGGGGTGATACTAGGAGAGGGATAGGAGATTTCTGAGAACCTCCCTATAGACCTTGATTAATATACCACACCCTTGAACCATGTGATTTTTCTGTGGGATGAAAATACCCAAGTACTATTCACCTACCTATTAAAAACATGTACAAAATGTGATCCATTCAATCATATCACTATGTCCAAATTTGAGTCATATGATCTCACAAAAGATATATTCTTCCTCCCATAATATTTTCCTTTTAGGATGATCACCTCGCAAATAAGCGTTTTGTAGAACTGAGCACCCATGAACTTTAATAGCATGTAGGTTATTCAATGATTCTTCAGAGGTTTGAAAAAATTGACGAAGGATAATTTCTGTGATGTAATTAAATGCTTCGTGATGGTGAATGCTTCACGAGAAGGCCATTCACATAGTAGAACACCTCATGGTGGATGAAGCTGCTACCATATGAGAATGATTTGTGGTGATTAAAAATACCATGGTCATTTGAAAATGACATGCAGTTTGTGGATCATATCGTTCATGGTGGATCCTTTAAGGAAAGTGGTTCATGGTGAAGTTCCTTTATGGGTTTCCATTCTTTGCAGATGAAGACACAAGCCATGGAGTTCATAGTTGATATACTTCACAGATGATTTTTCTTCAAAATTATGGTTTACAGTGATGATGCTTTGCAGATAGTGGTTCATGGAAGAAGAGTACTTCGTAGGTTTCCATGTAGTTCACGATGATGGTGATTCACAGACAGTGGTTTGTTGAATAAGAGTGCTTCATGGGTTTCCATTCAGTTCACGGTGATAATGATTCGTAGACATTGGTTCATGGAATAATGATTTGAGGGTTCCCAATTAGTTTATGGTGATGGTGATTCATTGATAGCGGTTTTCAGATGAGGCATTTCCAAGAAGATATGTGGAGAAGAACCACTTTAAACTACTACGCACATTCAATATTATCGTTCAATAAACTTCTTTGATAAACAATCCTTTAATTTCCTATAATTACCCATTTTACACCCATCTAAAGTAGATTAATAATTTAAGAGAAGTGTTAATTTAGAGTGGAAGATCTTATTAAATACCATTTGAGTTCCACAAATTACTTTGTGTTGAAAGTGGGTGCCCTATACCCAACTTGTTTTGCACTTTTATTACCGCTATACGTATTCAGTTTGTTATAATACATGTGTTTATCTTGCCATAATAGTGTAGATACTTCTGCATCCACTTTATTTATGGCAATGTCCTTATATTACCTATCGCATCAAAGGGTTATAGTAGATCCTAGGCTATAATGAGAAACCTGAGATGACATGACATTAATCTTAAAGTAACGTCCTATGGTCTAGTTACATCATTCTGAAAGGACACATAAGATGTGTGACCATCAGGTGCTAGAGGATCATAAGAATTGAGACTTCTTATCATGAAGTTCTCACTTGATGATCTCTAGTAGTTGAGATTATGAGGACATACCCGCATAATAGGAAAACCACATGTTTTAGGTGTCATTGGTCGTTCCTATCTACGAACATGTGTAATGGTCTTTAGACTTAAGATCATTGTCAATGGATTTCATTTATTTATGTACATTTTATGCAAGGTGAAAACCATGGAGACAAAGTCATGGCGAGGTAGTTTGTATCAGGTATGTCATTAATGGCATGGCATTGATTGAATGATCGAGAAAGGATTTTTCACTTCTAAGTTCAGGAAGAGATATCTCGGGCCTGGTTCATTAGGATGGTTGCACCTTCCTTAAATCCATGACCATGGTAGTGGAAGGTAAGACCATCCAGACAAATCAACAAATAAAATAAATCAAAATAAAGAATAATGACACTAGTATGCATTCTGCTTTATTGAGATATCAATGACGAAGAGATTATATTACACGGACCGTGTTCGTAGGAAGGTAGTTGTTGCTTTGACTTTGTCTTATCTCTATAGATGCCTCGATGGGTTGCTAGACCCACTCTAGGTCGGTGGATATTATTCACTACTATTGAGGTAAGGGCCTAGAGGGTCACACACAATAGCACATTGAGAATCTGCCCTATTCTGGGAATAGGAATATAGAACATGGTGGGCCCCGCCAAAGGGTCCGAGCACTATCCAAGTTCTATGGATCACCAAAGAATAAATAAATTCATTAATTATTCAAGTTTATAATAATTTGTTGAATTTATTTATAACATTTATTTACAAGTTATATAGTAAATACAAGTATTAATATTATTCTAATGGATTTTAATATCCTAGGTTCGTTTAATATTAGCAGGAGGTGTGAGTCAAGTGAAAGACTCAAATTTATCATGTGATATATTTATATATTACAAGTAAGTGATAAATTATAAATATTATTTATGGAATAATTTTATTTGTCATAAATAATTATTTATAGGACTTGTATAGAAGACGTCTATTACACGGGGGCCGAGAATCCATATCGCATGTTTTAAACACTCCCTATATAAGTGATAGAGAGGATCTCCCATGTTAACTATTCATGTGTTGAGATTGAGAGCTTCCCTATCCTCCTAGAATCTAGAGAGAGTCTCTCAAGCGAAGGAAGATCTTCAAGTTCATCCATCTCGGATTGAAGCTACTTCCTTTGCGGTGATCGTCGCTGCGCTGAAGTGAGCGTCGAAGATCCGCGCTAGCACCCGAATCTTGACGAATGACGCATGAGCATATTCGAGAGGCGTGTGTGGATGATCTATAGGGATTCGACATCGGAGTCTTCAAGCAATGATCGTCGGCGTCCTACGGAAGACTTGCACACATCAATTCTGAACTAGGTACATGTTTAGTTTAATTTTTGTGCTATTTTTAAACCTTGCGAGATCCTCAGACCAAACCAGGACAAGATCACTGGAGTTGATAGGGTTATGTCACTCTGGTGATGAAAAAAATTTTAGATTCCCGGCCCACCGGCTTCCGATGCGCCGTCCCGGTACCTCATAGTGGTATCAGAGTGATCACAAGGTTTTTCTGAGTGAACAAAATTAAGATGCATTGAATTTAAGTGCGGGTTGTTAAAACTGTTCATTCTAATCTGACCGTGCATCATTTCGTTTTCAAATGATCAAGTTACGATGATTTAAAAATTTTAATCAGATCGACGTCGTAGTTTATTTTTTGTTCATTTGATGTTAATCTCAATCATAATTTAGATAAAATTAAATGTAATATTTTATTATTATAAAATATAATATAATGTTTTATTATAAAATATTTTATTATAAAATATTTTCTACAAAGGTGTGTGGAAAATATTCTTTCATAATAAAAAAAAGGGAAGGGACACCAAGACCCCAAAATGGGGTCTTCATGATTTTTTTTAAAAAAACTTTTAAGGGTAGACCAAGACCCCAAAATGGGGTCTTCTTCCATTTATTTAAAAAAAGGGGATGACATTTTTGTCTAAGGACAAAAATTTAAAAAAAGGAAGACCCAAGTGGGTCTTCCCCTCTCTCACGCAACGCACAAGGAGCCGCACCCTAGGGTGAAACCCTAGCTGGCGTCAGACCTCCTTGAGCCGCCTCCCCTCTGTGCACTGAACCGCCTGTCCACCAGACCTCCTCCCTGGCCACGCCGCGCAACCTCATAATGAGCCCGTTAGTCCCCTTCCTTCCAGTTCACGCCACCCCAACCCCACCAGGCTGCCTGCTCGCGCCGTCCCGAGCCCTACCGGGCTGCCTGCTGGCGCCGCCCCGACCCCGTAGTGGTTCACAGTTCTGTCGGACTCCTCCCCAGCTAGAGGTAACCCTGCTTTAAATTAATTTTAATTAATTTATTTTTTAAATTGAATTAATTATAATTAATTTTTTGGTTTGAATTATATTAATCCGAAATATTAATTTAATTTAAGATTAAAATTAAATTAATTGTTTAATTTAATTTTTAGAATTAAAATTAAATTAAACAATTAAAACCGATAAAATAAATTATTTGAATTTAATCAAATTCATTTAATTTATTAGAACACCCTCACATTATTTAAATTTTTTGCAATTTAATTTTCTTACTCATATTTTACCCCGACTGGTCTTGAGCAAGCAACCGAACAATGCATGTTTGATATTTATTTATTTATTTAATTATTTATTCAATGCGTGCAATGTTTGTAATAATTAATTAGATAGATGATGGTCTACAAATCGTCCTTTTAATTTCAAATATGTATAAGGGCCTGCGTGTCCAATGCACAAGATGTATTTTGTACCCCTAGCCCCGATCGCCTGCGTGCGAGTATATTTGTAATTAAATGATGATCCGAGACACAGGCCCTACCAAGACGAGGCGGTAAACCAGAGGAGAGCCAAGCATATTACACTGGGAAAGCTGTGATGTGAGTCAAGTCACGACTCAGGTATGGATACCCCTAGGTCAATATTGATCCGTTATGGATCGATCTTTATAGAATACTCAAGAACAGTCGAATCACATGATTTACTTTATGCACAGTTTATTATTTTATGCATCTGCATGATTTTTGCATGATCACATAGAATAGTAAACAAGATAAAATGCATAAAGATGTGATGAATTATATTCTATTTAATATTCAGTTGTGAGCGCGACATCCCAGTTTGAACATAATAAATAGAAAAGGATTATATTCGTCAATAAATAAAAATAAAAATGCCTCAGAGATATATTAAGTATAAAAGCCTTCCATTTCTCCCATCTAAAAATAACTGGGTGTTTGGGGTGCTCGTCAGCCATAGTTGAGAGTGCCTCTTTCTACCAGGGAATTTTCATGAGAGAAACGAGTCAACTTAACTAAAGTGAGTAGTTAAGGATTATCCTTAGCTAACTTGCTATCACTTTAGAGGCAAGATGTTGAAGGAATCAAGTTTAGATTCCAAAAGCTGGGACTTTAATCAACAACACAAGGAACCACAAGAATAGGTGGTTGGCCAGTATAGTGCCTACCTTGAAACCCTCCAAGTAGTGGCATAACCCTATCTTGTAGACTATGAGAGAGGTTTCGGGGATCCTTGCCAATAGAATGCTCAAGCGATGGAGTATTTTGAATCTAATAGTGAGGGATATCAAGGTTCGCTAAAATAGTGGGATTTATTAAAATGATATAATAATTTATTAATCATAAATTTCAAAAGGTAATCAAGACAAAGTACTAACTACTAAATGTTTATCTGATGTAGATTCAAAATGGAAATCACTAACACCACAAGTACTTTATCACTACGATCGATCTTGGATAAAGAAAATATTCTGACCGGCAATAACTTCCAGGAGTGGTACATGCGTTTGCGCACGCCAAGAAAGGAAGTTATATATGCTGGAATCCCCAATTACAACTGAGCCTCCTCAGGGAGAAAGTGAGGATGAAAAAGATAAATGGAGAAATCATGTAGACGATGCACTTGATGTACAATGCATCATGTTGTCATCCATGTCCAACCAATTGAAAAAAATGCATGAGGTTGAGGACGCCTACAAGATGATTTCACATATCCAAGAACTTTATGAGGAGAGGGCCAGACAAGAAAGGTATGAGATCTCAAGTTCACTTTATAAGTGCAGGCTAGCAGAAGGTTACGAAACCGGTCCTCACGTACTCAAGATGATTGGGTATATTGAGAGGCTTGAAGCCCTAGGGTTCAAACTAAACCAAGAACTAGAAGTGGATCTCATTCTTGCCTCTTTACTGTCAAGGTTCTTGACTTTTATTGTCAATTATAATATGAATGATATGACAAAGTCACTCCCAGACCTTTTGGATTTAGTTATCTAAGATGATAAGGATATGAAAAATACCAATTCATCTGTCCTTATGGTGAACAAGATAAAAAAGGGCAAGGAAAAGGGGTCTAAGGCCAAGTCAAGGCCTAAGACACCAATGCATCATCCTGAAAAGAAGCCAAAGATTCAGAGGAAAAGTAATGAGCAGGAAGCTGTCTACTTTGGATGTGGCAAGAAAGGCCACTGGAAGAAGAATTGCAGAGCTGGGAAGAAGAAGCAAGCTGATGCTTCTACTTCAGGTATTTTTGTCATTGAATTCAATCTATCTTTATCTACAAGTTGGGTATTGGATTCGGCATGTGGCTCACACATTTGTATTCATATACAGGAACCAAGTAGGTTTAAGAAGATTGAAAAAGCTCAAGTGGATCTCCGAGCTACCAATGGTGCAAGTCTGGAAGCCTTGGCAGTGGGAGACTGTCACTTAACCTTGCCAATTGGTTTGTTTCTAGTTTTAAATAATTGCTATTATGTACCTTATGTTACTAGAAATATTATCTCTGTGACGAGTCTAGACACTATAGGTTTTTATTTCAAGTTTGGAAATAAATGTTGTCTCTTTTATAGGGATAAAATATGTTATGGTATGACACATCTTAACAATGGTTTATATATGCTAGAACTAGAGAACTCAGTAATGGCAATCAATGAAAAAAACAGCCAACATGACTCAAATAACACCCACCTATGGCACTTCAGGCTTAGTCATGTAAACAAGAAGCGATTAAGAAAATTGCATCAAGAATGGTATCTAGACTCAGTACAGTTAGAACCCTTAGATGTATGTCAAGCTTGTTTACAAGGAAAGATAACCAAAGCACCTTTCTCCAGAAAGGGAGAAGGAGCCAATGCAGTGCTAGAATTAATACATACTGATGTATGTGGTCCATTTCTAGTAGAGTCAAGGGGTGGTTTTATATAATTCATTACTTTTACCGATGACTATAGTAGGTATGGATATATCTACTTAATGCGGTATAAGTCAGATTCCTTTTGAATATTTAAGGAATACCAAAATGAAGTAGAAAACCAACTTGGTAAGAAGATAAAATCACTTTGCTCAGACCGAGGTAGAGAATATCTTAACCAAGCTTTCATTGATCACTTGAAGGAGTGTGGGATAATATCCCAACTCACTCATTATACACCATAATGGAATGGTGTTAGTGAAAGGAGGAATATGACCTTTCTTGACATGGTCAGATCAATGATGAGTCATGAAACCCTTCCATTATCCTTTTGGGGATATGCCTTGCAAACAACAACATATACCCTTAACCGAGTACCAACTAAAGATGCAGATGGGATTCCATATCAGTTATGGTATGGAATAAAACCTAACCTAAAACACATTCGTGTATGGGGGTGCAAGGCATTTGTCAAGACTTTACCAAGTGACAAATTAGCATCCAGAAGCACTAAGTGTGTAACGACCCAAACTTTTTAAATAGTATATTAACTTACTCTTAATGATTTAATAGAGATGTTAATGGTTAATGCAGAAAGAGGAGTTGATGGCTTCATCCAGTAGACTCGAACCTTATGAAGCTCACTTATCAGAGCTTAGGAAGGAGGTAGCATCTGTGGGCTTCGCTTTGGACCAAGCCCAATCCGAACTCCAGCGTGTCAAGCTTGAATGGAAACGCCTGCGGGAGAAGTTCAAGTTAGTAGAGATTACTACTAGGGCAATGTTATCTGATCCTCCCTCAGATTCTCTCACCATAGCACACCTTACACTTAGGTCATATGCCGGTGTTATAAGGGGATATGTGATGAGACCCTAGTTTCTTTGTGTAATCCTTTGGGATGAATGAATTAAGATTTATTCCTTTAGTGATGTTTGTGAAACTTCAAATGTCCGGATAATTTTTGGATGTATTTTATTGATGAATTTTGAAAAAAGGATATTTTAAAATATTTATGTAAACCCTAAATAATTAATGATGTGTAATGATTTTCAAAAAATGGTCTTCTACAAAAGTGTTCAGTAAGGAATTTGGAGTCTAATAAGATCAACTTAATTTTTGATGAATAGTAAATTATGAATAGTGATTTTACACTTAGGATTAGTAATGTGACCAAATGGATTAGTAATTTTACTAAAAGAAAGTTTTAATATAATTTAGACACCTAGATTAAGTAATGTGATTCAATAAAATGGGTAAATAACGGTTTCATAAATTAGTAGTCAAGTATTAGTTTTTTCAGATGAATAGTGTTTTTTAATTAAAAATTTAATTAAAAATAATTAGAAAATTATTTTTATAAAAAGAACTTTATTTTTGAACTTAGAGCATCGATATTATGTTATGGTAATTTTTGGGGATTTTTCTGAAAAAAATGAATTCTCGATGAATAGTGTTTTTATTTAAAAATTAAATAAAAAATATTTAGAAAATTATTTTTATAAAATGGAGTTCATAAATGTAATTAGAGCATCAATTTTTGGTTAAGGTGAAATTCTGGGATTTTTCTGAGAATGATGAATTTTTCAGTGAATAGTAAAAATGCAGTTTTAGGGTTTCAGTATGTTTAATGACATCATAATTGTGTCATGATGATGTCATGAGATATTTTAAGGGTTTTCCGGACAAAGGTGATGAATTATTGTTTTGGGGGCCCCATGTGGCCTAACTCCATGGTAAATGCCATGGGAGAGCACGTGGTTTTGAGAAAAGCACTTGTGAGGTGTCCCTTGGCCATTAATGCCTTGTCCCCTCACTTTCCCTATAAATACCCACCCTTTACTCCTTTAGTTTTCACTCCCAACTCTCCCCCAACGAAGTTATGGTCTCCTTACCTCCCAAGGAGTCCTCCCAAGGTGCCCCCAAGCACTCACGGTCCAAACCTTTGAGTTTTAAGAGTTACGTTTTAAGGTAAGGGATCCGACCTCTCTCTTTCTTTTCATGTAATCTATTTTATGTCATTCCTTTTATGCTCCATGTTCTTATGTGAGAGGATGTTCTTTTATATTCCTCTTAATTCCCTTTTTATGTTTATATGATGAGATATACCCTCTTACTCTCATCATTTCGTTTTATGAAAGTTTAAGTGACGCCGTTAGGCTGCCAAATTTTTAAGGGATTCTTTCACCCTTCTCATTTTTCAAGTTCGATTTTCATGTCAAGTCTTTCAAGTTCCTTTTTATTATGTTGGGGTATGATCTCTATATCTATCATACTGATCTCTTATGATCATATGATGAGAGACCCTATTTTATCTTGTCAAATCATTTTTTATTGAAGTTTAAGTGACGCCGTTAGGCTGCCGAATTTTCATAAGAGAAATCTTATTTTTGTCTCACTTCCATGTTTTTCATTTCATATGGTATATCTTTCAAATTTAATTACCATGTTCTTAAATCCCTTATATTCTATCCCCCTAATGTTTTATGGATCATTTATGAGTGGGTTACCCATGTCCCCTCTCTTTTCAATGTTTTCTAAAACCTTGTAACATAGCCGTTATGCTGCAGAATTTTCATCTCAAAATGCCTCTCTCTTTTCTCAAAATTATTTTATGTTATAAAGTGAATACTCAAAGCTCTTATTTCTAAAAGGGTATTCACATATATATAAAAATTTTCTATTTTAAATCCTGGTATTTACATACATGAGGCCCGCTTTTCCTTTCTGTGGGCTTAAAGTGACATTAAGATCATGTCTTTAAAGCAGTTTTTAAAACATTATGATTATGAAATGAAACCCATTTATTTTATGCTATATGGGTTATTTATGAAATTTTTTATGATTATATATGTGGCTCACATGATAATAAAGGCAAATTTAAGGGTGCGCCCTGATAGCGCTCCAATGCATTGGGTAATGATGTAACCACTAGAGATTACAATTTTCACGATACCTTGGTGAATAACCTTGGTAAATTTCAAATGACACCTTGGGGATGGACCTTGGTGATATGTTCATTATTGTATATGTTAAATTATGTAACCACATCTTCAAGTTATGAAAAATGTTATTTTTATTATGAAATGCCTCATGATTCCTTTCTCATGCCTTAAAGTTCTTTTCTTGACCTTATTGAAGTATCTCAAGTTCACATGTAAAATGTTTCTCTTGTTTTCCTTACTGGGCCTTCTGCTCACCCCTTCTTTTGATGTATGTCCCCAGGTTATGAGATGCAGTAATGAACCTATAATTAACTTAAGGAGAAGCCTTTCAAGTGTTTAAGAAGAATGTTTTATGTTGTTTTCATGTATTATGTTCCTGGTTTCCAAGACACTAAAACTTAAAGATCCTCAGTGTTGTGTAATGTAATGAAAGTTTATGTTATAAAAAGGCGGGATGATATAGTTGGTATCAAAGGATGGTTTAGTTATTTGTGGAAATTAGGATATAAAAACTTTAGAAATAACCCTATAGAAAAGTTTAAATATAGGAAAACTTTTTGGTATTTTGGTAAGTACTGAGTAAGTGGTTTATCAAACAAATACATCCCTGTCTGGATACGAGCAGATAGAGGCGGCTCTGGCACAGATGTACATAGGGGTAAAACCCTAAAACACTGCTTTGATCTAGACTCGAACGGGAACTGGTGCACGATAACGGGCCTTGCTGTACTCTTGGTTACGACACTCCCGGGGGATATGTTTGGTTAATCACAAGCTTTTTATGAATCATTATGAAGGAATTATAGAGAAGTGTAATTGTCTAAGAATGAAGTCTTAGTTAAAAGATTCATAAATGAAATAAGTTTCTCACTAAGGTTTTATTATTTTAGAAAATGGCGGGCAATAGGAGGAACCGTGCAGATGGTGACCGCAATGCACCATGTGATGACGACCCTCCGATGGAAGCCGGAATGGAAACATTCATGCGAATGATGAACCAAATGACTCAAGTTATGAGTAATAACTTGAATCAGGCTGAGAGGCCGATCTCACCATGAAGGGAACAACATTCTGTTGAGTCCTTCATGCGTCAACGACCACCAACATTCAGTGGATCTACTGACCCATTGTTTGCGGAACAATGGATAAGCTCCATTGAAAATATCTTTTTTGTACTTCATTGTTCGGAATAAGAAAAAGTCACCATTGCTGTTTACCGCCTAGAGGGAGAAGCTGATCAGTGGTGGTCACTGATCAAAAACACGAAGCCATGAGGAGAGATGGAAGCTATGGAGTGGGAAGAGTTCTGGGGAATATTCTTTAATAAGTATTTCCCTCGTTCGATGAGAACGATAATGGAGAAATAATTTCTCGAGCTGAAGTAGAAGGAGAATGAATCAGTTGGAACCTACGAGATGAACTTCACAAGGCTTTCCCGTTATACCTCAAGCTTTGTCATGGACCCTAATGGGAAGGTTGATAGATTCTTTGGTGGACTACGACCTCATCTGCGGAAGAATCTAGCTAACAGGGACTATGATAGCTATGAAGAAATAGTTCGAAGTGCTATGAAAGTCGAGCTAGAGTTTGGTGAGACACAGTGGCCTCATAAATCAAATGAAAAGAAGAGATCGTTGGAGCCCAGTTGAGGGAAGTCTTTTGATCCGAGAAGAGGTGGAAAGCATATGAAACATGCCACATGCAATAAATGTGAGAATAATCATTCGGGGAACTTCTTGATCAGTAGTGGTAAGTTCTATAAGTGTGGAAGAGAAGACCATATTTCTCGGAATTGTCGTAGTGATGTGAAGCCTCAACTTCCCAACACTAACGACAGAGTAAAGATGGTTCTGGCCCTACCCGAAGTCACATGCTTCAAGTGTGGACAGCTTGGGCACTTTGCTAATCAATGTCCAAATCCGAGGGTGGTGGAGGGGAATCACTATCAACCTCAGTAGGGGCCAAGGGAGCAAGGTCGTGCTTTCACTATCACAAAAACTGAAGTTAAAGTTCTGAACGATGTGGTAGCAGGTACTCTTGTAATCCTCTCAAAACTAGCAAGTACTTTATTTGTTTCTGGTTCTATGCATTCCTTTATTTCCTCCAAGTTTGCAAGGAATATATAATCAATCCCCGAACTGCTAGAGGTAGAGTTGTCAGTCAAGAATCTAAGTGGGATTATCCTTGCATCAACAGTATTTAGAGACTCTAGTGTTTACTTTGGTGAGCACAATCTTATCTCAAATCTAATAGTCATTACCATGATGGAATTCGACATTATACTAGGGATGGACTGGCTCTCAAAGTATAATGCTAAGATCAAATGCAGAAGTAAGGAAATCTCAGTAGTCTTGAATGAACGACCTACAGTTATCTTCTAAGGAGAGATATCCCGAACTGATCCCTATATAGAAGAACCTCCTATAGCTTTCTTTATGGAGTTAATCGGTGATGATGAAGAAGGAAAAGGGAGCATACAAATAGAATATGTTACGATTGTTCAGGAATACATGGATGTATTTCCTGAGGAGTTACCTGGACCTCCCCCAGAAAGAGAGGTAGAGTTCTCCATTGAACATGTACCTGGGTCTCAACCGATATCAAAGACTCCATATAGAATGGAAAATGTGGAGCTAGAAGAGTTAAAGAAACAACTCCAAGACTTGTTGGAGAAGGGGTTTATCCGACCGAGTGTGTCTCCTTGGGGAGCACCAGTTCTCTTTGTGAAGAAGAAGGATGGATCAATGCGGCTATGCATTGATTATAGAGAACTGAATGGGATCACAGTGAGGAACAGATACCCTCTTCCAAGAATTGATGATTTATTTGACCAACTTCGTGGGGCTCAATTCTTCTCCAAGACTGACCTTCGATCTGGTTATCATCAACTGAGGGTGAAGAAGGAAGATATTCCAAAGACTACCTTCTGATCAAGATATGGGCATTATGAGTTTACTGTTATGCCCTTCAGATTGACTAATGCTCCTACTATTTTCATGGATTTGATGAATAGAGTCTTTAAGGACTACCTTGATAACTTTGTGGTAGTTTTTATTGATGATATTTTGATATATTCAAAAAGTTGTGAGGAGTATGAAGATCATCTGAGGGTTATTTTGAAAACTCTGCGGAAGGAGAGGCTCTTTGGAAAGTTCAGAAAGTGTGAGTTTTGGTTGCAACAAGTGGATTTCATGGGGCACATCATAACCAATGAAGGAATCTCAGTTGACCCTGCAAAGACAATGGCTGTGAAGGAGTGGCCTCAACCCACAACAGTAACTGAGATTTGTAGTTTCCTTGGTTTAGCAGGATATTATAGGAGGTTTGTGAAAAACTTTTCACGGCTTTCTAATCCACTAACCAAGTTGACTCGAAAAGGGGTTAAGTTCATCTGGACAAAGGAATGCGAGGAAAGTTTTCAAGAGTTGAAGAAGAGATTGGTTACTGCACCTGTGTTAACACTACCCTCTATCGGAGAAGGATTTGTTATTTTTAGCGATGCATCTCTGAAAGGGCTTGGGTGCATCCTCATGAAAAATGACAAGGTAATTTCTTATGCATCTCGACAGTTGAGGATTCATGATAAGAATTATCCTACGCATGATCTAGAGCTAGCGGCAGTTGTTTTTGCTCTAAAGATATGGAGGCACTATCTTTATGGGGAGAAATGTGATATATACACCGACCACCAAAGTCTAAAGTATATTTTCACACAGAAAGAATTGAACATGAGACAAAGGAGATGGTTGGAGCTTATTAAAGACTATGATTGTTCAATTCACTATCACCCTGGAAGAGCAAACAAAGTCGCGGATGCGTTAAGCAGGAAAGATCCTATTGTTCTGGAAACAATGAGGATCCTAGGAGATCCCTTGATTAAAGATCTAGTAAAACTGGACATGGGAATTGTAAGGGAAGGGACATCATCAACCTTATCCCAAATGATTTCTCAACCTTCATTACTAGAGAAGATCAAGAAGGCTCTAAAAGAAGATCCTTTGCTGTAGGAGAAGTTTGAGGCTGTAAAGGATGGGAAGTTCCATGATTTCAATATTGATCAAGAAGGTGTATTGAAATTTCGTACAAGACTATGTGTTCCATCTATTCCGGAGATAAAGAAAGAATTGATGGATGAAGCTCATAACTATACTTTCTCTATACATCCGGAAAGCACTAAAATGTATAGAGACCTTCGTGATCATTATTGGTGGGATAACATGAAGAGGGAGATTGCTGATTTCACTACAAGGTGACTGGTGTGTCAGCAAGTAAAGGCATAATGACAACTTCCCAAGGGGGTATTACAACCGCTACCCATACCAGTATGGAAGTGGGATAATATCACCATGGACTTTGTAACTGGTCTCCCGAAAACATCCAAAGGAAATAATGCGATATGGGTTATTGTGGGCCGTCTCACCAAGACCGCCCATTTTATCTCTATTCGGGAAGATTTATCTCTAGATCAACTTGCCAAGATATACGTAAAGGAAGTGGTGAGGCTGCATGGGGTACCACTATCCATTGTGTCTGATCATGATCCAAGATTTACATCAAAATTCTGGAGAAGTCTTCAACATGCTCTGAATACTGAATTGAATTTTAGTACGGCCTATCATCCTCAAACTAATGGCCAATATGAAAGGACTATTCAGACACTCGAAGACATGCTGAGATTATGCTCAATGGAATTTAAAGGTGGATGGGATCAACACCTCCCATTAGTTGAGTTCTCCTATAACAACAGCTTCCATTCGAGTATTCAGATGGCACCCTATGAAGCTCTATAAGGAAAGCGATGTAGAACTCCTACTTGTTGGGATGAAGCTGGTGAGAGAAAGCTTCTTGGGCCTGATCTTGTGCAAGAGATGATAGAACAGGTTCATGCCATCCAACAAGACATAAAGGATACTTAGAGTCGGCAAAAGAGCTATGCTGACAACCGTCGAAGGGACTTGGAGTTTGGTGTTGGCGACAAAGTCTTCCTTCGAATTTCTCCATGGAAGAGAGTCATGCGGTTTGGGAAGAAAGGGAAGCTCAGCCCTAGGTACATTGGCCCCTATGAAATCCTTGATCGCATAGGAGCAGTGGCCCATTGTCTAGCACTTCCACTGAACCTAGCTCAAGTTCATGATGTATTCCATGTATCTCTATTAAGGAAGTACATACCCGACCCTTCGCATGTACTGAACCCAGAGGTGGTACAACTAGAACATGACCTCTCTTATGAGGAGCAACCAATGGAGATCTTGGACCGTAGAGACAAGGTTCTACGAAACAAGACTACCCACCTTGTGAAAGTGTTGTGGAGGAATCATAAATATGAAGAAGCGACTTCGGAGCCTGAGGAAACAATGAAGCAAAAGTACCCTCACCATTTCGACTAGGCCTCAAGTATAAAATTTCGGGGATGAAATTTCTTAAGGGGGGAAGAATGTAACGACCCAAACTTTTTAAATAGTATATTAACTTACTCTTAATGATTTAATAGAGATATTAATAGTTAATGCAGAAAGAGGAGTCGATGGCTTCATCCAGTAGACTAGAACCTTATGAAGCCCACTTATCAGAGCTTGGGAAGGAGGTAGCATATGTGGGCTTCGCTTTGGACCAATCCCAAGCTGAACTCCAGTGTGTCAAGCTTGAACAGAAACGACTGCGGGAGAAGTTCAAGTTAGTAGAGATTACTACTAGGGAAATGTTATCTGAGCCTCCCTCAGATTTTCTCACCATAGCACACCTTACACTTAGGTCATAGGCCGATGTTATAAGGGGCTATGTGATGAGACCCTAGCTTCTTTGTGTAATCCTTTGGGATGAATGAATTAAGATTTCTTCTTTTAGTGATGTTTGTGAAACCTCAAATTTCCGAATAATTTTAGGATGTATTTTATTGATGAATTTTGAAAAAAGGATATTTTAAAATATTTATGTAAACCCTAAATAATTAATGACGTGTAATGATTTTCAAAAAATGGTCTTCTACAAAAGTGTTCAGTAAGGAATTTGGATTCTAATAAGATCAACTTAATTTTTGATGAATAGTAAATTATGAATAGTGATTTTACACTTAGGATTAGTAATGTGACCAAATAGATTAGTAATTTCACTCAAAGAAAGTTTTCATATAATTTAGACACCTAGATTAAGTAATGTGATTCAATAAAATGGGTAAATAACGGTTTCATAAATTATTAGTCAAGTATTAGTTTTTTTCGGATGAATAGTGTTTTTTAATTAAAAATTTAATTAAAAATAATTATAAAATTATTTTTATATAAAAGACTTTATTTTTTAACTCAGAGCATTGATATTATGTTATGGTAATTTTTGGGGATTTTTTTGAAAAAAATGAATTCTCGATGAATAGTGTTTTTATTTAAAAATTAAATTAAAAATATTTAGAAAATTATTTTTATAAAATGGAGTTCATAAATTTAATTAGAGCATCGATTTTTGGTTAAGGTGAAATTTTGCGATTTTTCTGAGAAAGATGAATTTTTCAGTGAATAGTAAAAATGCAGTTTTAGGGTTTCGGTATGTTTAATGACATCATAACTGTGTCATGATGATTTCATGAGATATTTTAAGGGTTGGCCGGCCAAAGGTGATGAATTATTGTTTTGGGGGCCCCATGTGGCCTAACTCCATGGTAAATGCCATGGGAGAGCACATGGTTTTGAGAAAAGCACTTGTGAGGTGTCCCTTGGCCATTAATGCCTTGTCCCCTCACTTTCCCTATAAATACCCACCCTTTCCTCCTTTAGTTTTCACTACCAACTCTCCCCCAACGAATTTCTGGTCTCCTTACCTCCCAAGGAGTCCTACCAAGGTTCCCCCAATCCCTCAAGGTCCAAACCTTTGAGTTTTAAGAGTTACGTTTTAAGGTAAGGGATCCGACCTCTCTCTTTCTTTTCATGTAATCTATTTTATGTCATTCCTTTTATGCTCCATGTTATTATGTGAGAGGATGTTATTTTATATTCCTCTTACTTCCCTTTTCATGTTTATATGATGAGAGATCCCCTCTTACTCTCATCATTTAGTTTTATGAAAGTTTAAGTGACGCCGTTAGGCTGCCAAATTTTTAAGGGATTCTTTCACCCTTCTCATTTTTCAAGTTCGATTTTCATGTCAAGTCTTTCAAGTTCCTTTTTATTATGTTGGGGTATGATCTCTATATCTTTAATACTTATCTCTTATGATCATATGATGAGAGACCCTATTTGATCTTGTCAAATCATTTTTTATTGAAGTTTAAGTGACGCCGTTAGGCTGCCAAATTTTCATAAGAGAAATCTTATTTTTGTCTCACTTCCATGTTTTTCATTTCATATGGTATATCTTTCAAATTTCATTACCATGTTCTTAAATACTTTATATTATTCCCCCTATTGTTTTATGGATCATTTATGAGTGGGTGACCCATGTCCCCTCTCTTTTTAATGTTTTCTAAAACCTTGTAACATAGCCGTTATGCTGCAGAATTTTCGTCTCAAAATGCCTCTCTCTTTTCTCAAAATTATTTTATGTTATAAAGTGAATAATAAAAGTTCTTATTTCTACAAGGGTATTCACATATATATAAAAATGTTCTATTTTAAATTCTGGGATTTACATACATGAGACCCGCTTTTCCTTTCTGTGGGTTTAGAGTGACATTAAGATCATGTCTTTAAAGAAGTTTTTAAAACATTATGATTATGAAATGAAACCCATTTATTTTATTCTATATGGGTTATTTATGAAATGTTTGATGATGATATATGTGGCTCACATGATAATAAAGGCAAATTTAAGGGTGTTCCCTGATAGCGCTCCAATGCATTGGGTAATGATGTAACCACTAGAGATTACAATTTTCACGGTACCTTGGTGAATAACCTTGGTAATTTTCAAATGACACCTTGAGGATGGACCTTGGTGATATGTTCATGATTGTCTATGTTAAATTATGTATCCACATCTTCAAGTTATGAAAAATTTTATTTTTATTATGAAATGCATCATGATTCCTTTCTCATGCCTTAAAGTTCTTTTCTTGACCTTATTGAAGTATCTCAAGTTCACATGTAAAATGTTTCTCTTGTTTCCCTTACTGGGCCTTCTGCTCACCCCTTCTTTTGATGTATGTCCCCAGGTTATGAGATGCAGTAATGAACCTAGGATGAACTTAAGGAGAAGCCTTTAAAGTGTTTAAGAAGAATGTTTTATGTTGTTTTCATGTATTATGTTCCTAGTTTCCAAGACACTAAACCTTAAAGATCCTCAGTGTTGTGTAATGTAATGAAAGTTTATATTTAGAAAAAGGTGGGATGCTATAAAGTGCATATTTATAGGTTATCCTAAGGAAACTAGAGGATACTACCTATATAACCTTTTAGATAGAAAGTCATTGTGGAAAGATATGCCACATTTCTAGAAAGGGAACACATTTCTATTGGAAATAGTAGGAGAAAGATTGATTTCAATGAAGTTAATGATCCACATGCACAAGAGTTGGTAGAGGAAAAATATCCACAAGGACAAGTGGAAGAAGAAGTTGTTACTAAGACACAGAAACTGCGTAGGTCTACATGAGAGGTTAGAGAACCAAAGCATTATAGTTTTCTTGTCACCGAGTTAGGTGACACATTAGTCCTTCAGGATGATGAACCTCTAACCTACAAGGAAGAATTAGAATAAAAAGAAGCTGCTAAATGGAAAGAATCCATGAATTTTGAGATGGAGTCCATGTACCAAACTAAAGTTTGGATTTTGGTAGACCCTCTAGCTGATGTGAATCCCATTGGATGCAAATGGGTAGTTAAGAAGATGCTGGACATGGATGTTGAGGTTAATACCTTTAAAGCAAGACTGGTTGCAAAGGGTTTCAGACAACGTAAAGGTATTAACTATAATGAAACCTTCTCACCAGTAGTAATTCTTAAATCTATCAGAATATTTCTTGCAATAATAGCCTTTCATGATTATGAAATTTGGAAGATGGATGTCAAAACTACTTTTCTAAATGTGAAGTTGGTTGAAGACGTCTATATGACTCAACCCGAAGGGTTTTTCAAGTCAAAGAATGCCAATAAAGTATGCAATCTGCAAAGATCCATTTATGGATTGAAGTAGACATCAAAATCAAGGAATGTTCATTTTGATGAGGCCATAAGAGATTTCGGTGTTGTCAAAAATGAAAGTGAGCCTTGTGTCTATAATAATTTTGAAGCGAATGCCATCATTTTCCTAGTATTATATGTTGATGACATATTATTTATGGGAAATGAGGTGCAAGTATTACCGTCAGTTAAGACTTGGTTAAATGAATGCTTCTCCATGAAAGACTTAGGTGAAGCAGCCTACATTCTAGGGATCAAGATCTATCGATATAGATCTCAAAGTCTGCTTGGGCTAAGTCAAAGTATATATATTAACAATGTACTCAAAAGTTATAGTATGGAATAATCCAATAGAGGATTGTTACCTGTGTCACATGGTGTAAATCTCTCCAAGAAAATGTGTCCACAAACACAGGAGGAGATTGACAGAATGAGTAGAGTCCCTTATGATTTGGTAATGGGTTCTATCATGTATGCCATGCTATGTACTAGATTTGATGTTGCCTTTTCTTTAAGCATGGTAGGTAGATATCAATCCAATCCAGGAGAGCTACATTGGACAGTTGTTAAAACTATACTAAAGTACTTGAGGCGTACTAAGGATATGTTCCTGGTATATGGAGGAGATGAAAAACTAGTTGTGAGGGGATACACTGATGCTAGTTTCTAGACAGATCATGATGATATTGAATTGTAGCCAGGCTACATCTTTTGCCTGAATGGTGGTGCAGTGAGCTGGAGAAGCTCGAAGCAAGCTGTGGTTGCTGATTCTACAGCAGAGTCTGAATATATTGCAGCTTCTGATGCAGCAAAGGAAGCAGTCTGGATACACAACTTTATCTCAGACATTGGTGTTGTACCTAGGAGTGTAGACCCTGTACCAGTATATTGTGATAATACTGCTGCAATGGTGCTTGCCAAGGAGCCCAGGTCTCACCAGAGAACAAATAATATTCTTTGGAAGTTTCATCTCTTGAGGGATTTTACTCAAAGAGGTGAAGTGACAGTTAGCAGATTCTCCACAAAGGACAACGTGGAAGACCCCCTGACTAAATCCATTTCTCAGCAGAAGCATGATTCACATGTGGGAGCTAGCGGATTGAAACCTGTTATTAGTTAGCTCTAGTGTAAGTGGGAGTGTTGAAAGTGGGTGCCCTAGAACCAACTTGTTTTGTACTTTGATTACCGCTACATGTATTCAGTTTTTTATAATACATGTGTTTATCTTTCCATAATAGTGTAGATACTTCTACATCCACTTTGTTTATGGAAATTTCCTTAGATTACCTGTCGCATCAAAGGGTTACAGTAGATCCCAGGATATAATGAGAACCCTGAGATGCCATGACAGTAATCTTGAAGTAACGTCCTATGGTCCAGTTACATCATTTTGAAAGTACATAGATGATGTGTGACCAACAGGTGTTCGGGGCTCATAAGCATTGATACTTCTTCTCATGAAGTTCGAACTTGATGATCTCTAGTAGTTGAGATCATGAAGACAAACCCACATAATAGGAACACCACATGTTTTAGGTGTCATTGGTCGTTACTTTATATGGACATGTGTAATGGTATTTAGACTTGAGATCATTGTCAATGGATGTCATTTAATTACATACATTTTATGCAATGTGAAAACCATGTCGATAAAGTCGTAGCAAGGTAGTTTGTATCGGGTACATCATTAATGGCATGGCTTTGATTGAATGACTGAGAAATGATTTGTCGCTTTCGAGTTCAGGAAGTGATATCTCGGGCCTGGATGATTAGGATGGTTGCACCTTCATTAAATCCATGTCCATGTTATAGGAAGGTAATACCGTCCGGACAAATCAACAAATAAAATAAAGAAAAATAAAGAATTATGACACCAGTATGCATTCTGATTTATTGAGATATCGATGGAGAATAGATTATATTACCCGGAAAGTGTTTGTAGGAAGGCATTCGTTGCTTTGAATTTGCCTTATCTCTATAGGGGCCTCGATGGGTTTCTAGACCCCGCTCTAGGTCGGTGGATATTATTCACTACTATTGAGATAAGGGCCTAGAGGGTCACACACAATAGCGCCTTGAGAATTTGCCCTATTCCGGGAATAGGAATATAGAACTTGGTGGGACCCACAAAAGGGTCCGATCACTATCCAAGTTCTATGGATCACCAAAGAATAAATAAATTAATTAATTATTCAAGTTTAAAATAATTTGTTGAATTTATTTATAACATTTATTTAAAATTTATATAGTAAATACAAGTACTAATATTATTCGAATGAATTTTAATATCCTAGGTTCGTTTAATATTAGAAGGAGGTGTGAGACGAGTTAAATAATCAAATTTATCACGTAATATATTTATATATTAAAAGTAAGTGATAAATTATAAATATTATTTATGGAATAATTTTATTTGTCATAAATAATTATTTATAACACTTATATAGAAGACGTCTATTATACGGGGGCCGAGAATCCATACCGTGTGTTTTAAAAACTCCCTATATAAGTGAGAGAGAAGATCTCCCTTGTTAAATATTCATGTGTTATGATTGAGAGCTTCCATCTCCTCCTGGAATCTAGAGAGAGAGTCTTTCAAGAGAAGGAAGATCTTTAAGTTCATCCATATCAGATTGAAGCTACTTCCTTTGCGGTGATCGTCGTTGCGCTGAAGTGAGCATTGAAGATCCGCACTAGCACCCGGATCTTGACGAACGACCCGCAAGAAGATTCGAGAGGCATGTGTGGATGATCTAGAGGGCTTCGACGTTGGAGTATTCAAGCAACGATCGCTGGCGTCCTGCGGTAGACTTGCACACATCGATTCTGAACTAGGTACATGTTCAATTTAATTTTTGTGCTCTGTTTAAACCTTGAGAGATCCTCGGACCAAACCGGGACATGATCACCAGACTTAACAGGGTTATGTCACTCTGATGATGTAGAAAATTTTTAATTCTCGTCCCACCGACTTCCGCTACGCCGTCCCGGTACCTCACTATTTGTTCTTTTTGTGAAGGAGTAAATCCCGTGAAGAGAAATGATTTTCTAAATAAGTGCATGAGTTCACCAAGAATTAAAAAAGTCAAACAAAAGTAAATTAATTATAATATGTGATATTCTATGATCATTTCATGATCAAAGAGAATATTTTTTTTAAAGAATACACAGTGAATAGTGAAGTGAAGTGTTATACGCTACAAGAATCAGTTCTATAAGCATCAAGAAAGTCAACCAACAATATGAGACTTTTCATATATGATATTCTATGATCATTGTAAAAATTTATCATATTATTTTAAGAATATACAATGAATATAAAAGTGATGTTCTATATGATGCAAGCATCAGTTCACTAAGAATAAAATAAGTGGATCATTAGTACGCTAAGCATCAAATAAGTGGACAAACAATATACAACATATCATACATGTTATGATACGATCATTTTATGTGTGTATGGTCAATTTAGCGTACTCTTTGATGAATAAAAAGTGTATAATAGAATTGGAAGTCCATGCAATACACATGATTTCATGATGTATTTGAGTTGAGATTCAAAAGACAGATTATTCTGAGTTGTGAAAGTCTCTATCTTGTATAAAATAATATTGAAGAAATTGTGTGCATCACTTTCACACATTTTTTAATGTTGGTAATTCATTAGAAGAAGGAATAATCATTTACTGAGAGAAATTATGAGAAATATATGATCGTTATTGAAGATAAAAAGTTGAAGACACTGAATCTAGAATATACTTGATGGAGTAGATAGTCATGTCTAAGCATTCAGTAATCTGAGAAGAACTGGATAATTCAAGATCTAGTGGGAATGAGTTTCAAGACCAATAGGCATACTTCAAGAAGCTGTTTAATATATTGAATTTGTACACTAGTATAATAGATCCAGTATACTCATAGAGGAAGATCTATTTTAAGTGTTGTAGGATCAACTAAAAGCAAACAAAGATCTTGATATTTGTGGATCAAGAACATTGATAAGAAGGAGATTGTGACTATGGTGTATAACTAGTTACTAAAGAGACTTAAGGTTGGGGTGTCTAACCAGTCTAGAAGAAAGATAAGAGAAGACAGTTGGGGTGTCTAACCAACTAAGGCAGAAGAGTTGGTTGTTGGGGTGTAGAACTGAGATCAACTGGGGGGTCGACTACTGGGGTGTATAACCAGTTTATACCATATTCATTGTAATAACCTTCTTATATAGTGTAGAATCTATTTTAGGGGGATTAAACAATATGGAAGGGAGTATATATTTGTAATAAATCTTTTAAATATCGTGTTTTTTACTCTTGTTGATTATTTTAACATATGAAGTGAGATTTTGAGATATCACTGAGTGGATCGATAACCTTAACAATTTAAAGAGGTTAAATTCAAAGGTAAAGAATTTTTAAAAGTATAACACTGATTCAGCCCCATCTAAGTGGTCAAATCGACCAAGGGAACTACAATTGGTATCAGAGCCAGGTCCCTCTATAGATCCAAAATTTTTCCATGATTGTTTTTAACAGCCATTGTGAAGTTCATATTTCAAGAAGTTTTTTGAGTTACCTCACATGAAAAAAAGGAATTTACTCATGTGGATAAAAAACTGAGGATTTCTACCAAAACATAGAAGATAAAGAAGAGAATAGTGTTAATGAAGTTAAATATGAATCTAAAAATTAATGAATAAATACCACTAACTGAAGGTAATCAGAGTGGTAGAAGTAGTAATAATTATTATGGTTGTGATTCTTCTAATGAACCATGTTCAAGATGTTATGATAATGAATCACTTGGTGATTTTAATTTTGAATTCAAAGAAATTTGAAGAAAATTCCTAAAGAAGTGTTTAGCTGTATTTTTGGTATTATTAAGGGACTATTTTTTGATAAAGCACAACTAGAAGCATAAGATTAAGAATTAGAGGATTCACTAAGTAAGAAGGTCAGAAAGTGAATCACTCTCACAGACCTAGTGGAATCAAGATAACAATCCATTTTTCATACTGAAGAATAATTGTAAAGGTATAAACATGAGAAAATTTTGTTTGATATTATTTTAAAAGAAGTCGTTCATGCACTTGAAAAATTGAACAAAGTCTCTATGGTTGTCAATAATTCTCATCTAGATATAAAATCCAATATGATCAAGGAGCTTGACTCATTTTTGAAAGAAAATGTTTTATTGCATGAAGTGGGTGTTGATAAGATGAGGAATGACTATCAAGATAAAGTGGAATTTTTTGGAGATCATAAGAATTCCCTCAACATGAGATGTCTTGAATTGAAAATTAAATTTTTCAATTTTTAAAAGATATAAGTTGAGATGTCACAATAAAATATGTATGTATCTACTGAAACAAAATTATATTTGAAGGATTATACTATTAAATAATCTTCATCATATGGGAATAATATCATTACATTATCTAATAATATTTCCAAAGAAGTAGTAAAGAAAGAGGTACCATCCATATCCCAATGTAATAATTTTGCTAAAGTTGTTTCTACAAAAAGTATAGGTTTAAATAAAAACTCTGTAAAAATATGGATGAGGAGAAATGGATAAGAACCTACCACCATGTCAATGATGTATTGAAGAATATGTATAAGTACTAGTTCCCCATAGGAATCCCAACAGGTGGTGAAGAAGATCCAAAAACGTTATGCTAGAAATTTTGGATGACATTCAGGAAATAAAAGAAGACCAAGGTTTGTGGGTCAATGTTATTGTTGCAAATGATTCAAGCATTGTGTTATGGATTTTTGATACAATCCTTTAAATGTTAAATAATAAAAGAGTCCTATAACAAGGGGAATAATTCTATAGAAGAATATAGAACAACATTCACATACTAAGAAAAAAATTGCACGTTCAAACAAATTTTAACTTCTTGGAAATGTCTATGATGTATGCAATAAAAGTGATCACAAAAGTGATACATGTACATCTTAACACGTATCAAGAATGTATGGAACACATAATAAATAAGTGACAACCTTGGGTAAAAATCAAGAAAATGATGTAAAATAGATTAGTCCCAAGAAGTTTCAGGAGATTTCATCCTTGGACTCAATACATATGAATGATCATAAAAAAATCAAGTCTATAAAGATAAATAGGAGTTATAAATCTTTGAATAAAGATATTAATAAAGGCACTCATATGAAGCCATTTGGAAACTCCAAAAAAATATGTCAACATTCTCAAAGACATTCTTGTGATTTATCCAGTTGATTTAGAGAAAGATAAAAAATTAGAAGAAGCATAAGAAAAATATCATGGTAAAGGTAAAATGAAGATTACACATGAATAAGGTTAATTTAATGAGATTTTTTCATAAAATGAAAACTCATGTGTTGATAATATTCTATGTGAGAGATGAAATAAAGCTGGACATAATGCAAGAGGATGCTTTACCACATTTCTAGCATAAGAAAAAGTCTTGAAGAGAATGAATCTAGCATCATAAGATGTATATGACATGATAGATAAGGAATGAAGAACCATATCAAAAAATGAAATTATAGGTGTGATAAGATTCATGTTACAAAAGGATAAATCAGATTTGAAAATTAGATTTGGTTGCATGGAGACTGGAGAAAGTGGAGCAACTTAGTTAAGAAAACTATCTCAACCTTGTTGTTCACATTAAGGAACAAGTAAATCCTCTTTATTCCCTTATATATTTGTGTTATTTTGAACTAAAAATGTAGGGAATTTAAGGATATGTTTGAGGCTATCAATTTTGGAAAAAATTATGAGAATTTAATTCATGGAATTTATTGAATTCCATGAAATGGAAGAAAAGTGTGTACCCCTTGAGGGGGGGCATTTATGAGTTGAAGTTATTAAATATTCACTACATAGTGAATGAGGAACTTCAAAACAAATTTATAGAACTTGAAGATAATGTATTCCAATCACACTTCAATACCCTATTATTAATTTTATTAATTATATCAAATAAGGGGGAGTTGTTGATTAATGTTAAGATGAGATGGTAGGGGGAGCTACATCTATTGCACTTGAACTTTCTGATGTGTTTGTTGAAGTGTGTATAGAATCTATAATTTCATTAATAAATCTGACTATTTACAATCCCTTTAATGAGAGTCGATAATTTCTAAGCATGATT
The DNA here is from genome assembly GCA_963277665.1 of Viscum album. NCBI lineage: Eukaryota > Viridiplantae > Streptophyta > Magnoliopsida > Santalales > Viscaceae > Viscum > Viscum album. Next base: position 1,752,944,453 of record OY728159.1, on the reverse strand, counting down.
TCACATGCATGGTATTTATGGATAGCTTAGACAACCTTGGTTGCATCTCTCTTGTTTTATACACTGGTTTTTCCCATGTAGACTTAGAGTTGATTAACAAAAGGCTATTTGCTAAGAGAATACTGTGAGATCATCCCTCTATTTGAAGTGATCAAGAAATTTTCATATAATGAATAAGATCATATTTTTTTATAAAAATATGATATGAGAATATCCACCACTTACCCTTTTGATTTATTATCAATAAGGGGTAGAAAAATATTGACTTTAGAAAGTAAATAAGTATCGACAACAAATTCAAAGGGGGAGATTGAAGATCACAAGTTCATGATTGATGAATGAATTTTTCCTTTGTTTTCTATATATCATAAATTCAATATATGTTGATGAATTATATGATGAGATGGGGATTATTTAAGTGGTGATGCCTAGAAGGAGCTGAGGATTCCTTAAGTGATGATGCCTGTAGAATTGTTATGGACTCACTTGATGGAATTGGATGTCATGCTTGAGAAATTATCTATATATTTTGTGATAATTTATTGTATAGATATTGAATGTTTAATACACGTGTTGCTAAGGAAACATTGTTTTCAAAAATTGTATAATATGTGAATAAAGTTGAATTGTGAATTTGAGGAGTTGAGATTGTTTCTTGGAATTTGATGTTAAGCTTATATGGATCTGTACTTAGACTTACTAAGTATATTTTCATTGAAGGATAAATTAAAAATATAGTCACCCAAAGTCCAACCATAGCTGGATCAAAATAAAAAACATGTGGGACCCTAGAGGATCGACCATAGCTGAGGTAACCAGCCTGGGCCAACCACGTGGGCATGGGTTGGAATGAGCATGCTCGTATATAGAGAAAAGAGGAGTGGCAACACCACTGTGTGGGGCAGAACGATGGAAAGGAGAACCGGTATGAGGTTGTTCTAGGAGGGGTAGGGGATAGTTTTGAGAACCTCCCCATGGACCTTGAGTAATATATCACACCCCTAAACCATGAAGTTTTGATGTGAGATGACAGTACAAGGTTATTTTTCACCCTCCTATTAAAAATACAGACAAAACACAAGCCATCTGATTATATCGCTTAGTTCAAATTTAATACATTCGATATCATGGGATATCTCTTATTCCTCACATGATATTTTCATTCATGGATGAGCACCTCACAAATGAGGTTTTTTCATAACCGAGCACCCACAAACTATACTGCCATGTAGGTGCTTTGAAAATTATTCAAAAGGTCAAAAAATTGAGAAAGGAAAATTTCTGTGAAGCAATGAAATGCTTCATATAGGTGATTGATTCATGAGAATTCCATTTACAGAGAATAATGCCTTGTGGTATATGGAGAAACTTCCATAAGGGAATGGTTCATGGTGATTAAAAATACTATGATCATCTGAAAATGACATGCAGTTTTTGGATGATATGGTTCATGGTGAAGCCTTCGCATATAGTGGTTCTCAGTGAATTTCCTTCATGTGTTTCCATGCTTCACCGCTACTAGAATTCTAGGTATTTGTGATGGGTTATTTGATATAGGATCCCATCGTAAATAAGCTTTAGCAATGGGGTCCCGTCGCAAATAATATTTTTTGCGATGGGAAACTTCACCGTCGCAAATAAATCTCCGATTATATAATTTTTATATATATAAATTTTTTTGATGGGACCATCGCAAAAGTTATTTGAGATGGGGCCGTAATCTCGACGCAAATAATTTTTGAAAATATTTATTTAGACTATTTGCGACGGGCCCCTAATCCCGTCGCAAATACTTAAAAAAAAATTATTTAGGATTTTTGTGACGGGAACCTTTCGCAACAGATCCCATCGCAAATAATAAATAAATTTTTTAAAAAATAAATTTAATAAAATTATGATTATTGAAAAATTAATTTTAATATTATTAAAATAATAAAAAAATTAAAATTCTCAATATTCACAAAAAAATAAAAAAAAATCATCAAATATTATTAGTATTAATATTATTATTAGTAAAATAAATGAACATTAAAAAATATAATATGGAAAATATATATTTAATAAAATTTTGATTAATGAAACAATAATATTAATATTATTAAAATAATAAAAAAATAAAAAAAATTAAAGTTCTCAATATTCACAAAAAAATCATAAAATATTAAAAATTAAATTATGTGATATTTTATCTAATATAAAAGAAAGAAACTATAAATATTTTATATTACAAAAAATGTTAAATTCAAATGTTTTTAACATAAAAAAATCACTGGGGGGGTCGTCTTCTGGAGGAGGTGGAGGAGCTGAAGGAGATGGTGAAGGAAACTCAATCCCTAAACTATGAGTCAGACGGCGCATGTACTCCATCTGCTCATGATGCTGCTGTTTCCATCCCCGCATCTCCTCCTCGTGCTACTACTTCTGCTATTGCTGCTGGTGACGCATCTCTTCTTGCTACTTTTGAAAACTCTCTATAAGGTCATTCTGAGCTCGTAACTGCTCTTGATACTGTGAGGCATAAGATGATGCCTCTACACGAGCTCCTCTCGAGCTGGACGCCGACATCACAACAGTACCATAATAAGTACCAAGAGTCACATGAGAGCCAATACCGACTACTCGGCCCTTCTCAAAGCCATACTGAGTCGCCTGCATCCATGCCGCCTTGTCGAAATGGTGGGCACTAGTCTGGTCTGTCACCTCGTCCTGACCCTCAACATGTGTCTGGGAGGTCACAACCTCATATGACTCCTTAAATTCCAATTTGAAATTAAAATTGTGAAAATATTATATGTAGTTAATTATCAAACTGAAAAAAATAAGACTAACCACAATCTGACGCTGGCGATCACCTCTAATCTCTCCAGTGGATGGATCACCGTACATCCTCTGATAAACATCGTACTCTGTAATATCTGGATGCTCGACTGCCTATATGAATATAAAATAAACTGTTTATATTTAAAGTTATATAAAAAATTTAAAAAAATACTTACCATATGCTCTCTATGCTTATTGAATGTACGGCTACCAGCTCGATGCGTCACCTCCTGTCTCCCCCGGTTCTACCGACCCACTGAAGACCTCCTCTGAAATCCACCACCCAACTAGTGTGCACATAATCCATCCCAAACCTGATATGAAATGTAATCTGGTCGGTGGGCTCTACATGACTCATCAAATACTATCGCTCTTGCTTTCTTAATAGCTGTCTTTCTCAAATTGTGAAAAAACTGACGCAAATGCTTACACATACCCACCTCCCATGCTGTATGGATAGCGTCACACATGCTATCATCGATGGGATACCATAAAACCTACAAATAATTTATAATATCAAGTTATTAAAAAAATAAAGTTCAAAATAAATATTATTTATTTACATACCATCCAATGATTGTACATGCTGAGCTGCACATCAACGGGAATCTGTTCACATGTGATCCATGGATGAGAAAAATAATTGCGCAAGATAGAGCTCCCCTGTCCGACAGCTACATGTGAAAAACTGTGAAAAAACAATAAATAATCAAACAATTAGTATATATATAAATAAATTAATGAAAAAAATAACTAAAATATACAGGTTACCATACCTCCGTGTGCATGGATTGAAGCCAAGACGTGGATGTCACTCAGGGACAGGGTCAGGAATCATCAGTCGCGCAAGACTGTTCCCCCTCCGCGTACCTCCTGAACCACCAGTAGGATGAGGGTCAGATGATCCCACATCCCCCTCATCCAAAGGTAGCTCAACCTCCTGTAACCCACGAAATAGACCAGAGTCCATCTGAAACACAAAATTATTGATGTTAGCAGATAGTTGAAAATAACTATTATATATAGATATATATTAGTTATGATCATAACCAGTATTTAACTATGTCAATGTTCACCTTAATCATCATCTTCATATCTGAAGATGTCAATGTCTTCATATTCCTCCTCGACATCATCAACATCCATATGAGTTTCACTTTCACCATCCCTTGTCATTTCAAATTCATTTGTAACATTATTAACATCTTCGTCACCACCGACCCTTAATTGTGGGGTGTCATCATTGATATTCATGTTTCTTTGTGAAAAAGATGGATTTTGAGTAATCTCTTGAAAAATTTCAATTTCTTCCACTTCAGCGGAACCACATTCAGTTTGAGTAAATTTATTTTCCCAAGATTTCATTTTTATTATGCTCTACCAGTCACTCAGCTCTCTTGATGAAGAATAGTACTTTGCGTAATAAAATTGATGTTCCTATTGAGCCAGTAGAAATGGTTCATTTACTGCAAGAAGAATTTTATATTTAATATCAACGATTCCATGAGTCGGATGAACAAGAAATCCTCTCTCAGTATCCAACCACCGACATTTAAACATCATTATGTAATTCTGTCCAAGATAAAATATCTCAATAATTTCATCCAGAATGCTGTAAAATTCAACTTCAGTTTCTCTATGATGCGATTCTCTCAAAAAAAGTCCACTGTTCATTGTTTTTTTTGATTCTCCATATGCACGTGTATGAAATCGAAAACCATTCACTAAATATGAATTATAAGATTTAACCATTTTGGATGGTGGGTTACTCAATATACACAGTCTCTTATCAATTTTATCAGCATGTTGAGACACATGAAAATTTGTAAAAAAATTATCAATATAATAAATAGTAAATAGAATTGATATTAAACCATCAATAATTTATGTTACCAGTTTTTGAAACCATTGAGAATTTTTTTTGTCTGCGTTCTTCAAGAGAAACTGCTGTAATTTGTGGAAGTTGTTTCTTAATATGATTATCACATAACCTACAAATAAAATAAGTTTACATACTATAACAAAAATTATAGAATATGTGATAGAAGCACTAATAGTAAAAATGATGTCATTTCTTCACAGTTTAGCAGAACATAAGTATGAACTCTATGATGTTCATCGTCTGAAATCCATCGTTCTTGAACTCCACCGAAGCCAAGATTTGGCTAATTAAAAACTGATAATTGATTATCCATTTCATCATTAACATTTCCCTCATTCCATCCCATGCGGTTTTCTTTTGAGGGATATTTAGATTCAAAATAGTGAGAGCATAAAAAAGAAATTTCCTCTTGCAAATAAGCTTCAGCAATTGAGCCTTCAACTGATGCTTTGTTATTTACTTTTTTCTACAATTTCTGCATGCATATCTCGAATGGGTACATCCATCGAAACTGTACTGGACCTCCACATTTATCTTCATGTGGAAAATGTAATATTAGATATTCCATTGAGTCAAAGAAAGCATGCAGAAAGATTTTTTCCAATTTAAATATAATTACATCAACATATTCTTCCAGTTTGCTTAGCGCATCATAGTCTGTTGTCGCTGCACAAATATCTCGAAAAAAATATGATATGTCAGTTATCGAATCCCAAATCATAGAATTCAATAAACCTCTAAATCCAATCGGCATAAGTATTTTCAATTATAACATGACAATCATGACTTTTTAATCCAGTAATATGACCATTCTTAACACATCTTCCCAAATTGGAAGCATAGCCATCTGGAAGTCTCAAATCTACAATCCACTGAAAAAATAATAAGCGACTCTCTTTGAACAATGTATAAGATGATTTTGGCTTCATTAACCTCTTTGATCTGACATTTTCAAATAGTTCAAGTTCTTGTCGCTTGCAAATTTGGGCAAGATCTAATCGTTCTTTTACAGTATATTTGGTCTTACCTAGTGTATCCAAAACTGTATGAAATAAATTATCAAAATAGTTCTTCTCAATATGCATGACATCCAACATTTGAAAGACCAAAAAATCAGACCAATATGGGAGATCCCAAAAAATGATTCGTTTTATCCAATTATGTTCTTTCCCAAAGCCATAAATTTTCTGTTGGTTTACTGTTAGCCCAAATGTGATGGGAGGTAATGAAAATACAATTGATTTTAACTCTATACCTGAGATTATTTTTGGATGTTCATCCCTTTTAATTATGCCTTTTCTGAAATGAGATTTGTTCCTTCGAAAAGGATGATCGGTTGGAAGAAATCTACGACGACAATCAAAATAGCAAGGTTTTCTTCCATTGATGAGCATAAAAGCTTTGTTGTCTTTCATACAGTAAGGACATGATTTCGGACCATGTGTACTCTAGGAAGATAACATGCCATATGTCAGAAAGTCACTAATCATCTACATCAATGCAGATTGTAATGTGAAATTTTGTTTTGCAGCAACATCATATGTACTAACACCATTACTCCACAATGCATTTGACTCATCAATAAATGGTTTCAAATAAACATCAATATTCTTTCTCGGATGTCCTGGGATTAATAAAGTCAAAAAGATATAGGGCTCCTTCATCAAAATCCATGGAGGTAGATTGTACAGAGTTATAAAGACATGCTAATATGAATACTGACTACTATAAGAACCAAATGGACAAAAACCATCAGTAGAAAGACCCAATCGCACGTTTCGGGCTTCTAAAGCAAAAGACAGATGCAGACGATCAAAATATTTCCATGAATCACCATCAGATGGATGATTCAATCTTTTACCGGCTGAAATATTGGTTTTGTTCCATGACATCATTGACGCTGTGTTATGAGACATAAATAAACATTGCAGCCTGGGTGTAAGGGGGAAATATCTCAACCGTTTTACAGGAATCGATCCAGACATCCCTAGTTGAGCTTCTTTATACCTCGATTGTCCACATGTGGGACAACTATCCAACAACTCATTTTCACCAGAATATAAGATGCAATCATTTTCACATGCATTAATCTTCCGATAACTAAATCCTAGATTATGAATCATCCTCTTGCTCTCATAGTAATTTGCAGGCAACACATTTCCTTCGGGTAACAGTGTTTTAACCAAAGAAAATACCTGATCAAAACAGTTGTTTGACATTGCATTATCTGATTTAATATCCATAAATTTTGCAACCGCTTCTAATTTTCTTATCTTGCAACCAGGATATAATGCATCCTCAGCAGACCTCAACAACTCATAAAATTCGGATGGTGCCAAATCAAGAGTTAAATCAATATCACCGTGAGTTTCAGTTTGTTGAAGAGATGGACCTGCAACATCATGTACTAAATTTTGGAACCGTGATAGATCCAGAATTGAGTTATTAGTATCTTCTCTGGAACTGTGTTCACCGTTTTGATACCAAAAAACATAATTTGGTTGAAAATAAAACCACAAGAGATGTCCTCCAACCTTATCAAATGTGTCAAACATTCTCAAAGCACATTTTTTACAAGGACACTTAATTTTTCCTTTTGAAACATATTCTGGTTTGATGATGCAAATGCAAAGAAAGCTTAAACACCCTCAATATATATAGTATTTAAACCAGAACCATTTAGATTTCTACGCTGATTTATCCAAGCGCGATCATCTAATAATGACCGATGTTGACTTCCTTGTTCTATATTTTTCTACAAAATATAAAATCGTCACTATTTTTGAATAATTTGAAATTATGAAAGCACTATCTGAAAAAAGATAACTAATTACTACTACTTCTTAATAATTACCATTAATTAAGGGTGACATAATTTCTAGTGGATTGACGGCTACTCTTTTGTCCGACGACTCATTTACTTGCATCTTTCTCACACTGAAATCACAATGAAATCACAATGAGAAATATGCAAGTAAATGAACCGTCAGACAAAAGAGCCCCCTTTTCGTCGATGAATCCACTTCTTCCAACTGTCACTGCCTGAAAACATTATAAAAAATATGACTCAACGAATGCATATCCAATCTCATGCATACAAGATTGAATATTCCTATGTAGCATCACATTTTTCATAATGTTTTGAGTCAGTGAGAGTTGAAAGGAGAAAATTCATCAAGAAAAAGGAGTGTCGTCAATCCAATGGAAATTGTGCCAAGTTCTTAAAATTTATTAAAATTTATTAAAATTTCTTTCAAACTGTTCCTAACAATTCCTAACAAATTATTACTATTTATTACTAATTATTCCTATTTATTACTAATTATTCCTATTTATTACTAACTATTCATATTTTTTAATAACTATTCCTATTTGTTACTAACTATTCTTGTTTATTACGAATTATTACTATTTATTACTAATTATTACTATTTATTACTAATTATTACTATTTATTACTAATTATTCATATTTATTACAAATTATTCATATTTATTACCAACTATTCATATTTATTACTAACTATTCACATTTATTACTCACTATTACTATTTATTCCTAACTATTCCTATTTATTACTAACTATTCCGATTTATTACCAACTATTACTATTTATTCTTATTTATTCCTATTTATTCCTATTTATTTATATTTATTACTAATTATTACAAATTATTACTAATTATTACTAATTATTACTATTTATTACTAATTGTTACTAATTATTACTAATTATTACTAATTATTACTAATTATTACTAATTATTATTATTATTACTAATTATTACTAATTATTATTAATTATTACTAATTATTATTAATTATTACTAATTATTACTAATTATTCCTATTTATTACTAATTATTCCTAATTATTACTAATTATTCCTAATTATTATTAATTATTCCTAATTATTACTAATTATCCCTAATTATTCCTTATTATTACTAATTATTTCTATTTATAACTATTTATTGGAATTTATTACTAATTATTGCTATTTATTGCAAATTATTGCTATTTACTCCTAATTATAGCTAATTATTGTTAATTATTGCTATTTATTCCTAATTATTGCTAATTATTACTAATTAGTCCTATTTATTACTAATTATTACTAATTATTCCTAATTATTACTAATTATTGCTAATTATTCTTAATTATTACCAATTCTTCCTATTTATTGCTATTTATTGCTATTTATTACTAATTATTGCTATTTATGACTAATTATTGCTAAGTATTGCTAATTATTACTAATTATTGTGAATTATTACTAATTATTGCTAATTATTGCTAATTATTAGTATTTATTCATAATTATTAGTAATTATTAGTATTTATTACTAATTATTACAATTTATTACTAATTATTTTCAATTATTACTAATTATTATGAATTATTTCTATTTATTACTAATTATTCCAAATTATTCTTAATTATTATTAATTATTACTAATTGTTCTTGTTTATTACTAATTATTACTCTTTATTACAAATTATTCTTATTTATTACTAATTATTGCTATTTATTACTAATTATTGCAAATTATTGCTAATTATTAGTATTTATTCCTAATTATTACTAATTATTCCTATTTATTACTATTTATTGCTATTTATTACTAATTATTGCAATTTATTACTAATTATTGCTATTTATTCCTAATTATTCCTATGTATTGCTAATTATTCCTATTTATTGCTAATTATTCCTATTTATTGCTAATTATTCCTATTTATTACAATTTATTACTAATTATTATAATTTATTACTAATTATTACAATTTGTTACTAATTATTACTAATTATTACTAATTATTACTAATTATTACTAATTGTTACTAATTGTTACTAATTTTTACTAATTATTACTAATTATTACCAATTATTACTAATTATTACTAATTATTACTAATTATCTGTATTTATTACTAATTATCTGTATTTATTACTAATTATTACAAATTATTACTAATTATCAGTATTTATTAATAAATATTACTAATTATTACTAATTATTACAATTTATTACTAATTATTACAGTTTATTAGTAATTTTTACAATTTATTACTAATTATTACAATTTATTACTAATTATTACATTTTATTACTAATTATTAGTAATTATTACAATTTGTTAGTAATTGTTACAATTTATTACTAAATATTACAATTTATTACTAAATATTACAATTTATTACTTAATATTACAATTTATTAGTAATTATTACAATTTATAAGTAATTATTACAATTTATTACTAATTATTACAATTTATTACTAATTATTACAATTTATTACTAATTAATACAATTTATTACTATTTACTACTCATTATTACTATTTACTACTCATTATTACAATTTGTTACTAATTATTACAATTTATTACTAATTATTACAATTTATTACTAATTATTACAATTTATTACTAATTATTACAATTTATTACTAATTATTACAATTTATTACTAATTATTACAATTTATTACTAATTATTACAATTTAATACTAATTATTACAATTTATTACTAATTATTACAATTTATTACTATTTATTTCTATTTATTACAATTTATTACTATTTTTTATTCATTATTACTATTTATTACTATTTATTAATAATTATTAATATTTATTACCAATTATTAGTATTTATTATTATTTATAATCAATTATTATTAATTACTAGAAATTAATTATATACATTACTAATTATCCTTAATAATTAATATTTACTACTAATTATTAAAAATTAGTACTAAAAATTTCAATTTATTAGTACAAATAAATATTCAGGACAAAACAATTTAAATTTAATTTAATTACAACTAATCAACAATAATAAAATTTAACATAAAAAATTGAAATAAATAATAAATTAAATAAAACATAAATACCTTTATACTCGATTTTCTATTGATATAGACGGCTTCACAACTTCTTCATGAACAAAAAAATTAACTTCGAAAAATTTTCTCTTTAAAATCAATGTTCAGAGAGAAACAAGATCTAAGAATTGAGAGAAATGAGAGGAAAAACGGATGGGGGTATATATAGGTCAGAGTATTTGCGACGGTATACCCGTCGCAAATAGTATCTTTTGCAACGGGTCCCGTCACAAATACCTATGCCCACATTAATTACTGTCGGCAGTTAAAAAGTTTTTTGCGACGGGTCCTGTCACAAATAGTCCCTGCCAACACACCTTTTGCGACGAGACGACATCCTCTCGCAAAAAGCTATTAACCGCCGCTGGGTATTTCTGACGGGCCCCGTCGCAAATACTTCACTATTTGCGACGGTGTGATCCCACCGTCGAAAATAAACTTCATGCGGTTTGGCGCGCTACCCGCGCCAAACCTTTTACGACGAGACACGATTTCCCGTCGCAAATAATCAGTTATTTGGGACTGGTCGTTACCCCCGCCGCACATAACCTCTTGGACAGACTTTTTGCGACGAGATTTATTCCCGTCGCAAAAAGTCCTTTTTCCCATAGTGCACGAATGAAGTTGCAATCCATGCAGTTCATGGTTGAGGTAATTCACAGATTATGTTTCTTCATGGTTATGGTTCATGGTAATGATTCTTCATGTACAATGGTTCTCAGAAGAAGAGTGCTTCTTGAGTTTCCATGTAGTTCGTGATGATGGTGCTTCATAGACAGTGGTTTGTAGAAGAAGAATGTTTAATGGGTTTCTATGAATTTTGTGGTGATGATGCTTCACAGACACTGGTTCATGGAATAATGCTTTATGGTTCATCATGCAGTTCATGGTGATGGTGCTTCATGGACAGAGGTTTGAAAATGAGGCGTTTCCAAGAATGTATGCGGAGACGAACCACTTTAAACTTCTACACATGTTCAATATTATCATGTTATAAACTTATTTGATAACTGCTCCTTTAATTTCCAATAAATACCCATTTTACACTCAGCTAAAGTGGATTAATAATTTGGGAGAAGTTTTCGTTTAGATCAGAAGCTCTTATTCTGCTCCATTTGAGTTCTGCAAAGCAAATTGTGATTTTAGAGAAGGAGGAAATCCCATGAAGAGAAATGCATTGCTAAATAAAAGCATCAGTTTTCTAGGTATCAAGAAAGTCAACCAACAGTACACTACATATCATATATGCTACGTTATGATCATTTCATGATCACAGGGAAAATTTAGCAAACTATTTGAAGAATACACAGTGAATAAAGAAGTGGGGTGTTATACAATGCAAGCATTAGTTCACTAAGCATTAATAAAGTCAACCAATAGTATGAGAATTTTTATATATTCTATGATATGATCATTGGAACAATTTAGAATACTATTTGAAGAACATACATTGAATAGTAAAGTGAAGTGTTATATGATGCAAGCATCAGTTCACTAGGAATCAAATAAGTGGACCATAATTATGATAAGTATTAAAGAAGTGTACCAACAATACATGACATATCATATATGATATTCTATGATCATTTTATGTGTACAAGATCAATTTAGCATATTGTTTGATTTATAAAAAGTGGAGAAGAAAATGGGAAGTCCATGCAATACACGTGATTGCATGATGTATTTGAGTTGAGATTCAAAAGACAGATTATTTTGAGTTTTTCAAGTCTCTATATTGCATAAAATAATATCGAATAAATTGTGTGCATCACTTGCACACATTTTTGGAGTCTATTACTTCATCATAAGAAGGAAGAATCATTGCTCAAGTAGAAATATGAGAAAGATATGATCATCACTGGGGATCAGAAGTTAAAGATACTGATTCCAGAATATACTTGATGGAGAAGATAGTTAGGTCTAAGAATTCAGTAATATGAGAAGATCCAGATAATTAAAGATCTTGTGTGCATGAGTTTCAAGACCAACGGGCTTACTTCAAGAAGATATTGAAGATCTTTAAGTTGTATATGAGTATAACAGATCTAGTATACTCATGGAGAAAGATCTATTTTAAGTGTTGTTGGAGCAACCAGAATCAAATAATGATCTTGATATTTTTAGATCAAGAACATTGAGAAGAAGGAGCTTATGACTGTGGTGTCCAACCAGTTGATGAAGAGGCTTGAGGCTGGGGTGTCTAACTTATCTAGAATAAGGAGAAGAAAAGATGTTCAGGGTGTCTAACCAACCGAGGTAGAAGTGTTTTTTTGTTGGGGTGTAGAACTAAGATCAATTGGAGGATCGATTACTAGAATGTATAACTAGTTTCCTCCATATTCATTGTAATAACCTTCTTATATAGTGTATAATCCATGTTGGGGGGATTAACCAACATGGAAAGGAGTAGGTCTTTGTACCAAAAATTATAAATACAATGTGTTTTTCTCTCGCTTATTATATTTGCAAATGAAGTGAGATTGTGAGATATCACTAAGTGAATCGATAACCTTAATAAGTTCTAGAGGTTAAATTCAAAAGAAAATAATTTTTAAAAGTATACCACTAATTCACCCCCCTCTCAATGGTCAATCCGGCATAGGGAACTAAAAATGTGTATGAAAATCCAACTACAGTGAATAAAGTACTTTTTATAATGAAGGCTATTTTACATGAGAATGTTGGAGGGAAATTTAGTGTTTCGTCATGTAAAACACTTAAACAAGATTTAGAGTAATTTGGAATCAGTAAAGGTAAATTTCATGGATTTGGAGTGGGATTTTCTTTTTATTTCATCTCTCTTTGAATCTTGTTATGTGATGGTTATCATGATAAGAAAATATAGAAGTAAGAGTGACTTAGTATTTGAAGATGCTCAAGATCTAATTTTGAATAAGGGTATTTTAGAGGAAGGATATTTTGAATTATACTAAAAATGTTTATGATGTGGAAGGTAAAGGGATTCTAGTTTCACAAAAATAGTCATGGGAAAGGGAAAGTAGGGAGAAGTAAAATCCAAAGTATTTTGGCTGAAGACACTCCTATATGCTAACATTGTGGAAAGGATAATAATATAAAGAAATATTATAATTAGTGAAGAGTTAATTCTAAATGATTTTCTTATATAAGTTAATTTTATAATCCCATTTCAAAAGATACAAGTGGTCTCTTTGTGATTGTTTCTGATCCACTTGAGTCTTCAATTTTAGACTTCAAGGATTCATTTCACTCTATATCTGAGAGGAGTGGGTATAAATATACTTTTGGTATATTTAGAAAGGTATATCTTTCAAAAAATGAAACTCTTGAGATATTGTGATAGAATGATATTATTTTTTGGAATTAGAAAAAAAGATTATTGGAATTGCAAGGAGTGTGACACGTACCAGGGCTAAATAAGAATTTGATTTTGGTAAAAAAACTTGACTATTTGGGTTTATATATAACATTTAAAAGTGGAGTGTGTAAATTTACACACTGTTCCATGGTGGTGTCCAAAGGAGTGAAATGAAAATAATTTTACTTGATGGGATTTTTTAAAGGAGCAATGCATTCTAGATAAATTCTAAGTTTTAAAAGTTATGGCATGAATGTCTTGGTCACTTAAGTGAGAAAGGGATAAAATTCATAGTTGTTAAAGTCATACTTAAATTCATAATCAAGGATTATGAAACTTGTATAGAGAGTATTTTTAGAAAGCATCATAATGTGTACACCCAAGGATTGGAAGTTAGATGTTGTTCATATAAATGTATGGGGGGCTACTCTGGTTTGTTCTCATGGAGGGTCATTGTACTATGTTATCTTTATTTACAGTGAAAAGAATAAGGTGTGGGTGTTCTTTCTTAAGAATAATTTTTAAAGTTCTTAGAAACTTCATTTAATGTATATCCATAATGAAAAAGGATACCAGATATAAAATGAAGTGTTTGAGGTCAGACAATTTTGGGGAATACAAAAATAGGGAGTTTTGGAGGTTTTTATAGTGGAAAGATATATGGTTTGAGAAGAATATAATAGGAAATCTTAAACAAAATAAATCCATGATAAGGATAAATTGAACTTTTTTAGAGAAAGAAAGTATCATAAGGCCTCACACAGATTTTCCCAAGGATTTTTGGTCAGAGGTTGTGAATCGTGTTATCTATCTGGTGAATAGAAGTCCTTATCTATTGGGGTGGGAACTTCCAGAGTATTTTTGAACAAGAAAAAATGTTTTATTTTCTTATCAAAGTTTATATATCACTCACCAATGTATATATTTATGATAGGAAAGGGGATAAGTTAGAGGAAAAGTCCCAAGTGAATTTCTTTATAACGTATGACAATTAGGATTTTAGATTTTTACTCTGGGATAACGTCTTGAAGAAGGTCTTAAAAATTTGGAATATTTTTTTAATGAAAAGATACTTTAGAAGGATTAGAACCAAATAGGAATTGTATATGAGAACAAAGAATCATCACAAGCCAAGGTTTTTCTGGAAGGAAGTCCATAAGTTCCAGATAGTTATGGGAGTGCATCAGTTTTGAAAATACTAAAGTGTCTTGAAGAATTTTTAGATGGAACTATGGTTCTTTTGGTCTTTACAAGGACCAAATTACAATAAATATAAGGGATTATGGAATCTATAAGGTGAGATCTGAAAAGATAGGCTATGGAAGTCATGGTTTCAGAAAGTGTTGAACTACATGATTGATTGCAATGATCTATTTGGATTTGGTTCCAAGTACAGTGATATGAAAGTGAATTTCACTACTTGATTCTCATAGATTATAGAGAACCTCAAATTCAATAATTTTTTGAAAGTATGAGTGACTCAAGATAGTTATATTTAAATATTATGGATGAAATGGATTCCTTAAATTTTTATGGGACATGAAAGCTAATATAATGGCCTACTGGGAGAAGAGTTCTTTAGAAAAAAATGAGTTTATCGATTCAAGTAAAAAATATGATGTTAGAAAATGGTACATGGAAAAACTTATCATGAAATGTTTTTGAAAAATGAAAGGTTTAAATTTTTTATAAATCTTATCTATATTTGTAAAACATTTTATAATTCAGACAATACTCAGAATGATTTTCATTAAAGAGTTACATCTAAAGTGGTTAAATATTAAAACTTCATTCCTTCATTGAGATTTGGAAGAGGAGATTTACATGGAGAAACTAAATAGTTTTGTAGAGAAATGGAACAATCATATGGTGTATAAACTTAAACATAGATTATATGAGCTTAAATAGGAACCTAAAAATTGGAACCAAATGTTCAATTCATTTATGGAATAACAGATGTTCGTCTAGAGTAATGAAATTCAATACTACTATCAGGAGGTGTTTGGTTATGGGAAATTTTATCATACTTCTTCTCTATGTGTATGACATGATTTTAGGTAGTTTGGTGAAGGAAAAACTTGAAAAACTAAAGGTTTAATTATATATAAGTTTCAAGATGAAGGATCTTGGTCTAAAAAAATAGATGTCAAGGATATGGATTGTAAGGGGTCTAAAATTGAAAATATTATTCATGAATCAGTATCACTGCATTTGAAAGGTGGTAGTGGAATATTTTAGAACGAGTGAAGTGAATTCTATTACCACTAACCTTATTAGACACTTCAATATGAGCAAAGTGAAGGCACCTATAACAGAAGAAGATATAGGGTACATGGAAAAGGTCCCATTTTTATCAGTTATCAGAAGCTTTATGTATGCCATGGTTTGTACAAGGCTAGACATTGTACATGTAGTGAGAGTAGTTAGCGGGTTCATAGTTGACCCTAGAAGGGAACAATGTGAAGTGGTTAAGTGGATACTCTAGTATATCAAAGGTTTTGGAATTTTTTCAATTTTTTTGGAATAGATGAACCCATACAATGATTTTTTGACTCATACATTGGTGGATATGTGGGCACTTGGAGGATTTTTAGGTTCTGGGTGCATCGTAAGTGCACGATAGGTGATGTGATCATTAAAATTTCTTTTAATTTAAATTTACCATAACCTCAATAGAGTATCTTTCATGTTAATTTTATAATTATTTTATTTAGATTGGAAGAAATAAATTACCTTATATTAGGTTTCTTTCTTCGTAGTCGATGTTGATCATTTAAAAATACCATTTTCAGATTACCTTCATTGCACTTGTTGGTATCCAAGGGTAGAATCCTTCTAGAAGTAATCCACACATGCTCTAATGATCTATGAGAAAAGTCACTCGATCTATGGGTGATAGTGTGAAGAATATAATTTCTTTCATTATTCATTCTTGATCGATCATTCTTCGGTCTTAAGGAAATCTCTATTGTGTTCTCATTCTATAGAGGGAGAGAGATGGAGGAGTTGAAAGAGAATTCATTATGTGCAACAATTATCTCTTTTTGATTTCTTACACAATATACATAACATGCTATTTATAGAGGTAGGTTTTAGGTTAGAATATTTTTTAATTACATTCCATTACTTAAACAATATTAAATCCTTTAATAAACCCCATGTCACAAAATAATAATAAAATTGTTATTTTGAGGTGTTCTCCATCTTGCACAAATGATAAATAATATTTATTTGCATATAAATAACTATTTATCACTAAACATAGTCTTGATCTTTTCTAACTCCTTGGTGTTTATTAAATACCCAAATAAATATTTTTATTCATAATTAAATATTTCATTCACATACAAGTGAAAAAATATTTATTAAATATTCAATAAAACAAATAAATATATTTTTAATCACATATTGGTGAATAAAAATTTATTTAATTTATGAAATAAATATAACTTGAATAAAATTATTCCTTATCCTTGAGAATAATAATTGTAATATTAATTAAATTCAAATATAATTTAATCAAGATCAAGGGAAACACTTAGCGTGTGACACTATGAGATTATTTCTCATTGGAATTAGGTGGGCTTGCCTAATGTTCAAGATTATTGACTAGCAGCAGCTCAAGACACCCAAGAGAAATAAATTAATGTCGCAACCTTGAAAACCACATAAGAACACTCACTGTGAAATATAATCCTTTTGTCACAGTATCTAATCAAGTAGGTTGGACGATGGTGTCATCAACCTATATGCTTGATACATCTTTCTTTGACTCTTTGAAATAAACACACCAATACACCACGGACATGGAATTTAGATGATGATTATATTCCAATCAAAGGGATGATATATCAACTCCCATAATTATGGAAAGGACAAATCCTTCCTCGGCTTATCCATTAATTACATGTCAATCATGACATTCCCAATATACCCTGCTTCCTGCCAATGTATAGTGTAATAGTTTTTGTTAGTAAATTTAAGTGCATGGGTCATGAAGTGAATCAATAATAATATTAAAATCTAAGGACTATTACACATTCCCACATATAGGAATATTCAATGAAAAAAAACATGTGTAATTCCTACTAGTGTGTCTATTCTCATAATCTCCCATATTATAGATTACCAAGTGAGAACTTCATAATAAGAAGCCACATTATCTTATGAGTACTCGCACCTGATGGTATATATACTATGTTTCCCATCATAACATGTTCTCTAACCACATAACTATATTAAGAATATTGTGATAACACTTCATGTTTCTCATCATGGCAGGGAACTACTATGACCTTATCAATGCGACAAAATACTATAGCACATTATTACATTAAATTCATGCATAACAATGAAAAATATATAATAATATGTTTAATAAATATTCAATACATAAAATATACATGTAATAAAAGTAAAATCAGTTGGTCCTATGATACCAACTCCAAAAAATCCCCACTTGGACTTGATCCGACTACCTATGACTTTTAGTCTGCTAGACCTCACATGATAATAATGTTTCTGCTAAGTCAAGGATTTATTAAAGGGGTCATCCACATTGTCTTACATGGAAATACTACTCACTAAAACCTCACCTCTCTGAGAAAACTCCCTCAAGAGATGATACTTCCAAAGTACATGATTCATCCATTGATGTGACCTTAGATCCTTTACGAGATCCACAGTTCTAGTATTATCATAATAGATTGTGATAGGATATTTACTATTAGGTACCACATAAATCTCTTGGATGAAGTTTCATATCCATAATGCTTCCTTAGCTACCTTAGAAGCTATAATATACTCAGAATCCACTATATAATCTGTGACCATAGCCTGATTTGATCTATTCCATCTCACAACACCTTCATTCAGAGTGAAGATGTATCACATTTGTGACATCATTCCATATTGATCTATTTGGAAACTATCATATTCATATCCTATGATGATTAGTTCATTATCTCTTCCATAGACAATGAATATATCCCTATTACACCTCAGATACTTTAGGATATTTTTGAATGCCATCCAATGGAGGTCACCCAGATCAGCTTGATATCTACCTACTACACTCAATACATAGAAAACATCTAGCCTAGTATATATAATAACATAATTGTATAACCCAATAACAAATGTGTATGGAATCCTTTCCATTATTTTTATTTCCTCATATGCCTGAGGAAATATTTTCCTAGAAAGATGAATTCTATTTGACATTGGAAACAATCCCCTCTTGGATTTTCCATACTAAATCTCTTAAGTATCTTATCAATATATGTACCTTGACTTAGGTTGATCAGTCTCTTGGATCTATCATGATGGATCTTGATATCAAGAATATATGCTTCCTTACCTATGTCCTTTATGGAGAATCATTTATTTGACCATTCCCTAAGATACTGTAAGACTAATATTTCATTTCCAATAAGTAATATTTCATCGATATATACTATTAAGAAAATTATTTCACTCCTAATAAACCATTAATAGACACACATATCATATTTGTTCTTTATGGAACCAAATTCCATTATGGAAGCATCAAAATAAATGTTCCATGGATTATTACTTTAATCCATAAATGGAACTTTGAAACTTTCATTCCTTGTTGGAATCCTTTGGAGTCAAAAACTGTTCAAGTTGTGTCATATAGAAATATTCCTAAAGGTTACAATTACGGAAGGATATTTTGAAATCCATTTTCTAAATCTCATAATCATGGAAGGCTACAATGGAAAGTAGAATTCTGATAGATTTCATTGCAACTAGTGAAAAGGTTTTTCCAAATTCAATGCCTTGATGTTGTTTAAACCCTTTTGCAACCAGTCATGCCTTATATGTACCGACTTGTCCTTCCATGTACAGTTTCTTCTTGAATACCCATTTGTAAGCAACATGATTTAAATATACTAGTGGGAATAACAAAATCTAGACTTGGGTTTGGTACATGGAATCCATTTTATAATTCATGGCTTCTTTCCACATGGCAATATCTGTGCTACTTACTGCTTCCTTATAGGTTATAGGATCGTTATTATCAACTAATAACGAGTCACCATACTTAGTGAATAGAAAACCATAACATTCTAGTTCTTTAACCTCTATTATACTCCCATGCAGTTCTTATGTCTCTGGATTAGTTACTTCTTCCATTGGGTTTTGTGGAATTTGTTCTTGTACAAACTCTTATGTTCCTTGAGCCTCGACTTCATCGAAGTCTACTCAATCCCACTATCTATTTTAGATATGTTATCCCTCTTAAGTAATATGGAGTATCTTTCTAATATAACATTTTTTCTAAGGTGCCATATAGGTAAAATACCCTTATTTCCTTAGGTTATCCTATAAAATTACACTTTGTTCCTTAGGGTATAAGTTTGTTAACTTAAGATCCCTTAATAAATTCTTTTCTTCCCCACGCATCTATATTCGATAACATGGTTTTTCTTCAACTCCAAAATTCATATAGAATACCATTTATCAATTTAGTTGGTACTTGGTTTATTATATGTGTTTTTGTTTGTAATGTGTATCCCCAAAAGGATAATGGAAGGCTCACAAGAATCATCATTGATCTTACAATTTCCAACAAGGTTTGGTCCTTCCTTTCACTCATACTGTTCAATTAAGGTGTATAAGGAGGGATAAGTTGAGGTAAAATACCAAACTCCTATAAATAATCAATGAATTATTGATTGAGATATTCTCCACCATGTTCTTATCATATTTTCTAAATCATATTAATAATATGGTTCTCAAATTCATTATTTCTTTCCTTAATTTTTTCAAAGGAATATGACATATACCTCATTAAGTAGAAATATCCATATCTACTAAAATCATTGGTAAAACTTATTAAGTATGAGTACCCACCCCTTATTTAAATAGGAAATGGTCCGCACACATCTATATGAACTAATTCCAGAAGCTCTTTGCCTCTTTCACCTTTCCCACTAAATGGGGATTTGTTCATTTTATCTTGTAAACACACATGACATAAACCTAGTGGTTTTAGTTTAAAATAATCTTAATATCCATATTAATGTAATTTAGTCATGCAATTTTCATTTACATGACCTAGTTTGTGATTCCAAAGTTAGGCATGGTATTATATTGGATCATTAGTGATGGAAAATATGACTAGAGGGTGGTGAATAGTAATTTTAAAAAATTAAAGAAAAAAACAATTAGAGTTTATAAAATACAAATCTATAGTGAGTGTAGTGTTCTTGAAAAGAGTTTTAATAAAAATAAAAAAGAAAGAACACAATAATTTATAGTGGTTTAGATCACAAAGATCTTATTCCACTCCTCAACCTCCTATAATTTTCTAGGAGATTGATACCCACTAATAATATCACTTTTAAAGGTGTGAGAACCTTATTACAGACCCTGAATTTTAAAAAAACCCGGAGGCAAAACCTAGTCTGTTACAGGAGACAAACCTAGTCTATTTAAACAAATTTTGATCAGAAGTCACAACCCAGACTTCCTTTTAGGTGGTGAAATAACCATATGAATGTAGGACTTGATTTTTATTTTGAAAAATCATAAACCAGAATAAAAGAAATACAAAAAAAATTAAACAAATAAAAACTAATATATAGAAATTAGAATATGATTATAAATATCAAATATGTTTAAACTCAATGATCACTGATCCCTTGAAAGAAAAAAATGTCTAAGTTGAAGTACTTTTTTAATTACAACCAGAGTACAGAAGTTTCATAAGTTCATGAACTATTGAGAGTAACAAGAATGTTGAAGCTGTATCAGAAGTTGTTTGTAGAATTATGTGCATTGTTGTTATTTTATTCCTTGAATATATATCCTAGATCATTAAAACAAGGATCTTCTAGGAGCATTTCTATGTCCAATATATGCATGGAACTTGTTAGATAATAACAATGGAATAATATGACCATTACCTTTGTTAAATTTTCATTTAATAACAGAGAACAAACATGATTTATATTTATTTATTAAATATTAATATAAAATAATTAATATTTTAAGTATATCAATTATAAAAAATTCACAATTATAAAATAATTAAAAAAATATATAACCTTATATAATATAAGTAAAACAAGATGTTGTAAAAATAGATCATCGCATGAATTTAATTCTACAAGAAAATTTGTACATAAAATAATTCTATAAATATTTTTTATACACTGTTACAATTATATTTAAACATAAAATAATAAAACATTTAACAGATTAATTATTTTTATAAAATTAATTAAAATAAGAAATAAATATTTTAGAAACAAAATTTTAATTAACGGTGGATTATTGATCTATTGTTGAAACAGATAGCAGTGGCTTATTTTTTTTACCATTGAAAAAAGAGATTGATGACTTATTTTTTCTACCACTAAAAATAGAGAGTGGTGAATTATTTTTTCTACCACTGAAAATAGAGAGTGGTGGATTATTTTTTCTATCATTGGAAATAGGGAGCAGTGGATTATTTTTATTACTATAGAAAACAAAGAGAGGTGGAAGTCCAATAATGGATAAACAGAGAAGATTCTACCATTTCACTTACAAGAATAAATAATAATAAAATAAAATAATCCAACCAAAACAAAACTAATTCAATGCCACTAAGAAACCAAGGATTCAGGAGAAGTAATAAAAAATGCTAGTATTGGATTTATAATAGTGTAATATAACCTACTGTTGGATATGTACAATGGTGACTCATGACCTACCATTGGAGATGTCCAACTGTGACTCATGACCTACCGTTGGAGATTTCCAACAGTGAAAAAAGTTAAAAAAACTGGAAGTGAAGGAATAAGAAGGTTCAATAAAAACAAACCAAACATTTAAGGAAGGAAGCTACTTCCAAGAAACTTGGAACTAAAAAGTGGTACCAACATTGGTGAATTCCAATGGTGCTTCTATTGAGGTATGGTGGACCCACTGGAGAAGGATGCACAGAACAACTGAAGTGCAAGGAGAAGCTTCAGTAAATGAAGGATCCACCAGTGGTGTCTAGAAGTCGACCATCATATGCAACCTACCATTGGATGAATCTAGTGATTCCACAGTTGGGGTCCAACAGTTCTACCATTAAGTAAAACTGGAAGTTCCACTGTTGGGTTCCAATAGTGATACCATCGAGTGAAGCTTGTAGTTACACTGCTGGGGTTGATCTTTCATTTAACAAAAATTGTGGCGTGGAGTCACATATTTCCTTGAAAAATAATAAAATGAACTGAACCTCATCCGAATTGTTTGAACTAATAACACTCAAAAGAAAAAACTTTCAAACTACCAAAAACATCCTTGGTTCAATCACTCCATCTTTGGTTCAAAGATCTTCTGTGAATAGGATCTCACTATTGAATTTCGATAAAACCAGAAGAAGAATATGATTGAATTTTGAAAAGGATGCATGAAGGATAAGATATAACATGTGACTGTGAACAAATAGTTTAGATTATATAGATACAATGGTTGAGATCATATCTTATTTTTTAAGTTTGGATGAATAGAGAAACTCAAACCACATCCCACATCAATTTAGAGAAGCAGAGGATGATCAGTATATCAAACAAGCGGTTACACTAAGAACACACATGGGCCTTTGGCCTAGTGGGATACCTAGCTCAACCCATACACCTATTGAGCATTCTTTGAGGGCCTTAAACATGTCCCCACACTTATTTATCATACACTATGCACACCAAGTAACCCAACCTCCTTGTGGGCTACCTATGGTGGGTATTCCCATGTGGTTAACAAAATGGGGTCCCCTAAGTGATTGAGGGCTAGCCAAGTGGCTCACAAGGATGGTCCAATTTTTACATAACCAATAAATATAATATTAACTATATGTAAATAAAATAGAACAAACATTAAGTATAAAAATTAACATTATTAAAACATGTAATTAAAAAATGATTAAATTTTAATAACACTTAAATTTTAATAAAAGTGATGAGAAAATAATTTATCAAAACAGATAATATTGATAAAGTATTAAATGACCAATTTCAAATAATAACAAACTAAACATTTTTAAATTAAAAAAAATAACATTTATTAAAATTTTAACAAAAAATATCCCCCTTTTTTAAATTTATCAAAAAATACATTTATATATAACATAGACTCCATTTTTAATAATAAATGAAAATTTTAACAGTAAAAAAGTATAAATTTATAATGATAGAAACAGATAGATATAATATTCAAAGAAAGTAGAATTAAGATAGTGTTATAGTTTAACAATGCATTTTTAAACAGTATGATCTAATTATTATTTAATCAAAGTAGAAAAATAATTCAATTACTAAAAAAATGTAAAAACATATTTAAAGATAATGATAATACTAATAGAGATTTTAAGATTCTAACATACCCAATTCAAATTTAATCTTTTAAAATTTAAGAGAATCTAAGAGTTTTGTGAAGATTTTAGCTAATTTTTTCTCAATAGGAACAAATTATAGACATATATTACCTTTATTTACATGATCCCTGAGAAAATAAAATCTAAAATCTACATTTTTAGTTCTATAATGTTTGAGAGGGTTTTTATAAATTGAAATAAAAATTGAGTTATCACAATAGATAATAATTTTATCAAAACTGATATTAAAATCATATATTGTTTATTTTATCTAAATACTCCATGAACAACAACTAGTAGCAGTGACATATTCATCCTCATATATTGACATTTCTACTAAAATTTGTTTCTTAGAGCTCCATGAAATTAATTTTTTTTTATAAAAAATGACACATACCTATATTTCTTTTTTGGACAAGTATGAAACCTCCAAATTCATAATCAAAGGAAGACAGTAAATCAAAAAAATTCTCATTAGAATAGAACATTCGAATACAAATAGTACCTTTGATATATCTAATTACTCTTTTAAAAACCTTAATATGAATTTATTTTGGATTGGATTAAAACCTAGCACAGAAGAAAACTAAGAACATGGTGTCTTGGATAAAATAATTGAGATACAGTAGATTTCATATCTTACCTTTATACAATTTGATATCAATTGACTTACCAAATTCATTTAAGTCCAATTTGTAATTAGTAATCATAGGTTTATTCATTATTTTACTAGAATCAAGTCCAAAATTTTTTATAAGTTCTTTATCATACTTATCTGGATTTAATAAAATAGCTTATTTCCTTTGATTAATTTTTAAACCAATTAAAAATTTTAGTTCACCCATTAAGCTCATGTAAAATTCACTTCTCACTAGGTTAGAAAAATCATTACACAGAGAATAATTTTTTGAACCAAATATTATATCATCAACATATATATATATATATATATAATCAGTATATCATGTAAAACTCTTTTTATAAACAAGGTTGGATCAACCTTCCCCTTAACAAAATAATTTTTTAATAAAAACTTTGTTATTCTCTCATACCAATATCTTGGAGATTTCTTAAGACCATATAATCCTTTATTACATTTAGAAACATGATTTGGAAAATTCTCATTTTCAAATCCATGGGGTTGTCTAACATATAATTCCTATGAAATAATTTCATTTAAAAATGAACTTTTTACATCCATTTTAAAGAATTTTATGTTTTTGAAAACTAGAAAAGGATAATAAAATTATCATGGCTTCCATCATAGCAATAAGAGAAAAATAATCTTCAAAGCCAATTCCATCTTACTTGGAATAATCCTAAGTGACTATTATTTCTTTATTTTTAACTATGTTTCCAACTTCATCAATTTTGTTAAGAAAAAATCATTGAGTTCCTATAATATGTTTATATTTTGAAAAATAAACTAAACCCTGCACCTTATTCCTTTCAAATTGATTTAATTCATCATGAATATAATTAATAAAATTTGAATCAATTAAATAATTTTCAACATTGATAGGAACAAATCTAGCAAGAAAAAGAAGAATTAGCACAGTAAAGTAAATCAAATTTTATGGTTTGAATTCTAGATTCTACATTACTAATTACTTTTTCAATATGGTGATCTTTAGAAGATTTACATTCATTTGGGTTAGTTTGAGAAGATATATTCTCCCCCTCAACTGGTGCATTATCATTATCTTGGTCATTATATTAACTAAACTTAAATTCTCGAAACTAATCATTTTCTTTGAAAGATTTAGAATCTAACTTATTAGAATTGTTTTCATTAAACTTAATATACATAGATTCTTCAATAACTAAAGTTTTATTATTGAAAACTCTATAGGATTTACTAGCATTGTAATATCCTAAAAATATCCCTTCATTTTATTTAGAGTCAAATTTTTCTAAATTATCTTTTTTATTTAAGATAAACAATTTATAACCAAAGACCCTAAAATAACCAACTTTAGGTTTAAACCCTTTAAAAAGTTCATAAGGTTTCTTATTTAGGAATGATCTAATTGAAAATCTATTTAAAAAATGGAAAGCTATATTTATATATTCTTCCTAAAAGTATTTAGGTACACTAAATTCCATTAGCATAGGCCTAGCCATTTATTGAATAGATCTATTTTTTCTTTCTACCACACCATTTTGTTGTTGTGCCTTAGGGGATGAGAAATAATGTTTATAACCATTTGATTCACAAAATTTATCAAATTCTAAATTCAAAAAATCGCCACCTCTGTCACTTATTATAGATATGATTAGAGTATTTTTAAAATTTTGAATAATATTATAGAATGCACAAAATTTGGATAAATTTTCATTTTTATGAGATAAGAAATAAATCCATAAGAATTTACTATAATCATCAACAATTATAAAAAAGTACTTTTTAGCACTAAAACTAGAAGGTTGTATAGGTCTAAAAAATTCAAGATGTAATAATTTTAAACATATATTAGTACTAACATAATTTATAGATTTAAATATTTCTTTGTGTTTCTTACCTTTTAAACATGAATCACACATGAAATACTTACTTGTATGCAACTTGGGTAGTTGCAGAACATGTTCATGATTTGATAGTTTGTGAAAAAATTTGAAATTTTCATGCCCAATTATCTTATTCCATATAATTTCATCTACTTTTACAGCATTTAAACACTTAACCTCTTGTTTTTATAGATTAGAATGATCAATAGTATATAAATTTTATTTTTATATTTGCAAAAAAGATAACTAAATTATTTTTTAGAATAGTAAATTTATCATTTTAAAATTCAAAATTTAATCCATCATCACATAACTATGATATACTTATAAGATTAAATTTTAAAACTAGTATATATAATACTTTTTAAATAATAATTTTTTTTTATAAAAACTAACTTCACCAATACCTTTAATCTGACCTTTAGATTTGTCTCCAAATGTGACAAGGCCACTATCAAATGAATTAAATGATATGAATTTTGAAATATCACCTATCATGTGCCCGTGGTTTCCACTATCTAAGTACCATTATACATTGAGACTTCTAAGGCATATTTCTTGAAATTAAACAATAAAAAACATTGTTTTGGTACCCATTCAAACTTGGGTCCAACTGGATTGGTAGTAGAAAACTTAGGCATCCAAATTGAGTTCAATCATTTATTAGTGTTTTTATTAGAAAGTAAATCATAATAAATGAAATTTCTAGTATTCCCAAAAGATTTTGTAAATCTCAGTGAACAATCATTTTTACAATTCCCTTTACATTTAAAATAGTTTACACTTTAAATGATTTCTTTTGAGATTTTAACAAAGTTAGTCTTATTTAAACTTGGAGTAATACTACTTTATCTAAAACCATTATTATTTTTGTTTAGTTTCATTAAATACATCATATTATCATATTTTTTTTTTAAATTTTATAAAAGTATATAAATCCTCTTTAATATTGAAAACTTCATTTTTCGAATCCAAATTATCCTTTTGAACTATTTCTAAATCTATAAAGACCTTTTCATTGGATCTATACTTTGTGTTTCTTAATTTTTAATTTTCTTGATTTAATTTCATAAATTAATTTTCTACTTTAGTTAGACCATAAATATTTAAATTAAATCTTCTATCTTGATCTTTATCATTTAAATCTAGAAAATTTTTAACCCTTTATTTTTCCTCTTTTAGTTTTAAAAATTTAGAATTATAATCCTCTTTAGATTTATCTGTATAGAAAAAACATATTTTCAAATTATTACATTTCGTTTTTATTTTTTAATTTTCTTTAATTAAATTAGTATTATTAATTTTAAATTTAGTATAATTTTTAATTATTCTAACTCTAATATTCTTAAATTATTCATTTTATTTAATAATTTACTTAACTTTGGAATTTATAGAGTTATAATCAGAACATGAATCAAAAACAATTTTAGTTTCATTTATAGATAAAAAATTATGATCAAAATTTATAGAAGTTATTAATTGAGTAATGAGTGAATCATTTACCTCACATTGAATACACATTAGGGAAGAATTACCTATCTCCTATTCACTTCTATAATCACCACTTGAGTTAGAACCATCTGAACAGTCCCATCCTCTAAACAATGCTTGTTTTTGTTTTCTTCTTTTCATTGTATATTTCTTTGGATGTTTGAGTTTTTGAAAGATGATATTTATCTATCCTTTTTTCCTTCACTCATAATAATTTAAATCTAAAACATCATTATTTTTAGTAGTATTACCTTTCTTATAGTCCTTTCTGGACATCCTATCGAACTACATCTTTCCACCTTTTTTATGAAATTGAAAAACATCTTACTGAAGTGATCCATATCCTTGTAACTTTCCTGGAACTCATATTCATAGTAATTAGTGGTATCAATAATATTATATTTAAAATCTATACCTTTTATTTTAGTAGAATCCCCATATTCAATATTTTTCATCTCTAAATCGTACTGCGGTAGAGATAATATCAGTTCATCAAAATATACTCCTTAAAATTCTTACTCTCATTGATAGACACATTATTTTTATGACATATTTTTAGAAGAGCTCTCAGTACTCTTTCCTCTTGAGTTTTTTTGTCCAATAATTCTCTAAGATCAATCATACCATTGGTTATACATGTGAACCGATGGAACATATGCTTTATATATTCTTCATCTCCCATATTAAACTCTTGGTATTATTCTTAGAGTATTCCAAGCTTGGTTATATTTTTCTTTTCAGTACCATAATGAATCACTTGAAGTATCCTCTATATATTTTTCGATGTCTTACATGATGAAACATGGCTATAGACACTTATACTTATAGTATAATACAAAATATTTTTAAATTTATAATTCAAAACATATTTTACAATGTCATTACCTACAAATGTATTAGGATCAACTTTGGGTATCTCAAAAGTCTTATCCATGATAGTCTAGTGATCCACACTCAAATTTTTCAAGTAGGAATCCATTCTATCTTTCCAGTAGCCATAGTAACTTCCATCAATGAATGGGGGTTTCTATGGAATCCAACCATCATTGGCATTTACACCTTTCATATTAAAAGAAGCATTTTCTTTTGTTCCTTGTACGATTAAGTCTAGGATACCAGGTTATCATATAGTTAAAAACAAGTATCAGAAAGACTAACCTATTAGAGACAATGCTATGATACTAATTGTTTGTGATAACAACCACAAAGCTATTGACCTAGCTCTAATACCAATTATTGGATCATTAGTGATGGGAAATATTAATAGGGATGAATGGTAATTTTAAGAAATTAAAGAAGAAAATAGTTATAGTTTATAAAATACAAATATTTAGTGAGTGAAGAGTTCTTGAAAAGAGTTTCAGTGAAAATTAAAAATAAGGAACACAAGGATTTATAGTGGTTTAGATCAAAATGATCATAGTCCACTCCTCAATATCCTCTACTCCTCAAGGAGATTGGTGCCCACAAATAATATCACTTTTAAAGGTGTGAGAACCTTGTTATAAACCTTGAATTTTAGAATAAACTTGAGGCATGACCTAGTTTATTACAAGAGACCAACCTAGTATGTTTACCTTACTATTTATGGGGAGTCACAACCCAAACTTCCTTTTAGGTGATGGAATAACCAGATGAATGAAAAAATTTATTTTTATTAGGAAAAGCATAAAATATACTAAAAGAAATACAACCATAAAGAACAATATTACACGAATAAAAACTAATACACAGAAATTAAAAAATTATCAGAAATGTCAAATATGTTGAAGCTCAATGATCTTTGATCACTTTGAAGGAACAAATGTCAAATTTTAATTCCTTCTGTGATCACATCCAGAGTACAAAATTCATAGATGTTCATGAAATATTGAGAGAAATAAGAATATCGAAGTTTTATCACAAATTTTCTATATAATGATCTGCACTAGTGTTGTTTTATTACTTGAAGATATCTCCTGGACCATTAAAAAAATATCCTCTAGTAGTGTGTCCATGTAAAATATATGCACAAAACTTTTTAGAGAATAAAAATGAAATAATATGACGATTACCTTTTTTTGTTGAAGTTGTGCTGAATAACATAGAATAAAAATGATTTATATTTATTCATTAAATATTAATATAAAAAAATTAATATTTTAAGCATATAAATTTTAAACAATTCAAAATTATAAATCAATTGAAATAAAATATAATCTTATAGAATATAAAGGTATTAAGATGTTGTAAAAATAGAGAATCACATGAATTTCATTCTATAAGAAAACGTGTACATAAAATAATGATATAAATATTTTTTACGCACTGTTACAATTATATTTTAACATAAAATAATAAAACATTTAAAAAAATAATTATTTTAATAACATCAATTAAAATTATAAATAAAAATTTTAGAAACAATTTTTTTACTAACGGTGGATTATTGATCTACTGTTGAAACAGAGAGCAATGTTTTTATTTTTTCTACCACTTAAAATAGAGAGTGGTGACTTATTTTTTCTACCACTAAAAACAAAGATCGGTGGATTATTTTTTTCTAGCGTTGAAAATAGAGATTGGTGGATTATTTTGGTTACCACTGAAAATAGAGAGTAATGGATTATTTTTTCTACTGCTAAAACTGGAGAGAAATGACAGTCCAATAGTGGATAAAAAGATTAGATTCTACCATTTCACTTATAATAAAAAAATAAAAAGATCCAACCAAAAAAAAAACTAATTACATGCCACTGAGAAACCAATGATTCAAGAGAAACAATAAAAAAATGATACTGTTGGATGTCCAGTGGTGACTGATGACCTATAGTTGGAGATGTCCAATAGTGACTAATGACCTATCATTGGAGATGTATGACGATGAAAAAAGTTACAAATACAAGAATTAAATGAATAATAAGGTTCAATAAAAACAAATCAAATATTGAAGGAAGAAAGATGCTGCCAAGATACTTTTCACCAGAAAGTGGTGCTACCATTGGTGAAGTCCAATAGTGCTTCCACTGAGGTCTGGTGGATCCAATGGAGAAGGATTCATAGAATACCCAAATTGCATGGAGAAGCTTCTTTGAAAGAAGGATCCACCAGTAGTGTCCCATGGTCAACCATCATAGGCAACCTACCATTGGATGAATCTATAGGTGCCACCATTGGGTTCCAATGGTGATATCATTGAGTGAAGCTGGTGGTTCCACCATTGGGGTTGATCTTCTATCGAACAAAAAAGGTGGTGTGGATTCAAAAAACACCTCAAGGAAGAATATGATAAACTAAACATCATCTATATTTTTTAAACTACTAGTATTCAGAAGAAAAAAATTTCAAACTACCAAAAACAACCTTGGTTTGATTGCTCTGGATTTGGCTCAAAGATCTTCAGTAAATAGGATCTCACTGTTGAAGTTCAATAAAACTTGATGAAGAAGGTGATAGAATTTTGAAAAGGATACGTGCAGGATAACAAATAAAACACATGGGAGAATGAACTATTGAGATTAGATAGATATGTTGTCCAAGATCATATCCGAGTTTTTAATTTCGGATGAACAGTGAAACTTAAACCACATCCCATGTCAATTTAGAGAAGTATATAATGATCAATATATCAAAAAAGTCATGTTAGTTCACCATTTGAGCTAGATATTGGGGATTATCACCAATTACACTATGCACACACACCTGACTTAGGCCCAACGGGCTACCTATCCTAACCTATACACCTAACAGGAACACTCTACATGCCTTATACAAGGTCCCACACACATTGAGCATGCACTATGCACACTGAGTACTCCATCCTCCTTATGGGATGCCTATAGAAGGCCTTCCCATGGGGTTGACCCAATGGGGTCCCTTAAGTGGTTGAGGTATAGCTTAACTGGCTCACAAGGTTGGCCCAATTTTTTACATTACCAAAAAATAAAATAATAAATTTAAGTAAATAAAATAGAACAAACATTAAGTATAACAATTAACATTATTAAAACTTGTAATTAAAAAAATGACTAAATTTTAATAACACTTGAATTTTAATAAAAGTGATGAGAGAGTAATTTATCAAAATAGATAAGATTGTTAAAGTATTAAATCACCAATTTCAAATACTAACATACGATTCGTGTGATATTGTTTGGTTATAGATGTCCTTTACTTGGTTTGTGTAGTCCAAAAAATAAATACCATCATTTAAATGCGCCTTACCATAAAAAATTCTATCTTTATAAAATAAGAAAATTTTATTTTCAAATTTGAAAATAAAACCATGTGTATCTAGTCTGGAAACTAATATAATGTTTTTGGTAATATATGGAACATAATAACAACCTTTCAAAACCAATATCATTACAGTCAGTAATGTGAGGTGGTAATCTCTGATAGCTATAATGGAAAGTTTAGTTATGTTAGTTTCTAACATATCTACCTCCCTTTGGTCAATTCTTCTAAATGTACTCAGATCTTGTACTTGAATACATATATGAGCACCACAAGCTGTATCAAATACCCAATTGGTATAAATAGATAAATTTTATTTGATAAAAAATTCATGTGAAGCTTCCCCTTTCTTCTTAGGATTTGTGAAAATTTTCTTCTAATGGACCTTATTATGACATACAAAAAAAACATCTTATTCCCTTGACCCCCCTTGATCTTCATATTCTTGGAAGGGAATTGTGAAGAAGCCTTGGATTGAGGATTTTTTATTGGATTTTTTGCTTGTTCACTATAAGGACCGAAGGATTTTCATGCTTTATCTTCTTATAAACTTGGATAAAAAGGGTGATAAGATCTAGAAAATACTTCTCAATGTTGTTCATATTATAATTCACAACAAAACTAGAGAATCTCTAAGGAAGTGATGCAATATTGAGATCAGTATCTAGTTCTTTAGGGAGTTTAAAACTTAGAACCTCTAGGCACTCAATGTATACAATGATATTGACTACATGAGGTCTATATGGGGAACATTCTCCATGATTTATCTAAAAAATATCCTTAGATATCTCAAATTGATCTTGTCTAGCTTTGTCTAGATATAGTCCACAAAGATGATTGAGTATACTATACACTTCCATATTTTCATGATACATCATGGGCCCACTAGTGATAGATGAAAGCATAAGACATTGAATGAAAACCACGTCATTCATATGTTTTTCATAGACTAGGAACTCTTTATCACTCACCTCCTTAGCAGGTGGATTAGGAAGTGAAGATTCAACACGTATGATTTTTATTTGTGGTGAAAAACAACCCAAAGGAATCTGTACCATTAATGAAAGTTACTTCCATTTAGGAGATGATATTTATCTAATATGGATCATAGGGATAGTGTAGATGAAGAGATTTCCATTTTTTTACAATTTAAAAGAGTATATTATTGGTACTTTTCTTGATTACAAATTGGGCGAGATAAAATAAATCAATTGGTTTTATTAAATATCTCACTATTTTATCATGTTCTAATAACCCCCACCATTGAACTCAAAATTTCTAGTTTATAGGACATTTTAGTAGAAAAGATCCATATTTCCCTTCACATAACCCCAACAAGGGTCAGTCAAACTACTTGAAGGTATTTAGGTAGTTAGGTATTTTCCAACTGCGGGCTTGTAACTCCTTGATCCATTAATTGAACTCCACAATTGTGAAATCTTGACTTGGATTTCCTCAACACATGCCTCCAAATTATACCAAGTCTATCAAGGGATACTCCCCTTGATGTAAAATGGTTAATTAAACACAAAAACATAATAATAACCCCCCTTATAAAAGTAAGTGTCCCAACAATGGTTGGTAAAACACTTAGTTCTATTGGTTTCATTCCTAATCAAGTAATGGAAATAGAAGTCTGACTTAATATTTAATTGAGTGATTTTAATTTATTATGCATAAATTTTAATGTATTTTATCATTTACATGTCTTGTTAATATTAATTGTATTTTATTTAATTAATTAACCATGTTGGATAAAATATTTATGCACAATCCATTTATTTAAATTCTATCTTTGCACATTAATTCATTTATTTATGTGATTTTGGTCTTGCATACTAAAAAAAATAATGAATAAGAAAAAATAAATAAATAAAATAAATGGCATGATTATGAGCTTAAATAACAATTTATTTAATGAGTGGACATTAAATTAACCTATGACCAAGGAGAATAACTCCATTTTCCGGTCTTGGTATGAGTTCAGCATTCCACCTGTACACTTGTGAATCACCAAGTTGAAATCTTTAGGGTTATGTCTTGATCCACCTCCTTGCACCTTGGGATGCTCCATTAATTACAAATATTTATCAATCACATGCAGGTGAGGGGAACAAAATGATTGGTTAAAGAAGATTATATAAATATCATTGGACACATAGGTCCTACATAATAATGGAGAGAGGGATGAATCACATGCCACCATTTAATTTAATATCAAATAATTTAAAACCCATGAAATAAATTAAATTAAATAAATTCCAACACATAAATAGGTCTTGGTCA
Organism: Viscum album; assembly: GCA_963277665.1. Classification (NCBI taxonomy): domain Eukaryota; kingdom Viridiplantae; phylum Streptophyta; class Magnoliopsida; order Santalales; family Viscaceae; genus Viscum; species Viscum album. The sequence continues at coordinate 1,752,909,642 of OY728159.1, read as the reverse complement.
AACTCATGATTAGTCATATATAAAATTAATACACAAAAGTAACTGGCTAGCATCCATTTCTTTATTCATTCTTTATTATTAAGATAAACACACTTTCATTAATTAATTAATAAATTCACTTTCATATTAATGATCATCTAAACTTATGTCACACTATGAATTTATCAAATTTAATTTAATTTATTTTATTATTTTTCTAGCGCTGTAATTTTTTTGTCAAGGTCTGGGTTGGAGCTGCTTTAAAATTTTTGAGTACTTATTTTAAAATGCGTGTTTTGGCCTTGACTGCATCTAGTTCACCATGGTCAAAGCTGTACAACCTCACCTGGGTCACAACACAACCTCGCCCGGTTCACTGCATTCCCTGCTTGATGATCATCTAATTGAATAAAATGAATTATTAATAAAGAAATAAAATTAAATATGTGATAAAAAAATTTAATAAATTATTTTAATGATAATAATATTATTATTATTTTCGGATATTATTATTATTATTATCATTATTATTATAATTTTTATAATTTTTATTTTATTTTATTACTACAAATTTATTATTATAAATATATTTAGGTTTTAGGTTTTTATTTTTTTTATTTTTCTTCCCCTTTTCTTTTTTTCCTTTTCTTTTCTCTTTTATTTTTTCCCTCTTTCTATCTTCCTTCCCCCAATATCTCCCATCTCACCCCTCCTCTAACCCTAGCACCCGCGCCCCCTTGGTTGGCTGCTCCACCTCCCCTCCATGCTGCTCCCCCTGGCTAGCTGCCTTCAACCCGGTCAGCTGCCTTCCACCCGGCCGATGCCCTGTCTGCCCTGCTCAGACCCGCATGCCTCCTGTCTGGATCAGAACTCTCCGCCTTGATGGATAGCTTACCCACGCTCTGATCCAGCCACCTTCCTCACACTGACCAACCCATAATCCCCCAGTTTCACGACCCATCCCCCATGAACCCCTCTCATACCTCTTCCTGGTCACACCTCGGCACGCCGCACCCTTGGCTAGTCGCCTGAATTCACCCTTTTTTGGTCAACTGCTCACCACCCCTATCAGACCCTTTAGTTCCATGGCCTCTCCCTCTCTGCACAGAGTAAAACGTCATCCTCATACCTAGGTTTTTTCCATTGTTTATGTGGGGTTTTAGGTTTCCATAAATTAGGGTTTCAATATGGGGTATTTTTTGTTTCAATTATTGTTTTATGGTTTAATTGAGGATTTATGTGGTGTGAATTTCATGTGATTGGAGTTGCACACTGAATTGTGGGGGTTTCTACAACTGAGGTAGGTGGTTTCATACCTTGACATTATTTGACAATTTTGTTATGATTATTTGAATTTATAAAAGTGTTCTATGATCTAGTTGTGTGGTGCAAATATTGTTTTTGAGTTGTTTGGTATATCGATATGGTGTGCATGAATTTATTTGGAAAAAACTAATTAAATTTCTAGGTGTGTGTCTTAGTATGATGTTTTGTGAATAATTTTTTAAAGGTTAAATCGTTTGGTGTGAATCATGTTTTGTTAAAATATTTTAAAGGTTAAAGTGGTGTTTTTGTATGAATTAATCGAGAGTATTTTCTTTTGTCCATACTTTTGTTTTCTAACTTTAAGTGTTTCATAAATTGTTAAATTAGACTTATTAAATTATATGTGGAGTTTGGAAGTTTTATTTCATAAGATTAAATGTGTGTTAAGTTTTTAAAGGGACCTTTATATATGAAACTCGGCATGTTTCATGTGCAATCCCTTGTTATGCTATTTATAAATGTTATATTAATTGTTTAAGTTATTTAAAAATTCATGAATGTGGTGTGAATTATGATGTAAAAAGTTTTTTTTGCATGTTTGGTAGAAAAAGGTGATTTTGAGTATGTATTTGGGGGTAAAGCTCTGCAGTGGCTTCGTAAATTATTTTTGAAACTTTTTAAATGAACAGCTAAATTGCATAAGAGGTGCGAGGCATATTTTGAATGGTTCTTGGGTGTGTGTTTGATTTAAAAAAGTGATTTGGATGTATTTTTGTGAAAATTATTCTTTGGTTTTCTTGGAATGATTTAATAAATAGTTTTAATGATTTATTAACTTATTTAGATGGTGTGAAGGTAGTATTTTGAAAGATTTGAATATGCGTTTGTTTTTAATGTAGTATGTTTTTTGTGTAATCCCTTGTTGTGTTATTTAATAATGTTTTCTAAGATGTGAAAAATGATTATGTTTATCTTTGAGTGTCTCCAAGTAGGTATTTTTGAAATGATTAAGTAACTATAGATGTATCTTGGAAAGGTATTTTGGTGTGCATGTGTTTTTAAAATAGTGTTTGGGTGTGCAAGTGGTGACTTCCGTGTGTAATGTTTGGTTTGGTTTGTGATATGTTAAAGTGATATACTATGTGAATGTGTAACTATATTGAGCATAAGGTAAAACCCTGGGTATCTAGGTGGGAAAACTGGAACTAGTGTGTTAATTATCTAGAGCGGTATCATCCCTACTTCACTTAGTTGGATTGACGATTACAACACTAACTAAAAATATAAATGACTAAGGGTCGTGGTTTCTAAGCCACGTTTACTGAGGGTCATATTTTCCAATCCACGTTTACTGAGGTTCGTGGTTTCTAAGCCACGTTTCACCAAGACATGAGGTTCTAGGGTCCCACTCGAGTTAGATGAACCTTAGGGGATTTACCCATAGTGCTCTACCATCCATGACGTGGTTCCTTCCATCGACATACAGAGGACCAATTGTGTGTGTGTGTGAGAAAGTATGTGTGTGTGTGTGAGATTATGTGTGTGTGTGTGTCCTTAATGATTTATTTTCTTTCTCTTCCTCTTTAAAATAGTGTTTGCGAAATAGTTTTCTTCAAGTGTTTCTTTTCAACTTTTAGCTTGTAAATGTTTTCCTTAAAATCATTTTAAAAGTATAACTTTTAATAATCATATTAAATTTATCTCTTGAATGTTGTGGCATGAAAACTTTTTATTGGGTGGTATCCTACTGGGAATTTGGATCACACCCTATATACACCTTTGGGTGTATGCAGATCTTGTCCTTTGTGTATTCCAGGTTGAGGTATCGTGCTTTGTGACAGTGGTTCAGGTTGTCGATGGTTTTCCTATGCAGGTATGATTATAGTGAGTTGAGGAGGTGTCTCCTCATGTTGAATTAAGCTATGAATAGATGTGTTAGTTTTCTTTTCATTGCAGCATTCTTAGAGTTTTGGGTTGAATTATAAACTTTAAGTTTGGTCCAATGTTAAGGGTTTGGTTGGTTTTGTTTTTGAGCATTTGTTTATTTATTTTGTTAGTTGTTTTTCTGTCTCTTATTTAGGGTAAACCCTTCCAAAATGTTACTATGAATACCCTAGCACTTATTCCAGCCCGTGTGGATCAGGATCACCCTTCAGGCCATGTCACAGACCGGGTCGGGCGCTGGGTTAGCTGGCGACCTGGCTTGGTTCGTGAAAAAATGGTATCAGAGCAGATTTTCTCTCTTGGGTTGTGCTCTTTTAAGAAGAGTCACGATATACTGGAGTTAAGGGTGTAAAGACTCGACGTTTTATATACAAGCAAGGTGCCTGGCCAACACACCTCATGGTGGGACTCAAGTTACCAGGGTAAGTTGAGGTTTTTATGAGTCTTTGGTCATTGTGGTTAATCTTATTTAGGGGAAATGAAAAGGGAGTGGGGTCAGTTGTCCCAGTGAGATCCCAAGGTCTAGAAAGCCATGTGGAGATGGAAATTCTATCCTATAATACTCTCCGTGGCGGTGGTGTGATTGGCGTATAGTCTCCAACCATATGTCCCAGTCACTCGCTAGCACTAGTTTCTTCTTGCATCGTTACTAGTCTCTTTGTTTTCGATTCATGGATTTTTTTAAGTAAAAATGATTTGGTCTTGGAAAATGTTTTTAAATGAATTGATTTAAAAAGAAAATGATGTCTAAGGTTTGAAATGTGTGGGTTGAATGTTTTAGTTTTGAAGAATGGAAGGGTCTGGTTTTGATCCTTGGTGCTCTCATGGGCAACCACATTCAAGGATATATATGGAAAGAGAAATGGTTAATGGAACGAGTGGATGAGTGCCTAGATGGACATGAGGTGGGTGCCAGTGTGGCATAGGAGCATACATGTGTGAGGCCCATGGGACACCCTTGGTGTTTGGAAACCCACTAGCTTTATTTATTCTCAAAATTTTTTTTAAAGGAAAGTTTTCTATTTTAATAATTGGTGATTCTGTGGTGTGTCCTTTTGTTTTAGAAGTGTTGGATGTGAGGTGTTTCGAGATGATAATCCTTTTTGACTGATTTGTGTCTTGTGTTTGAATTCCTATTTGTAAGTTGGTGTGGAAGCGTGTGGTTAGTTGTTTCTTTTGAAAAGTGATTTGGGAATCCCTTGTAGTGGTTCCCCCTACACGTTTAGTGTTTGCTTACAATATGTCTTGGCCATTGGACCAGTTTGATTGGGTCCATGTTTTTCTTTCTTGACAAGTTCATGCCCCCCATAAAGCATTAACATGCGATTGAAGTGTGGCCATGGGCAATTCTCCATTGGTCGGCCCTCCAGTGGATTAAAGTAAGAACTCTCCCTTTTTAGTGATAGCACTAAGTCTATCCATTTTTCCTTTTTAGTTAAGAAGATCCTATCAAAGTGGGATGAAAGAAGTGAGCGTAGTTGAAGGGTGTTTTGGTATCATTGAGTCATCTGAGTCATCGGGTGTAAAGTTTGACACCACTGAGTCCGAAGGTTCCCCCTGGAAGTGGTGAAAGGAATTCCAGTGGGGAAGGGTGAAGGCAGTTCAGAGTTATCAGTGCTGACTGATGTTTGAAAGGCTTGTAGTGATTTCATCAGCCACAAGGGTTAGGTTTGGTGACGTCTTGCAGGGTGAGTTCTCTTCAAAGTGCAAAGGTGGGTTTCATGAAACCCTCCAAGTTCATAGAAGTGTGTCCTCCTTTTAGGGAGTTCTAATTTTTCTATTCTTAGTGGAGTGTTTTTCATACATCTTTCCTTATTATGTTTCTTGGTTAAGGTGAAGAGTTGATGCATGTTCATAATCTAGACCCCTTTTTTGGTGGATGTGTCATGAGTGAGTAGTTGGATGTTGTGGTTTGTTGTGTTTGTTGGTGTTGTCTCGGTTGCAGTGGGGTTGTGTGTAGCACTAAAAGTAGAATCTCTATTTGGGGGTTTTCAATTCCTATCTACAAGGTAGAAGATGCTTCAAACATCAGGGATCCAACCATAGGCCTTGGAGTGAAGATGTCATGTTGTCAGGAACCCCAAGAGTGTATGGGACCCCGACTTTATTTCTTTCATCAGTTTTGAGAGTAAAAGCAGTTTAACTTTCTTTCTGTGGTTGTTCAGTTCTGAATGACCCATTTGGGTGTGTGAGGGTTCTATGGCTATGAGGAGGCATATTTGTCTTATTACCTTAAAGTTCCGGGGGTTGCATCCCACTGGATGGAATCACTTTTAACGGTCCTTATGGGGTATGTTAGGGTGAATTGGTCTCAAATTTGAATGGTTCTCATTCAGGGGTGCGAAGATGTTGGTTTTTATAGGGTCATGGTTTTGACGCCCCAATAGTTGGGCCCTCCCTCCCCGCCCCTTGTGGTGGGGTGGTTGGTCACTAACAGAAAAATTTCAAAGTTTGTGTATCTTCTATCAATTCTAATGGTGAGTTGACCCACGATGGGTCTCACAAAAATGTCTCTAGAATGAATTGGTGTCGGCCTTTCTATATAATGGTGGGGAGTCCACCCGGGCTTCCCTATGTCAGTTTTCCAATCTCTTCTCAGGCGTTAGTAAGTTTCTAATGGTGGGTGAACCTTTGGGATTTCCCCTATTAGCCTTTTAGTTATATTCCTAGAGATGACTTTGTGGTAGGTGATAAGAGTATTCCTTGTAAGTGGTTGGTCTTGTTTGTTCATTCTAGTCATATGGTGTGGTTTTCGTTCATTGGTGCTCGAGGTGTTTTGGGTTGTGAAGCTGGTTCCTGTGGGTGCGAGAGTTACTTTCCTTGATTAATCAACTGGAGGTGTTCTAGCTCTTTAGGGAGGGAGACACATATTAGAAAGGGTTTTTACAAGTTTCTTGAGGTTCTCATCTAAGACACTTTCTCTAAGTATGGTGCGTTTTCCTTTTTCACTTGTTTTTCTTTTAAGGGACCCCCTTTGGATCTTAAGGGGTATGCCATTTTTTAATTTGGGTCTCAACCTTAGTTGTGGATTTTTGGAGACCGAAAGCTTTATGATGGGGAGAATTTTCACACTATGACTTTTTCAAATTTAATTTAATTTATTTTATTATTTTTCAGGCCCTATAATTTTTTCGTCAGTGTCCGAGTTGGAGCTGGTTTAAAATTTTTGAGTACTTATTTTAAAATGCATGTTTTGGCCTTGACTGCATCCAGCGCACTGTGGTCGAAGCTACGCGGCCTCACCTGGGTCACCGTACAACCTCACCCAATTCACATAACGCCTTGCTCGATGGTCAACTAATTAAATAAAATGAATTATTAATAAATAAATAAAATTAAACGTGTGATAAAAAATTTAATAAATTATTTTAATGATAATAATAATATTATTATTTGAGGATGTTATTATTATTATTATTATCATTATTATTATAATTGTGGTAACTTTTATTTTATTTTATTACTACCAATTTAATATTATAAATATATTTAGGTTTTAGGTTTTTATTTTTTTTATTTTTCTCCCTCTTTTCTTTTTTTCCTTTTCTTTTCTTTTTTCTATTTTCTTTTTTCCCTCTTCCTCTATTACTACCCCTCTCTCTCCCGTCGCACCCCTCCCCTATCCCTAGCACCCACACCCCCCATTTGGCTGATCCAGCTCCCCTGCATGCTACTCCTCCCGACCAGCCTCCTTCCACCCAGCCAGTCGCCTTCCACCCGGCCGACGCCCAACCTCCCCCGCTTCGACCCACACACCTTCTATCTGGACCGACGCTCTCCACCTCAACGGAAAACCACCCCACACTCCCATCTGGCCATATTCCTCACACCGGTCGACCCCTCCTCTCCCTGTTTTTTGACACAACCCCCTTGAACCCCTTTCTTACCTCTCCCCGGACACACCCTAGGCGCCGCACCCTTGGCTAGCCGCCCGACTTCACCCTTTCCTGGTCAACCGCGTGCCACCCCTTCCAAACCCTCTTACCACTGCCACCACTCCCTCTCCACACCAGGTAAACCCTCATCCTCATATCTAGGGTTTTGGTCCTTATTTATGTGGGGTTTTAGGTTTTCATCAATTAGGGTTTCAATATGGGGTATTTTTTGTTTCAATTCTTGTTTTATGGTTGAATTTAGGATTTATGTGGTGTGAATTGCACGCGATTGGATTTGCACACCAAATTGTTGGGGTTTCTCCAATTGAGGTAGGTGGTTTCATACCTTGACATTATTTGATAAATATTTTATGCTTATTTGAATTTATAAAAGTGTTCTATGATCTATTTGTGTGGTGAAAAAATTATTTTTGAGTTGTTTGGTATGTCTATGTGGTGAGAATGAATTTCTTTGGAAAAAATGATTAAATTTTTGGGTGTGTGGATTAGTGTTTTGTTTTGTGAAAAATGTTTTAAAGGCTAAATCTTTAGGAGTTAATTATGTTTTGTGAAAATATTTTAAAGGTTAAAGTGGATTTTTTGTATTAATTAATTGAGAGTATTTCCTTTTGTGTAAAATTTTGTTTGCTAACTTTAAGTGTTTCATAAATTGTTAAATTAGACCTATTAAATTATATGTGGAGCGCAGAAGTTGTATTTGATAGGATTAAATGTGTGTTATGTTTTTAAAGGGACCTTTATATGTGAAACTTGGCATGTTTCATGTGCAATCCCTTGTTATGCTATTTATAAATGTTATATTAATTTTTTAAGTAATTTAGAAAGTCATGAATGTGGTGCAAATTATGATGTATTTTTTTTTGTGCATGTGTGGTCGAAAAAGGTGATTTTGAGTATGTCTTCGGGTGTAAAGATTTGCAGTGCCTTTGGAAATTATTTTGTAAACTTTTTAAATGAATTTATAAATTGCATAAGAGGTGAAAGACATATTTTGAATGGTTATTAGGTGTGAATTTGATTTAAAAATGTGATTTTGGATGTATTTTGGTGCAAAGTATTCTTGGTTCTTCTTGTAATGATTTAATAAATATTTTAAATGATTTATTAACTTATTTAGATGGTGATAAAGTATTATTTTGAAATAGTTGAATATGCGTTTGTTTTTAATGTATTATATTTATTTTGTAATACCTTATTGTGTTATTTAATAATGTTTTATAATTTGTTCAAACTGATTATGTTCATCTTTGTGTGTCTCCAAGTAGGTATTTGCGAAATGATTAAGTAACTGCAAATGTATCTTGGAAAGGTATTTTGGTTTGTGTGTGTTTTTAAAATGGTGTTTGGGTGTGCAAGTGGTGACTTCCTTGTGTAATGTTTGGTTTGGTTTGTGATATGTGAAAGTGATATACTGTGTGAATGTGGAACTTGATTGAGCACAGGGGAAAACCCCAGGTATCTAGGTGGGCGGACTAGAACTAGCATGCTGGTGATCTAGATGGGTATCATCCCAATTTCATTTTGTTGGATTAACAATTATAGCACTGACTAAACATATGAATGACTGAGGGTCGTGGTTTCTAAGAAACATTTAATGAGGGTCATGGTTTCTAAGCCACGCTTACTGAGGTTCATGGTTTCTAAGCCACGTTTCACTGAGACACGAGGTTCTAGGGTCCCACTCGAGAAAGATGAACCTTAGGGGATTTTCCCATAGTGCCCTACCATCCATGATATTAAACCTTCCATCGGTATACAGAGGACCACTTGTATTTGTGTGTGTTAGAGTATGTGTGTGTGTGTGTGTATGCGTGTGTGTGTGTGTGTTTCCTTAATGATTTCCCCTTCTCTTCCTCTTTAAAATAGTGTTTGAGAAATAGTTTTCTTCAAGTGTTCCTTTTCAACTTTTATCTTTTAAATGTTTTCCTTAAAATCATTTTAAAAGTATAAATTTGAATAATCATATTAAATTTATCTCTTGAATGTCGTGGCAAGGAATATTTTTATTGGGTGGTATCCTACTGGGAATTTGAATCACACCCTATATACACCTTTGGGTGTATGTAGATCTTGTCCTTTGTGTATTCCAGGTTGAGGCATCGTGCTTAGTGACAGTGGTTCGGGTTGTCGATGGTTTTCCCGTGCAGGTATGACGGTGGTGAGTTGAGGAGGTGGCTCCTCATGTTGCATAAAGGTGTGAATAGATGTGTTAGTTTTATTTTCATTGCAGTCTTCTTAGAGTTTTGGGTTGAATTGTAAAATTTAAGTTTGGTACAATGTTAAGGGGTTTTTTGGTTTGGTTTTCCAGCATTTGTTTATTTATCTTGTTATCTATTTTTCTATCTCTTATTTCGGGTAAACCATTCCCACATGTTACTCTGAATACATGGGCACTTGTTCCATCCCATGGGGATTGGGAGCACCCTTCAGGCCATGTTGCGAACCGGGTCGGGCGCCAGGTCGGTTAGCAACCCGGATTAGTTCGTGACAACTTAATTAGGGATACCCATAATTTATGGAATTCATGGAAAATAAACAGAATACCAAATAATGGAATATTTACTATAATAAATTAATTGAGCATTTAAAATTATTTAAAAACGTTATTAAATTTTCAAACACACAACGATGTTCCAATCAATAAAATAATGTTTTAATGCTGCATTTTTTCAATTTAGTGTAATTTTTAATTATTTCCTTTAATGGGAGACTACAATGTGTGTACATACGTGTTACACACCATGTATCTCAGTTGTTTTATATCCATGGTACACACCTGGGTCTGCACTGTGTATCTCAACCGGACTACATGATGTGTACAGACCAACTACACACCATGTGTTTTGCTCACCATGTGTCTAGGATTCACACTTGGGTCTTTATTGTGTGTTTCAAATGCGGGAATTGATGAACCACACACCGTGTACACCGTATACACATCTTTAATATCATAAATTCTACAGGTTGTCAGTCTCATGTGGTTTAGACGTGTATAACGACCACATGGATTGCATGATTTATGTCGCTCGCCTGTGTAGACTACATGTCGCGTACACCGATACACATTGTGTAATTCGACAACTTGTGTGCCATCCTAGACCAGTTTACATGCAGTGTGAAATAAATGCTTCATGTGTAGTAAATGTGTGTCACTCTGTGTATCCCTCGGTGCATCTAGATGAAGTTCACTAGGGTACATGGCATGTACTTATGAGTATACACCGTGTAACCCTGTATTACCGGTCATACATTTGGTAATTCTCGATGAAATCTCTAACCATTCTTCATCTATTATTAGACCTTTAAGAGAATGAAACACTGAACAAACATGATTAATATGTCGAATCATATTAATTAAAATAAAATTAAAGAACGAATAACATGAAATGAAAATTTAACCACAAATTCACATAGATCAACAATGAAATAAATAATTATACATTTAAACGTGACTCCTATGATACCACTTGTAGGTTCTTGGTGTAAAGTGTGGAGTGGGTGATGTGATAATTAAAAATTATTTTAATTTCTATTTTCCAAAACCTCAATAAAGTATCTTTCACATTATGTTTATAATTTATTTATTTATATTTGAAGAAAAAAAATACCTTGTCTTAGGTTTCTTTCTTTGTAAATGAACTCAATCGTCCGAAAAGAACCTTTTAGATTGACTACGTTGCGATTGTGAGGATAAAAGGGTATAATTCTTCTAGAAATGATCCACATGTGCTCCAATTATCTCTGAGCAATGCCACTTGATCTCTGGGTTCTAGCACAATGAATCAAATGTATTTCATTATTCATTCTCAATTGCTCGTTCTTTGATCTTGAAGAAATCTATCTTGTGTTCTTATTATTGAGAGGGAGAGAGATAAAGGAGTCGAAATAAGATTAGTTGTGCATAATAATTCTCTCTTTTTAATTGCATGTTGTTCCTTAAACAATATTAAAACATTTAATAACACTCATTCCACAAAATAGTATTATTATTATTAATTTTTAGTGTGCACCATCTTGTTCAAATGATAAATAATATTTACAGGATTGTGAATAATTATTTACCACCAGACACGATCTTGATCTGTCTGAACTCCTCAGTATTTATTGAATACCTGAATAAATATTTTTATTCATAAATAAATATTTCATTCACATACTAGAGAATAAATATTTATTAAATATTCAATAAAATAATATATATATTTTTATTCAAATACCAATGAAAAAACATTTATTTAATTTATGTGATCAATATAACTTGAAGAAAATTATTCATTAGTCTTGAGAATAATATTTATTCTATTAATTAAATTTAAATAGAATTTAATCGAGATCAATGAAAACCCTTAGTGTGTGACCCTCTAGGATTATTTCTCATTGGCATTAAGTGGGATGACCAAAAGTCCAAGATTACTATCTAGAAATGGGTTATGGCACATAAGAGAATGAACTTAATGTTGCAATGTAGATAACCACATATGAATGCTCACTGTGTAATATAATCCCTTTATCATAATATCATATCAAGTAGGTTGCATGATAGTTTCATCAACCTATATACTTGATACATTTTTATTTTACTATATGAAATAAACATGTTGATACACCATACCCATCTAATTTAGATGATGATTATATTTCAATAAAAGGCCAAGATATCAACTCCCATAAAGATGTAAAAGACAAATCCTTCCTTGACTTATCCATTAATGACATGTCAATTGCGACACAACCATCATGCCATAATTTTCCACTAACATATGGCGTAATGGTTTTTGTCAGTAAATCTAAGTGAAAGAGTCATTACATGCATCAATGATAATATTAAAGTCCAAGAACCATTACACATGCTCACAGATAGGAGTATTCGATGACACCAAAACATCCAGAATTCCTACTGGTGGCTCTGTTCTCATATCTCTCGTTTGGGAGATTAAAAAGTGAAAACTTCATGAGAAGAAGCCTCATCGACTTATGAGTACTCACACATGATGGTATATATACTATGTGTCCCATCATAGTATGTTATCCAACCATAGAGTTATATTAAGAATATTTTCATAGCATTTCAAGGTTCTCATCATAACAGGGAACTGTTATGGCCTTATCAATCCAAAAAATACTCTAGAACATTTTTACATTAAATTCATAAAGAAAAATGAAAAATATATAATAATATGTTTAATTAATATTTAATACATCGAATATACATGCAATCAAGGTACAATTGGTCATAGGACACCAACTCCAATAGAATCACTATTAGTAATGTGTTCACTTACAGAGGAATAACTTTGAGTTGGATGTTAAAACTTCAATATGTTGTTTCACTTTTAACATAAAATGCAGAGTACATTACATTTATATAAGTTGATAAAGAGTTAATTTGGATGAAGGGATTCCTAGAGGATCCCAGAATAAGGCAACTGGTTGGTACGTTGTTTTATGATTCACAAAGTGCAATCCACTTAGACAATTGTTCGATGTTTCACTATGGGAAGAAGAATATTCAAAGTATCACTTCATCCATAAGTTATTGGAGGACAAAGTACTAGATCTACAGAAGTTAGATGGAGTTTAGAATCCATCAGACATGTTGATGAAGGTTGCAATATAGGAAATCCTGGGGTATTTTCGGGCCTCAATGGGGTTGGGATAACCATAAGCATGTTGGGGGAACCATGTAGATACAATGGAAGATTGAGAGAGGAAAGGATTTGTGAAGCCTTATGGAGGACTTAGTGGTCACTACAATAAAAGAGGTCTTTAACAGTGCTGATATTTATCAGCGCTAGCAAAAAGCGCTCATAAAGGTCACCTTTATTAGTGCTAAAAGAAGTGCGGATAAAGGGTGACATTTATCAACACTTTCATTTAGAACTGATAAGAGGTATTGTTTATCAGTGATTTATTTTTAGTACTGATAAAGGGAAGCATTTATCAGTGCACTTTTAGCACTGATAAAGGTCCAGAATAAAATTAAATAATTAAATAAATAAAAATATTAACAATCTTATTAATTAAATAATTATTGTTAAAAATAAATAAATTAAATATACATATATATAAATTATAAAAATTAATAAATAGTATATATTAAAAATATAGATATGTAAAATGAAAAAATACAATAATTAAACAAATACAAATTAAAAATGAGTGAATTGAGAAAAATATTAAACATTTTATTAATTAAATAATTATTGATAAAAATAAATAAATTTAATATATATATATATTATAAATATTAATAAATAATATATATTAAATATAGATATATATAATGAATAAATTGTAATAATAAACAAAAAATTAAAAATGAATAAATTACAAAAAAACTTAAAAAATTAATTAATGAAATAATTATTAATAAAAATGAGTAATTATAATATATATATATATTAATTATAAATAGTAATAAATAATATATATTAAATATAAATTTATAGAAAATTAATAAACTTTAATAATTAAAAACATATTAATGTCTTATTCATTTTTAATGTTGTTTGATTTTTTAATTCAACATATATCAAACATCGCATGTTACATTGATTTTACATACATATATATGTAATTAATACATTTTTATATACAACACACACACACACAAATATTTACGCAATTAATGAAATCTTATATAGAAACACATACACCTAATATTTATGTAATTTATTCAAATTTTAGTATATTTTAGAATTCCATTATAAAATGATACGTTTAATATATTATGTTTTTAATCGGTCGATTTTATTTATTTATTTTTAATATTATTACAGTTTGGTATTATTTATTCATTTTTAATATCTTTTATTTTTTATTTTCTTTTTGAATTTAATAATTTTCTATTATTTATTTATATTTATTTATTTACTTTGTTTTAGTATTTTTAATATGTATTCATCTTTAATTCAATATATATCCAATTTTTTAATAATTTATATTTAATTAATAAAATATGTCCATTTTTTCAATATTTTTAATGTGTACTCATTTTTAATTATTCAATTTCATTCATTTTTAAAATGCATGTATTTAAGATTATATATTTATTAATAATGTTAAAAATATATTTATAAATAAGTATATTTATAAATGTATATTTACTATATTTATAAATTTATATATTTATAATTATTATAAATAAATAAATATTATTTTTTTAAAAATTATTTATATAATTATAAATAAATAATTATACATATTTAAATAATTATAAAATTATAATAAATTTATTTAAATAATGAATATACTTTATTTATATTTATATTTATATTTATATTATATATATATATATGTATGTATGTATGTATGTATATATATATATATATAAGTTGAGGTTGAAGTCTTAGTTTGTTCGGGGAAAGGAGCTACATTATAAAAAAAGTAGACAACATACAATGCATGGATGTACTTGATGAGACTTGAACTCAATACCTCACCGAGACCCAGAAGGGTAACTACCACTGAGCTTCACCATAAAGGCTATATGTATATAATTATATAAATATATAAATATTATTTTTTAAAAAAGTATTATTCATATATTTATAAATAAAAAATTATATATTTTAATAATTATAAAATTATAATAAATATTTTTAAATAATGAATATATTTATATTTATATATATTTATTACATATATATAATTATATAAATATATATGATGATATAAATATATTTATAATTATATAAATATGCATAATGATATAAACATATTTATAATTATAAATAAATAATTATAAATATATTTATAAATGTATATATTTACTATATTTATAAAGTTATATATTTATAATTATAAATAAAAAATATAATTTTTTAAAAAACATTAATGTAATTATAAATAAATAATTATATATTTAAATAATTATAAAATCATAATAAACAAATATATAATTATATGGATAGTTTTACAATTTTTTTATTTATAATTATAATTATAAATCCTTTATCATCATTAAAGTTTTAGCGCTGATCAAAGTTCATTTTATCAGAACTTTTTTAGAACTGATAAATATCGAGCTTTATCAGTGCTAAAAAGGCACTGATAAAGATCCAATTTATCAGCAATTATCAATTTAGCACTGATAAAAGGGCTATTTATCAGGGATTTTTTTAAGACAGTGATAAAAGTGTCCTTGATCTATTTAAAAGAACCCTAACCGTGACTCATTCAATCATGATTCTCAAGCTCTCACAGAACTCCAATGTTGTCAGCACTACTCCTCTACATTCTCTTGGACGAATCAAGGATAGAATCCAAGGTATTTTATTTTCTCCTTTTCCTTTTTCATTCTTAGATTTTTTGGGTTCAATGGTTTTTGTTTTTATGTTATTCTTAACCATGATGAACCCTACATCATCTCTCTCTCTATCTCACTCACTTACCCATACCTACACAATTCCACCCCTACTCCATAAACTCATTTCATCTTTATACGAGACCATTGTGAACTGTATCACCATCTATTTTTGCAACTGATACTGATTTTCTGGATGTTTCTGTTATATTATTTATTTTTTCCTTTTAGATAGTGTGGATTGTCATTGTTTGAATCTTGTTTCCACAGTATGACATGCACATGAAGATGAAAAAAAGTTTAGGAGAATAAGTAGAATTGTGAATATATGTGTATCTATTGAGAAAATCATCTTCATAAAATTTCATATAATGATAGGTGTGGATTTTCACTTAATTAATATTGGATGATTACTGTCACATATGTGATGTAGTGGAATGAATAAATTAACTTTTTTACTATGTCATAAAATGATATAATTTTTTGGTGGTTCCTATATATTTTATTTTATTTGATTATTTTTTGTTGTTCATACACAATTTGAATATAAATATTAATATAATTTCATATTATGAATATATTATTGAATAATGATATGATGATATACTGCATGAAATAATTAAGGTGTTAATTTAAACTTTTTTGAAATATTAGAAAATTTAGTGTTGCTTAGAACTATTATATTATATTTATGATTGTGGTAATTTTTACCATAAATGAATTGATAAATTCAAGCCATTTAAATGGAAAAGTTTTTTCTAGGATTATATTATGAACAATGGTATGTTTTGATGGAAATTGAATTATATTTTTTATGGAGGCCATACAACCTTTGCAACGTGAGTAACAATGGTGTGTTTTTTGATGTTGTTTTTTGATTATGATTATGGATTAAGAATTCATAATCATTTTTAATTCTACAAAGGATCACGAGTTTCAAAAATAAGGTTTTGTAAATAAGGATTCATTTTGGTAAGATAGATATACAATACAATACACTTTATGCATAAAAGTCCACATTTTCTTACATCTTGCATGAAAATTGTTACTGTCTTGAACAAAGATATAATACTTCAATACTCTAGTAAAACTAACCTTCACTACCTTTATTTCATCTGTCCTCAGATGTTTGATTTCCTTCTATCTCTTGATAACATATTGGACTCCCTCATTCAAACTATCCTTCCTCCCATCACTATGGTTTCAAAGTTCCTTGATAACAAACCTCCTGCTCAGATTGTATTTATTAAACTCTGTCAAATTCACTTCCATATATTTGAATACCGCATCTCCCAACCTAATATTTAACTCTTTCATCCTTTCATCCTCCTCATTTATTACTTCCCGAGGATACAAAATATGACACCTAAAATTTAATCATAACATAATGAATAAATTTTTCTGGTTTCTTAATATTCATTTTCTTATGCGACTCAATCGATTACTTTTGAAAAAACTTCAAAAACATTACTTTTAATTTGGGTCTAGTAAAGGTATTTCTTACTTTCTCTCAATAGATTTAGGATTAACTCTATATTTTTCATAAATTCTATGTCACCTTCTTATTCCATGTGCTTCATGACTTTTAATGTCCTGTTTAACCCCTCAATTTCAAATTCGAATGCCTATTTTATGTCATGTTGTGTTTCTAGTTAAATTAGTTTGTGGTGAAGTTTCTCCTTTTACCTATGTAAACAATATAAATGGGTAAAATTTGATCAATTAAATACAAAAAAATTTACACTCGAAAGAAAAAATACCATCTAACCTTCTAATCTTCATCTAATTTGAATACATTTTCATAAGATTTCTTTTGCTCTAAAGATGCCAATTACAGAAATTTTTTTCTTAAAATATTATGACAAGGAAACATAATGCATTTTTTCTTACAAAACCTCTATTTATAGAAAGAAAATTCCACTAAAATAGTTCAAACATGTTAAAAATCTTGATTGGGAAGGAAATTCCAAAAAAGAAACATTTCATAGGAAGAGGAAAATAGTAAATGCTTGTTAGTGGAAGTAAATGAATATGAGTGTAAGTCATGTGGACCTGAAGTAGGATGAATAGGGTTTCCAAAAAGGATAATAGAAGCTAGAATTTAGGCTATGTTTGGGGAGAAAAATAGTGATTTAGAAAAATTAATAGATTAGGGAATAACCAATTTTATAGATTAAGGGAATCTAAATTTATTTCTCTTTTGATTTGAATGTTCATTCCTTCATTTTTGAAATGTAATATTTTAGAATCAATAATTAAAATTTCATTTGTCTTATTTTTGAACCTCAGTGGATATAGAGCTCTAATATTTGAGATACAGGTGAGGGAAAAGGACTAGTAACATATATTATAGTCAGTGTAACTTTGTGGGGATGAGTTGATGTTCTCATGGAAGTGTAAGGAAACCTTTAGCATTTTGAGATGAGATTTGAAATTTTAAATTAATATGTGGTAATTTAAAAAGTTTTAAGGAGACAACTATTATCCTCAGCAGCTTCATCTCTTAAATATTTATTATTTCCTTTTGTTTCTTGAGACTCATCCCCTATCTCATCTATTTTGTTTAAACTAATATGAGTAGTATTCATCTAAAATGGTCACTAGTACCCGATATGGGAAGACTTTTGGTTATATTAGTTCAAGAAATATAAGTGGATTTCGACAAGAGATGGGGGATGAGTATCAAGTAACAAAATGAAACAATAACTGTTCAGGAGATGTGGATGATGGGGATGACACTTGTCTATAACTTTCACCTTTGGAAGAATTTAGGGAATAACACCTACCATAGTGGGGTAATTATTTTCTTAAATTCAATTTCCCATTTCCTTAAAAATGGATGCACACTAATCGTTTGAAAAAGAGTATGAATATGGAGTTAAAGAGTTCATTGAGTTTTCAATAGAGCATATATGCGAACCTTCTCAAATACTTTGTCCATGTTTACGTTGTTGTTATTGAATATAAATTAAATGTTTGAATACTCATGCAGACAATGTCTACTACACATGATGATGTTACTAATCCTAAGGAAGTATGAACTATTGAGGATGAAACTGCAGAACTTTTAGGGGATCAAAAACATGTTGATGAAAAAAAAAACAATGACACAACAACACATTGTTGAATAAAATTATCAAGTCTAGAAGTCAAGGTATAAAATTTGAGGTTGGTTGGAATCAACATGACCAACCTATTGGCCCCAAAAATTTAATGTTCATTATTTATCTTAGGGTCACAGTGAGGATGAATGTGCTGATTGATACTGATTCATAGTGCCATGTCCATCCTATAACAAATGAAATCCTTTATAAAGATATAATGGTAATGTTATGATATACTTACTCTATTTTACTGAAAAATTATATAATGAAACATTGAATTAATTTTCATTATTCCTTGAAAAGTTAATTTATTTTAGAATATTTATATAATAAATTGGTCTTAATGGATTCTATAAAATCCCATAGAGTCTTTGGACTCTTCTTATGAAGTTGCATCTTAGGGATGCTGAGGGGAAAGTAAATCCCCACCCACCAGTTATTTATGCATGCATTATAGAGTAAGAAACATGAACTTCTTTCATCAATCATCATAATGAGAAATCATTTCAAGTGGATTATAGTTGATAAAATATTATTTTAAATTATTTATTTTATCCAACTTGACTCAAAATTATTAATTTACGAAACAAAATAAGACTGTTGGAAATAAAGAACGTGCATCAAAACTAATGTACCCCTATCAAAAAATAAGGATGGGGTATGCTTCATTAGATAAGAAATTGGTATGTATTTTAAATCAACAATAAATGTTTAATTATATGATATGAAACAACATATGTTCTTTTTTTTATATGAATATTTATGAATCAAAATCAGAAACCACTTCCATCCCATGTCATGTGTTGTAGAAGGAGGCCCGTGTAAATAAAGAGGGTAAACTAGTTTATGAAAACATAAAAACATTATGAGAAACATGTGTATGTGTAACATAATTGTAATTAATTATTCTTTATAACAATATTACATAAAAATATATATTTATATTCGTATTTTTTATATGGTTTAGACATAAGAATCAGTAACGACTGTGCCAGAAGAAAACCTACTTTTAGTAGCTTTGAAGCGGCCAAAACAATATGGTCACGTTAGAGGATTAGGTTTTAGAGTCTCTCCTCAAACATATTTTGAGAAGATAAAACCACATGAAGATATATATAATATGGTGAGACAATTTCATACACAAATAGACTCACTGTAATATATTATTGTTCAGTCTGGTTTGGCAGACCAATATATGAGAAAGGATCAAAGAAAACCAACAGTGAAGAAACGATCCACACATGAACCAAATAACACCACTATATTTGAGGCTATTCATTCCCCCAACCACATACCTTACCCAAGGTAATCAAAATTTTTATTAATATTTCTCCTAAATGTGAATCAAAAAACTTTAGATGAATTTATATTACTAAAATTATGCAGGGTACAATTATATGTGATTTGTATCTGTCAACAATCACGCACCACCATGTTGCGATGGGTACAATGTATAATATCCCGGGAGACAATCTACACAATAATGACCTCCTAAAAGATCACATGAGAGTGGGGATTGAGGTGGATCGTGATCCAACTACTGAGTTTCATGTTCCACTTGATGATTTGAATATTAAAACAGTCCATGATGCTATTTGAGATTTCATATCTTAGTCAACTAATCTTATAAAGATACATGAGGTAAGACTTTAATAATTTTTTTCATATGAAAAACTTGTAACAATTTATGATAAAAGTTCTAAAGTGAGGTATGATATTACATATGGATAAAGTGGTGGGTAAATGGAAGGTTGAATTAATAAAATCTAGTGAATCGACCAAGAAATCAAAATATCCTTTTGAGAGTACCTTCTCCCCACAAACTCAAGAGAAAAATTTATTATTATTACAACTTCATGTAGAGAGAAAACTTAAAGATGAAAATATATCTTAAATTCCATATGAAGAAGAAATATATGGAAGTTTCATGACAGACGTAATTGGTCTCAATATTATAAATGAGATTCTCAACCATGTATGGTTAGGAATCTCAATTTTGAATACATACATTATATACATTTTCATAATACTTATATCCCAATAGTGAGCTAATATGTTTATTAAAGTTAATAAATATTCATATTTTCTACAGGTGATTATATTACTACTATATAAAGGGAAGATTATGCTAAGCATGATTTTGATTCATTAATCCCCATATCATTTCTACAGAAAAACTTACATTGGATAATGAACAAATTGAGAAGAAAAGAGATGAGTCACTTGAAAAGTTTGATAAAAAAGCATTAGATTCCAGAATCTTTTTATGCCTACAAAGAATAAGTAATATTATACAATCTAATCATATAAAATATATTTTTAACTTTTTCATTAATTATTTATTTTTGTTTTTTAGGGATCACTGGATACTGATCGTAGTCAATCTGGACACCCCGAATAATTATTTTTTGGATCTAATGCATGGATATCCAACCAACCGACCACACATGATGTGTATTATGAATTTTTAATACACTACAATCACAATTTTATAGATAAACATTGAATTATAAGTTTCAATATGTATTTAAACATGAATTTTGTTATGATAGGGTGGTCTCTATATATAGGCTAAATCATGGCATGAAATCGGTGTTTGAAGAGATAAATCCTGTGGATTACTAAAAATATAAACAAATTAAGGTGTATATAGAAAAATTTAACTATCAAATAATTCCAAAAAAATATATTTATGTTGTTCAATGTTTCTGTAGTGTCTAAAGTGATATAATGTCATTGATTGTGGATATTATGTTTTCAAATTTATGAGAGAGGTTATAAAGCATGAAAAAACAAGCATCCCCCAATAGGTAATTTCTAAAGGTAATTACAATTTCATTAAATATATTTCATAATAATTTGTTCATCATTTTTTTCTTAATACTATCAATATTAACGATAACCTTCATATTCAAAAGAAGAAGTAAATTAGTTTTGAGATGAGTGGGAAAAAAATATTTTTTCAAAATGTACGCTGATAAAAAATTTAGGTTATTATCTACTATGTTTGTGATCTAGTACAAGTCATGACCTTAGAAATATATTTGATGTGTGAAGCATTATTGTCAAAATGAATATATATTATTTTTGATATATTTCTCAAGTTAAAGTATAATGGATGAAATAAATTTGTTTAGAAGCACTGACCTGCAAATAATAAATTTTTTAGAAAATGGAGAAGGTGGAGGTGGTGGAGGAGGTGGAGGTGGAGGCAGAGTTGAAGTTGGAGACCAAGGTGGAGGAGGAGCACTACTAAAAAATAAGGCTACAACCACAATTTAAAACCATGGCTATAGATCCAAAAACTATGGCTATAGGTTATATCCATGGTTTAAGGAACTATGGATGGTATTGGCATGGATATAGGGAAAAGCCTATAGTCGTGGTTTAAACTGTGGAAACAACCCTATAGATATGGTTTACAAACTACAAAAATATGTTAAGAAACACAAGACCTATATCCATGTTTTAAAATCGTGGATATAGGGCTATTTCCATGGTTTGGAACTATGGATATAGGGCTATAGACATGGTTACAAACCATGGAGAAATCCTCCCCATTCTTTAAAAAATAGCATGGTTCACCCCCCTTGCACCCCCTTGAACATCCCACTTGCACCCCCTTGCACCCCCAGCACATCCCCCCTTGCACACCCATGTCCCCTTGCACACACCCCCTTTCACCCCCTTTCACACCCCCTGCACACCTGCAACCCCCACTGCACCCCCCCGCACACCCCTTGAACCACCCCTGCACCTTGAACATCCCCCCTACAACCCCCATTCACACCCCTTTCACCTTATACATACCCCCTTCACCCCCCCTTATACCCCTTACACCACCCATGAACCTTGCACAAAAACCCGCACCCTACCCCGCCCACACCTTGCACAACCCCCCCCCCCCCCCCACACACACCCCTTGCACCACCCCGGCACCTTGCACAACCCCCTGTACACCCCTTTCACCCCCTGCACCCCCACACCCCGTGCACCACCCTTTCACCTTACACAACCCTCCCCCATCCACACCCCTTGCACCACCCCAACACCTGGCACAACCCCCCCTCCCATGCACACCCTTTGCACCACCCCAACACCTGGAACAACCCCTACCCCCTGTAACCCCCCCGCCCCACCCCCTACCCCCCACACCCCTTACACCCCCTTTCTTGCACACCCCCTTTCCCCCTCCTGCACAACCCCCCCGCCCCCCCTACACACACCCCTTCCCCCCTCCCCTACACCATCCCCCATTACAACAGAACCCAACACACCCCCTCCCCCTACCCCCAGTACACCCCCTACCCCCTGTACACTCTCCCTACCCCATGCACCCCCTACATACCTCTATCACCAATTACTTTGGAAACTATTAATGCGACCAAACATAAATATTTTCCAACCATCATGGATAAATTTTCTAACTTCTTTCCCAACATCTCTATATTTTCCACTTTAAAGAGAAGTAAAATGCATAATTGATATCCTAACAGATACCAGCTCTATTTCACTTCCATCATATAGACTGGAACCCATAAAAATAATAAAATTCAATGGATGAATCATTGATTAGAGAATCATATTATCATTTTGATATATAATCTTTATATCAGTTTTAATTGATAATATTTATAGCTGATATGCGTCAATATTGTGTTGAGAAAGGTGATGTAGTGGTTTTATTTTATATTTCTATTGTACCTAATTTGATTAAGGAGGTTAAAGATTCATATACATATTATCCTGAATCTCTAACCATGAGGTTAAAAATCAAGTGTGGGGAGACCATTGAGGGATAAACACTAGATGGGAGATCTATCTTTTGTTTTAGATATCCGATTGTATTTCCTCTGACTTCTCAGGAAGAACTCATTTTTCCATACTACTATTTGAGATGGGTTGTTCATACTAGCATTCAGAATATGTTTAAGGTGATGAGAGCATGTTTCTCGTGGTATGGAATGAAAATAAGGGTGGTGAACTAAGTCTTGAGATGCCTCACATGTCAGCTGGTCAAGGCGGAGCACCAACAACCAGCTGTATGTTGCAAACCTAACCTATATTCATGTGAAAATTGGAGAAAATAACTATCAATTTTTTCGTAGGTTTACTAAGAATTGTTTGAAAATAGGATTCCTTATGGGGGATTGTGGATTGGATCTTAAAGTCATCTCACTTCATACCTATTTGTGAATTCAATTTGGTGAAATACTTACCAAACCGTTTGGCACAATTATGTGGATCCTGGGTTGATATCTAGTGTTATGTGTGTGGTTAGTGCATAATTTATTAAACTATGATGTGTAACAATGTTATGTGTATTAAATTCTCCAAGAATTATAGTTTAACATGGTTTTCCTTCCCAAAACTCTCATTTTTCTCATGTTATTCCATTATCTTAAACTCTTCTACTTCCCTAGAAATCCCTTGTTGATTCTGTTTGGTTCAGAATGTGGTTTTGAAGAATTAATGTGTGTTGGATCTACAAAATAGATGGTAATACCTTTTTATTACATGTTTTATCTACATCTAATCATCTCCTCTCTCACTGAGATAATGATCTCATATTTCATAGGACCTGGAATGTTGAGGCATCATGATGGCCACATGGATCATGCCATAAGGTCTATGTCAGAGGAGACTTCAGGTAGTGACTCTACTAATGAGTGATGAGTGGACGATGGTATTAATGGGAAGATACTAGGATGGGTTTGGAAGGCCTTATGGACACATTGTTGAGTAATATGAGACATGTTGTGAAAAGGGGTAGGTCTCGAGTGACTAGTATTGTGGGGTCATTTTGAGATATGTGTGACAGGTGGAATTTTGGAATGACACTAAAGAAGGAATGATATGGTGTCGTGGTATCCTAGTTAACACATGGAGACCTCAGGTGTTGGGAGTCATATTGTCCTAGGTGTGCATGCATGACTTATTTTTTTCTTTTAGGTTCAGATTGATATGTACATCCCAATAATAAATAACATGATCATTGATAAAGGCTTTTTGTTCAAATGATATCCAATTCCATCTAATACATACTCCTTGGAGTGGTATAATGAATCACTAGATAATGAAAACCACAACATGTTGGATTTTACTACATCATGTTGTATACTTTGGTGCATATTTACAATAATCTACCACTTTCACATATGGATCATAGGTTTTATTGAAATCATTGAAAATCATTGTGAAATGATACCAAGTATTTTGGATATGATCTTCATATAAACACGCTAAAACATAATGAGAAAACATTTTAACAAAATTGTGAGAAAATGGAAGCCCTCTATGAGCGTTTTGGTGGACATATTTGAGTTTTGAAAGATGAGAATATATGTTCAGGAGGTGGATGACTAAATAGTGATGTGACCATGGAGATAGTTGTTTTTCCCGACGATTAAATACTCAATGATACGATGTCAAGAAGATGGGTATTTAATTGGGAGTGAAGTCTCGAGAAGCACTTGAAATGATATGTAAATTGTGGTTATGTTGTACAACATTGATGATCATATGAATTATAATGTAATATGAAAATTTTGCGCATAATCCTTTCCTAAAAGTATTCAAATAACTAAAATATGATGTTTTTTGGCTATGTGATCAATGAATATATGACAATATAGTCTCATACGTGGGATTAACACTACCCCCTACACACCCCATGCACCCCTACACACCCCCTATACACCCCTTGCACCCCCCCTTCCCCTTGAAACATAACCCAACACACCCCACTCCCAATGCCCCCAACACACTCCCTTCCCCCTACCCCATCCTTTGCACAACCCCCTGCACCCCCCGCCCACCCCATGCACCCCCTCCACACCCCCTACACACCCCTAACACACCCTCCCCTATCTTCCCTCATCACACCCCTTGCCCCCTTCCCCCTCCCCTTCACACCCCCTTCCCACCCCATACACCCCCTACACCCCCCCGCACACCCCCTCCCCCTACCCCCAGCACACCCCCTTTCCCCTACCCCTCCCCTACACACCCCTGCCCCCTGACCACACCATGCGCCCCTCATTCCACCCTCCACATTTCATTCCACTTCAACCACTCAATGCAAGGAAAAGCATAGAAAAACACTCAGAGACTTGTCATTTAATTCAAGTATGCATAACCATTCATTTTCTTCAACAAGTTTCTCTCAATTTAAACACCCAAGGAAAGGATTTCTTCTATGACAAGCCATTCTATCCAAATCATGATATTTACTTTATCAAAACAAGGTGGTTTGATTTAAAGTGGTAAGAAAATAGTTAGAATGTGCAACAGTCAAGAGGTAAATTACCTACTTCGGTAATCCCTTATATAAATAAAGTCAAACACTTAGGAGGTGTTTGGTTATAATTGGACTTTTACCACATTCCCTTAAAACATTTAAAAAGTGGAGTGCAAGTCACAATGAATAAGCCACTCTATTTATTTCATTCCATCCGATTAAACGTTATAAAGGAGGCACAACCATTATATAATTCACTACATCAGGAATTACCTCTCATGTGCCAAGTTAACCATTTTTGGTTTCATTTAACTAATTAAATTCATTAAAACATGGAAATTCCATTTATAATATCAAAGGGGATCACTTAGTGGCGACTTGGTCATTACAACACTTGCCTACTTGGGAAATTCCATCTTAAAAGTCTAAAAACACTTGGGTGTATTGGTTCAAAGAACTGTTTTAATAAAAAGAGGGGAACCCCATATAGGGATATAAAAAGGGTCAAGTATTATGTGTGCTTTATTAATAACAATGATATCAAGTATAAGGAAAAACTTAATGCAATAATGTCATGTAAGGTATACTACTGTGAGTTTTCACATACAACACACCTCTCTTGGAGGTGCTTTATTACAAAATCATTAATTGTTTATCAAATGAAACAATTATCTTAACTAACACTTATTCAAGAATTGCGATTTAATATAAACAAGCAGAATTGAGAAGGCAGCTAAATGAAATTTAAAAA
Organism: Viscum album; assembly: GCA_963277665.1. Taxonomy (NCBI): domain Eukaryota; kingdom Viridiplantae; phylum Streptophyta; class Magnoliopsida; order Santalales; family Viscaceae; genus Viscum; species Viscum album. The sequence continues at coordinate 1,752,883,157 of OY728159.1, read as the reverse complement.
ATTATTGAATTAAAGATGCTAGGATAGAGACCCTACCTAAAAGGATCCAAGCCACACTCGGTGCTTGACACTTTTATCAGAGATAACTCTAAACTGCTTCATCCATCATTTAGGCATATACACCTTCGCATATACTTAAGGACACCCTAACACCTATGTATGTGTCCACATGGCCTTGAAAATGCACAAGAGGATCCTTATATATATGCTCACATGCATAAGCTTGTTATCACACACACATGTATGCATTTTCCATATATATACACATAAGCACACCTAGCCCCTTACATGTAATCATGATTCCATGGGTGAATATACATATAATGAGAGAACTTATTATATATATTCTTACCTATGCATACGTGGGGAGTCACATTTGACACTAGTTGCCGCAACACACACGAATAGGTCCCGAGAGACTTCAAAAAAATTCCAGTGATCTGATGAATCATCATTAATTGAACCTAAAAATTGAAGTGGGGGGGGGCATGATTAGTGAGAAAGGAAATAATAGAATAGGTGGTGATGATAGTAGCATCAACATGCATCATCATCATAAATATTAAGACATTGGGAAAACAATATCTTGTTGAAGTCAACACAGTGTCACATGAACGCATGGGTGAAAAGAGAGATTACCATGAAATAATACAACCAAGGAACAACTAATTTAATTTTTTCATTCACTAATGCCCCAAGTTCTGATTTTTTTTAAAATTTGAACATTTATTATGCATGATTTATTTTAAATATTAGCAACAATCACCATTTCAAGCTCTCTTGATATTTGAAGGAAATAAGTGTAGAATTAATAGTGTAAGAATTATAAGAAAGAAAATAAGTGATTGTATGAGAAACTAACAGTGTTATTGAAAAATGATAAACATATTGACACCATGTCATAGGCTATACTACAATCATGATTTCAGAGAAGTACAAGCCACAAAAATTTCTTCTGATGTGGAGGATGTTATTCTAGTAGAGTGAGATTTTTTTCATGTCTTCAAGAAGAAATGCTGCAAATATAAGGATACAATGTAGCAAGTATAGTGGATCATTAATGTTATGGAAATTAAGTTATGAGATATTAAAGAGAGTATTGTGTATCAGGTAAACTATAGCAGTCTATAATTCATGGAATGATTCCACACCACAATTTTTTATTACGATGACATGATACATCATGGTTTAAGGTGATACACAATGGAATATCCATGGATGAATATGACTACATCATAGAAAAAAATATCAGGCCATTGTTAGGAAGTTTCAGAAAACCTGGAGAAATTGTAGGTAATAATGGATATGACTTTAAGGGACATAAATGGCTCTTATTAACCACATTTATTTCATAAGTAGATAAGAAAAAAATTTTATATACCCCCTTAAATTAAAATAATTAGGTTTCATTATCTAAAACTGAACAAAGATATTTGAGAGTTTTTAGAGAATGAATTTAGAGAAAGAATAGAGGACCGATGAGAAGGTGAGAAGGGAATTATAAAAATTCCATGGAAAGAAAAATGTGGACATTCCAGAATCTATTTTATCATTTGAAGAGTGTTGAAGCAAATACTTACCACTTATGCTATTCTTATGAAATCTAGGATCATGATTTACTCAATTTTTAGCATTTGTATGGCTGTAAAAGACACTACATCTCATGTGTTTTTTCACTACTCATTTGTATGGTTTGTTGGTAATTTTTTGATAATGTGTTACTTTTGGTTATCATTTTTCTAATAATGAATTATTGGTAATCAACACTTTATTAGTAGATGGAAAACTGAATGATGTGTGATTCACTATCTATTTAGGAAGAAAATAAAGTGGCACTTGAACAACTGATTCTATAATTATGATGTCTTGAAAACATAAAAATGAATAATTTTTAAAGTTCTCTATAGTATCTGTAATCTAAAAAATGCATGGCTATATATGAATACTAATCTTGTATGCTTATGGATAAAGTTAGATTGCATGATTCTACAATCATCTTACAAAATCACAGTTATCAAATCAGTCAACAAAATCAGGAATGAGAACAAATTTGAACACACCTTAGCATCAAACAACTACAATAAAAAATTATTAAGAATATACCATAACAACAACTGTAATCACAAATTATCAAATACTCCATATCAATATACATGCAAAATTTATTAGAAGAAAACATTTCCTTTAACTAAATTGACCCAACCTAATAAAACTTCCAACTGAAATTTTCAAGAGTAATATTTCTTTGCAATTGAAAAATTTGTAGTATGGGGGAGAACCTTGAAAATCACCATCGATTGCAGAGGTATGGCTGAACGATCACTGGAGATAGGTATGAATTGCTTGGTAGATCAGCTATCGTAAAGGATTAACCGCAACAATCTTCACAGAAAGTATAGGGGTCAAATCGTATGGATCCCACTCATGAAAGGTCACGGTTCGGTTGACTCACCGATCGAAGGAGGAACACAAGACGAAGGGGGTGGAGGGGGATAGGAACACATGATCAAGGGGTGGGAGGGATTGCATGATGAAGGGGGTGGGACCGAATAGAGAATCCGGTGAGGATTTGCCGAGGGAGAATCGATTGGTCAATGATAAGGGAGAATGTTTTCCAAGTGGGATATGATTAATGACAAGGGAGAAAGGTTTCAAGGTGGGAGATGAGTCACAACAAGGGATAATGGTTTCGAGGGTGGGAGATTAGACATGATGATTCACGATGAGTCGTGCCGAGGGAGATAAAAGATTTGAGTAGTTGTGGCCATGCAGACCGTTTCCCTATAGGTTTATCTAGTATAAATCCATGATTTTAAAATAAGTGTGGTTGTGTTTGAACCTAAAGGCACAGACCAATTAAATTGTGGCTCTAGTTCTGTGGCTATAGTTAATTTTTCTTATAGTGAAGGAAGAGGCGGAGACTGAGTCAGACAGTGAGGCAGAGGAGGAGATGAAGTGTTGGATTGAAAACACTAAAATTGTTTGGAAATAAAGTAGAATGAGGATCATTCCAAGATTATGTTTGAGAAAATTTTTTGAAAAATGTGCACAACACTTATCACTTAAGATAAGATCCATTGTGCATGTGTTTTAAGTGGCTTATTAAAAAAATGTTTTTTACCACTTGTTTAAGTGATTTTATATAGGGTATCAATCCACCTATAAGATAATTAGAAAAAACATCATGATATTACTCAATAAATGAATGAGATAATGTATGGTAACAACTCTTATCCTCATGGAATGAGTTCACCATCATCAATAAAGAAAAAATAGGCTTTTATGGATTGATTTATCCACTAGAGCATTATTGATAAAGAGGCAACCTTTGGGATCTTCTAGAAAAAATTTTACTTGAATAAAATGGGATGGTTTTTAATGATAAAGGGTATTATTATCTTTACTAGATCATAAAGAATATGTGATCTTCCTCCCATTATATTTCACTTCCCTTCCAAACTGCCATGGACATCCCAACAATAAGTGACAAGAATCTATTAGAATAAAATTACACAATACCTCATTATCATATTTCTTACCAATGGAAAATGAAATAAAAACCTATTTTTTGACTTGATGTGTGCTCCTGTTGTTAAACCATTGTGGTTTGTATGACTCAAAGTGCGTGTTTCCCATTTAAAATGAAATTTTAGTAAAAAAAAGTGGAATACTCAAAACTAAAGAAACAGATTATAATTGTTTTGATAATTTAATATGAAGATACATAAGTCATTTGGGATGTGTAGGAATCATCTACATCTCAATCTTACGCACAGTGTGACCAACATGACTCCAAGTGTGTCTTTTTATTCAAAATTGACATTAATTTTTGTAAAAAACTACAGAACAACTAAAAATAGAGAAAACAAATTTGTATTGTTTTTATGATTTAGGAAAATGATGCATAATTCATTTGTGATTTGTAGGAATCAGTCTCACTATAATTTGATACACGATGTACCCGGTATGACTCAAAGTGTCCATTATTAGTTTAAAATTTACATTTTAATACAAAAAAGTTCCACTCACTAAAAATCAATAAAATTTTCTCAAATTGTCTTTATAATTTAGGAAAATGATTAATAATTCAGTTGTGATGAGTGGGAATCAATATCATGCCAAACCCATACATGATGCGGCCTGTATGACTCAAAGTGTGTGTTTTTGATTTAAAATGAGATTTTAGTAAAAAAAAGTGGTGCACTCAAAACTTATGAAACAAATTTTTATTGTTTTGATACTTTATTAATAATATCCCTAAGTTATTTTGGACATTTAGGAATCAGCCGCACCTCAATTTGATGCATGATGCGATCTATATGTCTCCAAGTGCTTCTTTTTATTCAAAATTGACATTAATTTTATAAAAAAACAACTTACAAAATAAAAAATAAGAAAAAACATTAGTATTGTTTTGTTACTTTAGAAAAATGATCCATAATTAATTTTTATGTGTAGGAACTAGCCACACCACAATATGATACACAATGTTCTTGATATGACTCAAAGTGTCCAGTATCGGTTTAAATTTTACATTTTAATACAAATAAGTGTCACTCACTAAAAAATGAGAAAACATGCTCATATTGACTTGATAAGTTAGAAAAATGATACATAATTCATTTTTTACTTGTGGAAAGCAGTCTCATGTCAAACCCACACATGATGCGACCTGTAGGACTCAAAGTGCGTGTTTCCAGTTTAAAATAACATTTTAGTAAAAAACAAAAGTGTCATACTCAAAAACTAGGAAACAAATTCATATTATTTTGATACTTTATTAAAATGATCCATAATTCATTTAGGATGTGTAGGAATCAGTCGTACCTCAATCCAACGCACGGTGTGACTAGTATGACTCAAAGTGCATATTTTTATTCATAATTGACATTAATTTTAGTAAAAAAACAACTGACGTACTCAAAACCTAAAAAAATCATTTATATTGTGTTTTTACTTTAGTAAAATTATCCATAAATCATTTTTTACATTTATTAATTAGCCGCACCATAATTTGATACATTATGTTCCCAGTATGACTCAAAGTGTCCGTTATTAGTTTAAAATTGACATTTTAATACAAAAAGGTTTCACTCACTAAAAACCAAGAAACCATAGTAGGATTTTCTTGATAATTTATTAAAAATATTAATAATTCATTTTTAATGTGTATGAATTAATCTCACATCAAACCCACACACGATTCGACCTGTATGACTCAAAGTGTCTATTTCCAGTTTGAAATGACATTTTAATAAAAAACACAAGTGGCATACTCAAAACTGAGGAAAAAAAGTCTAATTGGTTTGATACTTTAGTAAAATGATCCATAAATCATTTGGGATGTGTAGGAATCAGTCACACCTCAATACAATGCACAATGTGACTGGTATGTCTCCAAGTGCATCTTTCAATTTAAAATTGATATTAATTTTAGTAAAAAAATGGACATATTCAAAACTGAGCAAACAAATTTGGATTTTTTTTACTTTATAAAAATTATCCATAAGTCATTTGTGACATGTAGGAATCATTATCACCTCAATATGATGCACACTGTTCCTGATATGATTGAAAGTGTCCGTTATCAGTTTAAAATTGATATTTTAATAAAAAAAGGGTTCACTCACTAAAAACTGAGAAAATATTCTTGTAATGTCTTTATAATTTAGTAAAATAATTCATAATTCATTTGTGACATTTATAAATCAGTCTCATGTCAAACCCACACATGATGCGACTTGTATGACTCAAAGTGCGTGTTTCCAGTTTAAAATGACATTTTAGTAAAAAACAAAAGTGGTGTACTCAAAACTAGGGAAACACATTAATATTGTTTTTATACATTATAAAAATTATCCACAAGTCATTTGGGATACGTAGAAATAATGTACACCTCAATCCGATGCACGGCGTGACCGATATGACTCCAAGTGCATCTTTTTATTCAACATTAACATTAATTTTAGTAAAAAAACAACTGACATGCTCAAAACCAAGAAAAATAAATTGGATTGTTTTGGTATTGAAAAAGATCCATAAGTTATTTGTGATGTGTATAAATTAGAAAAAAATGAAATCTGATACATAATGTGTCTGGTATTACTTGTAACGCCTCGACCCCAGTTACCCAGAGTCAGTGCATTATTTTAATACATTGGCATGATTACAAGGAATCATGTCCCGAAGGACCAATCAGTTTAGCAGTATTGGAAAATAGATTAAATACATAAACGTTACATTACATTATAAAATGAAAAACAACAAAAACATTTTCTCCATTGACCACATTCATATCCCTTATACTATCCCTATAGGTCAATCATAATATATTTCTTTGCATCTTGGAAAAAATAAAACATAGAAAGGGGTGAGCTCAAATGCTCAATAAGAGTAAACAATATAGCAGAAGATAACATAAACATTAGGCATGGTGAATAATTGAAAACACATGCCTTTACAAATAATAAACATGAACACTTTATGGAAAAAATATGAGCTGAGTAAATAATTCCATAATAAAACATAGTCATGGGTATTATACTAGTAATATAACAACATGAACCATCAATATTATCCTCATAATGAGTGAATGTATAATGTAGGACATTCTGAAACATTTTATCAAGGCCTCAGCCAATAAGTCTAAAAATGATTAAGGACTCATCCAAAACCATATATCAAATTGGGAAAAGCCTCGGCCAATTACACCTCTAATTTTCTCGTGAGGCCTATAGATGCACCGAGGATCTATAGTGGGCTCCACCCATCACTTACTAAGTCCAAGACATTCCTCATATGAAAAGGTTAAAACATAACATAAACATTCATATTAAAACTAGCATACGAAATGTCAATACTTTAACCATAAACCATTAATGGTTTAAAAATAACACATCCATAATCAAACATATCACAAAACCTAAATACAATATGGAAGATTTTTATCATAACAAATCAACTTCAAATAAGTGTAAAATTTATCAAAGGATGTTGACATAGATGAAATCAAAATTATTTGAGAGAAATATCTCTTTATATTTTGAAATAATTTAAGAGTCACATAATTATAAAATAAAACATTTATTTTGAAAATATTCTTATAATCTTGTAAGGGAAGCTTCTATGATGTTATAATGGTGAAAAATAGCCGCACCCGCCGTATAAGTTAAAAAACCATTCTTACCTTAATTTTGTCGAAAATGTCATAAAGTACCTTGTTTGGAAAATGACAAAAATATTACTTTCAAAACATATAAGGTTAAATAAGGGAATAAATGACTTTAAACCATAGTCTATTAAATAGTAAAAATGTTTTGAAATACATTTTTAAGAAAACATGGATGTGGATGATAAAGAGGTCACAGTAGATACTTACGTAAAAACAACCTCGGATAATAAATAGATTGTGAAATTAACCCTTACCTTGTAATTTTCCTTGGTCTAGGGTACGTTAACCTCATGTATAATAGTTAAATCATTTTTATTAAATTTTACAATAACTACATACATAAATATGATATCATATATCATCTTCTAATATTGCTTTGTTAATAATATTTTAGTAGTATCATTGTTTCGGGAGTTAACTGATTCGTTTTCCTTTATATGTTTTGTTACATAAGTCATGTTTGTTATATATAGGATGTATTTGATTCATATACAGAATTATATTATGTTCTTAAATATTATTTTTAATAATCAAATGAAAATTATTCTTGAATGGTTATGATGGAGAATGAATCTCATCGCGTTTGTGGAGACGGTAATCCGTACGTACGCACGAATGCTATTTCCATTTCATTTTTTTATTTTAAAAGGAAATAAAACCAAATGTTACATAGGTATATTATTATTGAAATATAATATAATATTTTATATATGTTACATAAGTTCATTAACACCATCCTTTATGCGTTCCATGTATGGTATGAACGAGTCATATCACTTTGAGGGGGCGGTAGTCCGCACTTCCTCAAATGAAATTATCGTATATATACATCATGAAAATAATAAAGGTATTCTATAAAAGATAATTACAGAAGCATATAGATAAAATAAATATCATAAATATCATATATAATTACATTTCCATCATAATGGCCACCATAAGAGGTGGTAGTAGAAGATTGAACAATTATTATTTCATGAGGCAGTTGTCCGCTGTCCACAGAAACATTATGTTCTATACCCATTAGATGGAGGTGTGTGTAAGTGTAATTAAAATAATTCTAATAAAATAAACCTAGTCTATTTATTATAATGGTGTTTTTATAAAATAAAAGAATAAAGAGAGTTCAGGGGGTTGGATAAGTAAAATAAAATAAAAGAACTTAAGAGGAGATGTTACCTTTAAATCGGGTAACTTCCTTTGGTTTGAACCAAAAGGATTCCTTGAAGTGCCTTCTGTATAAGGTAAGGATTCTAGGAGGAATATAGGGATATATAGAGCTTAATTTGGTAGATTTTGGATGATCCAAGGTTCTTTAGATGTGTGAGAAATTCATTAGAGGTGAGGGCTTTTTATAAGGGGGGGGGAGGGGCTCTTTATGAATGTTTTAAAATATTATTTTATTATATAATTATTTTAGGTTTATAAAGTTCCAAAACTAATTAAATTAGAATATTAGATGACTCATTTTCGAAATAAAATCATCCAATAAGAATTGGACTGGTTTTTAATATTTCTTTAATTTTTATAATCTTATTTATTTAAATCATTTATTAATGTGGTAAACACTGCATCATTATTATGTCATAAATTTTTTTATTTATTTGATGTCTAAAAACTATAAAAAAATTCCATGATGTAGGGAATATTTTTATATTTAAAATTAATATTTATAGTCGAAGATATAACTTATATAACCCCATCTAACAATTTGTTTACTAAAAGATATATGTTTATGTCATTTTTGACTTTACATTAAATTAATTAATATAAAGTGTCATTATCAATCTCAAGTAGCTCCATGGGGTCCCAAAATAGACCCAAGGATTCCCATGGTCGGAAATTTATCAACCAATAGGAATAAAACACATTTTTGGGTAATTTAATAATAGTATTATAATATTTGTTTACCCTTATTACTAGATTTACCTTTTAACCATGGTATATAAAATATTTACTGAAGTAAATATTCATAATGTCTAAAAATAAAAGTTACCTATTTACAAATTTTGGAACTCCTGATTAAAAATATGGAATCCATTTTTCCAAATTCAAAACACAGAATTGGAAGAAATTAATTTAAAATTAATTCCCGTTGTCAAAATAAAAAAGCGTGTTTTTAAGATATAATAACTATCAAAAGATTGACACTTGTTTATGTCCAGTTTAAATGTGAAATTACATACAATGAAATAAATTATATTAAATGATAAAAATATAATCTAATTACTCTTTAAAACCACTCAAATTTAGAATTTAACAATATAAATTATTTCGATTAAAAAAGTTGTTTTCAATTAAAATTTAGTATTTTTCACTATTCATCAAAATATGAAAGTTTTCAGAAAAGTTCCAAAAATTTATCCAAACTAAATTTTTATGTTCCAATTCTAAAGAATAATTTAATTAAATTGAATTGAATATATAAAAGTGTCAAATATTGGTTTTAAAAAAGGTTCACCATTAAAAGGCGGTAAAATTGCATTTTTGAAAAATACTTCTTTTATCCGAAAAAAATGAATTTGTTCTTATATTATGTCTAAGAAACACATAATATGGATTCTAAAATTATATAGAGTATATAAAATTTAAAATTCAATTAATACTACTCATAACTTCTTTTTTAATGGCTAGTTTGGTAAGTCGTGGTGTACTCGAACTCTGTGTTGCGTGTAACGCAAGTTATTGAATTACTTTAAAGAGATAATGTACTGTGAAATCATGGGGTGTAACATTCTATCCTCATTTAATAAATTACATCCTCTTAATTTGAAAATTTTCTTTGAAAATAAAAGGTTAAAAATAGAACAATACCTTTATGGAAAACCCATATCGGAAATTGGGTTAATGAAATTTAGTCTTAATAAGAAGGAAATAGAAATAAAAAAGTCACCACCAAATTATGATCTATATTAGGAGAACATTGGTGGAAATTAAAGACACATAATTTTGGAAAAAACATAAATATTTATAGGGAGTGATTAAGGTCATTAATCACAAACAAGTGTAAAATTGAGAGCCTCACAACCATCAATCTATGATGATTTAAAATATCCTCGGTTCAACAAAACATAAGGTATTAGGATAAATTTTTTTTGGTTTTAATATTCCTTCCCTAAAGTTTAAGAATTAATTTATTCATATAATTAGAGGAAAAATATACTTGACAAGTAGAGTTTCATCCTTCAACAAATTTCTACCATAAACTCATCATTCACTCCAAAAGATAACAGAATTCAAAAATATTCTATTTATCATAATCGTATAGGGTTACAAAAATAATAAATTTATAATTCACTTGTCATACTATTTAAAAAAACTACATTATACAAACTAGGACATCACATAGGTCAGTGGTAGGTGATGTAACCTGGTCTCCCTTTGGTTGCGGGTTCAAGTCTCACGGCCTTGCCGGACGCGACGGGTTGTCGCCTGACCTCCAAGTTGTACTTTTTTATGATAATCCAAAAATAATCTTAAAAAATGATTTAAACTTAACAATAGTATCCAATGTAAAACTTAATCTATTCCAACCTTTATAATTATCCACAATACTTCTGTCTGAACTCACAGTCCAAAATTTATAAGGAAGGTCAGATAATATACATGTGAATACCTTCTTCATGTATTTTCTTAAAATGTGGTAATAAAATGAATTGCCAGAAAACCATATTTGAATAGGTATGTACTTCCTTATCCCTTCTTTAAATCATAGAATACTGGATATACTCCTTAAATACAAAATTTTTTTAATCACCAACAATGATGGAATAAAAAAATCCATTAATTAGTTTCAAGGTTGTCAATAATATCTAATATAATTTATCCAAATCCATCATCTCTTATTCCAAAATCAATACCACAGCATCAAGACCATATTAAAGTTTTTCTTTCCTTCAACCATGTGTTTCCCAAAAAGTTTAACTTGTTATTGAGTCACCTTTCTTGGTACCACACAATCTCAAATCCTTAATGAAATAGTACTACAATACAATCCTTATATACTCCATAATTATTATAACCAGTACATCGTTGATACAAAACTCAAATGACATAATTATTTAATATCAACATAAGAAAACTAGTCATTACTCTTCATTTGGGGTAATATAATATCTTTATTATTATTCAACAAAATCATTTGTGGTATACTCTGATGATTGAGACATTGATTCGTGTAGTGTCCCAACTCCTTATAGATGAAGCATTGTAAATTTGAAACCTTTTTCTTACCCTTGTAATCACGTACTTGGTGTCCTTTTTCTCCACTCTTATAAAAAACTCCCATTCCCTTCAAGCATTTACCAAGGTGATTTTTTCCACAGTTATACATATGGGAAAATACTTCTTTACCTTATTCCCTTAATCCATCTTTCTCTATACCATTCTTTTCTTTTATGGATTCCCTTCAAAGCCATAGGACTCAGAGAATTCTTTACTTATCTTATTAACACAAGATACTATTTCTTCATATGATGATAATACATGGGAGACTATTTCCTTTCTAAATGTTGGCTTAATACCATGAAAGATATGATCCTTATTACTCTTTGGATCATGCGTATTACTGGAGTTCTCATTCCATCTACTCGGTGCCATTTCTAAACAATGGCATACACTAGGTTAGTTTATGAATTTCAATAGATAATCCCATACTTGTAAAATAACTAATGTAAATTGAAAAGATTATGCATATAATCTATAATCATAAAGAAATGTTTTCTTTGAGGAATTATTTATTCCTAAATCCTTCATAATGGCTTGTAAAGAAAATGTGAATTATCCTAAGCATATCCCCCGAGAGTGTTATAACCAAGAGTGCAGCAAGGCCCGTTGTTGTGTACCAGGATACCTCAGATCAAGTCCGAAACTCCTTGTTGGAGTTTTCACTCCTAGGTACAACTATGCCATAGCCACCTCTACCTGATCGTATCTAGAAAGAGATGTATTTCTTGTAAAATTTACAAAATCTCTACCATACCAAAATTCTAGGATGTTCTTATATACTAATCCTCAAAGTCTATCTTAGGGTAACGTTATTTAATCAGAGTTTTTCTAAATCTAGTTTCCAAGGTTATTACTAAACTTCCTTTGATACCAACTGTAACGCCTTGACCCCATTTACCCAAAGTAGGTGCATTATTTTAATACATTGGCATGATTACAAGGAATCATGTCCCGAAGGACCGACTAGTTTAGAAGTCTTGGAAAATAGATTACATATATTAATATTAAATTATATTCTAAAATGAAAAACAACAACAACATTGTCTCCATTGACCACATTCATATCCCTTAGACTATCCATACAAGTCAGTCATAATATACTTATTCGCATCTTGGGAAAAATAAATCATAGAAATGGGTGAGCTCAAATGCTCAGCAAGAGTAAGCAATATAGCGGAAGATAACATAAACATTAGGAAGGGTGAATAATTGAAAACACATGAATTTAAAAATAATAAACATGTATACCTTATAGAGGGAATATGATTTGAGTAAATAATTCTATAATAAAACATAGTCATGGGTATTCTACTAGTAGAATAACCACATGAACAATCAATATTATTTTCATAATGAGGGAATGTATAATGCGGTACATTCTGAAACATTTTGTCAAGGCCTCGTCCAAGACGTCTAAAAAGATTAAGGCCTAGGCCAAAACCATATATCAAATTGGGAAAGGCCTCAGCCAATTCCAAGTCTAATTGTCTCATGAGACCTACCAATGCACCGAGGATCTAGCAGGCTCCACTAGTCACTTACTAAGTCCAACACATTCCTCAAATGAAAGGCTGAAATATAACATAAACATTCATATTAAAACTAGCATACAAAATATCAATACTTTAACCATAAACCATGAATGATATAAAAATAACATATCCATAGTAAAACATATCACAAAACCTTAAATACAATATAGAAGATTTGTTTCATAATAAATCAACTTCAAATAAGTGTAAAATTTATCAAAGGATGTTGACATAGATGTAATCAAAACTATTTGATAGAAATATCTCTTTCTATTTTGAAATAATTTAAGAGTCACATAATTATAAAAGAAAAAATTTATTTTGAAACTATTTTTATAAGCTTGTAAGGGAATCTTCGATGATGTTGTAATGGTGGAAAATAACCGCACCCGTCGTATAAGTTAAAAAAACATTCTTACCTTAATTTTGTCGAAAAGGTCATAAAGTACCTTGTGTGGAAAATGACGGAAAGATTCCTTTCAAAACATATAAGGTAAAATAAGTGTATAAATGAATTTAACCCATAGTCTAGTAAATCGTAATTTTTTTTTGAAATAAAGTTTTAAAAAAACACAGATGTGGATGATAAAGTGGCCCCAATAGATACTTACGTAAAAACAACCTCGGATAATAAAGATATTGTGAAATTAACCCTTACGTTGTACTTTTCCTTGGTTGAGGGTACGTTAACCTTATATATAATAGTTAAGTCATTTTTATTAAATTATAAAAGAACTACATACATAAATATGATATCATATATGATCTTCTAATATTTCTTTATTAATAATATTTTAGTAGTATCATTGTTTTGGGTGTTAACTGATTTGTTTTACTTTATATGTTTTTCTACGTAAGTCATGTTTGTTATGGGTAGGATGTATTTGATTCATATCAAGAATGATATTATGTTCTTAAATATTATTTTTAATAATCAAATGAAAATTATTCTTGAATGGTTATGATGGGGAAGGAATCTCATCGCGTTCGTGGAGACGGTAATCCGTACGTACGCACGAACGCTACTTCCATATCGTTTTTTTATTTTAAAAGGAAATAAAACCAAATGATACATAAGTATATTATTATTCCAGTATAACATAATATTTTATATATGTTACATAAGTTCATTAACACTATCTTTTATATATTCCATGTATGGTATGAATGAGTCATATTACTTTGAAGGGGTGGTAGTCCACACTTCCTCAAATAAAATTATTGTATATATACAACATGAAAAGAATAAAGGTATGATATAAAAGAGAATTAAAAAAGATTATAGATAAAATAAATATCATAAATATCATATTTAATTACAGTTCCATCATAATGGCCACTATAAGAGGTGGTAGTAGAAGATTGAACAATCATCGTTTTGTGAGGCAGTAGTTTTCCGTCCACAGAAACATTATGTTCTATACCCATTGGATGGAGGTGTTTGTAAGTGTAGTTAAAATAATTATCATAACAATAACCTAGTATATTTATGATACTGGCGTTGTTATAAAATAAAGGAATAAAGAGAGTTTAGGGTGTTGTAGAAGTAAAATAAAATAAAAGAACTTAAGAAGAGATGTTACCTTTAAATTGGGTAAGTCCCTTTGGTTTGAAATAAAAGGCTTCCTTGAAGTGCCTTATACCTAAGGTAAGGATTATAGAAGGAAGAGAGAGATGTAGATAGATTAATTGGATAGAGTTTGGATGAGACAAGGGGCTTGAGAGGTGTGAGAAATGGGTTAGAGAAGAGGGCTTTTTATAAGGGGGAGGAGGGACTCTTTAGGAAAGTTTGAAAATATTATTTTATTATATAATGTTTTTTCGGTTTCTAATGGTCCAAAACTCATTAAAGTCGAATATAATATGACTCATGTTCGAAATAAAATCATCCAATAAAAATTGGACAGGTTTTGGATATTGATTTAATTTTTATAATATTATTTATTTAAATCATTTATTAATGAGGTAAACACTACATCATTATTGTGTCATAGATAATTTTTTTTGTTTGATTTCTAAAAATTATAAAAAAATACCATGATTTAGGAAATATTTTTATCTTTAAAATTAATATTTATAGTCAAATAGATAACTTATATAACCTCATGTAAATTTTTTTTACTAAAATATATATGTTTATGTCATTTTTGTCTTTACTTTAAGTTAATTAATATAAAGTGTCATTATCACACTCAAGTGGCTCAATGTAGTCCCAAAATCTACCCAAGGATTCCCATGGTCAGAAATTTATCAAAAAATAGGAATAAGACACATGTTAGGGTAATTTAATATTATTATAATAATATTTGTTTACCCTTATTACCAGATTTACCCTTTAACCAGGGTAAATAAAATATTTACTGATGTAAATATTCATAATGTCTAAAAATAAAAGTTATCTATTTACACAATTTGAACCTCCTGATTCTAAATATGGAATCCATTTTTCGAAATTCAAAACATAGAAGTGGAAGAAATTAATTTAAAATTAATTCCCGTTGTCAAAATAAAAAAGCATGTTTTTAAGAAATAATAACTATCAAAAGATTGACACTTGTTTATATCCAGTTTAAATGTGAAATTACTTCCAATGACCTAAAATATATTAAATGATAAAAATATTATCTAATGATACTTTAAAAATATTCAAATGTTAACACTATAAATTATTTCGATTAAAAAAGTTGTTTTCAATTTAAATTTAGTATTTTTTACTATTCATAAAAATATGAAAGTTATCAGAAAAGTACCAAAAATTTATCCAAACTAATTTTTTATATCCCACTTCTAAAGAATAATTTAATTTCATTAAATTAAATATATAAAAGTGTCAAATATTGGTTTTAAAAAAGGTTCTCTATTAAAAGGTGGTAAAATTGATGACAAAGAGACATCTAAGGGAATGACGAGAAAACTTTGATGACAAAGATCAGTTGTTTAAGGTATAAAATATATAAAAATATATACAAAGTTTAAGTTGGGGAGAAGTGGGGAATAATATCTGAAACGAGGTCTCCCATTGAAACAGAGATGAAGGAAGGAAATTGATTGGATAGGTGGTTGTCACATCTCTCCATCAAGTATTTTTGAGAATGTGATGATGCTTCCATTCGACAACTTGATTTTTGGTGTGTAGTGTCAGGGTAGTAGGTTTGATAAAAAATTCCATGATTTAATAGAAATTTGGAGAATGTGGAAGACAAGTATCTTGACCGTTATCCGTGAGAAAGCATTTAATGGATTTGAAAAAATTGTGTTTTAATTTAATTATAAAAGAATTTAAAAATATAAAACACATCATATTTATGATGTAAAAGATAAATCCAAGCCGTGTGGGAAAATCATCAATAAACAAAACACAATTTTTATAGATACCATTGCTTTCAATAGAACAGGGCTCCCAAAGATCACGATGTAATTAGTCAAAACAATTGGATGCTCGTGCTTGAAGAAAACTTCACAATGAAATGAAGTAGATGATGTCAAATTGGGACACAACTTTAGGATGGGTTTGAGAGATACATGATTATATATGGAGTGAAATTACAGGGCACATGATAAGACAATAAAACTGGCGAAGGGTGAAGTTGTTTCAAGAGTGAAAATACCACTCCACAGCCAACCTCTTCCACGCTCTCAAGTCATCAAACGATCATGAAATATGAAAATATATTTTATGAATATTTCAATACAATTAAGGTCATAGGTAAGATTACTGATAGAGAGAAGATTAAACTAACTGTGAGGAACATGCGCCACTTGAGATAATGTGATATCTAATGACAAAGTATAGGATTCGAAACTAGCAATAAATATAGTGGAATAATCCAAAACTGTAATTGCGGCCTGAAAAACATGACACTACTAGAAAAAAGGAAATACCAATGGTTTGGATCTTTTGGTATATGTAACACATCAATATTTTATGACACACACACACAAATAAAGAAATTTAATTTCTTCGATAACTTGCGATGCTCGCAACTTTGAGTCTAAATAAACCGCAATATAGTATAAAATTATAACATAACTGTTAAATTTTCAATACGAATAGAAATAACCACATTTTAAAAATATTTATAAAGGTTTTAGATAAATAAAATATATTTTTATTAAAGTCATTATATGCTTCAAAAAAATACTTTTACCTGAAAAATGGTTTTTATTTATTTTTGTGAGTAAATAACATAATTAATTTTTTCAACTTAGAAAATGTATTTGAAAAAATGAACTTAATTTTTGAAATCAAAATGTCAAAATTATCTTAGAGATTTTTTTGTGTATTTTCTGAAAATATTAATTGTTCAATCATTAGTGAAAAATATTGATTTTAATTGAAAACTGACTTTTCATTTAAAACATTTACAAAGTTACATTTTATTTTAAAATGTTTTTAAGAGTAACATAAGTTCATTTATTATTATAAATAATCAAATTATGGTAATTGGAATTAATTTTATGTGGATTTTGGTATAAAATCTATGTATACTTAAGAAAACATTTTTTCTTGAAAATAATTTTTCATCACGTTTGTGAGTTTATTTTAAAAGTAATTTATACCATTTTTAGAGATTAGATTTGATAAAATGGACTCCATATTTGGAATAAGAAATTACAAATTTGGTAACAATTTCATTTCATTTTTGGTCATAATTAATAGTAAAAACAATAAAACTTTGTCATCACAATTAAGGTTAAAACGGGTTTACCAGGGGGTTAGACCAAGATAAGGGTAAATATTACAATTAAACTTATCTAAATCCTATTTTTTTTACATATTTCGACCTCATCATATCCCACATTCGAATCTCCACCCATATGAAACCATTTTTCTTGAGAATGACCGTTATATTTTAATCTTTTAATAAATTTCAAGTGTATCCCCCCCACTTATAAATGGACACCCCCATTTCTCTTCTTTACACTATTTTGATCTTTATAGCTCGACCAAACCCTATCCAAATCTCTTTTTAAACTCCCTATCCATAAAGTATAGATTTTGGTATTCTTAAATGACCATTCCAAGGGTCCTTATGAGAGGATCTAAATGAGGCCAACTGAAGGAGAGGTAATTGTTTTACCTGACCTCTTTCAATTTCTTTCTTCTTCCACCTCCTCTAAATCTATGGTATTAATTATAAAATATTAACTTTAGTATCCGCAATATACTGAAATGTTATTATGATTATGAAAACATAAATATCCACCCTCTATTCCATTAAATGAGAAGTGAATGCATCACTCGTGCGTACGTGTGGAAAACCGCCTCCATGTAGAGATACAATTCATTTTCCATCACCATCTTTCATTAATGGTTATTATTATGGTTTTAATATTTATATGTTTTATTTATGATATAGTTATTCTTATATAATTATAATATTATATCTACGTTCTTACCTTCCCAATCTGATGGAAAACGATAACGTCGATCATGTGTACGTGGAACTACCACCTCCATGAAGCGATGCGATTCGTTTTTTAATTTTCGATTTACATGGATGGTAATGAGGATAGATTTAATAAATAAATCTGATACATTTAATATCAAAATGATTTTTTAAAGTTGAATTATTATTTACTTTTCGTTCGTTCCATCCATTGAAAAGTGAAAACAATGTTCATGTGTACGTACGACTTACCATCACCATGAATGATGTAATTCATTTATCTGTCTCTATCCTTTATGGATGACTATATATATAATGAATATATATTATATTTATATCATGATTAAAATTATTAATATAATGGAACCATGATCAAAGTATAAAGACCGAAATAATCGAACCTAAATTTTCCTGAAAAATGAAACAGTTAACACATGAAAATGATGATTTTAACAAGGAATTATTAATAAATGGGTGTTGAAATGATATAAGTGGATAATATATGATATTATAAGTATGTAAATTACTATATTATATAATTATAATAAATTTAAATTTATTATATAGGAGTTTAAAGTTCTTTCGAAATAAGTCAAACTCGAGGTAAGGGATTAATGTTCGAATCTCTTTTTTTATCAGGATTGTTTATGGTCAAGTTTCAAATGATGAAATTTTATGACCTATATATTAATAATACCATAAATTTTATTATTATATCTTTATTTATGTATATTTCATGTTTTCTTTTCATTTTCATCTCTTTAAGAACATAAGAGACCGAAATAATGTTTTTAAGGAAAACCAACTTTATTTCTATTTTGAGTGAAAAATCCTTTTAATTCTATATCCATGTTTTATAAAAATATTTTCAAGATTGTTTTTAATATTCTTTATATTATTGATTTAATTCATTTTTACCCATGTTTTAATTTTTACAAAATATTTTAAAAGGGATCTTCTTATCATTTTTCGAACGTGGTACTTTTGAATTTTTACCGAAAATGTGAAAGAAATATCGGTTTTAACATACATGACATGAACAAAATTTCCCACCATCATGACCATTCAATACTCTGAATATTACTTTACAAGTTTACAAGTTTCTTTTACAAGAAAACATTTTACTTAATATTTGAAAAAAATTTAGATTTTAATATGTGATTTAAAAATGAAAAGGGTATTTTTCTCAATAAATATTCTAGTGATCATTAAAGGAATTTTTCATCTAATATGATATATTTTAATTTTACTTAAGACTTACTGGGATATGATCCAATGATACCATCCTTATTATTTCTATAGATGATTTATGATTACGATGACAAGATTTTTATGAAACCCATTTATTTTCCATGGTTTATGCTACGATGAAATGTTGAAATGTTTATGAAACCCATTTCTTTTCCATGGGTTATGATATAATGAATGCTTTTTGATATTATGGCACACAAATGTATAATTTTCATTATGTGATGGGTGGACTCGAAATTATATATCCCTCAAATGCATGAGGTAAATATGGATATCTCATAAGATAATAAGTATTAAAATGAAGATCGAATTGAGTTTAGTAAGTGACTCTGTCTATTATGATAGTCTTGGTAGTGAACATTGACTAATGATATAATGGAATGGGGAGTGAAATCAATCCCCTGAGATAGTATTGGTAGTGATCCTTGACCAAGGAAATTATTTTCCATGCTCATGTTTATGCCACAAAATTATGTCTTATCCCAATGCTATGCTTTCATAGATCATGTTCTTTGATTCCTTTATGATTATCCTCTTATAAACTATCAAGATTTATGCTATGACTCATAATTATGATCTATGATATGCAGGGTATGGTTTTCAAATGTTATTCTTGTGTTATGACTCATGTTATTATTAGTTTATCATTGATATCTCCCTTGTTTACCTTTACCGAGCATTAGAGATCTCCCTTTATTACGCTCCATTCCCCAAATTATGAAGAAATATTTACAGTATGATATGTTAAAGAAGGTTTCTAGTTATGAAAAAATTAGTGAGATGATGTAGATATATTATGAACTAGTTGTTTATGTATCCAATTTTTTAAAGACACTAGATCTATATGATTTTGTCATGGATCATAATGTTATATATTGAATATTAATGTAATAAGATGTGATATTTATGTCTGAAAAGTATGGGTTACTATAGTTGGTATAAGAGAAAGTTTTAGTTACCTTTTGAAACTAGGATGTGAAAAATTTAGTGAGAAACCTTAGGATAATCCTATGCGTATGAGAATATTCTAATTTATTGTAAAATGAGTGTGGATTTCCAAGTAAAATAGCCATGTATGGATACTAAAAGTGTATGCAGTTTTAGAATAGATGCATATATGGGTAATAACTCTAAAAAGAGTTGGTTGAGTATATATCTGTCATCATTCTAGAGAATAGTGAGTGTGCACTTACTGAAAACCTGGTTTGATACTCCCAGGGGGGATATTCTTGGATAAATTACATTTCTTTATAAACCATTATGAAATATTTGAATAGATGATGACCAGTAATGATCTTGGTTAAACCTAAGGTGTTATAGATTGAAAAGAAGGTATAATGATTTAGACATCCTATAAATGATTTTGTAGGATTATATAGGTTCCATCTATGATTATTGTTTCTCATAATTTATTTTATGGTTTTATTTGATGGATAAAACATGAAGGAATTATGTTAAAGTTAAATGTGATGAAAAGTTAAATGATAGTCCTTTTGAGTAACCAAATTTTATGTGAGATGAAATGAAAAATATTTTTACTATGGTTACACAACTTTCTCAAGCTATGAAATCATGATAAGATTCTAAAAAAGAAAAGGAGGGAACAAAGTTATGCCGAGTCCTTCATGTGGATTCATCCACATTATTTTAGTGGGTTTGCTGATCCACTAGTTTCCGAGAAATATATTAGTACCGTTGAAAAGATATTTTCTATTATCCAATGTTTGGAACATGAAAAAGTTATCTTAGAAGTTTATCATTTAGAAGGTGAAGAAAATCAATGGTGGAATCCTACCAAGAATATGAGGAAATGAGAAGAAATTAACTTTATAGAGTGGGATGAGTTTAAAAGTTTATTTTTAAATAAGTATTTTAATTATATTCTTTGTATGAAAATAAATAAGAAATTCCTTGAGATAAAATAGAAGAATGATGAATCTGTTAGTACCTATGAGGAAAATTTTACCGGACTTGTGAGGTATATTTCTGGTATAATTATCCAACCTTAATGTATGGTTGATCGATTCTTCAATGGATTAAAACCAAGTATCCAAAGGGTTTTAGCCATAAGGGAATTCAATATCCATGAATAAATCATTTATTATGCTATCAAGGAAGATATGAATATTGGAATTATCCATCAATCTAATAGTTTTGATAATAAAAGAAATATGGAATTCAAGGGAAATTATAAAAACTAGGTATAGAAGAAGAAGAGATTTCATTCGTGCTCAAAGTGTGGAAGGAAACATGGAAAAATTATCTTAACGGGACTGATAAATCCCACAATAATTGTTGAGGAAGGAAAGTTACGTTTGATATTTTGAACCAAATTATCATCTTACATCAGTGTGATTATAAATATGAAATTTTAATGGAAATCACATCCATTATATGGGTCTTGATTGCTATTAAAATGGGGTGTTTATCTTAGATGGTTGGGAGGAAGCTCAATATCGAAGATATGTCTATTGTGCAGCAGTTTGTTGATGTCTTTCTAAAAGAGTTTCATAGTCTTCCACTGAATCATAAAGTCTAGTTTTCAGTAGAACGCATACATGGCGCTACACCTATTTTAAAGACTCTATATAGAATGAACCTGCTTGAGTTACTGGAATTAAGGAATAAACTATAGGAGAATATTGAAAAGGGATTCATTCGACCAAGTGTGTCACCTAGGGGTGAACCTATTCTTTTTTTAAGAAGAAATATGGATCAATGTGACTCTGAATATATTATCAGGAACATAACAAGATGAATATCAAGAACAAGTATCCTATACCTCATATTGATGACTTGTTTGATCAACTGCATGTAGCTCAATACTTTTTAAAGATTAACCTTTTTTTCTAGATATCATAAATTAAGGGTCAAGAATGAGGATATACCCAAGAAATCATTCCATACAAGGTATAAATACTATATATTTATAGTGATTCAATTTGGTCTTACTAATTCCCCAATTATCTTTATGGATTTATTGAATAGAGTCTTAAGAGATTACATTGATCATTTTGTGGTAGCCTTTATAGAAGATATTTTTATATATTAAAAGAGAAAGTAAGAGCATGAATATTAATGGAGTATTATAATAAAGACCCCAATGAAGAATAATCTATATGAAAAATTTACCAAGTGTGAATCTTGGCTACAAAAAGTTTCATTTTTGGGTCATATAATCTCAAGTGAGGGTATATCTATTAACCTATTACAGACATAAGTTATTGAACATTGTCCCAGAACATCTATAATGACTTAGATCTATAGTTTTCTTGGTTTTTCTAGATATTATCACACTTTATAGAAAAATTATAATTTCTATCCAATAGATTCACTAAATTAACCTGAAAGGGATCCAAGTTCCTTTAGAAAGATGAATATGATGAAAATTTCAAGGAACTAAAGAGAAGTTTAGTCAACATACTTGTTCTTACACTAACCTACAATGGATAAGGGTTTGTGATCTATATTAATTCATAGAAGAAGGGTCCGAGATGCATCCTCATGTAGAATAATATAGTGATATCTTATGCCTCATGAAACTTGAAGGCTCATTAGAATAATTTCCCAACTCATTATTTGGAGTTAGATGCAGTATTTTTCGCATTAAATATATAGATGAATTATCTTTATAGAAAAAGGTATGATATATATAATGATAATAAATGTTTAAAGTATATGTTCACTTATAAAGCATTGAATATGATCCAGGTAAGATGGTTATATTTGATTAAATATTATGATTGCTTAATGCATTACCACCTTGGGAAAGCGAACAAGGTGGAAGATGATCTGAGTAAAATGGATCAAGATAGATTATCTATAATGAAGATTATAAAACATACAATATTTATATATTTGAAAAGGATGTATCTAGAAATTTTAATGTTAGGGGAGACATTTTATCTTTCTCAAATCAGTGTTCAACCATTAGTTCAGATAAATATTAAATAAGCATAAAAGAAAGGTGTAGAACTTAAAAAGAAGGTGGGAAATATTCCTGAATTCAAACTTGATTATGATGGAATGATAAGTTTCATGAACCATGTTTGGGTCTTTTCAATACCATACTTTAATAAGGAGATATTGGATGATGCTCATAGTTCATCATTATCTATTCATCTTGGAAGTATGGAAATGTATAATGATGTGAAAGAGTATTTATTTTGGGAAAACATGAAGTGGGATATTGTAGAGTATGTATCTCGATGTTTGGTATGTCAACAAGTTAAGGTTGAGAGATAAAATTCTAATGATATGTTATAACCATTATCCACACCATAATGGAAATGGGAAAACATCACCACAGATATTTTCATAGGACTCCCCAAAACGTCTAAGGTCCATAATTATATTTGGGTTATAGTCAATCACCATACAAATTTAGAACACTTAATTACCATCAGAGAAGATTTTTATCTTGATCATATTACTAGAATATACAGTAAGGATGTAATAAGGTTTCATGTAGTACCATATTATATTGTATTTGATCGGGATTTGAGGTTTACCTTGATGTTTTTGCTAAGTCTTCAACAATATCTTAATCCAGAGTTGTGTTTAAGTACTTCTTATCATCCTCAGACATATAGTCATTCTGAGAGAACCATTCAACCCCAAGAGGATATTCTGAGTTAGTTTTATATACATTTAAAATGTGGTTGGGATTAATACCTTCCTCTGGCCGAGTTTTCTTACAATAATAACATTCAATCGAACATTCATATGGATCCTTTTGAATAACTATATAGAAAAAGTGTATAAATCCAACATACTGGGATGAATTTAAAGAAATAAATCTATTAGTACCTCAGCTAGCTGAGGAAATCATATAGAAATTCAGAACCATTCAACAACACATTAAGGATGCTTGGAGTTGACATAAAAGTTATACTGACAGTCATTGATGAAATATATAATTCAACATTTGTGAGAAGGTGTTCCAATGAAATTATCCGTGGAAGAAGGTTATTAGAATAAAAAATAAATGAAATATAATCCCTAGGTATACCATCCCCTTTGATATTCTTAATTGAGTAGAGATGATAGATTATTACTTGGCGCTTCTACCGAACCTCTCTCAAGTTCATGATGTGTTCCATGTATCTCTCCTAATGAAGTAAATACCCAATCCTTCACATTTAATGAACTCATAGATCATACTACTGAAGGATGCTATTTACTATTAATAATAACCAGTAGAAATCTTGGATCATATAGATAAATTTTTATGGAATAAGACTACTCACTTGGTTAAAGTTCTCTAGAGGAATCAGAAATTTGAAGAAGTAACATGGTAACCCAAGTTTGTGATGAAATAGATATATACTTATTTGTTTATATCATAGTGATTTAATTTCTGGGAATAAATTTATTTTAAGGGGGGGGGGGGTATAATGTAATACCCCAAGATTTTATGATATATATATAATAAATTTAATTTCTTCGATACCTTGCGATACATGAGACCTTGAGTCTAAATAAACCATAATATAGTATATCATTATAAAATAACTATTAAATTGGTGGTATGAATATTAATAAACACATATTAAAATATGTATAAAAGTTTTAGATAAAACAAATATATTTTTAGTAAAGTATTTATGTGCTTCAAAAAAAAATACTTTTTCCTCCAAACTAATTTTTATTTATTTTTGTAAGAAAATAATATAATTAATTTTTACCACTTTTAGTGAATTTATTTTAAAAAATGAACTCCATTTTTAAAATAAACATGTAAAAATTAACTTAGAGTAAAATTTTGCTAATTTTTTGAAAAGATTATTTTTTTGATGATTAGTGAAAAATTATGATTTTAATTAAAAACCATATTTTCTTTTAAAGAATTTATAAAGATCAATTTTGTTTTAAAATGTTTTTAAGAGTAAAATTATTTATTTTATATTATTAATTATCCAATTATGATAATTTAATTAATATTATGTTTTTTTTTGTAAAAAATCTTTTTATACTTAAGAAAATATTTTTTCATGAAAATCGTTTTTATCACGTTTTGTGAGTTTGTTTTAAAATTAATTCCTAAAAATTTTATACATTAAATTTGATAAAATGGGTTCCATATTTGGAATCATAATATTTAAATTTATTAATGATGTCACTTTATTTTTTGGTTATAATTAATAGTAAAAAAGTAAAAAAATTTCATTGTGGTTAAGATTAAACCAGGTTGATCGGGGGGGGGGGGTAAACCAAGAGATAAAGGTAAATATTCCAATTAAACTCGTATAAATCCTATTTTTTGGACATATTTAGACCTCATCCAATATCAAATTTTAATATCTAGCCATTTGGAAGCATATTTCTTAAGGATGACTTTATTATACTTTAATCTTTTAATAAATTCCAAGTGTGTCCCCCCAATTAGAAAAAGACATCCCTCCTTTCTCTTATTTACCCAAATTTTTCCCCTATAGATCAACCTAACTACACAAAAATATCCTCTAAACTTCCATATCCATGGATTCTAGGTACCAATATTCCTAAAATACCATTCCAAGGGTCCTTAACAAAGGATCTAAAGGAGGCCAACTAAAGGAGAGATGATCTTCTTATCCAACTTATTTCAATTTATTTCTTTATATACCTTCTCTAAATCTTTGGTATTCATCCAAAAATAAATAATTAAGTATCTTAAATATACTAAAATTTTATTATGATTATGAAACACCAATATCCACCTTCCATTCCATCAAAAGGGAAGTGAAAGTATCGCTCGTGGGTACATGTGGATTACTACCTCCACGTAGCAATACAATTCATTTTACATAACCATATTTCACGGTGATTATTATTATGGGTTTAATATTTATATATGATATTTATTATATAATTATTATTCTATTATTATAATATCATATCTACCTTCTTACCTTCTAATCCGTTGTATAATGATAATGTCACTCGTGCGTACATGTGGGCTACCACCTTCACGAGGTGATATGATTCATTTTTTATTTTTGAATTACATGGATAGTAATAAGGATATATTTCATAAATATATATGATATATATGATATTATAATTATTATTAAAAGTTAAATTATTTTTTAACGTTCTTTTTTTCCATCCGTCAAAAATTGGAAGCAACGTTCATGCATACATACGACTCACCGTCTCCTTGAACAATGTAATTAATTTTTATATATCTATTCTTTATGGATAAATATTTATATATATATAATGAATATATATGATATTTATATCATTATTAACATTTTTTATTTGATGTAACCATGATCAAAGTACAAGGACTATAACTACCAAAATTCATTTCTCTTGAAAAAAGAAACAGTTAACAACCGTAAATAATGATTTTAATAAGGAATTATTAATAAATTGGTGTTTAAATATTATAGGTGAATCATATATGTTATTATAAGTATGTAAATTATTCTATTATATAATTAAACTTAATTTAAATTTTTTATCCAGGAGGTTAAAGCGCTTTCAAAGTAAGTCAAACTTGAGGTGAAATATCTATGTTACAATCTCATTGGTAATCTGGATTATTTATGATCAAGTTTTTGATGAATAAATTTTATGAAATATCTCTCAATAATCCCATGAATTTTATTATCCTATGATTATTTTTGGATATCACATGTTTTCAATTAATTTTTCTCTCTTTAAGAATTGAAGAGATTGAAATAATGTTTTAAAGGAAACCTGGATTTATTTCTCTTTTCGGTTAAAAATAAGGTTTCTTATATATCTATGTTTTATAAAAATGTTTTTAATACTATCATATTATTTTTTAAATTAATTTTTACACATGTTTTAATTTTCACAAAATGGTTTAAAATGAACCCTCTTATCCTTTTCTGAATGAGGTACTTTTGACTTTTTATTGAAAATGTGGAAGGAATATTTGTTTTAACATAAATGGAATAAAAGTAATTTCACACCATCATAACCATTAATTACATTGAAACTTAATTTATAACTTTATAGGGTTATTTTCAAATTAAATTTTTCCTTAATATTTGGTATATTTTTATATTTTAATATGTGATTTGAAAATGAAAAGGGTATTTTACTCAAGAAATATTTCTATGATATTTAAAGAAATTTTTCCTCTAAGATGAAATATTTTGATATTACTTAAGCTTTAATATGATATTATACAAATATAAAATCCTTATTATTTATTTTTATGATTTATTATTACAATGAAAATATTTTTATGAAACCCATTTATTTTCTATGGGTTATGCTATGATGAAATGTTGAAATGTTTATGAAAATTGTTTCTTTTACATGAGTATGACATGATGAATATTTAATGATATTGTGGAACACATATGTATGATATTAATTATGGTATGTGCGGACTTATAATTATATAGCCTTCCAATGCATTGGGTAAAATGGATATCTGATGAGATAATAAGGACTGGAACGAGGAGTAAACCTAGTTCAGTAAGGGACTCTGTCAAGTATGATAGTCTTGAGAGTAAACCTTGACTAAGGATATGATGGAATAGTGAGTGAACCCAATCCACTCTTATATTCTTGGTAGTGATACTTGACTAAGTAAATGATTTTCCATACTTATGTGTATTCCAAAAACTTATGTCTTATGATAATATTATGCTTTCATGGCCCATGTTCTTTGATTCTTTTCTGATTTATATATTATGAGCTGCCAAGATTTATTCCACGACTCAAGATTATGATCTATGATATATGGGGTATTGTTTTAAAATTTCATTATCATGTTCTTATACCCTTATTATCGTGTTATGTTTAAGTGATCATTGATATATCCTTTTTTACCCTTACTGAGCATTAGAGCCCACCCTTTTTTATGTTTCCTTTCCCAAGGTTATGAAGAAACGTTTTAAGTATGATATTTCTAAGAAGGGTGTTATTTATGAAAAAAATAGTGGGATATGATGGATATTTATTATGAACAAGTTGTTTATGTATCCAATTTTCCAAAGACACTAGACCTATATGATTTTGGCATAGATTGTAATGTTATGTATCAAATATTCATCTAATAACATGTGATATTTATATATGAAAAGTACGAGTCACTACAGTATAGGGCCCCAAACCATTGGTATAGGTGGTCTATACTAGTGGCTCTCAAACCATTAGTATATTTAATTTCATAATAAATACATATACCAATGGTTTTGGAAAACCGTTGGTATAGGTTCTGTGAAAAAATAAATAGTGGTGAGTATTGAACCTAGGACCTCTCTCTTAGAACTGAATGAACTAAACCCAAAACTTTGACCTCTTTTGTGTATATATATATATATGTATAAAAATAATTATAATTTTTTAAGAATTTAGTTTATTATATATAAATATACAAAAAATATCTTTTGCTAATACCAATATTTTTAGAAAATTTTGGTATAGGTTCAAGTAATATTTGGTACATATACCAATGGTTTTAAATACCATTGGAATAGGTACCCAAATTATACCTATACTAATAGTTCTAAAAAACCATTGGTATAGGTCCTATAAATTATTGGAACTTATACCAAAAGTTTTCCAAACTATTGGTATAAGTCTATTGGTATAGACTATATTTCCAATAGTGTGAGGGTGGTACTCATTAAGAATACCCATGTATCCTATAATATGATAAAAAACACTGGAACCCAACTTCAAAATAATTGATTGTGTAAATAAATGTGTAGTTTTTTTGCTAGAATGAGTAATAATAGTTAATAAAAATGACATCCCAGATTGGGAATAATGAGAAGTGATGATCTAGAAATCATCCATGGATGGCTTGAGAGAAGGGTGTAGATCAGGTGATGGTTAATAATAGTCACCTATAATAGTTTGATATGTATGAAGAGGGTTCATTGGATGAGCATAAAATAACCAAAAAATCTGAATAGTGTAACCCATCATACTATAATGTTGGTAAGTGACTGACCATGAAGAATGTGATGGCCACCTCCTTGGGGTCTACAAGATCAACCACCATATTGTCCCATAGTTTAAGATAAATCATTATAAACCATTTATGTTTATGATGATGAAGGATGAAGTGAGTGATTAAGCTTACTAAGACAATGAAACATACACAGAATATTTTTGGTGGATGGGCTTGAAAATATCTTTTTAGTTGTAGAAGTATATTCTGATGGTAATCTATGTATTGGAGAAAAGGGAAGAGTTAGCCACACTAAGTCATTTATTCCACCAATGTCTGTGGAATGGGCCATAAATTCAGGAATTCATCATAGAGTGTATTTTATTCTATAAATAAAATAAATAATGTTTTATAATGCACATAAAGATTAAATTGTCTTTGGAATTAATCTAAGACACATACTATATTTTTGATTTTAAAATACATGAGTGTTAAAGTGTCCCAAATTTCCTTGAAACTATTTTTCATTCGGGTGACATATTTGATCGAACAATCCCTTGATTTAATAAGAATAAAAAATATTTTTATATTAGCAAGATTTTACGCTTTTTATTTTCCATCCATCTTTGGTGGTGGTAAATCCACTAAATAAGAGTCAAAACTCAAGTATTATAGGGACATACTAACTATTTAACACTGGACTTAGAAATTATTTGAAGCCAAACACACATCAATGAGATGATTTCAAGTAATGATAAGATGTGGGATCACTATAGAGGAAACCATGGAATAATCTTATTCTTATAGGATATAAAAATTTGGAAACAACCAATAATTTTCTTGAATTTATTAATCCATTTAATTTGTTAATCTTGAATATATTTTTATTATTAGGTTTTTATTTTAAGTTACTTGATCCCTATAATGATACATCAATTATCTTTTTTATAGGAAATAAAATACCAAGATGCAAAATATTGTGCCAAATAATATGGCTAATTCATTACTGAATTTATTAATTTGGGTATGAATTTATTAATCATGACATATATTTATTAATAGTCATTATAGCATATCTTTTTAGGATTTTATGAAGGGTAAGGGGGTATATCTGGAAGAGTGGGTCATGTTGAGGGGATAACCATGATTGGGGGGGGGGGGGTTACATCAAGGACAACATTAAAAAATACATAGGGGGAGTGGGGACACATTTGGAGGAAGAGAAAATTAGCTAAATGCATTTGGGGTAAATTGGGAAGTGGAGAGATACATCAAGGAGGGAAGATTAATTCAAAAAATTTCACTTATAAAATTAATGTGTTTGAATGTTATTTTTTCAGTTAATTTTTTCAATAATTTGATTTTATAGGGTAAATATTGATTCAACATGAAGTAATGAAACAAAAACATAAACATGAAAATGATAAAAATATATATCTTTAGGTTTTTTCTAACCAATACCCTAAAAAATATTCTTTAACCAAAAACCTTGGATTTTTTTAGTTCATTTAAAATAAAAAAATGTTTAACGATGTACTCATAACTAATGTTAGGAACTCCCACATGTTTCTCTCTGTGTGTGAACATGTTTATTGTCACGAACTAGCCCGGGTACCCTGGTAACCTCATAACTGAGCTGGTCTTGACATAACCTGAAGGGCATTTTCGATCCCCACGGGCTGGAGACTAGCACCTGGCATCGTACAACATACAAGTGGGAATAATTTTTCCACAAGAATGTGGAAGCGAAAGATAAAAGACAGTATGGATATCAATAAGAAAAGTTAAATGGAAGTAAAATTACCAAAATACAAAGAGGCATAAAATCAAAATTACTATAACCCAATGTACTAAATAAGAAATTATCCCCAAGGTCCCTAAATATACAACTCACCATGTCCAAATCTCAACAGCTGGATCCACATCCAAGAGATCCCTTCCATTTTCTCGAGCTTGGAAGAAGAATGTATAAAAACACCCAAAGGAAGAAGTAGGGTGTGATCCTAAGCCTCATAGGATACCACCAAATATTCCATAACAGATTCCAAATATAAATTATCCGAAGAAGATATTTCAATTTTCAAAATAAATAGGGTTGACAATTCAAAATCATATTTAAAAAAAACATGCTATACATTTTCAAAATGATGAAAAATACATTTAAAGAATAGGATTTACTTTACAAAAGATGTAATATTTCTAAAATAATGGATTAATTAAAATATTTTTATAAAATCGTTTATATAAATTCAGTAGGCATGTAAAGTAGTTTTACAACATTGGAATACATTTATATCTCAAATATAAATAAACAAGCGAGAAACATTGTCATATTCCAAAAGGTACGATAGTATTAACCAGCTATAGGATTACACACTCTCTATGTGAATTCAAAAAACTGTGTATACACACATCCCTATGAAACTAGCCAAAGGAGACTCATCACCAACCTGTTGGGGATGCGACCCTCCGTAAGTATGTTTTAGAATGTTGTCGTAGCGTAGAGTGTATCCAAATAACTCACTACCTACCTAAGGCTTGCATGTAATCTTAAATGATAGGATAAATATTTTAAGACTTCTTAAAAATATAATCAATATCATTCTTCCATTTTAAAAATTCTAATTTTTTCCATTTAAAAGAAAAATAGGTTTTATTAAAAAACATTCTTTTTTCCCAAGATAAAACCACTCCGAATCTATCAAATCATTTAAAGCTATTTTCATGAGTTTAAAATCAATTCAAAACTAATTCCATACTTTTTGAAATTAATTTCCACAATTTAATTCAACAATTTAATTAAAAAAATTTCCATTAAATCCATAATTTAAATTCAACAATTTAAATCAACCAATTTTTATAAACCCACCCCAATTCAATGGTATTGGGGGTTTTTCCAAATTTCTATACCAAAAACAATTTAAACCCTCCAATTAATTGGAATTGGGTTTTTTATAAAAGCAATTGAAAGCAATATTAAGCAATTGAATTTAAATCAGTAATTGAAATAAATCAAGTAATACGATGGAAATCAATTTGGAAAGTCAGGACAGAACCACCCACCTCTTTCTCGAAGAACGAAACTTGCAATGGCACTTGTTAATGAGAACAAAGGTGAAGGAAACCTTGAAAAAAACCTAGAAGAAAGATCCAACACCACATGACATAGATCAATCAATCCCAAGACGATCCATTTAAATCCCAAGAGGAGAGAAGGAGAGAAACCTGAAGGATGAGGGATAAACCTATCATGGGAATCACACCATAGATGCAACGAAGATCCAAAGACGATTGAATTTAACCAAAAGGAGGGGAACCTATGAAAAATACCTCAGGAGTGTCTAGGGTCAAGATCCAAAAAGTATGGGAATGAGAGACCGATAGGTACTTTCAAATGCATGGTTTTAACCTGGGTGCGGCCTAGGTCACGACGTGTACCCCCTACTCATGATGTGAATGCCACACTGGATAAGTATGCTAAAAAACCCATTGCCTCAAGTTAAAAAACTGCTATTTAACCACTAAAAGATGTGCACCTTAGGTACACGATGTGTGTTGAGTCAATAAGGTTTTCCTTATGAATTTTCCATTCCTTCATACTTGGAGGAGATGGTCAAGTCAATAAGGTTTCCTTATGACTTGACCATTCCTTCTTTTTTTGAAAATCACAAACACCTTATCTCAAGGAAAATCTCATTTTACCCTGTATTTTGCTTCTATAAGGAAAAATTTCCTTCCCCATGGAAATTTATCCTTACCATGTTTTTCATTGTTCATTATCTTTCCTAAGTGTAAAATTAGATTTCATGTATAAAACCTCAGAATCATATAATACTTAGATAAAGAGCATTTTGTTTTCAGACACGGAGTTCTGAATCCGAATTCTCTGAATTCAGACTCCGAAATCTTTTGAGATCTAACTCCAAATTCTCTAAATTCAGACTCTGAACTCTTCTAAGTGTTGACTCTAAATTCTCTGAATTCAGACTCTAAACTCTTCTAAGTTCTGACTTCGAGTTCTCTGAATTCAGACTCCGAACTCTTCTGAGTTCTGACTTTGAATTCTCATGAACTATGACTCCGAACGTTTTAAGTTCAGGTTCCAAATATTTTTGAATCTAGATTCCAAATTTCCTTGAAATTTAGATTCCGAGTTCTAATGAATTCAAACTCCAACCTTTGTGAGTTCTGACTCTGAATTCCCATGAAACATGACTCCGAACTTTGTAAGTTCAGGTTCTGAATTCTTGTGAATCCAGACTCCTAATTCCATGGGAATTCAGACTCCAGAATTCTATAGAGTTCAGGTTCTGAATACCTTAGAAAATAAAATCCTAATATCCTTGTATTATAGACTCCGAGTTCATTTTTGATTAGACTCTAAACTTTTATTTTCTCAAATTCCGAATATTGGATTTTGGTTATTTAATCATATTTTTCTTACACTTATTTTTGTTATAAAATTTTTTCGTGCATTCAGTTACTAACTAACTATAGTTTGTGTGACACGTGTACATGTCCCTCTGAAATTCAAGGAAAAAATATGACTGTTGGAGGAGGGAGCTGACCGTCGGAGCTGTGCCTATAAATAGGAGCTCATTTGAATGAGCTCAGAAGTTTTGGAGAATTCTATAACTTTTGGACTAACTTTTGGACAACTATTGATATGAAGTTATTTCTAGAGAGAGATACTCTCATGCTTAGTGTGTACTGGACTTCTTGTTCAGATTTTATTTTTGAGACTCCGAATGTTTCTGATTACATTCGAGGGCTTCCGGGGATAAGAAGACAGAGGTACCGACTACCTTGAAGTTGAGGGCTTCCTTACTGAGGAAGATAGAGGTGCCGACTACCTTGAAGTTAAGGGCTTGCGGGGATAGCAAGACAGATTTCGATCTTTGTATCGAGGGATTACCCTAGTGTGGGTAAGAAAAACTTTCTTGAAAGTATAAATAAAGGGACCATTATCCAAGGTTGTTGGATACCCTTCTGTTTGGGTTAAAAGATTTACTACTTGTTACTTGTTTGTTTCAAGTTTTCCGCTGCATTT
The DNA here is from genome assembly GCA_963277665.1 of Viscum album. Taxonomy (NCBI): domain Eukaryota; kingdom Viridiplantae; phylum Streptophyta; class Magnoliopsida; order Santalales; family Viscaceae; genus Viscum; species Viscum album. The sequence continues at coordinate 1,752,848,668 of OY728159.1, read as the reverse complement.
TTTTGTTGAGGAAAGTATAATAATCTTATACTTCCTTATATTTGTATAATCTGATTTAGTAAGATTATATACACTTTAAGGTAGAATCTTTATCTTTGTAAACTTTCATTAAGTTTCATTTTCCGGAACCATCTTTTCAGAATCACTTTCTCAGAATCTTATTTCCGGAATCTAGTAAGTGTGTAGAACTAGAGGTTTTGTGAATTACCTTGTTTAACCTTATTAAACATAACCATATTTAAAATTTCCAAAGGAATTTTTAAAGTATACAATTCACCCCCTCTTGTATTCTGAGAATAATTAGATACTTAATTCAGTATCTATATTATTTTGATCCTACATTTGGTATTATAGAGTATATCATACTCCACATACCATCTCAGCAGTTGGTATTAGAGCATTGGTTCAATATGAATTAATCTAATGATTAGATTCATAAGAAAATTCATCTTATTCTTATTCTTGGAATTAGTTTTTCAGACTCATAAAGTTTGGATTCATATTTTTCTTAGAGATACTCTTATTTTATCTTTTTTTTACTAAGGAATATTTTCATTGTTTACAAAATTTTTCTATTAACAAGTTTTTTTGGAAAGATTTTTCTTTAAGATAGAAGGAATCAATGTTTGTTCCATAGAAAATTTAAATCCAACCATACCACCTATTTTTGATGGAAATGATTATGAGTATTGGAGAGATCGCATGAAAACTTTCATTATCAATACTGAAGTGGAAAATTTTGTTATGCTTACTGGAGGATATAAAATCCCTGACAAGGAAGTTAGTACTTTCACAAATCAAGAAAAGCATGAATATCAACTGAATTATAAGGTATGCAATACCTTTATTTGTACTAATATTTTAGGTACTATAATTTCTTTTCCATTCCCTCAAATTCTTTTTGAAAATCACAAAGGGGGAGAAAGGAAATAGAATGCTAAGTAAAGAATAAATATCCCTAAGTAAGGAGGAGTTTATCTAAGGGGGAGTATTCATTACAGAGATTTCCATACTCAAGATAATGAAAAATCTCATTCTAGAAATCCAGAATACAATTCTTAGTGTTCCAAAGCCTAAGGGGGAGTTAGTCGTATTCATCTTTGTCCATATGATAAGGGATATAAGTTTTATTTTCAAAGTCCTTTTATTCTTTTTTGTAATGATGTTGTGCTTTCCAAAAACGGGGAGATTGTTGAGTCAATAAGGTTTTCCTTATACCTTTTACATTCCTTCATACTTGGAGGAGATCATTGAGTCAGTAAGGTTTTTTTATGACATGACCATTCCTTCTTGTTTTGAAAATTACTAACACCTTATCTCAAGGAAAATCTCATTTTACCCTGTGTTTTACGTCTATAAGGAAACTTTCCTTCCCCAAGGAAATTTATCCTTACCATGTTTTTAATTCTTCATTATCTTGTCCAATTTTAAATTTCGGTTTCATGTCTAAAACCACGGAATCATATAATACTTAGATAAAGAGAATTCTATTTTCAGACTCTGAGTTTTGACTATGAATTCTCTAAATTCAGACTCCAAAATCTTCTGAGTTCTGACTCTGAATTCTATGAATTCAGACTCCGAACTCTTCTGAGTTCTGACTTTGAATTATCTAAATTCCTACTCCAATATATTCTATGTTCTGACTCCAAATTATCTGAATTCAGACTCTAAACTCTTCTAAGTTATGACTTCGAGTTCTTTGAATTCAGACTCCGAACTCTTCAAAGTTCTAACTTCGAATTCTCATGAACTCTGACTCCAAACTTTGTAAGTTCAGGTACTGAATTCTTGTGAATCCAAATTATGAATTTCCTTGAAATTTAGACTCCATGTTCTAATGAATCTAGACTCTGAACTTTTTGAGTTCTAACTCCGAATTCCCATGAACTCTGACTCTGAACTTTGTAAGTTCAAGTTCCGAATTCTTGTGAATCTGGACTCCAAATTCCATTGGAATTCAGACTCTAGAATTCTATAGAGTTCAGGTTCTGAATACCTTAGAAAACAGAATCCAAATATCCTTGTATTATAGACTCCGAATTCATTTTTGAATAGACTCCAAACTTTTATTTTCTTACATTATGAATATTGGATTTTGGTTATGTAATCATATTTTTTCTTACACTTGTTTTTGTTATAAAATGATTTCATTTATTCAGTTACTAACAAACCATTGTTTGAGTGACACGTGTACAGGTCCCTCCAAAATTCAAGGAAAAATTTGACCATTGGAGGAGGGAGCTGACCGTTGGAGCTGTGCCTATAAATAGGAGCTTGTTTGAATGAGTTCAGAACTTTTAGAGAACTCTAGAACTTTTGGACTAACTTTTGGACAACTGTTGATCTGAAGTGATTTCTAGAGAGAGATACTCTCATTCTTAGTGTGTACTGAACTTCTTGTTCAGATTTTCTTTTTACGACTCTGAATGTTGCTGATTACATTCGAGGGCTTCCGGGGATAGGAAGACAGAGGTGCCAACTACCTTGAAGTTGAGGGCTTCCTTGCTGAGGAGGACATAGGTGCCAACTACCTTGAAGTTGAGGAATTTTAGGGATAACAAGACATACTCTGATCTTCGTATCGAGGGTTTACCCTGGTGTGGGTAAGACAGACTTTCTTGAAAGTATAAATCAAGGGACCTTTATCCAAGGTGTTTGGATACCCTTCTCTTTATGTTAAAAGATTTACTACTTGTTACTTGTTTGTTTCAAGTTTTCTGCTGCATTTTTTTTGTTGAGGAAAGTATAACTATCTTATACTTCCTTATACTTGTATACTATGATTTAGTAAGATTGTATACACTTTAAGGTAGAATCATTATCTTTGTAAACTTTCATTAAGTTTCATTTTCCGGAACCATATTTTTGGAATCACTTTCTCAGAATCTTATTTCCGGAATCTAGAAAGTGTGTAGAACTAAAGGTTTTTTGAATTACCTTATTTAACCTTTTCAAACATAACCATCATTAAAATTTTCAAAGGGATTTTTAAAGTATACAATTCACCCCCTCTTTTATTCTGAGCATCATTAGATACTAAATTCAGTGTCTATATTATTTCGATCCTACATTTTGTATTATAGTGTATATCATACTCCACATACCATCTAAATAATGTATACCAGCTCACGTCATGACCTCCCCATTCACAACCTAAAACTGACACCAAGTACATGGTGTGTACTTCAGGTACATGGCGTGTACCTGCTCTACAGTCTGCAGTAAACCTAGAAAAATCACATAAAAGGGTTTTTAACAAAAATGGGACTTAGAAAAGGTGGATACTTACCCAGTCAGGGTAACAAGATGTTACATCCTCCCCACCATAAAAACTTTCTGCCCCAAGAAATCCTATGAAGAAGATTCCATGCCAAAAAGATGAAGAAACTTCTCTTCCATCTATGCCTCACATTCCCACATCTCATGAGAATCAGAACCATGCTACCATAGCACACGAAACAAAGGTATTGTCCTCTCATGAAGTACCTTGGTCTCAAAATAAACAATCCTGACTGATCACTCAGTCAATGATAAATCAGGCTCGATCTCAAGATCACTCTATCCCAAAACATGAGATGGATCATATAGATACTTACTTAGATGCGGTGGAATTTCCAAGGGGTATGAAACTTTCCCCACTAGTTCAACTACCTAGAAAGTTCCCACAAAGTGAGGAGAAAACTTCCCTTTCCTCCCAATATGTCAATGAACCAACCAGGGTGAAACCTTTAAGAACACCTGATCACCAACTAAAAAATAAAAAGGTCTATGATGTCGATCAACATAAGACTTATATCGGATTTTTTTATATCAATATACTCTAACGAATCAACTGAATCTTTACTATCATCTCCTACACCAATGTTGGTCCCACCAAATAACTTTCATCGAGCCAACACAATGAAGATTTATAAGGTCGTCCATACAAGGCCTCGAAAGGTGCCATTCTGACCATGGAATAGTAACTGTTATTATAAGAGAAATCAATGAGCCCCATGTGATCATCCCTAGCCCCACTTAAGTCGAGGACATAGGAACAAATCATATCCTCAAGAATCTGTATAGCTCTTTCTATCTGGCCATCCGATTGTGGATAATAGGCCATGTTCAAATGAACCTAAGATCCCAGTGCCTCCCAAAGGCCTCTACAAAAGTGATAATTAAAACAAGGATCCCTATATGAGACTATAGAAGATGGAACTCCATGAAAACGAACAATATTTTTCACAAATAGATTTCCCAACTCCTCAACTTTAGCCGTATCATGAATTTGTATAAAGTGAGTCGACTTGGTCAGCCTTTCAATCATAACCCATATTGAGTTATTCTTCCTCTAGGTACAAGGAAACCCAATAAAAAATTCCATAGAGATATCATCCCACTTCCAAGTAGGGACTGGAAGCATTTGATGAAAACCCAATGTTCTTTGGTGCTCGACTTTCACCTGTTGGCACATATAACAATGAGTGACAAAATAAAAAATATACCATCTCATACCATGCCACCAAAACTGCCACCTCATGACATACAACATCTTAGTTGTTCCTGGGTGCATATCCCACTAAGAATTATTTTAATCCCCTATCACTACCTTTCTCACCACTAACGACAAAACGAAGCGGTTCCGATATCATAGAACACCCTCTTTGGAGAATGACCACTGGGCAACCATCTCCCACCATAAAGGGATTATCTAATTATACGGAACTCATCATCAAGATCTTGATCCTGAAGAATAATCTCAATAAGGGTAGATTTCAAGTACACACTAGCTAAAGAAACATCATACCCTTCCTCTTAAACTCCAATTTTCAACTCTTCAAAGAGATCCATCAAGTTCCACTCTTCCAAAGATTCTTTCACTGCTTGGGTTGGAAGTTTCCTGTTCACATCATCATCAAAGACATTCCCTTTCTCCGAGGTATATGCATTTTCAAAGTTGAAATACTTTAGGTACTCCATCCAATGCCTCTACCAAAGATTCAAATATTTTTGAGAGAAGATATAACTCTGGATTTTTGGGTCTGAATACAATGTAAACCTTTCTCCAAAAAGGTAGTTCCACTAACTTTTAAGCGCTTGCATCACATCTGCAAGTCCTAGATCATGGGTAGGATAAATATTCTAATGTTACCTAAGATAACGAGACCCATATGCTACTACATGATCAACCTAAATAAGAATTAATCCCAAGATAGAACCTAATGCATAAAAAAAGACCACATAGCCCTACACGACTTCTGGAAGAGTCAACACTGGTGCAGTAGTCAACAGATGTTTCATGTAACGACCTGTCCTCGGGGCCTGTGCCGTGACTACCCCAAGCCCGCCTTCCATAGGCCAGGGGATGGCGACTAGCACCAAGGCATAGTTCCCGATAAAAAGGGAATGCATTGCGTTTGTAAAGTAAACAAACACCATAGAGAAAGTAAGCAGTAGAAGTAAACACTAAGTAAAACTGGGTACAACAGTAAGTGCAGAAAAGTAAGTGGGCCAGAATCAAACCCCAACTAAAAGTAAAGTACAACTGAAAAAGGGAGTACAGCAACTAAAAAGTAAATCCACAGCCTCGAGCCATCCACTGGAAGTCCCACCTGAAGGGTGGGTACAGATAGCCTCCACAGCTCCTCGGGTCCAGCCGTCCGCTCCGAGTACACCCCGCCCAGTGGTCCACCTCTGTGTACCGACCTAATCCTCGTGCCTCTACCACGATCAGTGCAATCCGTAGTCTGCAACCAACACAACGTAGTGCAGGCATAACCCATGAAGGGGTGAGTATAAGCTACTCCGTAGGGACCCCGAGACCCCCGAAGGTCTCCCAGAATCCACAAGGATAATCCACAAAGGAAAGATACAATCACGAAGTAACATCCGACACTACTTAGGTATATTCCCCTACATATACCTAAGTCATCAATTCTCGATTGGCTCCAACATCCGAGCTCAAGTACAACTCAGTCCACACAGGAAATCACAACCTGATCCACACAGGAAAGCATTACGTAATCAACACAGGATATCAAGTCAAACTTACCGAAGATAAGGATTGAAAGTCAAGATTCAGCTCACACAGGTATACTTCTTCATAAGACGATAGAGATGATCAGATGTAGTCACTGATTCATCTAAGCCATAGGACCCACACAATATCGATAGGTAACTAAACCCTGAAATGACCCACAAAGGATCTATAGGTAACTAACCCCCGCAATGACCCACACAGGATCAGACCCACACAGGATCTGTAGGCGCTGGCCCACACAGGACCACTGAGCGCTAACACACACAGGATCTGACCCACATAGGATTAGTAGCACTGATCCACGTAGGATTGCTGAGTGCTGTAGTCGTCGCCGTCGAATCCACGGAGGATTTCTGTACAGTCGTCATCGTCGTCGCAGTCGCAGCCAGTTCTAGGGTTCCCGCACACAGCAAGCTCGTTCGAGAGGGTCTGCTCCACGAGCTGAAGGGATGATACATCAATTGACACATAGTCCAGAGTTGATTTATCCAAAATGTCTGTATCGTCAATAGGAACTCAACTTCATAGATGGCGCATCAATAGGACGCCCGGTCTGAGAGTTATTGGCTTTTTTTGTTCTAGGGGCCCGATTGGTTTTTAAGTCAAAACCAACCCAACTGTACTCCAACTGCGTCCAAACCTCAATCAGAATAATCCAAAAGGTTCGTCTCACTAAGAGGATTCCAACAAAGTTGACATCACGTCAATCGAACGTCTGGAGCTCAAGTTATAAGTGTTTCCGCTCTGAGGGCCTGGTTGGTTTCGTGTACGAACCAACCCATCCGAACCCAAAGTACTCAGAAACCTTGAGTGTAATATATTGAAACGACCGTCTCATTCCAAGAATCGCATCGCCGCTGACGGTGCGTCGATCGGAGGTCCGCAACCCATGTTATGGGCAAAAGACCGTGAGAGGTTTGGTATTAGGGGGTTCGGGCCCAGTCCGACCCGACCCGGTACCCCCTGGGTCGGCCCGAACCGGGTCGACCCGACCCGGGTCCGGGTCCGGCCGAATGGGGTGCGGCCCGACTCGGCTGGCGCGGCCCGGCCTGGGCGTGGCCCGGTCGCCAGGTGGCTCGGCCGTTTCGGCCAAGCGGATGGGGGGGGGGGGGGGGCACCTGCCCCCTGTTTTGTAACCGCGGACCCCATGATGGGGGGCCGCTCATGCTGGCCAGCCGGGGGGTCGTAACCCCTGGCTCTTCCTCTAACCGGCCGGCCCGCTCCAGCCAGACGTCTGCTCCTGACATGGGACCGACGTTGGCCGGTCCCCCTGCTCCGATGCCGGTGGCCCAGAATCGGCCGCTGTTCCCTGCTCCGCCGTGATGGCGCCGCACCCCTCCGCCGAGGCCCCGCTTCGGCCGCGGTGCCTTCGGGGTTCTCTGGCACGGCGCGACGGCACCACAATCTTGTTCGATTCAATGGTGCGGCGCTACGACGCCACACATTCCTTGCCGCATGACCCCGCGTGGTGCGACGACACCACGCCATTCCCGTTCTATTCCACCACAAGTTAGACAAGAGAAAAAAAGGGGAGGAGGGTCAACCATGTTTGTGCGGTCCAGCCCCCTCCCGTTAAGTGATAACAAGCGGTCCAATTTTACGGGAAAAGATGATGGAATAATTCATGAATAGAAACACATAAAACCCCTACCTCGTTGAATTCGTTGAGCGAGGGTTCATCGTGGAAACAACCGTCGCGGAAGAAGGTGTCGCGGAAGGAGAATCGTCGCGTCGCGGAGAAATGATTTGTCGGCGTCGCGTCGTCGATCTCCGAGGGTCCGGTGTTCTTGTCGACCTTCGTCGGAGGTCGGCGTTTTTCACGTTCTTCATCGAAGAAGAAGAAGATCTTCAAGCCCCTTAGCTTTTCTCCAAATCCTCCCAATGCAACAAGTTCCAACCAAAATAAAATAAGTACTTCCCTTATTTTATTAACATGACTTAATTTGAAATTCAAAAGTTGAATTAATCCACTCAATTAATTAACTCATGTTGTCTTAATAAATGAAGGGTTATGGAAGGTTAGAGAAGATGAAGGTGTGGGGTTCGTGTGGGCCCCACCACCCTCATAACCTCCCATGGGAAGTTGGGTGGTTTCCCCCAATTTCCACTCAAAGGTTTTAACCACTTAGAGAAAAATAAAAATTGATGCTCAATTTTATTTTACCTTCCACAATTTTTAACAACTTCTCCCGTGTAAACGCAACTCCGGAAAAGGTGTTCCTAAGAAATTACCGGTGCTGTGAATCCATCGGTGCCCTCGGAATTTGATTCCGAGCACCGGTTCAAAATTTAGAAAAACCCGCTCGTTCGTTCACTGAACATACCCGAGCTAAACTTCAGATAGAAATTATGGGCACACCGGGCCTCAGAATCAAGTGCCGTCAAAAACCGCGTTCTTGTAAAATCCCAAAGAAAATTAAGAAAAAATTTCCCTTGAATTTTACGGGTCTTTACATTTCATCTCAATAATAGAACTCTAAAATTTATTATTCCATGAAAACTTCACCCCTTTTGGGTCATAACAATCATTGGAGAAGCCAAATTCAAGAAGTAATTCACAAACCTGTGGTAATATCTAGCTAAGCCCAAGACATTTTGTGGTTTCTCCCACGTCATAACAGCCTTCACCTTTTTAGGATAAACTGATACACCATATTTAGACACCATGTGTCCCAATAATTTCACTTCTCAAATCTAGAAATCACACTTTTAAATCTTGGAATAAAGGTGGTGATTTTTTAGTAGATTCATAACTATTCTCAGATGTTGCAAATGATCATCCTCAAACTTGGAGTAAACAAGAATTTCATCCACAAAGACTACCACAAAAGTATCCATATACTCATGGAGAATCATGTTCATTAAATCCATGAAAACCGCATGAGAATTTTTTAGGCCAAAGGGAATAACAAGGTACTCAAAGTGCCCATACTTGATCTGAAAGGTAGTCCTCTGAATGTCAGATTATTTTATCCTCAACTGAGGGTAACTAGATCAAATAAAGATGTTTAAAAACCACTTCGACCCTTTCATCTGATCAAATAGATCATCAATACATGGAAACAATCATTTGTTCTTTATCGTAACTTGATTGAGATTTCAAAATTCAACACATAGGAAAAGAGAACCATCAACCTTATTATCAAAGAGAACCGGTGCTGGCCAAGGTGACACACATGGACAAATAATTCATTTCTTAATAAGGTCATCCAACCGAGACTTTAGCTTTTTCATCTCATCTGGTGCCAAACAGTAAGTGGGGATAAAGACCGGTTGAGTACCATACATTAAGTCAACATAAAAATCAACCTCTCTCATCGGTGGTATACCAGCGAAATTTGAAGGGAACACATCAGAAAACTCAGCGAAAACTGGAGAAATATCACCCCATTGAGTCTCGCTCCAAGTCAAAATCAAAAACTGATATCGCTTTTCCGAACTCTAGATAATAAGGTCTTTCTCTACTCGATCTTGGGTCCCATTATCCTGGAAAAACAAGAGGCACACCACTGGGTGTAGTAAAGTATACCTGTCAAAGATAACAATCAATTCAGGCATTGTTGACAATGAGCCAATCCATCCTGAATATGATGTCAAGAGATTTTATATCAAGAATCATAAAACTCCAAGATAGCTCAACTTCTGATAGAGAGAAGACACAAGCAGGACTACGAAGACCCTAATCACTCTTCATACCAAGGGGTGTAGTAATATCCATTGCACAAGATAGTTGCTCCATAGGAAGATTTAGTATATTTTTTTATATGAGTTAAAATAAAAGAGTGATATGAACTAGTATAAAAAAGGGTAGTCAGTAATGACGAGGAAATGGTAATGGTACCTATCACAGTCACTAGACCCGTGTCTACTTTCTAGGGAGACTCTTCCACTATGTGAAGAAGCTTTGTTTTAGATTCCTGTGTCTAGAACCCTTTTATCATCAATGCATTTGATTTACCTATAGTTTTAAGAAGAGATGATGATCCTATCCCACCATTTGGAGTAGACAAGTGATGGAATAACCTCTGCAATTTCCCTGAATGTATGCAAGAGCTGATGATACTGTCCCACCATGCTGGATAAGTATGCTGAAAACCCATGACCTCGGGTTAAAAAACTACTATTTAACCACTATACAACGTGTACCTCAGGTAGACGATGTGTACCAGCTCACGACATGACCTCCCCATTCATGACCTGAAATTGGCACCAAGAACACAACGTGTACTTCAAGTGCACGATGTGTACCTATTCTGAAGTCTGTAGCAAACCCATAAAAATCACATAAAAATATTTTGAACAAAAAGGGGACTTAGAAAAGGTGGAAACTTACTCGGTCTAGGTAACAGTATACTGCATTTATTATGAGAAATCATATGGGAAAAGAACTTTTAAAATCATTAATTGGGACCTTAATTGATTAATTTGGTTAAATGAGGTTATATATAAGATGAAAATATTAATAAATAACTAAGAACATTATATATGTACCTTGGATGGAAATCCATTATATTAGGTTTTGACTTTTTATTAGTGATTCCATGAGAGTAACTAATCAAGATCAAAATAATAGTAGGGATTTCGAACTAAGATAGATTTAAAAGTTCAAACATTAGGGATCATAAAAGGAAAGAGTGAGAAATGGGATTTTTCTTTCAAGAGGCAATAATGGTCACTGTTTCAAAAGAAACATAAAATATTCTACATCAAGAACCAACTTTAAATCTCATTTAATTTTACTAAAAAAATAACAACAATGAAAAAACACTACCAAAAACAAACTATAATATAAACCCACGTATAAAATGTAATAGAATCAATGTCATTCCATTCCCTCTTTACCACTCTATGAAGAAAGGATTTAGTAACTAACATGTAAAAAACTAAATAATTTTGAGAGAATCAACCTCAACTAATACTTTTGAATGATTTTGGGTACTTTCTTTCATTTACTTATATAATTTTAAAACCTATATAATTAAAACATACATAGATAAATTTATTACTCTCTCAATAAAGAATAAAATCAAAATCACAAAAAATAGAGGATCTCACATGAATAAAATTGTGATACCCCACGGATGTGGCCATCTAAATTACATGAATTTACAAAAATTTCTCATTATAAAACATTCCCAAGACCTTTTAGGTTTAAAGTTTTAGAGATTTAGTAAAAAATTTATATAAAAAAACCAATGCCTTTTTCCACTAATGGTCACTTGTTCCCACTATATTGGAAATTTCTTAATCCAAAATAAGTTTACAACATCTCCAAAAAAGTCTTCATATAAGATACTATTCTAGACACATCTTATGTATTTTTATTTATAAACTAGGGAAATAGAAACATAAGAAAGGGGTGAGCTAAAACACTCATTAAGGGTAATCATATGTAATAACCATAAAAGATCATAAGTGAGCATAATATGAACATATGAGTATGACAACATAATAAAGGAACATAAACACTATATAAAGAATTCATATCCAATAAAACATGGATTTATAAGACAAGAATCACTGAATGAGGATTTTAGTATAAGGAAATAGATGTTATGGCATCAATGGTAAAACATGGGGCTTAACATATAATCATGAACATATGAAAATGCAGATAAGGACAATAGGTATAACATGATCATAAGATCATGAGTCATAACATGATCATAATTATATGAGAAATAATATGATTATTAGTACATGAGTCATAACATGATCATGAGTACATGAGGAAAAACATGTTTGTGAGTACATGAGGTATAAAATGACCATGATTACATAAGTCATAGCATGGAAATGTGTCTACAACATAAAAATGATAAAATCATAATCATATCACCAAATTTCATCACTAAGATTTTGAAAAATAATATTAACAAGTTTATTCCCCAAGGTATTATAAAAAATTACTAAGTCATGCTTCTAAGGTACCATGAACATGTCATCTCTAGAGATTAATTTTTTACCAAATTCATTGGAGCACTATCGAGGAAAAAACTTCATACTACCATGGTTTTACACCAAGGTATCATAAAACATTACCAAGGCATGTGGCCAAGGTATTATGAACATTTCACCTCTACAAATTAATTCTTTACCCAATACATTGGAGCATTATGAGGGTATTCCCTTCATATGTCTATCATTATGTTTGAGAAATCTATCAAAGATAATAAAAACTTATCATTTTATACCATGATAAGAGAATGTGGGATTCAAACATTAATGTCACCAATAAATAAAATAATGTTACATTTATATGGATAAACTTGAATGATATTAGAGTTGGGTATTCACAATATGAAGAAATAATAAGGAAAATCAAGGAATGATTTCTGTAGCATGAAAAGTATAAAAAATTGATTATGTAATGGGTATAATGAGAAATAAGGGTAGTATACCGTTAATAGAGAGTCCTTTGGATAGTAAAGTACTGATTAGGAGCACATGTAAGTATAATCACATGGAAATAAAAAGACTTATATATGAATATATGACATTGAAAATCAAATATTGACTTTGGAATCATGAAAATTATACAAAAGGGATTATGGAATGGGTTTAATGAGTGAGAAAGGTAGTATCTCATAAATAGTGAATCATTTGGAAAGTAAAATATTTATTATGAACATGTGGTAGAATAATCACTTGTAAATAAAAATTCTTATCATAAAATAAGTGCTTGAATTGAAAAGAGGAGAGAGAGAATCAAGGAGTGATTTTAGAGCATGATAGTTATACAAAAGGGATTATCAAATGGGTCTAATGAGAGAGAATAATAGCATCACATAAATAGTTAATCATTGGATTATAAATTATTGATTGTGAAAACATATAATCATAATCATATGCCAATAAAAAGGGATTATCATAGAATAAATACTTTATTCAAAAGGAGGAGGAGAAACCTTAGCTTTCAAGTAACTTCTTAAATATTGGGGGGAATCATTAGAACAGTAGAAACTCCTTAGATGGAATTTATAGAGGTATATGGAAGGTAAATTCATTATCAATTTCTTTGGGGTTGAGAGGGGTGAGAGAAGTGATCTCCTTTTATATGTGAAAATAGGTAATTTTCCATGGAAACTAAAGTTAGGTAAGAGGTAAGAATGGAATCACATGGGAGTTAGGTGGGGAAATGATGGTTATACATGTAGGCATGACTTTCTAGAATAAAAAATATATTCTATAAAGTCCAAATTTCATGTTTATTCTATAAAAATCAGGTTATATTAGGTTACCCATTTTAACATTTATTAATCTTGATTAAATATTAATGTTTTTAATTATATTATCACTATAAATATAATATAAACCTTATTACCAAATTTTGATGTGATGAATTTGGATTTTGTCTCTATTTAATCTAATTAAATTTCTAAATAGGTGTAAATTAACTTTTAAATCAAAACATATAATGTGTAGAAAAACTGTTTTTGTAGAAAGATCTAATTTTAATTGTTAGGTGTTATTAATCTCATTTAATATTGATTAACAATTAAATGATTGTTTATTATATATATATATATACATATATTTAAATTTAATATTAGAGTTTTAATTTAAAATAGATCAATTTAATTTAAAAATGTACAATAGTTAGAAATATATTATTCTTTGAAAAATAACTTTTTTACTTGGGAAACTAATATTCACCTTGATAACTTAATTTCATACCAAAAAGTGAAATTGAAATTATTAAATAATTTGAAAATTATTATTAAGAATCATAAAATAATTTTATTTAATTCAATTTCTAAAATTGAAAAAATTAATTTTAATATCTGCAATGATCTTAACATTTATAAATGATTTTTTTCAAATGATTAAATGACTTATTAGGAAATGAAGTTATAGAAAACACATGTACTACTTTGGTTATTTTGTACCGTTATATGATATATAAAATTTAAAATACTATTAATCATCACATCCATTGATAATAATTCCATTGTAAAGTAAAAATTATATTAGTATATTATGGGTTATTATAAAGTCTAATTGACATAAACAGATGGAGTAATGACCCCACTAATATGACCATACCCTAGGAAGACCATTTATCAGAGCTTCCAAGATAGATAGAATAAATAGGATTTCCCCAAGACCAATACCATTCCAGGATTCAACTAATAAATAATGTAATAAACCATTTATGAGAGAAGTTCAAGCTCATCAAGATCATGACCCAAACCATGTTCTCCGAACCACCCCAAGAAAATCTCACCACCACAAACCTTACCTTTTGAGAATTCACCTGTGTAATAAAGTCATATGTATATCAAACTTAAAAGTATGGATTTTTTTATTCTATTTTAAATAAAATAATCATTATATATTTTTTATTATTACTTTTAAAATGATTAAATAACAAGTTTGATAAAATAAGATTTTGATATGATGAAACAAAAATTATTTTTTTGGGAAATTTAGTTTCAATCAAGACACTATTTTTGATAAATTAAAGAATTTTTGAAATAAATTTTATTTTAACAAATTATTATTATTAAATAATATTTATTTAATATAAATTATAATATGATTTTAAAAATTCAAATTCCATTTTTATAAGGGTTAGAAAACTGTTATTGTAAAAAAATGGAATTTTTAAATAAATGAGATTTTTTGATTTAAAAGTGTAAATTATCATATTTAGATAATTATTTTGATAAAATAAATATTATTTTTAAAATTATGATGTTGAAATTATCCAACATTTATTTTTTAAAAATATTCCACGATAGTCAAATTTTCGGGTAAAAATTAAATATGGTATAAATACACGATATGTATTATGACATCATAATGACCCAAAAGTTATGTAATATATTACATGAAATGTTTCCTTGAACATATATATATATATAAATATATATATAAATATTAAAATAATGTTTTTTTTGAATTTATTTGATTAATTTTATATACCCTTAATGAATCCTCCAAAATCTATATTATATTTTATGGTTTTAAAATCAATTATTTATAAATATGATTCACTTACACCTCACCATGAACATTATTTTAATATTTGAGGTTATAAAACTTATAAAATAATAAACACCAAATCTATTTGGAATAAACCATGGGTAAAAACCATGGGAAGGTTTTTGGTTTTCATTACTTTATCATATAGAGTCCAAAACCTAAGTTTGAAAATTAATACAGAACTATCCACTCTTTTTCTATATAAACACACCCAACCTACCATTCTTATTCAATCAAAAAATATTGGATCATGAATTTACTCTAAAATTTCCTTTTTATATCCCTCCTAAAGTTCCCCTAATCTCTAAAGAAGCTCCTCCCAAGCTTTTAGAAACACCCTCTCAAGGTAATGGGTCCTCTCCTCCTCTTTATTCAAGAACCTTATTTATATTATGCCCTTTGATTTCCTATTTTTCATGTTAGGATATATTTTTTCATATCCATCATACTATAATTGAAATTTACAAGTGATGATATACCCCTTTCACTCCCATTCACCCCTACCATAAACCTTTATATACCCTCATTATGCCGCCGAAATTATCCTTCAATTTTCCATGCCAAACATTTGTGTAGTGAATACCCATCCTAATTTCCACTTAAGTGTATTAAATTATATATAATTATAATTCATTTATTATGGAATTACTTTTAATTAACCCTATATCCTTAATCATGAGATTAAATTTTATGAAATATGATCCTATGTTGAATGATCTATGTGGAAAACTTATATATGTACATGATATGAAAGTGATAGGTGGGACCGAAATTATATAGCCCTACAATAAATTAGTAAATGTTTTTTATATCATGATATTACATGTATAGTTCATGAGATTTTATCCTAAGAACACTGTGTTATTTTTTCTTGGTATTTATCCTTGAATTATATTTATAATTTCATGTTTTATGTTGTTTCCACATTCTTATGTTTCGTTGTTATCATGTTATATTATTCCTCATTGTTCAAGATTATGATTACCAGCCATATTATGTTGCATTTATATTTATATGGGTTCACATTTACTTCTTTATATTATGTTATTTCTTTATTTATTACCTTACTAGGCTTTGTATCTCACCCCTTTCTTATGTATGTCCCCAGGTTATGCCATATCATTTTTGAAGATCCAAGGAATATAAGTGCATGTTATATAGTTTTATTTTGTGTTTTTATTTTTCTATTTAAATTTGTTATGTTATGTACCTAATTACCAAAATACACTAGACCTCATGATCTTATAGGTTTGTATTAAGTGTATCTATATGTAATAATTCATGAAATAAATTGTATTAAAATATGGGTTGTCATAGTTGATATCAGTGAAAAGTCTAGTTATTTTTGGGGATTAGGATTAGAAAACTCTAGTGAAATCCTTAGGTATAAGACTAAAAATATTAAATCAACCTTAAATTTTGGTAAATTATAGAATAAGTGGTTTTCATACAACTAAATTTCTGTATGGATACTACAAGTGGATGTGGC
The DNA here is from genome assembly GCA_963277665.1 of Viscum album. Lineage (NCBI taxonomy): Eukaryota > Viridiplantae > Streptophyta > Magnoliopsida > Santalales > Viscaceae > Viscum > Viscum album. The sequence goes on along the minus strand of OY728159.1, from coordinate 1,752,832,166 downwards.
TCTCACACAGTTGTACCCAGGGGTAATAACCCTGAAAAGGGCACATTGTTCTAGAATCGATTATCACCATGAACATAAAAATGGTCCTTTTTACACACCTATTTTGACACTTCAAGGGGATATTATTTGGTAAATTCCTAATTTAACTTCTCGTGTTTTGAACTAGATGGAAATTCCAAGAGAATTTAAATTTTCATTTAGTGGATGAGATGAATCTTAAATTTATCATTGGAATGTAAATTTGGGTGATGAGACACTTAAAAGTATTATTTTGGATGAGGTTTAAGGAATGAGAGGTTTCTTATAATTTTTTTATGATTTTTAAGAGTTTCAAGATCTAAAAAACCACTTTTCAGAAAAAAAATTCAGGGCATATGGCTTGTTTAAACTGTGTAGCCCCTCAGGAGGAACTGTATAGCCTTATAAGGGGTGTCAGGAATATTGTTAAACCATGCAAGGTGGGGTGAATGGATGTGTAATAGATCTACTATAAATTATATAGGTGGCTAAAAGGGATGCACACAATTTTACAAGCTGTGTGCCTAGACCGTATGGTTAGTTCTATTAAACTAGTAGCACGACATGGTTGGAACACGGTTATCCTAAACTATGCAGCCAAACCATACGGGGTGTGGTTCTTGGGCAATGATAGCTTCATGGTTGGTGCATGGTTATAAAAATCGTGTGGCCTAACCATGTGCCTCATTTAAAGTAAAAATCAATCATTTCCCCCCTCTAAACTTAAATGAGGTTTACCCATTTTCTTCCTCCATTTTCCCAACAACTCCCCCGTATATGCCTCTCCTTCACATTCTTCTCCATGGTGGGTTCTACCTCGTTCTTGTTCTAATTAAATTATCATCAACTGAATTAGAAGTCTATCAGTAAGTATAAGAATCATCATCCTTCATTTACTTGGTTATTGTTCCTTCATTGACACTATCTTTATACAATATAATTCAAACTTTTTTTAGGGAATTTGACGATTCTTTTGATTTCTCACATTCTGAATTGAATCAAGGTCTGATATTGGATTAGTGGAGAGTCCTAAGCATGAGGTTGGTGGTCTATTTATTTTTACCTTAAATCCACATTGTTTATAAATTCTTACACTGTTTTACATGTCATATTCTCTGAGCATTTCTTCTAAAATGTTAAATAACCTAAATTAATTTTCTAAAAGTGACCTAGACCCTTCGTTAAACCCATTTTCATTATTAGAGGTTGGTGACCTCAAATTGTTCCACCCCTTGGGTGTGTTATATTAATTAACTTCATTTTCCATTGATTGTAATTGATCCTAGAGTGATAATTTATTAATTAATGATAAATGCATTGTTTCTAAATAAAAATGGGAATCTGTACTTTCTTGGTTATACTAATTAATTATATTTAAATAGATGAATGGAATGGGTAATCTCATGAACTATTAAGTGAATAATTGAAATGGAATGTAATGTTAATGGAAATGATCTACACTTTTCCCCTTATTAATCATGAATAAAGTGATTATTAGAGGAAGTTAAATGTGTCACAATGAATAGTTAAATGGAATATCTATTTACATGGACCTTCTTACATATTGAAGTAAATTGATTAATTAAATAAATTTTATTAGGGCATGAGTGCTTTCCATATTCTTTAGGTATGATATAATGAAATATACCAAATTGTACACTTTAATATCAATATATCATGCTTACTAACAAGACCTATTTATATTATATTATGATTACGAGTATGGAACCCCAGGCATGTCATCCCATATATTGTGATTATGGGTATAAAACCATGGGCATGGAATACGTTATATTATGATTATAAGTATTGAACCCTAGGAATGGCATCCCTTATATTGTGATTAAGGGCATGCCACCCTGCATATGACATCCCTTATCAGATATGCGATGATCTCATTTGGATTACTTGGTACTAAACCTCAGGACCATTCTAGTGCATGTATATATGATCATACTATCATATGATTATATTACATATTAATATATATACATACACACACACATGATGGTAGGTGTGTAGAGACATTCCAACTTAGGTTGAAGTAGGTATCGTCATCTAGGTGTATTCGAAAATCCTGATTCAAAAATGTTTTTATTTATTATTAATTGATTTATTTTGATATAATTTTACACTATATTTTATACTAATGCACTGTATTTATTTATAAACTATTAGTGGTCTCCCATGAGTGTATCTAACACCTTGTTTGGGATACTGTTTGGTACCCTAACTGACCTCATGGTTACAGGTTCAAGATCTTGGATTGTGTTTTCATGCTATTATCCTTATGGGATAGGATGAAGTATGAGAGTAGGGGACCAAGATAGTTCTCATGATGCCACTGAAGATAGCTGTTGAGTATTTTCATTATTATTTACCTATTTTGTGTATATATTCCTGTTTTACGTTTGTTTCTTGTGCACTGTATCATGTCCATGTGTGGTTATGACTTCATTTATTATTATTATCTCCCACTACTTAGTTATTCATCTACTTACATTGTTGATTTATTTTAATTACCACTATGATACTCTAATCATTATGGTATAGTCTCCCTACTGTACCACCTATATACCCACACTGCTAGTTGGAAGCCTTTGGCATATAGGGAGGTGTACTTAAGGCCATGTGACCGACCAGCTCGGGGCCCCGTTTCAGTGGCTCCCATGTCAGGACATGATAAAGTGGAATTAGAGATTTATTTTCCTTTTTTATTACTATCTTTGGATAGTAGATAGGATAATAAGAATGTGTCATCACTTGGTAGATACCTCATTTCTGGGCCTGACCAACCCACACATGATGGAAAGATCAAGTTTCTAGTGATGAGAATGATTTTTATACATATCATTATTAGAGTTGGTTGATATTTCACCTTGAGTGATTGTTGTAATTATATTGATTATTAATTTTTGGGATTTTACCCCTGTCCTAGAATTAAGTAAGGGTTGTTACATGCATCATCATAAACACATGAAGATCCACATGTCATGCATATGTTGTGCCATGAAGATTTCATTATTGGTTACTTGATGCATGATGATTTGTATAACATGATTGTGTGATTATAAAAATTATTATTTGAATCCCTACTTAGGTAATTATATATCATGTTTTTTTGTATACCCCGTGTGGGTAATTTTTTCCATGCTTACCTGTATTATCAGCTTATATAGTAGTTTCCATGATTACTGCCATGCTTGCGTGATTAATTTAGCACGTTCACCTATATTCCCTGTTGCTATGATATCATTCCTTGTTATAATAATGATATATGGTTAGTTAAATAAAGTGTTTTCATCAACCTACATGGTTATATCCCACTTATCTTGATGGTGGAATTCTATTTAACTAACTAATTATGACATGTTTGAGCTATGGGACATTGGTTTCAAGGGAATAAACATTTATGGTTATAATTAAATGCAATCTAATTGTCTAATTTATAAAGTGTATGATCCTTTATAAATTATATAATGGTAACCCATATAATTAAACCATCATATATTGACATGTTATATTCTAGAATTGAAGGTAAAAACCTAGCTGCAGTTACATGAATGCCAATTATAATTTATAAAGGCAAGTACCTTTATAACATGGGAATGATAATTAATCTAATTGAACCATGATGGTTATATTTATATGCTAAATTTTAATTCTTATGTAAAATGGTTGAATTTATTAAGGCTAGTACCTCTTTATAATGTGGGAATGATAACCCATATGACTAAATTCCTAAATGCACAACTAGAACCAAGTAGGTCAGTCGGGGCTTGTTGTTTATGATATAAAACCATTAAGGGCATGTTAAATATTGAATAAATTAAATTTTATGGGTTTCATTTAAATGGGATTCCAATTTTAATTTATATATAACTGAATCTATAAATTAGGAATGGCTTCCCATATAATTGAACCAATATTAACATGATGGGACCCTCATAGGTTTCCTTTATATTCTTTTATGACTTGGTACTTAACCTCATGGGGGTATGTATCTGATAATGGGATTGTTATTTAATGTTCCCACAACCGCTTATATGGGATTACATATAAATTTATGGTGGCATGTTAGTTGATAAATCCCCTAACATGATAAAGACCTATTAACTACTTTTGAGCTCTATTATTATGAGGCATTAGTTAATTTAAATTACAATTTCAAACTAAATAAAATTTTCCTCCATAGATTTAAAATGAAATTTTATTTAATTTATCCTAGTTTTGAAAACCTTATGGGTAGATTAAATGATGGGATAAAAATAAAACTATGATATATTCACCTAATGATGTATGAAATTAGTTAAATAAAGTGCTTAGTATAGTTGGTCTTGACAACTGGTACTTGAAATACCTTTTATATATGCTACATAAAATGTAATAATGAATGATCATTGGTTAAATCCACTAAAAGGATCCTTTATAGGTGTTAAATATTGAACACTTAGGTAAGGGTTAGCTTTATAATTACTTTGAGATAGAACATGAACACTGCACATAGGTTTTAGTTACCTTCTGACCTATTGTTTCTTAAACCTAAAGGATAGGCAGTCAAGTGTAGTAGTCTTTTAGGCATGGATATGATTTATAATTTTGAAACCTTATGATAAAATGAAGGGTTATCCATATTTTTTCCCTTGGTAATGAGCAAATTGGTAGATCCCATATCCAAATTTCTAAGCATGATGAGTGCCAGTTTGGTTTGGTTATGTCAGGTAGAACTCTTTGTTGATAAAATAATACCCCATGTAGATGGGTGGTTTTATAGTAAGTTAAATCTCAAGGGGGGTATTAATATATTAATATACCACTAAGTTTAATCCCTTTATCATTTACATTATCATTTTAACCTTTCTGTGATCATTCCCTTACTTGGATTCTTTGTAATAATTAGGGCCTGGTAGACTAATGTTTGGTAGGTGATTTTGTTACACCTATGAAGATAGATTTTAACCCTTATAGGCAGATGATTCCTTACATGTTTTATTTTAACCTCTTTTAGAGGAGTGTTTGTTGGTGCGATAGATACAATGTAACTGATTCCCATAAATGGGATCTGGTTCTCATGATAGAGAACTTAGGGACAGTTGGATGGAACTAGATTCCCGCACTTTAACTCATACCCTAGTAGGGAAATTACATAATTATATTAAAGAAAACCCCTAAAAGAGGTTGATTTGGGACTACATTTACCTTTTTTTGGGTAAGATTTATTTTCTGCTTATTTCTAGAAAAATGCATGGAAGGTGATAAACTATTTTAGTTTAGGTATGGTGATACATTTTCTTTTGAAAAGAACAAATATTTCTTGTTTATAAAAACTAGTTTAAATGGGTAGAACTATTTAGGTTCCTGGACTAGTTGAATATTAGTGGTTACATGATTGATTCTTTCTTTTCCAAAACAATTCCATGAGGTGGGCAGTCGTTCAATAAATAATGGCACATGTAAGATGCCTGATTTTGAAGAGGGGTTCGAAGGGAACATGAATCTTAATAGAAACTAATATTCTATGTAGCATGGTTAGTTTGACCTTGTCGATGGATGACTCTCAAGAACGTGAGTTGGGTCTCAAACCTAGTGGTATGGGATAATACACCTACTGTAAATGATAAGTTAGTTCACACTGGTTGCATGCAAAAATTGTTTCTAATTTCAACAATAGTGAATGGCTGAGTGCAAGCCTACGAATGATGGTTTCAAATAATTGAAGCTTGTGGCATAAAAACTATGGACTTTGATTAAAATTAAAAGGAAGTTTCTGATGATGGGGAATAATATATAATGGGTTGGATGAGGTGAGGCAGTTGTCCCATGAATAGACCTCAACATGCATTATTGGGAGACATGGTGTCTGGAGGTGGAAAAAGAAAATATAGCCTTTTTTGATGTGATCATGGATCGGTAGGAGCTATAAACACCTATTGATGGAATTTTTGTGTACTACTTATTAGAGGGTATCATAACCAATATCTTGAAATTTCTCTGAGTACCCTAAGAAAGCAATGATAATCTATCTCACCAAATAGATTTTATGAGTTGATGGAATAACACTTTGAGATTTCTACCCAAGGAGTGGTTTGAAGGAAATACAAATGGTGCATAATACACCATTGGCCATTGGAGGGTGATAAAACTTGTTATTATTTAATTTGTAATTCACCATGGGAACTATTTTTTTGGAAGTGAGAATGAGTCATGAGTGACTTTTAGGTTAGTTATCAAGGATGAGTAGCTTTTTTAGCCATGATATTGTTATGTCCATAAATTGATGGGGTATTGGCTACAATTTCAGTCTCTCTTTTTGTTAAACTAATGATAAGTATTCTCCTAAGGTGGGGAATAAAGCATCAATCACTGGAGGGTGAAACTCACATAAAAAGGATCATGGGACCCTGAGACCGGTCCTTCAATGGTCATTTTGGCACTATCATACTATTAAATAAATGGATCAATGTATGGTTAGAATCCTTGGAATATTTCAAGATATAGTTTTTATTATGGTTTTAAGTGGAAACAAAATGTATAAATTAATCCCGGAGTCCCTTATGATGATCCATGGATATTGGATCAGGATAATATTGGTGATAGTGTTATAGAATGACAATGTATTTTTATTAGGAGATGGTTTAATCAGGATAATTCACCAGAAGTCGAGCACATGCTTTGGCGAGTGTTCTTGGAACAATCTCAACATGCCTTTTATAAGGCTTACGAATTTGGTTATGGTGATGAATCAACCATAGGAGATGAAATTTTTTAGAATGTGGATGACTGAAGGTGGTTCAAATTAATTTATCATGGTTAGTGGGATATAGTTGTCAATGAATCACATTGAGAAAACAGTCGGTATAGGACAAGTGTAACTTAATGATCCAAATTAGTCTTTTCAAGGAAAATTTAACATGAACAATTTGAGTTGGATTGATTTGGGGTTAGACCATTTCAATAAAATCAAGGAATAATATTAATTTTATCACTGGTGGTTTGATAAATGTACCATGAGTGTCTCTAGGTCACTAAGGATGTGCATAAGTAGGAACCTCTAAGGGTGGTAGCTCCATGACTTGGAATTGTTAATGAGAAATATTGAACCTATAGTGCAGATAACTATAGGTGATTTGATAAAAGAGACAATGACATGATCATGTTCTATGGTAGATGGTTTTGGGTATGTTCTGTCTTGATGTTTAGTTCTATTTACGAGAATTGGCTCAAATTTTGGTGGTTTAAATGTTGTATGCTTTAAATGAATCTTGGGGGTGCATTGGGGCATTTAGAAATGCAATGTGGGAATTTAAATAGAAAATTCTAAACCCAAGTAGTATGGGTGATGTTTTCATCATTTTTACAAGGATTATAGGGATGAGAAGTTCCAAGGTGGTGAAATTTTAACATTTTATGTTTTGAACTAATTGAAAATTCCAATAGAATTCAAAATTTTCATTTGGTATATGGTCCATCTTAAATTTATCTTCATAATGTAAATTCAAACACTAAAATAATTAAACAAGTTTTTTTGGATGAGGTTTAAGACTCAATAGGTGTCTAATAATTTTGGATGAGTTTCAGGAGTTCTAGGCTCCAAAAACACAAATTCCAGAAAAAAAGATAGGGCACATGATTAATTTAAACCATGAGGCCCCTTAGGATGAACTGTGCGACTCTATAAGGGGTGTCACATGATTTTTTAAACCATGTTAGGTGGGGAGAATTACCATGTGATAGGTCTATAGTAAATTTTAGAGGTGGTCACATGGGCTACGTTTGGTTTTCCAAACCATATGCCTATCCCACATGGTTAGTTCCATTTAACTAGTATCACTGCATGGGTGGTGCACAATTAGCCTAAACCATTGGGCGAATAATATAGGGTGTGGATCTTGGGTAGTGTGGGCTGCATGGTTAGAACACATTTATCCAAACTGCATAGCCTAACCGTGAACCTCATTTAAAGGGGATAAATAACCATTTTCCCCTTTGGACATAAATAGGGGTTTACCCCATTTTCTTCTTCCATTTGACCCATAATCTCCCCCACACACACCTATCATTCATCTCCTCATACATGATGGTTTATCCCTATTTATTTGTCTAATTAAAGTACCGTCGGGTGTTTTGGAAGTGTACCAATAAGTCTAAGACTCCTTATCCTTCTTTCACTTATTTATTTCACTTTTTTTAATGATATATTCACGTGAGATAATTCAACCTATTTTCAGGGTGTTTGATGATTCTTCTGATTTCTCTAATTCTGAATCAAATCAAGTCCTGATATTGGATGAGTGGAGCATCCTAATCATGAGGTAGGTGGTCTATGGATTTCCCATTAAATTACTGGTGTTTATAAATTATGTCGTTGTGCCATATGCCAGATTCTTGGTGTGTTTCTCCTAAAATTTGAAATAGCCTAAGTTAATTAGCTATACAATAACCTAGAAACTTGGTTAGACTCATTTTCATGATTAGAAGTCGATTAACTCAACTTGGTCCATACCTTGGGTTTCCTATTAATGGCCCCCATTGGACATTGACTGTAATTGGACCTAGGGTGAGAATTTATTAATTATTGATAAATGGATTTTTTAAATTAAAAAAATAGGTATGTGTAATTTCTTGGAACTCTTAATTAATTATATTTAAATGGACAAATGGAATGGGTAATCTCATAGCCTATGAAGTTACAAATTTAAATTTATTGGACTGTTAATGGTAAGGATCTACAGTTGGCCCTTTATTAATCAGGATCAAATTTATTATTAGAGGAAGTTAAATGTGTCACAATGAATAATTAAATGGCACGTATATTTACATGGAAATTTTCATTTATTGAATTTAATAGATTAATTAATTAAATATTATTAGGTAATGACTTCTTCCCATGTACTTTCTAAATGATATAATGGAATTTCTAAAATGGTACACTTTAATATCAATTTGGAATGCTTACTAACATAAACTATTTATATTATATTGTGATTATAGGTAGGGGAACCTGAGCATAATGTCTCTTATATTGTGATTATAGGTATGTAACCTTGGGAATGGTGTCCCTTATATTGTGATTATGGGTTAGACAACTTGGGAATGACATCCCTTATATTTTTATTACGGGCGTGAAACCCTAAGAATAATGTCCCTTATCTTATATGTGTTCCTCTCATGTGGATTCCTTAGTACTAAACCTCAGTTCCATGCCAATTCATATATATATTTTCATATTAGTTTCTTACATATATATGTATATTCATGATGGAAGGTGTGAAGAGAATTATAGCTTAGGTCGAAGAAGGTATGGTTGGCCAGGTGTCTTTGATGAGATTGATCCCAAAAGGTTTTTATTTATAATTTTTTGCTTTATTTTGATATACCTACACACTACTTTATTATATATTCATGAATTGGATATCATTAGACACCGTTGGTGGTGGCCTACTAACTGTTTCTCACACTATGTCCAGGATACCATTTGGTACCCAAATAGAACTCATGGTTACAAGTTTAGGATCTTGGATTGTGATTGTATGCTGTTATCCTTCTAGGATAGGATGGAGTGTTGGAGCAGAGGATCAATCTAGTCCTCATGATGCTATTGAAGATATATATTATTTCTTTTCATTATTATTTACCCATTATGTGTATATATACATGTTTCATTTCTTCCTCTTGTGCATTGTATTTTTTTCATGGTTATTCCTTAATTTATTATTATTATATTCCACTACTCAGTTATTAATCTGCTTCTAATATTTATTTATTTTAATTACCATTATTCTCCTCTGATCATGAGGGTATAGTGTCCCCACTATACCACATATAGACCCTCACATCTAGTAAAAAACCTTTGGCATATGGGGAGTTTCTCTTGAGGCCATGTGAGCAAATGGATCAGGGAACCATTTTAGTGGCTCCTACCTTTAATTTTAATGGTTTCTTGTTTATGTATTTAATATTTAAAAACTTCTCAAACATAATTTTACCTTTATTTCTAGACAACGGCTAGAAATAAGAGGAACCGAGTCAACAACCAATGTTAAGGGGAATTTGATGACTACCCAAATGAGATGCCTAACATGATTAGAGATAAAGTAAGACATATTGTGATTATTCCAAACGAAATACCACAAATCATGATTAACAATTGGCATATAGTTCAATTTACAAACAAAAAAAAGAAGATGAGGATGCTGTCTCAAGGAATTTAATCTGATAAAGATGATAAAGGAATAAATATTCAATTTCTTACTTTTAAAAATTTTGGAATGAAGAACCAAGGGAAATGACAGAAAGGAACTTGAAGATGTTTTAAGTTTTGAAAATAGGGAATAAAGTAGATAATTTACATGAAAAAATGAAGAGTTTAGTTTACACAATAGATGGAAATAAAGTTTAATCTAAGGTACCATTAATATTTCTATGTCATAAATGTAGAGAAATTGGGAATTATCTAAGACAATTCTCTATTCTAAGGGCTTACATGAATGACGATCACTAAAAATATCCAGGACCAAGGGAACAAGGAAAGGTCTATACTGAGATGGATCATGATGACTGAAGTATATGTATCTTCTACTCTATAGTTGTGTTTGTCTTCTTATATTTTAATTCATTCCATATTAGCATATCTTGCAAGTTTTCTAATAACATCAAGTAACCACCCTAAATTATTTGATTTCATTGGGAAAAGAAACATCAATGATTATTGCATCGAAAATTGAATTTTGTGGGAATGTTCTTGAAAATATTATCTTTCTCCCTTTAGTGGGATTAAATGATTTTCTAGTTATGGATTACCTTTCCTTATATAGAGCCAACATAAATTTCTAGGAGAAGGAATTAACCTTTCATATAAAAAATCACCCTTTGATTATATACATGTGTAAAGAGGAGGATGAATCTCATTTGGTATCATTATCTAAAGAATGGATATTATTTCATTATAATAATGCATATCTAGATGAAATGATTGAGACTAAAGAAAATATCATCCTTGATGACATGTCTATTTCAAGGGAATTCAATGATGTGTTTCCTAAATAATTTATTAGTCTTCCTTATAGTTGTGAGGTTGATTTCTCAATAGATATCATACCCAAAGATTTTCCAATATCAAATACTCAATATAGAATGGCCATTATTGAAATTGATGATCTGAAGAAATAATTATAAGAGAATCTGGATAAAGGGTTTATATTCCCAAGTGCTTCACCATGGGGTTTACTGGTCCTCTTCATCAATAAGAAGAATAGATCAATGCTACTCTACATTGATTATCGTGAGATCAACAAGATCATGATAAATAAAAAGTACCATCTTCCATGGATTGATGACTTGTTTGATCAACTATGTCGAGACAATTACTTCCCTAAGGTGGATCATAAATTGGGGTATTATAAAGTATACGTGAAGAAGGAGGATATCCCTAAGATTTATTTTCTCACAAGGTACAAGAACTTCAAGTTCATAGTTATTACATTTGGACTCAATAATACTCCATAAATCTTAATGGTCTTAATTAATGGAGTCTTTAGGGATTACAATGAATTTTTTTTGTAGTCTTTATAAACAATATTCTTATATACTCCAAAAGAAATGAGGGACATTATGATTATTTGAATACTATACTAAAGACCTTGTAGAAGTAAAATTTATATGAAAGGTACAATAAACATGAGTTTTGGTTGGAGTAAGTAACTTTATTGGGGAGTGTTATCACTAACAAAGGGATATATGTGGATTAGTAAAAAATAGAGGCAATAGAAGGATGACCCAGATCAAAATCAGTGATGGAAATCTATAGTCTCATTGGATTATTTGGGTACTATCGTTGATTTATTAGAAACTTCTCATGATTTTCATTCCAACTGACCAATCTTACTTAGAAGGGAGCCCAGTTTGTATGGATTGATTAATGTGAAGAAATATTTAAAGATATAAAGAAAAGGCTAATCACCATAACTATGATCACATCACCCACTAGTGGGGAATGATTTGTGATCTACAATGATTCATCCAAAAAGGTATTAGGTTATGTACTCATGAAAGATAACAAAGTTATAGCCTATGACTCCATACAATTAAAGATCCACAAGTAGAACTACTCAAATCATGATATAGAATTAGAATTAATGATCTTTGCATTGATGTTTTGGAGACATTATCACTATAGAGAAAAGTTTGACATATATATGGATCATAAAACCCTCAAGTATATATTCACACAAAAGGAGATTAAAATTCACCAATTATGGTGATTTGATCTGATCAAGGACTATGATTTTTCAATCCATTACCATCCCAGGAAAGTAAAAAATGTGGCATATGATTTGATTAGAAAGGATCCGACAACCCTATCCATGATGATGATTTAAAATGATACAATATTAGTGGAAATGAAAAGGACGAACATGGGAATAATAAAAGGATATTTATCTTAACTTGATAAAATAATTCTTAACCATCTATTCTTGAGAGGATCAAGGATGCCTAGAAAGATGATGAGGTGTCACATAAAAATATAGAAAATATTTTCTAGTTAATCATTTATAAAGATGGAGTTATAAGGTTTGGAACCTAGAGATGTGTCCCAAAAAACGAAAATTGAAGAGAGAATATCTATATGATGATCATAGATCAAACTTATCTATTTATCCAGAAAGAATAAATATGTATAGAGATTTGAAGCAAAATTATGGTGGGATAACATGAATAGGGATATTAAGAATTTTGTATCTTGATGCATGGTATGTAAAAAAGTTAAGGAAGAATGAAAGAAGTCCAAGGGTATGATGAAACCATTACCCATACCAGTATGGAAATGGGAAAACATAACCATGGATTTTATCATATAACTCTCCAGGACAACTAAAGTCAATAACACCATATGGGTGGTTGTCAATTGCCTTTCCAAGTCATCTCATTTCATTTCTATCAAGGAATATCTCCCTCTTGACCAAATCACCAAGATATACGTATGGAAATTGGTAAGACTACATGGAGTTCCACTATCTATTATATTTGATTGTGATTTGAGGTTTACTTTGCGGTTTTGGAGAAGCCTTCATCAATCATTGGATATAAAACTGATCTTCAACACTTCTTATCACACTCAGGTAGATGGTTAGTCATAAAGGAGCATTTAAACTCTAGAGGATATGATTATATGATGTTCAATGTATTTACAAGGATGTTAGGGCCAACACCTTCCCCTAGTGGAGTTCTCATATAAAAATAGTTTCCATTATAGCATTAAATTGGAACCATATGAGGCTCTATATGGGAAGAGGTGTCAGACTCTGACATATTTGGATTAAGTTGGGGAGAACATGCTTAAGAGACCCGATCTTAACCAAGAAATGATATATAATGTTCAAACCATTCATTTTCTTATGAAATCTGCATAAATTCAATAGAAAATATATGAAGAAAATCATTGATGGAACTAGGAGCATGAGATTAGAGATAAAGTGTTCCTTTATATATCACTTTGGAATAAATTCATGATTTTTGGGAAGAAGGAAAATATTAATCCTAAATACTTCAACCATTTTTAGATCCTTGATCACATTAGAGTGGTGGCCTATAGACTATCACTTTTACCTAACCTATATCAAGTACATGATGTGTTCCATGTATCCCTCTTGATAAAGTACATAACAAACCCCTCACATGTACTTAACCCATATGTGGAACTATTGGAGAATGTTATTTCATATGAGGATAATCCGGTCATGATCTTAGACTATAGATACAAAGTTATATGAAACAAGACAACTCACATGATCAAATTGTTTTGGCAGAACCACAAGTTTGAGGAAGAAATATAGGAACTAGAATAGGTGATGAAATATAAGTATACTCATCTATTTTAGTGAAAATTTATAGGGAAAAATTTCTAAATGGGGGAATAATGTATTGAACCAAAAGTTTGTAAATGTTTTTTTAAATGAGAAAATGCCTTATTAAGAAATGAATTTATAGAAAACACATGAACCACTTTCATTATTTTTAACCATTATATGGTCTATTAAATTTAAAATACTATTAAGAATCATAAACATTAATAATATATCCATTTTATAGTTATCTTTAAGATTAGTATATTAAGGGTTATGATAAATTCAAATTGACATAGATGGAAGGAGCAATGACATCAGATAGTCAGATATTAGCCTATAAAGACCATTTATTAGAGACTAATAGGAATGTGAAATCATTGGGCCTTTTCCTAGGTCAAGACCAATCCAATTTTAAATAGCTAAATAATGAATGAAACCATTTATGAGATAAGTTCAAGTTCATTGAGATCATGGCCCGAACCATGTTTGCCGAAGCACCCCAAGAAAATCAAACCATTGTACACCTTACCCTTAGGGAATTCACTGGTGTAATAAAAAATATGTATATAGAAACTAAAAATAAATTTTTTATATTCAATTTTTAATAAAACAATGATTATAATTTTCCTTTTTTACTATTAATTTTTGAATAATTAAATAATGAGTTTAATAAAAATTAGATTTTGATATGATGAAACACAAATTTTATTTTTGGGAAATACATAGTTTCAACCAAGACAATCCTTCTCATGAATTCAAGAATTTTTTAAATAAATTTTATTTTAATAAAATATTATTATTAAATAATATTTATTAAATTTAAATGATTATATAATTTTAAGAAGTCAAATTTAATTTTTATAAGGGTCATAAAAATGTTATTATAAAAAAATATTATTTTCCAATAAATGAGTATTTTTGATGTAAAAGTGTAAATTATCATATTTAAAGAATTATTTTTATAAAATGAATATTAATTTTGAAATTATCAAATTAAAATTATCCAACGGTGAATTTTTCATAATTTTATGAGATAGTTGAATTTTTGGGTAAACATTAAACATGGCATAAATATACGATATGTATTATGACATCATAATGACCCAAAAGTGAAGTAATATATGACATGAAATTTATCCATGACTAAATATATATATCTTATTGAAAATAACGTGTTTTTAAAGTTATTTTATTATATTTATAAACCCTTAATCAATCCTCCAAAACCAATATTATATTTTAAGGTATAAAATCAATTATTTATAAACATGACTCACTTCCACATAACCAAGGACATTATTTTAATGTGTTATGTTATTATACATATAAAATAACAAAAACTACTCCAATTTTTCAGAAAACATGGCAAAAAACCATGGTAAGGATTGTGGTTTTGATTACTTTATCATATAGAGTCCAAAACCTAAGTTTGGAAATGAATAAAAAATTATACTCTCTTTTGCTATATAAACCAACCCAAACTCCCATCAATATTAATTAAAAACTTTTGGATCATGAAGTTACTCTACCCTTTACTATTTATATCCCTCCATAGGTTGCCCAAATCTCTAAATAATCTCTTTCCAAGATTTTAGAAGCACCCTCTCCTAGTAAGGGATCCTCTCCTTCTCCTCTTTATTCAAGCACCTTCTTTATATTATGCCTTTTGATTTTCAATTTTTCATGATGTGATATATTTTTTCAAATAAATTTTACTATAATTATTATAAAAAAGTTATTAGATACCCCTTTCACTCTCATTCACCCCTCCTATAATCCTTTATGTACCCTTGTTATGCTGCCAGAATTATCCTGCAATTTTCTATGCCAAACCTTTGGGTAGTGAATACCCATCCTCATTTCCACTCAAGTGTATTCAACTAGATGTACCTATAATTTATTTATTGGGGAATTACATATATTTAACTCACACTCCTTAATCATGTTATTAAATTTGATTAAAGATAATCTTATGTTGATTAATATATATGACACACTTATACATGTCCACGATATGAAAGTGATAGGTGGGACCAAAATTATATAGTCCTCCAATGCATTGGGTAATATTTTTATCTCATGAGATGCCATGTATGGGGCATGAGAGTTTATACTAATCAAATTATGTTATGTTATCTTAGTGGTTATCCTCAAATTATGTTATTATTCCATGTTTTATGATGTTACCATATTCATGTATTGCCTTTATGTTATCATGTTATATCATGATTCATTGTTCAATATTATAATTCTCACCCATAATATGTTACCTAGATATGATTATTTTCTTACATGTAATTATTTTACTTTTTCTATTTATTATTTATTCCCTTAATGGGATTTTTATATCTCCCCTTTCTTATGTACATCCCCAGGTTATTCTATGTAGTTTTAGAAGATCTAAGGAATATAAGCACATGTTATGGAGTTTTAGTTTATGTATCTATTTTTATGTTTCAAGTTGTTATTTTATGTTCCTAATTACCCAAATAAACTAGTATTCATGATGTTTTAGGGTTGTATTAAGTGTATCTCTATGTAATAATTCATTAAATACAGTGTATTAAAATATGGGTGTCATAATATTAGCACATAAAAACCCATTTTTTTAAAAAGTGTATTTTTAAGCTTTAAATTTATGTATAGTATAATATTATAATTTTTTTTGATTTTCATGATATAAATTAGTTTATTCAAAAATAATAATTATAATGTGGATTTCAAATCAAGACCAAACTAAATTATATCAAAATAATATTTAATTAAAAGAGAGGATAAAAATGGTTTCATTTTTTGAAAAATAATACTTATGTTTATAAAATGTTAAACCTTGGTTTTATAAATTTTGAATAGTATTTATAAATTTATAGTTTCACATAATCAATCAATTAAAATATTTTATAAACTTCTAGGTATTTATTATATAATAAAAGTTACAATGTTGGTAAAAACTATATTCTTCACCATTCACCTAAAAATAAATTATTTAAAAAAAACTCAAAAATTCACCCTAAGATAATATTAACATGCCTAATTTTAAATTAATTTAATTTCATCAAATTAATATTCTAAAATTTATAAATTTATCTTATAAAGATTAAATATAATGAAAAACTATTTTTATAGAGAAATAAATTTTTTATTTAAAAGTATAAATATAAAATGTGTAAAATATATGTGATAAAATTTTTATTAAATCAATAATTACCTAATTATATGATCCTAATTTCTATGTACTTAACCCCTTAGGATCCCTATGTAATATCTAATCATAAGATAAGTTCTGGTGGTAGACAAGGGTTGTGATTCCACTAGCATAGCTCTTGTGGAAATTTTCACAAGATTAAACTTCTCTCACATTTTATTTCACTCATATCATAATTATTGGAGTTCATATTGTGATTGATCTAGTAAAACCCTAGTGAAAATACCTTTTTTACAAGATTGGACAAATGAGATTCATATGGGATACTTCTGCTACTTGATTCTATTTCTTTCTTTTTTCTTCATAGATTTCATAATCTGGTTACTTCTGTATATAACCTCTAATTTAATAGATATATTATATAATTTTATTTAAATATATCTTAATTTTATTTTAGTTCAGAATTTCATATCAAATAAGATATTAACATAATTTTCATTTAAGGAAAATACATAGTGAAATCTCTGTTCATTACACACATCACCTTAATCCAACTAGCTAAGTTTATACGCCTTTCACAATATTCAATTGATTACAATTATTCTATAAAATTAGTAATTTTTATTGATAAATTGATATGTTCCTAGGATATTACTTTGAAGAGTTGAAAAAGAAAACATTACCCAGTACCAAAGCTTCAATATACATTCTATTACCACTATAGTAGGCATATAATTGTAGATTGACTAATTCAATTTTTCCAACAAAGTAGGATTTAGTTAAAAAATATCAATTTTAATTAAATAAATTTGGATTTATTAATAATTTAAGAATTTTAAATTCATTTTAGAAGTTTTCTGATGATAATAAAGTCCTCACATTAGCCCATATAATAAATTCAAAATAGTTAGTCTATTAAAATGATGCACCTTCTTCAAGGGGTATATGACACACAAGTGAAATGGAAAATTTTAATACTATAAAATTATTAATTTTATACTAATATCAAGTACTTATGACATCATGATAGACATGAATGGTTTGTAACTCAACGATAAGAAAAGAAACCATTGTGTATGGGAAGACACAACAATATTATACATCACTTTAAGGTTATTTTTTCAATCCAAATAAAAAATAAAATTGGTTTAAATTTAATAAATTGTGATTTAAGTTGTACTTATGTATATTAAGGATGGATATAATATTATTGATGAACAAGTGTTGTAAATTATGCAAAAAATGTGTATAGATAATCAATTTTCTTCCCTTTATCAAAAATAACAACAAAAAATAAAACATTTCAAAAAATAATCATTTTTATTAATGGATCACATATAATAAAAAGCCTATAGTAGAACTCATGATTAGTCCTATCATTGTGATAAAATGTTTTTAATGTTTTCGAAAAGAAACATTCAAGAGTCAATTTAAAAGAGCCCAAGAAGGCAATTCACTAAGAGGGGAAGGTTAAGAAATGGTGATTCCTAATTACTTTTTAATCCTTTTTATGAAATAATCCACTTTAAAAGATAGCCAATTTTTTCTTTTAAAACATTATTTATTCTTTATTTTAAGTGAAATAATAATAAAGAATACACTGATTTTTTAAAAAATTTACCTCTAAATGTGGATTCCTAATAATATTCATGATTTTTACCATCCAATTCACATGACTTCACTATTTTTATCAATTTAATACAAGTGGAGAAGGTTTTATCATTGACCCCTCAGTTCAGGTATATATTATAAATAATTTTTTAAATGAATCTTCACATAATTAACATAAACCTACCTAAATAGAAAAATGTTTCCTTTAAAATAATAAATAAAATCCTTTGATTATTTTCTGGAATGGTTAAAAAAATATGAATGATAGTTCCTCCTATAATTGAGAAGTTTGTTAAATCACAATATTGATATACTCAAAATTCTCCCTTCAAAGTGTTAAATGGAACACTTTTTCATTAAATACTTTTAAGAATCACCTATTCATTCTTCTATTAATTTTTTGTGAGATGAAAACACACATCTTTATCCTATTTAATAATCTAAAAAAATTTATAAAATGAAATTCTCCCCACCTCAAAATTAATAGGGTCATTTATTAATAGAAGATACAAATTTAATGATAAGAGACTTTCAAAAGAAAATAAGAATGATAAGTAAGTATCCCCCTCAAGCATAGATGTATATGTAGTGTATCCTAAGTTTTGTTTAATAAATGTTTAATCTATTTCATGAAATCTAATTGGATAATAAATTGAAAAGTTGATTTATAGTGTTAAAATTTCTAAAAAAATGTTTTTGTGATGAAAAATAATGTTGTATGAAATTAATGGAAACTTCAATATGTTTTATGTCTCATGAAAGACAAGGTTGGATGAAATATTTTTGGATACTTAATTATAAAACCAAAGTTTATTTTGTTGTAGGATTGGGAAACCAATCTCATGAATAAGTTAATGAACCCATAATATCTCTACTATGAAATGTTTCATAGCATGATATTCATATTCAATATTGGATTTGGTAATGATAGTTTTTTTGTTATGATAGAAAATCAGATTTCTTCCAAATAATACTGAAAAATTAGTGGTGAAATTTTGAGTAGACAAGAATCCAATATAATAATCATCACATAATCATTTTATTTTCATGTGTCCATGATTTGAATAAAGAAAACCACAACATGGATGCTACTTAATATATTTTAAAAGGTGAATAACTATAACTCATTAATATTTTGTTGGATTTATTTAAATTTATTATATTACTAACTGTAAAAAAAAGTTTATTCGATTCATAGGAATATAATTAATTTTTTTAAAAATTAATCACTAGTAATATGGAGGAACTCAAGTAATCTTAATATGAGTATCAACGGGTGATGCATGTGATAACCCAATAGTATTGTTTAGAATATTTATGGTGTACCTGTGTTGAGAGTGGGATTTGTCTCTGTCACAATAAGAAACCTCAATACCAAAAAAAAACATTTCAAAACAATTAGACCATTGGTATGAAATTATTGATGCAAAAATATCTTAAGGTTATAAATACCAATTGTGTCATTGTCAATAATAATAATTTCTTCAGTATAGAGAATTATAATGATATATCCAAAAAATAATTATAGTGGTATAACACAGATGAATCCTCCACACTCTTCCAAACTATATGAAGTGAAATAATTGAGAAAATAATGAAACCAAGCCTTCAGAGGCTTATTCAAACTATAAAATTAACATTATGAATAATCTGAGGAGGTAATAAAATTGGGAAACTACCACATACATACCACCTTATATTCAAAGTAAATCAAGAATGCATTATTGACACCAAAATGATAAATATGACAATAAAAATTAGTAATCAATGAATTAAATATATGAATGAAATACTCTTTGCAAACTGTTAGAAAAGTATAAAAGTAATCCACTCTATATGTCTATGAATAACCTTTATCTACAAGTCAATATTTCATCCAATTAAGATTTCCATTCATATTATTCCAAATAGTGTAAATCCAATTGAAAAATCATAACCTATTTATCATGGGGAATCTTGACAGGCACCCATGTGTGATTATCTTCTTGGGCCTATAATTCAATCTACATAGCTTTAAGCCAACCTAGATGGGTTTTAGGTTAGAAACTGATACCTTATCATGAGTAGTAATAAATGTCTTTATAGCGGTGGATAATCCTCTATATGAATGATTATAAAATGAAATAGATAATAAATATTTAATACCCTTTTCATATTTCAATGGTTAATTTCATTATATATTGACCCAGATCATCAATTATGGTTAAAGAGGCAATGTAAACCAGTAGCATCATAGGTAAAACCTGTTGGCAGTGACCGTAGACTCGTCCAAATCGAGTGTCCTTAGAATTTGATAGAGTGGAAGGAATAAAAATATGAATACAATAATCTAGAGTAGTGTAAGTATGTGATTATGGTGAAGTTGAAGAGAATGGATAAGTCTTCATAAATGATACATAAACTGAAGTGATATGGAACTAATATCTTGAGAGAAAAAATTATAACCACTTTGGGTGTGAGAACACCCAACAAAGATACACCCAAGATAACAATGAGAAAACTTTGATGAAAAATTTTGGTATCCCCAGACATAACATATACAACCATATATATGAATCAAAAGTGAGTGAGGAGAAGTAGAAAATAATATATGAAATAAGGACTCCCCTTGAAGCATATATGAAGAAATAATATTGATCAGATAAGTGGTTGTCGTAATGAAATATCTCCAAAATGTGAGGGAAACATTTATGTAAAAGATAAGGGCTCGAGTGGTTTTAAGAATGTGAAAATTCTTACATTAAAAAACCAAATTTTTTTGTGTAGTGTCTAGGTAAGAGGATTGATGGTGAATTCCATAATTTAATAGAAATGTGGAGAAAGTGGAATACAAGTATTCCCAACCATTATATGCAAATGAAAATTTAACATATTTGTTAAAATTCTGTTTTAATCTCATTATAAAATATTTTAAAAAATTAAAAAATCTCAACCATATGATATAAAAAATAAATCTAGATCACGTGGAAAAAATAATTAATAAAAAACATAATACTTAGACACCATTGCTTTGAAAAGAACAAGGTCCCGAGATTTCATAATGTATCAAGTTAAAAGAATTGGATTCTTGTGGTTGAAGAAAAATTTAAAATGAAATAAAGTAGATTATTTTAGATCAAGACACACCTTAATGATAGATTGGAGAGATATATGACCATATCTGGAGTGAAATTACATGATTCATGATAAGATAAAAAAACTAGAAAATGTTGAATTTGTGTCAACCATGCATATTCCACTTCATAACTAACCTATACTAAGATCCCAATTTTTCAAATAATGTTGAAATATAATGAAACCTTTTTTAGAATATTGTAATATAACTATGGTCGTGGGTAAGCTTACTAATAGTAATAAGATTTAATTAACTTTGAGGAGCATGAAACAATTGAAATAATGTGATATTTAATGAAAATATATATGAGTCTAAAGTATAAATCATCATAGTTAAATTATAGAAAATTGTAATTATGGATTGAAAAATATGAGATAGATACTGATTAATCATGTATGGGTCACATATAATATGATACAGAGCACCATAAGACAACATCTAGATAATTGGATATATAAAGACACATGCGGTTTGTCTGCTAGATTAAGAAATAGTAATTGATGAAAATTATTTCCTAGATCAGGAATGATGATAATTTATGTGTTTTAACTCATCTATGTAAACATCAAGAGAAGTGTTTGGATTATGTGATCATGAAGATCGATCACCAATAATAGTTTTAGGTATATGAGGAGGGGTCATTGGATTACCATGAAACAACCAACAAACTTGAATAGTGTATCCCATCTTTCCACAATATTGGTAAGTGACATGACCACGACTACCACCACAACTTCCTCCTCAGTATCCATAACATTGACCACAACCCTTTCCCATAAATAAAGTTAGAGAACTATAACCCATATATGTATATGGCAGTGAAAGATGAAGTGAGCGATGGGGTGTATTGAGATGATGATACACAAGTAGAATATTCCAGGTGGATAGGATAACCAATATTTTGATAGTTATAGTAGCATACTATAATGGAAATCCATGTAGTATAGAAAAGTGTAAAATATTCTCACAATAAGTGATTTTTCCCACCAATGTTTGTGGAATGGGCCATAGCACAAGGAACTCATCATATAGAGTCTTTTATTTCAAGAAGAAAATTAGAAGTGTTTGATATTACATCCAAATATTAAATGATCTTTGGAATTCATATAAGAATTTATAGAATTTTTTACTCAAAATACATGAGTGTCAAGGATTCCCAAATTTCCTTAACACTATTTATAATTTTGGAGACATCTTTGAACAAATAATCCATTAAGTTGATAAGAAGAGAAAATGTTTTTATATCAGTGAGCTTCCACACCTTATATTTGTCATATGTCTTGGGTGGTGGTACATACACCAAGTGAGAGTTTAAATTTAGGTCTTATAGGGACATCATAATAGTTTAATTATAGACCGATAAACTGTTAGAGACCAAACACTCATCAATGAGACTAGTTGAAGTAATGATAAGTTTCAAGAAAACCATAGAGGCCACTATGTAGGAATATTAATATGCCATGATATAATAATTTTGAAACAAATAACAATTTTATAGAATTTAATAATTCAATTAATTTTTCAATATTTTATATATTTTCATTATGGGATCATATTTTAAGTAATAATATCCCTATAATTACATATTAATCATATTTTTTATAGGAAAATATAGAAAAGGATGATAAATAATCTATAAAATAATACAACTAAGTCATTACTAAATTTATTAATTATGTTATAAATTTATTAATAATAGTATGTATCTATTAGCACTAGTTAAAATATATCCTATTAATAAATTACGAATGTTAAGAGGGGAACATATGGAGAAGTACCCCATGTTTAGAGGAAAACCATGTCTTGGGTGGGGGGGGGGGGGGGTTGAATTGGGGTCCATGTTGGAGAAATTCATCATGAGGGGGGACATTTTAAAGGAAGCTACATTAGGGAAACACATCAGGGAGTAGAAAGACGCATCATAAAGGGAAGCATCTGGGTGTTTTTGTTAGTCAAAAGTGTCCCATGATAGTCATGGGGATAGGGGAAGTCACCATGACAATTTGGATAGGTGGAGGTGTGATGTGTGAGAATTAGAGAGGATAAATAGATTTAGAGGTAACCAAATTCATTGCACAATAATATAAGGTATGATAGAATATTTATAGATGGAGATAATGGAATACATTTGTGTTTATCTAATGTGGGACTCTAGTAATGACAAATAAATGGTACAATCCCATCACACACACTAAAAATTTTTTTTCCCCAAATTCGCCCAACAATATTCAATAAATCAATTACTAGGAATATTTTTACCACTTGTATAAATATAATAGACAAGGTATATCACATTTTATCTATCTATTTAATATCCAATAAATGTGGATATTATCTCCATTTTTATTCCATTAATTTTCTATTAAATATCCTAGGGAAGATGTTTTAAAATATTATAATAAATATATCAACAACTTATCATTAAAATTCTTCATAAAGATGTGTAAAATATTTCAAACTCTTTTTATTTATGAAAAATTAATTGTTTATGAATATTTTTCATAAATTCCTTCATTAAATTATTTATAATGGAATATGTTTTCCCTTTATTCTATATGGTTTTGAAATTACAAAAAATGACACAAATACAATAAAAATTCTAAAAAATCATCAGCACCCTTTTCATAACTCTCCAAATCAATAAAAATTTCATTCAAGATGATGAAAAATATATCAAAATGGATATATGTAAATATCCATAGTGATGATAATTGAGAAAAAATGATGAAAAAAGAAAAAATCACAACCACAAAAATTCCGAGTAGTCCAAGAGAACATTATACTAATCAAAACAAGGTATAAACCAAAAAAGTATTGAACCAAACTCAAGCACTCAAATGCATGTGGTATAAGAGTGAGCCTGTCCCAAAATGCACCCCAAAATATCCTTAAAAACCATCAATAAAAATGAACTTCTCTATTAAGTAGTTGAAGATGCACCATCCACCTTGAATAATTCATTCCACCCACCCTCAAAGAACATGCAACAACTTACACACAAAAACTACATCTTCTAGAGAAAAATTGGACAGTTCACCTCAAATACCACCTACATGAAAGTTACAAGTTTCAATATAAAAAAATGATAAAAAATGTAAAAATTTCATCCACACTTAATGTAGTATTTTTTAATGATAAACATTGACACTAAAATGTTTTTCGAAATAATAACAAAAACTTAATTCAACTAACACTTCTATGACCCAATTACCTCAAACATTACCCATGAAAAATTCTATTGTGATTAAAGAAAATAACATCACATATATTCACTAAAAAATTAACTAAATAAAAATTTTATAATAGTTTTGTATAAAATTAAAACCTTTATAATGGAATATGATTGAATTTAAATAATTTCATTACACACACATACTTTTTAAAGGTTTTCCCTTAAACACCAGGAATCCAACCCAAATTTTAGATTTAAAACACATGAGATAATAATAATTTAAAGTAATTAAGATTAATTAAATACTTTATTATGTTTTTAATAAGTTTCATATTTAAAATGATGAAATTTTTAAATAATATTAGGGGTTTATATCCAATGTATCCGATACCTACAACAACATGATTGGGCACCCGATGTGATCTCATAGAGGAAACAAAGTTTTTATCTTAATCATATCTAACCTGATATATCCTATTGAGAAAATAATGAAACTTTAAATGGATTTATCAATTATCATATGAGACACCAAAAAATCAATACTAACTCTTTGGTTACTCAATGTATTATTGGGAGAATTATTTTCCCATATCACCCTTATAGGGTACTCGATACACCCCAATGGGTACACAATGAATTATGCATCTTTATATGAAAATTTATCCCCTTTTGAAAAATCTTTACTCAATGATACATCATCACTTCCATCAAAGTTTTCTTATTATATTATTTTAAAAAATCTCAAATACTTTTTTCATAACAATACAAAGTTCTTTAAAAATCATTTATTATCATTTGAAAATATTAAATGACATTTCTATGATATGTTGCTTTGTGAAAAAATGTCTTCAAATGAAAATTTCTCCACCTTTGACAAAAAATTACCCAAATGGTACATCTTCATACTTTATTAATGATTACTTCCCCAATTATTTTACAAACCCCCTTATAATTTTTCATAAAAATGTGACGTTACTATTGAGTACCTAAGCGTATGAGTCATGGGAACTCAATTTAGGGTGAATGTTGGGATCTCATAGAGAGAATATGAGGCTGAGTGCATAGATGTTGGGTGATAAATCCAAACATAGAGGCTGAGTATAGGGAACTTGGGGAACACATGATTTGTATACTCACACAGGGAGGTTACACTGCCCCGGGGTGGAAGTCCTTGTTAGGTGATGACAACATAGCTCAAAACATGGATTTTAGGGAGAGAATCATAGTGATATTATTCCAAAGATATGAACTTTTTAACTCTCTACCACTTTTTTTAAATTATTATTTTTGTTTAGATGGGGGAAGGTGATGGTCTTGCCGGCCGACTGGGGTAGATGGGTGCTAGATATAGATGATTTCCACTACACCACCTCCCGTGAATAGATTGGTCTTATGAGGAGGGCTATCATAGGTGTTCATAAAATGTGTATGGGTGGTGTTACATGATAATTTTTTATAAGGATGTCATATCAAGGGATGATTTATGACTAGAATAGGTGAAATTGGTGGTTGGGTAACTAAATTACTAAAATTTAAGAACCACATGGATTGAGAAATACAACCAGATGATAATGAGGATAGAAAAAAATTGTATGGAAGTAAGGAATGAAATCATTTTAAAACCAAATAATACAACACATTAGGATAGAAACAATTACTTACATGAGGAACTCCATAATAAAACATGCGTAACATCTTTAAATAGAGAGAACACTCTCTAAATTTGATCATTATGGATGAATATTCTTATAAATTATTTAAGATGACTTATTTATAATATAAAACCTAAATTAAATAAAATAAAAAAAAACTTATCATATATTAAGATAGATCACAAAACAGTAATTAAAATAATTAAAAAAACTAATCAATTCATGCACAACACTAGATATTACACTGGAGGGGATCAAATTAATGTTTTGTAGCGTCCCATGTTTTGGATCAGATGGAATTTCCATTGGGATTTGAATTTTACCATTTGGTGGATGGAATGATTTCTAAACCAATCCTTGGGATGTGGATCCAAGCATTAGAACACTTAAAATTGTTATTTTTAGATGGGTTTTAAGACCCAAGGGGTGTCTCGGGTGTTCCTTTGAGTTGTGGGAGGACTGGGTTTTGAAAGCCTAATTTTTGGAAACAAAAAGAGAGGTGAATGGTTAGTGAATGGTTAGTGCTAACCATGCACCTCAACTATGTTGGTGCTAGAGGGTTCCACATGGTTTGAAAAACCATGCACCTACGACTACACAACTGTGTAATAATTTTTCAATAAATTTTAGAGGATAGAAGACGAGCTGTGCACAGTTTATCAAATCGTGCACCTAGCCATGTGAGGGGCGAACCTTTTGGGAAGTAGCTCTGCATGGGTTTTTCATTGTTTTCCAAATCATGCACCTAGCCATTTCAAAGGAATTATTCCATGGATAGTGAGTTATCATGGTTGGTGTATATTTTTTTAAAACCATGCACCTCATTAAAGCGATGTAAATTACCTTTTCACCCTTCTTTATTTCAATATTTCTTCTTCTTTTTTCCCTCATTCACACAACATGGCTCCTACACATGGATATATCATCATATCCTCCTATTCATGGATAGTTCTCATCCTTCTGAGCTATGAATCGTTTGTCATTCATCACGTTTGATAACCAATGGCGATTCTATGATTCATCTTCCCTATTTTATGGTCTTTATTTTTCTATTGAATGTTATTTCAATGCTTGATTTTATAACATTCCATTACCATATTTTAGGTATTTTCATTCTCCTTTCTAGTTTTCCTATTTAATGGGGAACATCTCGAGACTCTGAAGGATATAGATAATTTATTGGGCAAAATTACCTAACGTTCGGGGATATATGTTTGTTTTAATTAATAGAGTCTAGATATAAATGGATTAATGGTGGTAGGGGGTTCTTCCAAAGTATGGGGAATTTCTGAGTTGGTTTGGGGTTTTTGTGTAAGAATTTAGATTTTCTATTGTGTGCTGAGAGATTACATGATGTGTAAAGGGTTTGCACAACATGTACTTTGTCACCTTACAAAATTCGTGAACTTATTACACAATGAGAATGTAATACATTCTGTGCAAGAGTCACACGTTGTGTAAGTATTAAAGATTAGTTTTTAATAAAAAATGATAGTTTTTAGTGTACTTGAGTGTCATGGATTACACGATGTGTTAAGGGGTCACACATCATGTAAATATTGGGATATTTAATTTTAAAGTGCCCCTTAGAATAAATTTTATTCCATTCATCTTTATCTCCTTTGGATCTTGACTTAGAAGGATTCTCTAGTGATTTTGGGAATCTCTGTTCATTCCAGATCGATTCATTCAGTATTGGATCACTGATGTGGTTGGATATCATATCTCCAGGTGAATAATCCTTTCTAATTTTTTATTTATTTGATCTTTCCAGCATTGTTTCATTGAGTTATCATATTTGTTGAACCATAGTGATTTTTTCTTTTGTTTCTATCTAGATCCGTTATGCGATCTTGGTTATAGGGCCTTCGTCACCGTTGTCGTGTTCCTTCATATTGGTGGATCCTGTTGTGAGTGTGTGTGACCTGTGTTTTGAGGTAAGTGGTTCTATCTATATCCACTGTTGGATTAACTATATTTCTCATGTTTTTATAAATTGATTTATAAATAAAGTTAGCATGATTGTTTTGTGTGTGTAAATGGATTTGGGATAAAAGTTTGTTTTCCATGGTATTTGGTAAATTGAAAATAGGGTATTTTCTAATAATTGAAATGATTTATGAAATGAAAAAATGGGAATCCTTGGGTACATAGGTATAAGATTTAGCCTAGGGCCATCATCCATATTTACATCAGGAGTTTTTCTCATGGGTATTTCCTATACTCCCTAGTCATGCTATTCTAAGGAAATTTTCTTGACATTGTTAAGGGGTTCACTCATGGCGTATTCCTATAATCCTTAGGCATGTGTTCTAGGTACTTGTTTTAAACTAGTCATTTTTGTGGTATGAGTAGTCTTTAGGCCTAACCTGTAGAGTTCCTTGGTGTGATATACCTATTCTTGGATTTGTACTATTTTGGCTATGATATGAATGATTTGGATTTTGATAAATGATAATGGAAATTTTTATTGAAATTGATATACCTACATTTTTTTTGGAATTATTGGAAAAAGTTAAATATTTACCATGCAATTGATAAAACTGCTTTACTGCATATCATGATATGTTTTGTTTAAAAAGAGCATACTTGAGTTATTTAGACAAAGTCTTGTTATGGAAAATCTAGTCGGGACCCTATTGAGCCTATTATCTCACACCCAGCATACCCATTCGGTGGTGCATAGACCTGGTTATGTATTTTGATGTTGGGAAATTCAAGGTAATGCAGTGAGTTAGTGTGTTCTATAGTCAGTAGAGTCTGGGTAGCTGGTGGTGAGATGGTAGGGGTTTTCCCACACTATCACATGGAGTTTCAGTTCTGGTCTTATTTTCATTTTATGTTTGGACTTGTACTTGAATATTATATATTATTTTAGTTGTGTGGCTCCATCTATTTGTTTTAGTTATGGAATATATATCTCTTCAGTATATGTATCTCTTATCTATATATGTTTAATGTTGTTTCTTCTATTTGGGTGAAATCATTTTCTCTGGTTGTTGGATGATTCCTGAGTGCTAGTTGCCAGCCTATGGGGATCAGGAATGCCCTTCGCGTATGTGACTAGTCAGACCAAGTACTAGTTTGAGAGGGTATTCGGGTCAGTTTTTTATAGTTTGATATCAATGGTGGTATGTCCTCAAGATTCCTTATATTATGACATCTAGTAGACTAGAGATAGGATTATCGGGACTTGAGAGGTATATTGTAGTGAGTGTCTGGACAACTCTTGCTATGAAGAGACTCAAGTTACTAGGGGAAGTTGGAATGTATGTCTCCTATTTTGAATTCTTGTTGTTGATCTCAGTTTTTTCTTATGGGTTTTCTAGTTTGAACTGAGAATTTTCTATTTTCTGAGTATTTATTTTGTTTTTGTGTGCAGTAGTATGGCTTTAAGGCATGTTTTTCATGTTCCCCAAGAGTATGCAACTGACTATCCTCAATTAAATCCTTTTATAGATGAAAATATGATTTAGGGAATCATGCGGGTTGTTCATATTATTGATTAGAATATTCCATAAGCATAGAGCACGATTGTTGAGGCCCAACCAGGATTTAGAGAAGATATCGATCGATCATGGGTGTTATTGCATGAGATGTTTCCATCGTTTAAGGGTAAAAATGAACTTCAAGAGGCTACAGAATACCTAGAAAAGATCAATCATATATTGAAATTCATAGATATACCTGAGAGTATCAAGGTTATGTTGTCTTTGTTTTGACTCGAGGGTCCCAACAAGAGGTGGTGGGATTATATGGTACAAGATGATAAGAATGTGGGATCAGAATAGAATGGTTTTAAGACTCTATTTTTACATTAGTTTTTTTCTAGAGTCACTGATGATGGAAAATTCTATAGAGTTACTATCTTTATAGTAGGGATAGTATGAAGTGTTGTCATACACCAATCAGTTTTTTGAGCTGGTTCATTTTTACTAGAGGTGGTGAAGAGTGACCAGCTAAAAACTCAGAAGTACTTGTAAGTTTTGAAAAAATATATCATATCACATGTATTTATACTAAATACTTTGACCTATATAGAGTAGTGGATAAGGATATAATGTAATAAATGAATATGGTAGTCTAGGTTATATCTTTTTCCTCTACTCTTCCTCCTAGCGGTAGCTTCAGTGGTGCACCGGGTAAAACGAGAGAGTGTCAAGATCATCATAGGAGTAGCGGAGGTGGTTCTTAGTGGTAGGCCTCCTTATCACCTTCAGATACATCTAGCAGTGTAACTTTGACTTTATATCAGTGTGAAAAGGTTGGAAAAACCCAAAGATCTTGTCCTACACTAGAAAAGATGTGTAAAAACTATCATAATTTTGGCCATCTATAGTGATTCTACCAAGCCATGTCTACTCTTTGATATGGTCAGGGATTTTTAGCTCTAAAGGATACTACGACATAGTCAGATAATTCAAAGACTATAGGTCTCCAACCACAAGCCTTATAAGTTAAGTACCTTCACACAATAGATGAGTTTCTGGAATAGGTAGATGTTATCCCCAAAAAAACGAGAGGTACCATATTTATTGAATCCTAAGTAGGGATTTATTTATTTAATACTAGTTCTTCTTAATCATTTATATCTAGCTATTTTGTTGATATGATTAACCTTACAATAGAACTCATGTTCTTTTTATGGACTTAGAGACACCTCTAAAGAAGGGGAAAGATAAGGGGTTTCACTTTCCTGGTACATTATAAATAGATGATATAGAGTTAGTTTGGTATTTTCTTGTTCTTGATATAGATTTTTCTAACGTCATCATCAAGACGGATTTTATTATTGTTCACCATGTTGTGGTTTATTTTTATCATCAGTGTGTCTCAGTTCTTATGGACGATGGGAGATATTGGGTGTTTCAAGGAGAGTGGGATCCAAGGTCGGCCATGCGGGATCTTACCGCCTAGATCTTAGATTTTTTTTACAACTGCAGTTGAGCTCGATGAAATTTCTTCCATCATTAATCTTCCTTCCATTGTTTGGGGTTTTCATGACATTTTTCTAGATGATTTCTCCAAGATTCCTGAAGAGAGATATATAGAGTTTATGATTGACCTGGTGCCAGTGATGTAGCCAATATCGATACCTTCTTATCATATGGAACTAACACAACCGAAATATCTCAGGATTCATTTGGATGATCTTGTGAAAAAGGGGTTTGTTCACCCTAGTATTTTTCCTTAGGAATCCCTAGTTCTCTTTGCTAAAAATGGAGATGGTTCACACCAATTATGAGTGGAATATCAGAAGTTGAACTGGGTAATTATTAATAATAAGTATCCTTTTCTTTATGTGGATGATTTTTTTAATCAGTTAAAGGGAGAAAAGTGATTTTTAAATATTGATCTTCAGTTAGGTTATCATTATCTCTATGTTTAGGAGTATGATATCCCAAATATTGATTTTAGGAGTAGGTATAGAAATTATCAATATTTTTTGATGTTGTTTTTTATGAATAATGCTCTGGTAGTTTTCACAGATTTTATGAATTTAATATTTTATCAGTATCTTGACACTTTTTTAGTAGTGTTCGTAGATGAAATTTTATTTTACTTGAGATCTAAGCATGAGCATGAATACCATTTGGGTTTGGTTTTGAATGTATTGACAAGTCACCATTTGTAGGGAAATATTTACAAATAAAACTTCTAGATTCAAGAAGTTAAATTATTAGGGTAGATGATATCCAAGCATGGATTATCAGTTGATCCTGAGAAGGTAATGGTTTTGTTTTCATTGGAGGAGCCACAAAATGTCATTGAAATTCAGTGCGTACTTGGTCTTACTGGTTACTATGAATGGTTCTTCAAGTATTTCTTAAAGTTTCCATCACATTTGACTACTCTTACTACAAAAGGGGTCAAATTAATATGGGATGAAAAGTGTCAGTCTTCTTTTGATGTTATGAAAATACTTCTGATATTGGCTCCTATTTTGATCTTACCTAAGTCCAGTAAGGGGTCTGTGGTTTTTTGTGATGCTTATGGTACTGGTTTGGGTTGTGTTCTCATATAGGATGATCATGTGGTAGCTTATGGTTCTCTTTAACTTAAACTAAATGAGAAGAATTACCCCACTCATAATTTAGTGCTTATCAAAGTTATGCATGTGCTTAAGTGTTGGTGGAATTATCTTTTTGGGAAAAGGTTCATTGTATTTTCTGAGCATATGAGTTTGAGTTATATATTTTCTTAGAAGGAATTTAATCTTAGAAATAGGCGGTGGGTGGAATTACTTCAAATGCTTGAATTTGATATTTCCCACACCCCAGGGAATGGGAATTTCATTGTAGATTCTCTTAGCAAGAAATTACCCTCATAAGATATTTTGGAATCAAAGGAAGAGTGTAACCTTATGGTACTCTTCACTCAATTACATATGGATTATTATGAGGATATTTTAAGTATGGTTTTGACCAGTGTTCAATTATATTCATCTCTCCTTGAGTCTATTCTATAGATTCAGCATCAGGATGTCAAGTTTAGAGGAATTCGAGAAACCCTATATAGTGGAGAGACCATCTTAGGTTGGTATCTTTATTCAGATGGTATACTTTGTTTTGGGGATTGGTTTATTTTCCCAACATCAGTGATGATCTAAATTTTGTTTGTTTTTCATAGTTCTTCATGGTACATTCATCTGGTCACTACAAAGATGTATTATTACATGACATGGTGATCATAGTGTCTAGGTATGAAGTTTGAAATTGGTTATTATGTGTCCCACAGTTACACTTTATAGCAAATAAAGGTAGAGCATCCAAAACCTTATAGTTTTCTTCATACTCTTCTAGAACCTTCTTGTAAATG
Source organism: Viscum album (assembly GCA_963277665.1). Taxonomy (NCBI): domain Eukaryota; kingdom Viridiplantae; phylum Streptophyta; class Magnoliopsida; order Santalales; family Viscaceae; genus Viscum; species Viscum album. The sequence goes on along the minus strand of OY728159.1, from coordinate 1,752,798,790 downwards.
AGATGAGTTATCCATGAAATTTATTTTCAGAATAACATAGAATTCATGAGGGAGGAATGCTATCTGGGTGGTAATTGATGGGATGAAAAATTCATCTCAATTTGTTCCTAACAAAGACACCACAGAATTTGAAGATCTAGGTAAGCTGTATGTGAAGGAAGCTATGAGGTTACATGTGTTTCCTTTAGCTATTGTTTTGGATAGGGACCCTAGGTTTACTTAGAGGTTCTGGAGAAGTCACTATGAGGTGATGGGGACTTAGGTCAGATTGATTACAACTTACCATCCACATACATACGCCCAGAAAAAGTGTTCTATTAAAATTATGGTGGATATGATCCATGCCTATGTATTATATTTTAATGGATATTGGGACAACCATCTAGGACTGATTGAGCTTTTTTTTATAAAAATTATTATCAATAACCAATCATAATGGATCCTTTTGAGGATTTTTATGGTCACCCATGCATGTCTCTTATTTTTTGGGAAGAGGTGGATGAAGATTCTTTGGTGGTATAAAGTTTTGTTCAAAAGACATCTATGAAGATTTAGAATATATGTCGGTTTTTGGTTATAGTGTAGGCTCAACATAATTCTTTTACAGATCAACGTCATCATCCTTTAGAGTTTTCTATAGGTGACTGGGTTTTCTTAAAATTTTCTCCTCGATTGGGTCAACATGGTTTTTGAAAATAGGGAAAGTTGGATTTAATATATGTTAGACCATTTGAGGTCATTGAGTGACTTGGTTAGGTTACTTATCAGTTGGAATTTATGAATCAGTTGACAAGTATTCCTGTTTTTTCCCACATATCCCATCTCAAGAAATATCATCCTGATCCCTCACATGTTCTGAGTTGGGAAGAGATTGAGTTAGAGCTATACATTTCTATTGTTGAGCCGCCTGTTGAGATTATTGACTCTCAATTGAAAATCTTTCATGAGAAGTCTATTCCATTTATTATAGTTTTATGGTGCCATAGATCGGATTCTCATGATACTTAGAAGCACGCGTCCTTGATGAGGGATAAATGGACTCACCTCTTTACTAGACTTCATTCTTCCCCATGAATTCATAGGGATGGAAAGTATTATAGGGGTGAGTTTGTAACATCCCATTACCATGTTTCAAGTATTTACCTTATCCTTTCTAGTTTTCCTCTTTAATGGGCACATCTTGGGACTCCTGAGTGTTGAAAACATTTTTTGGGGAAAATGACCTAAATTTTGGGGATGTATGTTTGTTTGAATTAACGGAGTATGTGAATAAATGGGTTAATGACATTGTGGAGTTATTCCTGATTATATGGAAAACCCAAGTTGGTTTGGGATTTTTGTGTAATAATCAGGATTTTCTGTTGTGTACTAGTAGATTAAACTACATGTAAATGGTTTACATGATGTGTACTTGGTCACTAGACACAATTCGTGAACTTGTTACATAACAAGAAAGTAATACACACTATGTAAGTATTAAATATCGGTTTTTAATAAAAAGGTGATGATTTTTTGGAATACTTGAGTGTCATGTATTACATGATGTGTAAAGGTGTTACACATCATGTAACTATTGGGAGGTAGAATTTTAAGGTTGCGTTTGGATAAAATTTTATTTCATTCATCCACAGATCCTTTGGATCTTAACATAGAAGGATCTATGGTGATTTTGGGAGTCTCTGTTCATTCCAAATTGATATTTTGGAATTTGATCACCATTTTGGTTGGATCACATCCCTCCGAGTGAGTAAGGATTTCTACTTTTTCATTAATTTGATTATAATATATCTCTTGCATCGCGTTATTGGATCCATTGAATAATAGTGATGTTTCCTTTTGTTTCTCTCTTGATTTGTTATCCGATCTTGGTTTTAGGGCCTCCTTCATCATTGTTATGTTCCTTCTTGTTGGTGGATCCCGTTACAAGCATGTGAGACCCATGTTTTGAGGTATGAATTTTCGTCTCTAGCCTATATTGGATGAATTTTATTACTTATGTTTTTGTAAATTTATTTATAAACAAATTTGGCATGATTTTTGTGTGTGTGTGAATGTATTTCTGATAAAAGGTTGTTTTTCCATGGTTTTTGGTAAATGGAAAAGGGAGTATTTTCTAGTAATTGAAATGATTTATGAAATGTATCACATGTGAAGCCTTCAGTATGTAGGTGGAAGGTTTATCTTAGGTCCATTGACCATATTTCTTTCGGGAGGTTTTCTCACGGGGCTTTCCTATACTCCCTGGACCTGTTGTTCAAGGGATATGTTTTTAACATTAGGGGTTGGGGGGTTCAATCACCGGGTGTTCCTATGATTCTTAAGCCTATGTTCTAGGGACTTGTTGTTCACTAGTCATTTTTTTGTGGTATGATTAGTCTGCTAGATTGACTTGTTGAGTTCCTTAGCATGATTTACGTGTGATTGGATTTTACTATTTTATCTGTGATATGAATTCATTGGATTTTGATAAATGGTAATGGATTTTTTCTTGAAATTAATATACCTACATTTTTTTAATTTTTATAAAAAGGGAAATATTTACCATGATTTTAATACAACTACTTTACTATATATCATACCATGTTTTATTTAAAATGAGAATACTTTAGTAATTTGTATAGATAATTTTTATGGAACACTTAGGTGGGACCCTACTAAGCCCGTTAGCTCACACCCTGCATAACCCTTCAATGGTGCGAAGACCTAGTTATGTCTTTTGATGCAGGGAAAGGAATGGCGCTATAGTAAGACAATGAGGTTTTTGGTTAGCTAAGTCTAGGTAGCTGGTGGTGAGATGGTGGGGGGTTTTCCACACCATCACATGGAGTAGCAGTTATAGTTTTTCTATCCTTTGATGTTTGGACTTTTACTTGGAGATTTTATCTACTTTGATTTGTTTGGTTTATGTTGTATTTTTTTAGTTATTTCATTTATATATCTTCTACATCTGTCTCTCAAATATATATATGTTTCATTTTTTTGCTTCTGGTTGTGGTGAAATTGTTCCATTTGGTTTTTGTCTGATGCCTGAGTTCTAGTTTCTAGACCATGTAGATTGAGAATTCCCTTCAGGTATGTAAGGGGCCGGGTTGGGTACCATATTAACAGAGTATTCAGGCTAGTTCATTTCTAATTATATGTCTTATTGTTAGGGAATTTTTCTATTTATTTTAGTTATCTTGACTTAACTTGAATCAAGGATCGATAATGGATGAGTGAATCCACTTAAGTATGAGTTAGGTGGTCTATATGATTTTCCTTAAAAATCTCATTGTTTATAACATGTGCTATGGTGCTGTGTGCCAGAATTTCTATGTGTTACTTCCTAAACATCAAATTAATTACATTAAATTCTTAGACCATAACCTAGAACCCTCTTACGTGGTTGGAGATTAGTGACCTCAACCTAATTGCCTCGTAAGGTGAGTTATATTACTTTATTTTTGTACCATCCTTTACTATTAATGAAACTACCCCTTGGGGTGTTTTCTTTAAATGAATTACCACTTTTATAGATTCATTAATGAGTTAAGTGGTTTAGATAAGCCTCATTGTCCTTGATCATGTGTGGAATGATTTAAAATTATAAGGGTCTGATCTTGTATAACTACTTCATTTTATTGAACATGGAATGATAACCATGCCCCTATTTCATATTAAAACCACCTTTGAGGTGTGCTATTTTAACCAATGGAAGGGGGTGATTAAATAGTTTTAATTGATTTTTTATATGGAATGAAATTTCCCATGGCATTCTTAAATAATTATAAATGGAATGGAACAAATATTATTTTTGAACTATGATGTGGAATGTTTATGGATATACCCTCTTTATTATTCATTCTTGAATTGTGAAATTATATGCTTACTAACATGGACTTCCTTATTTCTTAAATTGAAAATGGTTTGATAAATTGTATTAAGCCTTGAGAGATACTTGGGTTCCATCGAAATAATTCCTTGGATGAGATCATAGGTTGAATGAATTATATATGTCTTGAGTGATACTTATGTTTCTTATACTGAACACCTTGTATGACCTCATAAGCTGATTGAGAACACATGTATCATGAGCAACACTTAGGTTTCTTACATGGAATTCCTTGGACTGGCTCAGAGGTTAAATGAATTACGTTAATCCATGGGTGATACTATGTTCTTCATGCAGAGTGCCTTGGATGGTATCATTGGTTAAATGAATTGTAATATAATATAGAAAGATACCTAGTCTCCTTATATGGAACACCTTGGATGGTCTCACTGTGATATATTGATTCCCAAGTTGGAATACCATGCACGAGCTCATAGGAAAAATGAGTTTTTATTACATGATTGATCACCCTTATACATGGATGTTGTGGGTTTACCCTGGGTACTATATGACTGTTAAACTTTTATGAACATTGCTATTTCCCCTGTTTGGGTTGTTTAGGATGATGCGTTATTCAATTAAATGACACTTAAAATTATTCATGGATGTATGAGTTATGCCTCATGTCCTAGATAGTACTACATATCTATATATATGTCCATATATGTTATTACGTATATATTTCATGTATATGCACACATGTTTATATAAATATTATACCTATATGCATGTTTAAACTTATTAAGATGAATTTCATATTAGGAAAAAGTAGGTATGGTTAGGTAGGTAACCTTTGTGGAACCTGTGTGTAACTTGTTTACATTTATTTATTTACAACCTTATTGACATACCTACACATTACTGTATTTTATATCCATATACTGGATAGAATTAGACATCATTTTTGGTGACCTATTGAGTTTATCTCACATCCTTTTCGAACCATCATTTGAAACCTGAACAGACCTCATGGTTTCAGGTTTAGGTTCATGGATTATGCTTGTACTGTTACTCTTATACATGGGAGCTCTGAAGCAATGGACTAATCCAGAGCTTAGGATGATCATAAAGATAGCTTATGGGGATTTATTAGTTTTGTTATGATTATATTTTATTCTTATTTTATGTCTACTAATTTGTAAATTGTACCACCATATGGATATGAATGGTTGTGTATTATTTGGAGATGGATAGTTTATCAGTGTTTTATTCTATAAAATATTATTATTTTCCGCCACTCTATTTTTCTACTGCTTACACTATTGATTAAATTACTATGTACCATTGTACTACTATAATCATGAGGTTATAGTCCCCCCACCATACCATCATTGGACCCTCACTACTAGTCAATAGACTATGGCATACATGGATGGGCACTTGAGGCCATGTGACTGACCAAATTGGGGAACCATTTTAGAGTCTCCTAGGTTAAGCTGTTACAAAGTTTCATCAGAGATTATTTTCCTTTGTATTAATATTTTGGGTTGGTAGATAGAAGACTAGGAATGATTCAATTCTTAGTAAATAGCCATTTCTAGGAGTGATCAACCCACACACAGGGAAGAGACCAAGTGAACTAGGATGGGACTATTGTTCATGATGTTAAGGAAGTATTTTTACATACATAATTATAAGAACTTTGATATTCACATTCCATGCATATTCCATTCCATATAGATTTCATTTCTTGATTTCCTGATAAATGTTGGATTGTTACTTGTGTGATTTAGCATTATGATTATCTATATACCATGTTTAGGTGATTATTTATCATTCCTTTTTATATACCATGATTCTGTTGTTTCCTGTTATATGTTTTTATTCATTATGGTTATTTGATATCATGTCTTGTTATAGTTATAATATATGATTGGTTATTAAAGTGTCTGCATCAACCTAAACAATGCTTTCACATATATCTTGATGGTGTCACCTTAACTAAATAATAATGACATGTTTGATCCATGAACCATTGTTTTAATGAGGTGAAACATAAATGGTTATGATTAAATGGGGTCCAAATATAATTTATAATAAGTATAAGCCTTTATAAATTGTAAAGGGTGACTCATATAATCAAACCATATTATATAGAATTATTCTATTCTAAAATAAAATATAAAAACCTGGTTACACCTATATAAATGAAATTTTAAATTTTAAAGGAAATTACCTTTATAAATTGGGAATTGTAATTCATCTAACTGAACCATGCTATTTATATATGTATATTGAATTGTAATTCTTATGACCAAATGGTTATTATAAAATTAAGTGTTAATTGAAATTATAATTTCTTATATATGTATGGTTTAGGCATGATGACCCATATGACTAAATTCCTAAATGTACAACTTGAACCTAAGTAGGTTAGTTGGGGCATGTTGTTTATTAGATAATCCCATTAATGGTGTTTTAAAATAATGAAAAAATATCAGGACCTTAATGGGTCACCTTATTCTTTTTGATTTAGTGATTAACCCCATGGTGGTATGTTTATGATAAGGGGATGGTTATTTAAAGTGTTAGTAACCACTTATATGGTGTTACATATAGATGTATGCTGTAATATTACTTAACTGAACCCCTTAAAATGATTAATGATACGTTTTATACTTTTGACCTTTATTAATATAAGTCTTTTAGTAATTAAAATTCCAATTACACCCTAAAAAGTGTTTTCCTTTATAGATTGGAATCGAAATTTTACTTAACAAAGAACAATTAAGAAAATAATTATGGATAAATAAAATGGATAAAAGTAATTTATAAGATAAATTTCCTCATTGTGATAGGATTTCAACTAAATAAATAATTATTTAAAGGAAGTTTGGTATAACTTGCCCATGTTTCCTTGTAGCTTTAGCTAAATAAAGAACCAAGTATCTTTTTTCTTCATAAATAGTAATTGGCATTTAATAAATTTAGGATATTTAAATGTTTTTAATAAATTTTAATTGATGTAGTAGATGAAATAAAAAAAAACATAAATTGGTGTTTTTAGATTCAGCCCTCATGTAAGGGTTAGGTTTTAGGTGAGTTTAGAGGTTAGGCTAGTAATCCTAGTGAACTTTTAACATGAACTAGTTATAAGGTCTATGCTTTCTATTTTAGTATGGGGATATCTCGGTAAGGGTAGTTCCCTCAAAACACAAAAGCATGGAAAAATTCTTATTAAAATTCTCAAACGTTAGTTACCATTTTTCCTAAGTATGACTCTTAGAAATGAGACAATACCTCCAGATAGATGGGTGGTCATTTGGTAAGTTAACCCTTGTTGCGTATGTTCCCTCCACTTGATAGGTTGCGTGATCCTACCTCTTCTTCAGTGATGGATGACTTGAGAGGTCGTTATTTGGATTAACAGTCATATGAGATAATAGTATTTTGAGATAAATATTTTGTAAAATCCATTATATACTAGTATTTATAGAGATTATAGGCCTATGGATAATATCAAATGATGCACCATGGAATTGAGGAAATTTTTAGGTAGCACGCATTGTTACACGTGGTACCTATTGAATTTATAAAATGGTACAACAAACATTATGAGTTTGGTAAAAAATTGTTTAATCCTTGATCTGTTATGCTTTGATCATAGGTTATCTCTGATGTAGAGTGACCTATGAATTAAAAGAAATATGATTCTTCACAATTATTGGGATTATGTTGTAAAATTATTGGGTGTTGTAACACTACCGATCAGTTTAGTTTTGGATTTTATGCAAGATTTCAAGAGTGTGTCTTGGGAGAGAATCACACATACACTTAGTGTAAATTTTATCTAGCACACTTTTAAGTTAATAGTTTCCCTCGCTTTTCATTTTGGCACTTGGTTAAAGAATTTTGGCCACATTCATAACCTATGTTTGGTGGTTGATGGAGCGTGTTCCATGTAGTGAGTTTCCACTCTCAGTAAATGATGATTAGGACACTCCTAATGCGCGGAGTGTCATATAAAATGTGTTTTAACATGTCCTTACAAGTAGAGGGAGTGAAACTGTAAATGACCGCTTGGGAATAGTCACCTTTTCTTTTGAAATCCCACGAGGCAGTAGTTCAAGTTATAGTCCTTAAAATTATGCTCAATATAAAACCTGATTATGGGTTCATATGGAGTATAAAAGCTAGATTTATGATTGGGGTGCATAAGAAACCCATGAATTAATGCTTATGATGCATGTTGGTTCTTTTAAGAAGTATTTCAATAAAATGGTTGGCTATGTATGAAACTTTTTTGGACACCACGAGTTGAGGTTAGGCTATGGTGGTTTTTTTGAAACAATCACAAAATGCCTTCGTAGAGAGGGAATCATGGTCAGTTAATGACAACGTGTCGATAAATGAAGCCAAAATCTTCAATGGAAGTCATCCTGTGGTGGTTTGATTATTCTTTCCCATTCATAGTTGGATACGATTGGTTGGAAACCATGCCAGGTACTTTATCTTGGATATGAAGGTAGTGTCTTAGGTCTTTCTGGTAATCATTGATATCCTATTAGTGTACTTTTAACTTAGTGATGATCATTACTATTATCTTGACATCATCCAAGGTATACTGAGAGAGCATTTATTATACACTAAGCTAAAGAAAGAAATTGATCACTTTATTAGATCAATTAATAAACTCCTTTATAATTACACTATGGAAGCATGGATAATATTAGAGTCATAGAATTTCCTAAGTGATACCAGGATTCCTATATGGGAAGACCTTGGAAAAACTCATATACATCAGACAATTATTTTACTTGATTTCCAGGAAAGATACCGCTACTGGGATCAATCATTATTCTTGGTATATTGACATTTTAGCTATGTACTAATATATAACTTGTAAAATCTTGAGAATATACTACCCTAGATAAGCTCCATGGAATCCATTAGTTTATTTTGACATTAACCCAAACATACGGTCAGGCTTGGTTGAGATGATTAGAGTATAAAAATCCAAGGGTGACAGATCTACATATTCCTACGTTCATGCTATGGAATGACAACATAAATGAACATTTGGATAAATACATGACCGGAATATGGTTATAGGATCTGGTCAGTATTCTCATGTCATTCTTGAGGTGCCTTGTATTTAAGGCATTATAATTAGGTTTTGGATGAATCAACTACTAAAGCTGAGTGTTTTCATAGATAGTCGGCCAGTAGTGTGTTGACTGGCTTTATCATGGTTCAGTTGTATGTTGTTGGTGATAAAGCATTAATGGAACATTTTCGAGATGAGGCGAGTGTTGTGAAAAGGTAGGCCAAAGATTTTCATGGAAATACTAATGTGATCAGGATAAATGAGATCAATTGGGAATTGAATCTTCGATATATTTTGGGAATGTACTAGAATCATCGGTAAAATGATAAGGGATGGTATGTTTAGGAAAATATGAATATGAGAAGTATCATAGAATATAATTGTCCATTAAATTTTGAAATATATGGTGGGGAGCAACCTAGAATGGTTGGTGAAAGAGATGATGATGTGATCATGTATTGGGTTATATGGGAACAGATAAGCACTGTCTTGATGTTCAGTCCTAATCATGAGTGTTGGATCAAGTTTTAATGGATTGTGTACCATTCTCTTAGAAGAGATGATTATAGGAATGTTTGGTATTTAAAACACAACATGTCCATTTCATTAGGAATTCCTCAACCCAAGTAGGTTGGGTGAAATTTTCTTCTTCCCTAAGGATTCTCAATGATGATAATTTCTAAGGTGGGGAGCTTGTGGGGTCCTATGTTTTGGACTAGATTGAATTTCAATTATAATTTGAAATTTACCATTTGGTGGATGGTATGATTTATAAACCAAGATTCAGGACATGAATTCAATCATTTCCACAACTAAAAGTTTTGTTTTTAGATGAGGCTTAAGACACTAGGGGTGTCTCAGGTGTTTCATTGAGTTTCATGAGTTCTGGGATTCAAAGGCCCAATTTTTGAAAAGACAAAGTTAGGAGTATGGTTAGTGAATGATTAACACTAACCATGAAACTCAACAATGTGGGCCCTATAGAGTTCCACACAGTTTGAGAAACCATTCACTTGAGGCTACACACTCATGCAAGAAGTCTATAATAAATTTCCTAGGAGAGTACATGTGATGAAGATGGTTTGTCAAATAGTGCAACTAGCCATGAAAGGGGTGAAACTTTTGGGAAGTAGCTCCACACAGGCTACACTTGATTTTTCAAACTATACACCTAGCCATGCGAGTGGCATCCCACCATGGATAGTGATTCCTCACGATCGTTTAATGTTTTTCCAAACCATGCACCTCATTAAAGGTTTATAAATTACCTTTTCCCTATCCTTCCTTTATCCTTTCCTCCTCTTTTTACCCTCATTCACACAACATGCCTCCCTTGCATGGAGATATCCTACTCTCCTCCTAGGCATGGATGGTTGTCCTCCACCTGAGCTCAGAATTGACCACCATTTTTTGTGATGGATATCCAACAATGAGTTTATAATTCCTCTTCCCTATTTTATTGGATTCTCCTTCCATATGGAATACTATTTCATTATGAGATCATATGCCCTATTTTTAGTGTGTTTGTCTATTTCTTAAATTTATCATGAGATGACTCAAATCAAAGATTGGTAATGGATGAGTGATGCATCCTAATTATAATGTGGGTGTTATATATGATTTCCATTAAATGTATAATCATTTATAACATGGCCCATTATGCAATGTTTCATAATTTATGTTCATTAATTATTAAAAATGAAATTAATTTTTTAAATTATTATACCATGTCTTGAAACCCTCTTACATGGTTGGAGGTTGGAGACCTCAACCCAAACCACCTCTTAACGTGAGTTATATTAGTTTATTTTTGTACTATCATTGACCATTAATTAAACTACCCTTTGGGTTGTGTTATTTAAGTTACTTAGCACTTTTATAAATTCTTAATGAGTTATGTGGTTTGGATAAGCCTCATGGTCTGTGATCACATGTGGCATGCTTGGAAATTATGAGGGACCAAGCTTGTAGAACTAGTTCATTTGATTAAAAATGGAATGACAAACATGAATATATTTCATATTAAAACCACCTTTGAGGTGTGATGTTTTAAAAAATGTAAGGGAGTGATTAAATAGTGTTAATTTATTTTTTATATGGTAAGGCATTTCCTATGGCCATCTTAAAAACTTATAAATGGAATGGCTTAAATGTTATTTTTCAATTGGTATATGGAATGCTTATGGACAAGGACTATTTATTATTCATGCTTGAATTGTGACACGATATGATTACTAACATGGAATTATTTATTTCTTAAATTTTAAATGGTTAGATTAATTGTATTAATCCTTGAGAGATATTTAGATTCCATCTTGGGAATTCCTTGGATGGGATCACATGTTGAATGAATTATATACGCCTTGAGTGATACTTAGTTTTCTCATGTGGAATGCCTTGTATGGGCTCATAGGATGATTGGGATTACATATACCATGAAATATACTCATGTTCCTTACACAAAATTCCATGTATGGTCTCATAGGTTAAATGAATTGATTTAAGACATGGGTGATACCTTCGTTCCTTACACAAAGTGATTTGGATGGGCTTATTCGTTAAATGGATTGTAATAGACCATGGATCGATACATAGTTTTCTTATAAAAAATTCCTTGGATGGGATCACTAGTAAAATGATTTAAATTATTCCTTAAACGATACATGGAATCCCAAGTAGGATAATCGTTCATGGTATCGTAGGAAAAATGATTTTTTATTACATGCCTGATCACCTGTATACATGGATTCCATAGGTTTACCTTGGGTCCTATATGAATGTTAAACTTTTATTAACTTGGTTATATCCCCTAGTTGGAATGTTTTTTTATTTCTTATTTAATTAAATGAATCTTATGATTATTCATGGATGTCTGAGTTACGCCTTGGGTCCTAGATATTACTATGTATATATAAATATATATATATGTCTATATATGTTATTACATATATAGTGAATATATATACTAAAATGTTTAGATAAAAATTATACCTATATGCATATTGGAACTTATTTAGAGGTATTCCAGCTTAGGTTGAATCAGGTATGGTTGTCTAGGTAACCTTTGATGAACCTAGGTCCAACTTGTTTACATTTATTTATTTATTTCATTATTGATATACTTGCACATTGATGTATTTTATATTCATAGACTAGATAGAATTATACAATATTGGTGGTGGCCTACTGAGTTTATCTCAAACCCTATTTGGGTCATTTTTTGGTACTTGAATAGACCTCATGGTTGCAGGTCCACATTCATGGATTATGCTTGTGGTATTAGTCTTGTACATGGGAGCTTAGGAGCACATGACTGATCTATATCTCAAGATGCTCATGGAGATATCCTGTGGGGATTTAGTCTTTTTTATGCTTATATTGTATTCTTGATGTATGCATAATACTTTGTACATTGTATCACCATATGGATATGCATGGTTGTATATTATTTGGTGATGTCTAGTTTATCAGTGTTTTATTATATCATCTATTATTATTTTCTACTACTATATCATTCTAATTGTTTCACTATTGATTTCTTTGTTATATACCATTGTGCTACTCTGATCATGAGGGTATTGTATCCCCATTATACCATCATCAAACCCTTACTGCTAGTTTACAACCTCTATCATATAGGGAGGTTTACTTGATTCCATGTGACCGAGCGACTCAAAGAACCTTTTTAGTGCCTCTCGGGTCAGGACATTACATGTTTTGTCACTCATATCTCCCTTATTATAACACTCATTGAAATTCAATTCACCACCCATGATAAAATTTAGAGGAAGGATAATTTAAGGGAAATAACCTGAAATCTCTCCATCAAACTCAACCCGCTAATGGACCACTCAATCCATATCAGTAAGACATCAACTCTTATAACCTTCCTATTATCACAAACACCCCTACTAACTCATCCCAAAAAAATACAAGAAGGATGAAAAAATACTAACGCTGAATTATCACAACTCTACCATGATAAATACCTTTAATAGAATTATATCAAGACAACATCACCACCCAAGCACAAAAATAACCTAATATCCTCCATCACTCATGCTTTAATCTATTTTAACCTACCATTTTTATTAATACCAGAAATGGATTTATACTTTACTTTATAATTCTCATTATTATATTAAAATCACTAATCAGGTCTTCAATATCAAGGAAAATCACAAAAATAATCAAATCAAAACAATAACCTTTTCTCAACCATAATAAATATGTCCCACTAAGTTTACCTTGACCATAACAAGAATAAATGATAAAAAATACAACATCAATATAAATAATGTTAATAACATCAATAAATTTTCTAATTATATGTTTTATCATCTCTCCTTTCATTACCATATTTAAGTACATATACAATTATAAAGGTTAAAAGGTTCATTAAAAATATATGATAGTAATAAATAACAATATTGAGTATCATTAAACGAAAACCAATATATAGTAAATAACATGAAAACTCATAAATCACATACAACCATATCTTCACTTCAAATTCCTTATACCCGATTCATTATCTTCATTTAATTCACCATTCTTAAAGAAAAATCCCAACAAGTTTACCCTTTCTCACAGAACATTAATATTTGAGAAACCATAACCGAATAATGTGGTATATAGAACATATGATCATTGAAAGAAATCATAACAATCCATTCAATTATGTTATTTTAGGTGATAAGAGAAGAGTTTATAAATCCCTTACCTCAATAAAGCCTGATAAATACCTCTATAAGGGAAGAATACCGAATTATAATTCCAAATATATCCCAAGAATCTTCCTACTAACATATAAAAAATCATATCCCATCAAATAAATCAACAACTTCCCATAAAAACCAAGAAAAAATTCTTCCATAACTCCCAAAAGTAGGAACTAGTAAATAAAGAAAAAAATAGATGAGAAAATTAGACTAAAGAATAACCAACAACAAGAAACTAATGTAACAATCCTAGTTTTCAATTTTTGATCCTTTTATTTTTTTTATAAATTCCCTTGAATTTTTTTCTGGTGATGGTGTAATAATTTTGGTCCATCTGAACCTCAGCATGAAGTTGTTTAATTTATTTAAATATTTATTATACTCATGCATGTGTTATGTATATTTTTTAATTAGGGTCTTAGATGGAGAAACCAAGTCCATGGTTGAGTCTGTAATGTGGTATTTACCCTATTCTCGACATAAGATTCATTCACATTAGACCTATGGTCAATACGCTATCATAGGATGGTAATAAATGAAATAAATTGATTAGTTAATTAAATTTAATGTCTTAACATAATTTTATCTTTATAGTATTATATTATTGACTCCTAGAGGGATAAAAGCATAACCTAAATGGATCTTTGAGAGGATATCCATAGGGAAGAGCATTGACAATGACCTTGGAATTGAAGATCAATCAAAAGGACATTAGAATTCAATCATTTCTTCAATAATGTTGATGTGAGCTTCATTCATCATCAGTGATCGATCCATTCTTGTGGTAGGGTGTTTTATTTATGATTTTGTACCCAATATTAATTAAGACTTATTTATGAACACAATAATTAGGAATTGATGACTTCAAAGATGTTAATTTATGATTTTCTTTTTTATTTTTATTGATTTGATAAAAATTATTATTGGAATAATCATTTGATCTTACCTATTTGAATTTCATCAATGAGTGATGGACAAAATGAACATGGAAACCATTTGATATAACTTTTTTGTGGGGTTCTCCCTCTATTCTATATGTGTCTATCCCCGGTGTTCAATTAGCTGGTGGTTTTACTTTTTTTTGGGATCCCATCTCATTCCACGATCAATCATGGGTTCTATGAATTTTTTTGTTGGTTTTTCATAAAATATTGTGGCCTGATATAGATACAATGATGATAAATGTAATATAGAGAAGGATATGACATTGGTATTTTCAGGATATAGACATGCAGGATGACGATTTTTTTTATAGAGTAGGCATGGATCTTATTTCTCATCGAAGAATAGCTAAAATAAATTTATGGTGAGGTTTAATGATGTTCAAATCAATTATCATGAGTTTCATGCATGACTCATGGAAAAATCAATGAAGGAAGAAATAAATGTGGAAGAGAAATTAAAGGTCTATATTTATGTAAAATTATTGGCTACACTATAGTTATTTTTTAAGAGCACACATCATGTGTCTCATTAATGCGACAACTTGGGTTTCTGTAGAAGTTAAATATCACATGATTGTATGACCCCTACCCAACCAGATCAACTTGTACCAAGAAGTAAATTCCAAAAAACATGTGTGGCCCCAAAAACCATGTGTTATGGGCCATACCCCATGTACCCTTAGAGGGACACTGCTTGGGAAAATGGTGTAATATCCCGATATTTTTTAAAAGAAATATTGTGGTCGATAATGTACAAGATACACAACACCGAGCATAAACGAACCCTGAAATATCATTATTTAAATGTTTCCATTATAACCTATATTTTAAATTAGAGTGTATAAATATTATTAAATACATTTTTAAATATATATAAAGGTTATATAACAAATGTATTGATTAATTCTTAGGAAATAATCACTCAATTTTTAGTAAATCTATTTTATTCTTTAAAAAAATGTTTTCATAAATTTTTTATTGAGAGAATAATATAATTAATTTATGAAAAATTTAGAAATTATATTTGATTGAAAATACCATTTTTTTAAATAAGCATATCAAAATTAGCCAGTGGTGAAATTTTTATTTTTTTCTAAAAAGTATGACTTTTAAGTAAATAGTGAAAAATACTGAATTTTATTGACAAATGTATTTTATTTTAAATTATTTACAACATAAATTATATTTTATATTAGTTTTAAAATTTAATTATTCCCTTTTAATTAAAAATAATCAAATTATGGGTTTTAAATGAATTTATACTTTAATTTAGTATAAAACATTTTATACTTGAAAAGGCATTTTTCTAAAAAACCATTTTCATCGCATTTTGTAAATTTAATTTTAAATTAAATTATATCACTTTTGTGTTTTGAATTATAAAAAATAAATTCAATATTTTTAATATTTAGGTACAAATTTTGAAAATATTTCCTATTTGTTTCTGGTTAATATGAATAATAAATTTAGTAATTGTTGTTACCACGAAAAAGGGTAAATTGAGTAATTATAGTGAAAAATAAAATGAAGAGGACTCAAAAATGAATATAATAATTTAATTAATTTTATTTGATTTGTTAATTTCATCCATACTCATCAAACATTTGGTTATATGGCATTTCATTTCCATTTTGATGTGATTATTACCTTTGTAATATTTAATGTAATGAAAAGTAAAAAATGTCACTCTTATTTTTAATAACCATAATATTTTTTCACATGGAGATAAGGAAATATATGTTAATTTATAAATATGAATTTTAAATATAAATTATTTATATTTATACTGATAATTTATTTTTAAATTTTATTTAATAAATAATTACCTTAAATTCTTAAACAAAGCTAATGCAGTAATTATTCAATTAATGGAAAAATAAAATAAATGATATTAAAAATATTAAAAGTAATATAATTTGAGATAATTAATGTTATAACTGAATTTAATAGATTAATATCTTAGGTTAGGTATATAATAAAAAAATATATTTTTTGAATTTAATTTTTGGTCTTTATGTTATTAAAGTCAAAGTAATGAATAACTCTAAAAATTGACATTAATGATATTTTATAATAAATAATATTTTTTTTATTGATATAAAATTCCTAAAATTATTAAACTCATCCAATTTATTAGGATAAGATTTATAATATCAACCATGGTCCATTTATGGTATGTTTTTCTATTTTAGTAACTATCATAACCCTCAAAGAGTAAAAATCATTATTGTAATGATAAGTGTGAAAGGGGTTAATGAGTGATTAAAACCAAAATATAAGGGTAAATACATAGTTTAAAATTGAATATTTTTTTGGATGCTAGTATTTAAAACCATCCTCATCCCATCTTATAAAAAAATCAGTTTAGATCTATTTTTAATTTAAAATTAATTTATATAAATTTAATATTTTGAAAAATTCCAAGAGTGCCCCTCCCCTCTTATAAAAGGGAATATTATATTCTATTTAATACATACTTAAAAAACCATTTTTATCCAATATATAACCAAATTAATTACTAACATATCTACCTACATTTTAGAGTCCTTATTTATGTTTTAATACCAACCATAGTGGTCTTAAGGTGTTAAGAAAACAAGGTTGTCCGAAGAAGAGGATTTGTTCTTAACGGAGTGTTTTCATTTTATTTATTCTTCAAACTCCTAAAAATATTCTCAAAACATTATGAGATATTAAAATAATTATCTCCCATATAATTATATGTTATTATGTTAGTTTCATAACCTATATCCATCTCCAACCTCTATCAAATGGGAATGTAATCCATCGTTCGTATGTATGGTTGACTACCGTCTCACGAACAAATGTAATTAATTTTCCAAAACCACCTCGCACGACTGGTTATAATTATGAAATTATTTTTTATAAATGATATTAAGGATATATTTATCTTTATTAATAGATAAAATATCAATTATTTTCTTACCTTTCTATTCACTAAAAAATGACAACGTCGTTTATGTGTAAGTGTCGACTACCATCATCGCATTGCAATGTGATTCATTTTTCATCACCACATCACATGGATGATATATATAAGTATGTTTTAAAAAATAATATTTAATTTATGAAATAATTATAGTTTTTAAAAATGAAACAATAACTACATTTTTTTCTAAAATGATCGTTGAAAAATAGAAACATTACTCATATATACGTATAACCCACCATTTTCATGATTGTAACATAGTCCATTTTTCATAACCATATTTCATGATTATTTTTAAAATTATTATTGATGTGTAAAAATTATAATTATTTAATTAATATTATTGTGGATATTATGGAACAATGAACCCTTTGATGACGGTTAACACACTGAAGTTGTTTTGAAATTATGGACTGAATGTCCTCAAAACACCCAATGTGGACTTAACTGACTAAGTATTTAAATTTGTCACTAAAATAAAAGAAATAAATGATTTTAGGATAAGGTAATAATCCTATAAAAGTTTACTAAGAGATGAAATAATTGATATATGTTTATTATATAGGTGTTAAAGGTATGATACGATCCCCATTGATGTTAATTATGCTCCACTCAGGATGCTTTTCAATGATACAATCCCCATTATTTCTTTGTATGAATTATTATCAATTAAAATAGATTGTAATGAAACCTATTTCTTTTCCAGGGGTTAACCATTTATTGAATATAATTCTCTATTTTAACATATATGATGAAAATCACTTGTTTTATTAGTCTATATGTAGTATACTGATTAGGATTGAAAGAATTTTTTCTATATGGATGAATTACAAGAATGGGGGAGGGATTTTAGATTAAAAAAACATTAGTTTAAAAATATTTAAACTAAACAATTTACAATACCACATTATATAAAAGATTGGATCTAGTCTTAAACTCAGTTTGATTATATCAGTGTATCATAAAAATATTTATTATGATAATATCATAGTATGAAAAGTATAATAACAATAGATTCAATCAAAATAGAGTAAAAAAAAATTTAAGATAGATACTTTTAAATGAATGTGTCTCAGATTCATAGCGGATCTAATTAAGTAATACATATTTTATTTATCATAATAAGATATGTTATGATAAAACTATTAAAAATATGCACAATGTAAATATAATGACTTGTACGAAACAATTAATAAAATAAAAATAATTTAATAATTACTTAAAATTATTTTAAAAAAGAATTGATATCTTTTAACCTTAAGAATAAGGTAGCCATAAACTTTGACTAAAGTTATCCCTTATTTTATACGTATAATAAAGTCTGACTTTCATTAGTAATAAAATCACTCAATATAAATATTGGATTATTTAGGTACCTAGCCTCATTAGACCTTGATCTGATGGATTTGAATATTTTTATTGCTATCCCCATGAGACCTTGATCAGAAGATCAGATTCTGTCTTACTATCCTCGAAAACCCTTGATCGTATTCACACAATCAGAAACAATGTTTAAAAAAAAGACTCTAGATGATTAAAATGAATAAGAATAAGATTTTCACACTTTAAATCTCCAGAGTTATCGCAAGGGAGAAATTATCAAGTGATTCACACACAAAACACACTCTTCATCTTCAAACTCATTGAATGAACATTTATTTATAGGCGAGATTCCAACAAACATCTTGATCCCCCAATGGTCATATTTTCTCTAAGTTTTTTCACAAGGACTTTTAATCCTGAAAATTCAATGGTTATATCATAACAGAATGTCTAACATCATTTTTTACCACCATTATTGTGTAAAATATGTTCCATTATGATAAAAAAAGTTTTCTATATTCAGAATATAAACTTTAGTCAACCTGAAGGATTTTCTTACATATTTCATTCTGATGATCTTAATTTAATGTGGATCCGATGTTTATCAGTTCTAATATTAGTGCAATTATAACAATTTTGTTAGTATGAAAGACATGCTAGAATTTCTTATAACCGGGTTGATAAGGTGGATCCGATTTTTATCCATTATATACTCATTACGATAATCATAATGAATAAAGTTAGTGTAAATTCTTGAATAATTTAGAACTATTTCTATGTATGGTAAAACATATATGTTTTCTATAAATGAATTCTAAAAATAATTTAGACATAAGAAGTTATTAATCAATTATTTAATAAATAGTTTGTCATTTACAAAACAAAAGGAATGGAAAAGTCATAAAATAAATTTTGATTTAAAAATATCCCCTTTTTTTAAAGAAAAAACCAAAATACTAAAATAAAAAATTAATTCAAAAAACTTAAGTTCATTATATTTTAAGAAATTATCATTAAAAAATCTACAATAAAAAATTATCTCCACCTAAGTTTTAAAAATAATATAAACATAATAACAAATATGACTAACTCCCCCTTAGGATAAGAACCCCCCCTAAGGATCATATTCTCTTATTTAAAGATATTTATCTCCCCCTTACTTAAACACCTCCCCATTTCAAGGAAAAATTTAATCCTTATTTTTAAAGGATCTCACAATTGTCTTTAACTTCTTGAATTCCTTTTTTATCTTCCTTGAGGTTTGAAATGTTCTCTTCTTAGGAACAAATTTTTTCTTCTTGAATACAAAGTCTCTCATCCAATTATTCATTATACTTTTTTAGAGCATCAACTTCATCCTTATAAAACTTTTGTCTTGAAATTTACAACAACATTCATTTCATTTTCCCATTTATGTATTCTACTTCTTGAGACCAAATATTTTCTTCAGACTTCATCCTCTCTTCCATACTTTTGGATAAGTATGTGATGAATTCTGTGGATTCATTAAAATAATTTTTTAAATAATAAAAATTTTCATCAAATTGTTTTATATTAGAATTGACTTGATGAGGCCAGTTAGTTACTTATCTGCATGAATTTCTGTGAGTCTAATAAATTTCTTGATGATTTTTCAAATCAGATTCAATTCTGATCACTTTTTATGTTAGAATATTTGTTGATTCAGGTTATTTATTTAGAGTATCTTGAATCATCTGGAACCGGGACTCAAGATTGAGAAAATATGGGATTGTCCCTTCAAGTCTTTTCAATTCCTAAACAATATAATCAACTACTTCTAAACAAGTTGTCCCAACTAAATAAGATTAGGATTGTTGTTAAAAAATAGAAGTTTAGGGATGAGTGGTTCTGGTTTCACTTGATTTTATTTTTTCCTTTATCGTCTTTCTTTGATATTTATTTTCAAAATTATCTCCATCCAGCTTTACATCAATAATTTGAATTAAATCATCATCATCATTTCTTTAATCCGAATGGAATTATCATCTTAGTATTTAGAACTCTACTATTTTTCATCATTTTTTGATAAATATTCAGCTTCTTGAATTGATGGAGTCTTATGTTTCTCATGACTTTTGGATTTTTATTTTTTATTGCCTATGGAAGGAAATTCCACTAAATATTATTGAGAAGTCCATAAGGAAATATTATAGGATATAAGATATTCTTTATCATCATTTTGATTTTCTTCATTTTCCTTATCATCAATTTTCTTAATTTTACTTCCTTCTTCTTCATATTATTCTTATTATTAATCTTATTAATCTTATTATTTATCAATATACTATACTAATTTTTTGTATTCTATTCTTTATCCTTCTTTAACTTTTACTTATTTGGCTAAGACATCTATTTCTACAACACCTTCTTCCATTTCTTTTCAAAATTCCATACGAAACTATTCATTTGTCCTTAAATCGGCCTTACTAATGAGAAATGGTTCTGATGTTTTTTCTTGAGGATTAAGAGGTACAGATTGTTCCCTCACCTTTTTCTTTCTCTTGTCTTTAATAGAGGGAAGATCAAAATTAACAATAGCTATTTCTTTAAAAGAAAAAACAGCATCCAAAATTATTAGTTATGAAGGAAGAGTAAAATTTGCGGAAGCTTCTTCTATATCTTTCATATGAGATTGTATAATAATAAAACCTTGATATTTATTTTTCTTATTATATTCATTTTCTTATTTATCTAGAACTTTGGAACTATGAATTTTTACAGCTAAATCCTCTACTAGGTTAAGTTAGAACTATGGATCTTCTTATTTTCTTTATTCTATTTTCTTTTACCATTCTTTGGATACTTTATCTAGCATGATCTTTTGTTTCTTTGAATTTTGGTGCTCTGAATATTCTTACTTTACTTTATTTTCTTTCTTACCTTGGAAAACATTCTTCTTCCTCTCAACACCTTTCTTAAGATTCTTGTAAGATACAAATTTTGGAAAAACATCACTTGATATGTCAAAAAACTCCATTGTTTCCTCATTAAAAAAATATTTAATCCTTTCAATAATGTCATCACTTATAAGAAGTATTTTCATTTTCTTCAGTTTTGACTTACATGACACATTTAAGGAATTCATGTACTTAAGTAAAAACTTTGATAACACAGCTGGAAACATGATGATATGATATTTTATGAAACCGGTCTTCAACTTACTAAAGTTAATAAATACTTATCCAATTAAATCTAATTTTATTATATTTACAAGAAAATCCAAGTTAAAAACATTTATTACTTTAAGGGTATCTCTATCCACTTTTCTTGAAATCAGGAAACCTTGCATCCAGAAAGCTATAAAATGATTATTTTGCTATAAGATAATTTATTTTCCTAAAATTTTTATAATGATCAAATAGAGAATCCTCAGAATTTTCTTTATAAAAGGATCCAAGATTATCAGGAAGTTTATGAGATGGATAATGAGATTCTCCTTCTAAGGGAATATCAAAAAAAGAGCACATTTTCTTTATGATATTTTATATCCTTTTTATAAATCCTAAAATAATCCTTTTGGTTTCCTTTTCCAACATGAAACTACACTGATATATATAACTCTATAACTATATCAAGAAATATTGGATCCTGATCCTCATCAACTTTTTCTATGCATAAATATTTCCATCATTGTAATTATATGATTTTCTTTAAAAGAGAATTGTACTTATCATAAAAAGTTCTTTCGATTAAGCTTTCTCTGAATAAAAACCATTTGTCAATTTTTTTTGCGTGGGAATTGTATACTGGGAAGAGGCTTGCGATTCTAACATTCAAACTTAAGGAATCAGACTAAATTATTTTGAATTCAGTAGAAATTCGACTCAAGAATCTTGAAGATTTCTAATGTGTGATAGGGGGTACCCACTTTTATATAGGTGACTGAGGTGATAGTTCAGATTATAGAGTCAATTCAATAATTGAGAGTTAATCTTTCTGATATGATGGTTGAGATTGATCCAAAGAGGATTTTATAAAAATTTTAACTCTTGAGTTTTTTATCATATTGGCAGTGAATATGATTTGAAATAAAAAGGAATCAAAATAAAGTTTTAATGAAATTTAAGAGAGATTGTAACAAAAGAAAGGATAAAGGATTGTAATGAAATAGTACAAATTAAAAGATAAGAAGAATAAATTTCAAAGTTGTAATGACTTATCAGTATGATAATGATGTTATTTTGGTATTTTAAAAACTAATTATACTAAAAAGGTTTCAAAATAATGAATATGATTGTTTTAATATAAAAATTGAGTATAGAAGTTTTAATGTGAAACATGATATGGTTTTTTTATTAAATTATATATTTTTTTAAAAAAAAACATGATTCCAGAAGATTTTGTAATGTATTTGAGTCTTATGATTCTTTTAAGAATATTTGATCTGGAAATTTTATAAAGAAATATGGGTCCGGAAAACTCATTATGATAAAGTTTTTAGGAAAACTAAAATTTAAAAAACTAAAAGTTTTTTAAAAACAACAATCATAAGTACTCCCTCTATAAAGAGGAGAAACTTAATGTAAGGAGATGTTTTAAATAAGATGTATATATGAATGATTAATTTACAATTATCATTTATTAATTATATTTAATTCATTCAAATCTATCATAAGGTAAGGGTTTTTTTTTGAAAATATCATCAAGTTGTTCTTGCATTATAATGAATTATAAAATGATATATTCTTTTTGTGTGTGATCCGTATGAAAGTGATTCCTAATATCTATATATTTTACATAGGAGTGATTTGAAAATTTCTTAATTAAGGCAATGGAACTAGTATTATCACATAGTATTTGAGTTTTAGTAAAACTCATTCCATAGTCAGTGACTATGTGTTTCATCCACAACACCAGAGCACAAAAAATTCCAAATACCATATATTTAGCTTCATTAGTGGAAAGTGCTATAAATTATTGTTTCTTACAAGACCATAAACTAATGAGTCTCCTTAGAAATGAAATGTTCCGAAATCACTTTTTTATACATTCTACAACCACCAAAGTCATCATCCATAATTTTTTTTTAATTTAAAATCATTTCCAGAAGAATAAAAATATACTAAATCCATAATTCCCTTTAGATAAAAAAAAATTAATTTTAAATCTTTTAGATGGGATTCCACTGGATTTTATTGACATCTTTAACATAATCATACAGAAAAAATTAAGTCGAGGAGGTTATCTATTAAGTATAGTAGACTTTCTATCATACATATAAAATTTGTTTGATCAACTGGTCGTCCAACTTCATCAAGATCAAGAGTATTTGAGGTGCTGATGGGAGTACTAATACTTTTAGTATTTCTGTATTTTAAATTTTTAAGAAGATATTTTATATAATTATATTGAGATATATAAGTTCCTTTTAGTTTTTTAGAAATTTGAAAAGAAGGAAATAACATTAACTCACCCATCACACTCATCTTAAACTCATATTTCATAAGATCCACAAAGTAATCTGTTAAATATTTTTGTGTTGATTCGAATATAATTTCATCAACATAAATTTGATCAAGAATGATATTTTTGTTAACTTATTTTATAATAATAGATGTATTAGCAGCTCCCTTAACAAAATTTTTTTGTTACAAAAATCCTTTTAACCTATCATACCAAGCTCTAGGGGATTTTTTAAGTCCATATAAATATTTATTAAGTTTATAATAGGATTCAAGATGATTTTTATTTTTAAAACAAGGTTATTGTTCAATATAAACTTCATCCTGAACATATGTTTTAAGATAAGAACACTTCACATCCATTTGAAAAATTTTGAAATTAAAGAATGCTGTAAAGACTAGTATAATATGAATAGATTCTAATCTTGCTACGTGTGTTTATGTTTCTTCATATTTTATGCCTTCTTGTTTATTATAAACTTTTTTAACAAGTATTGATTTATTTCTAATTATTATACCATTTTCATCACATTTATTTCTGACGACCCATTTTAATCCAATTATAGAAGTTTATTTTGTTCGTTCAACTAGGTTATACACTTTCTTCCTTTTGAATTCATTTAGTTCATCTTGCATGGATTTAATCCAATCCTCACCACCTAAATACTCATTAGGGTTTTTAGGTTCAAATTGGGAAAGAAAAGAAAGATGTTATATTTCAATCCTTAAAGAAGTTCTATTCTTAACAGGTTGTTCAACATCACCAATGATATTATCACTAGGATGATTTATAAAAAACAACTGACTTGGATTTTTAAAGATTTTTCATAAAAATAAAGTAGGAAATACGTAAGAGTAAATAATCCAGAAACAATTTATTGATTATTTTCCTTATAAGAAGAGTTTTCTATCAATGGTTGAAAATTAGTTTTTGAAAACACATCCGAGGATGTTGGTTGGGATTGTTTAAAAAAAGGGCTAGTTTAATCAAATTGGATATGTACTATTTCCTCAACAATACAACAATTTTATTAAAAACTCTATATACATTATAAGTGTTTGAATAAACTAAAAATATTCCTTCATCGTATTTGGGTGAAAATTTATATAAATTATCTTTTGTATTCAAGATGAATACTTTGAATCCAAATACTTTGAAGTAAGAAAATTTTGATTTACGACCAGTCCATAATACATAAAGAGTTTTATTAAGAAATGGTCGAATCAAAACTTTATTTAATTTATATAAAGAAGTACTAACAACTCTATCCCAAAAATGTTTAGAAATTGAGTATTAACTCAACAGGGTTCTTGTTATTTCTTACAGAATACGATTTATTTTTCAAAAACACCATTTTTCTGAGGAGTTCAAGAAGCTAAAAACTTATGTTCTATTCCTTTCTTACTAAAAAAAGTTTCAAAATTAGAATTTAAAAATTATAAACCTTGATCACTATGAATAGTTATCAAGGGAATATATTTTTCATTTTTAACTCTCGCTATAAATGTTTTAAAATAACTAAAGTTTTCAGATTTCATTACTAGAAAATAAAACCATGTATATCTAGTGTAATCATCAACCAAGAAATATATATAATATTTTCCTTCAATACTTCTAGTTTGTGTAAGAATGAATAATTACATGTACACTAATTGTAAAGCATCAATAGTCGAGACTTGACTACTAGATTTAAAGCTTGAATTATGTTTTTTACTATATTGAAAAGGGTCAAAAACTTTTTAAGAATAAAATATAAGATTTTTTAGATCCTTAAAAGTATTTTATTATTCAACATACATATATTTCTAAGGTTTTAGTGTCCTAAAATTCTATAATATAACAAATATTGATCTTCCATTGTACTAAGGAAAAGTAATTTTTGGATACTAAGGTCTTGTAAGTTAAGTGTGTATACATTATTATATCGATGAGAGGAAATAATTAATTTATCCTTGGAATTGTGTACTACACATTTATCATTCCTAAAATTCACAAGGTAACCTTCATCAGATAGCTGACTTATTATAATAAGTTTATTCTTAAGATCTTTTACAAACAAAATATTTAAAATTAAATATTTACCAAGAAGAACTATGTTACCTATTCCAATAATCTCTCCTTGAGCATTATATCAGAAAGTAACTTTTCCAAATTTCATATTGATGATATTTTCAAAGAAATATTTCTATCTAGTCATATTTCTAGAACACCCACTATTCATATACTAATCATTCTTGTTGTTGCTACATCATTTTTTGCTAAAAACATAACAAGTAGGATTTTCGAACCCAAGCCTTCTTAGGACTAGAAATGTGAGTAAACAAGTTTTTTAGAATTTTTTTTGAGTAATAGGCATTGTAGAAACATAAATATTGAACTTTATTAAGGGAGTAACTCTTTTTAAAATGTCCTATACTTTAAAACTTTGTGCAAAATAGGGTATTTTTCAGAACAAATTAGTTATTACTAAAAACTATTCTATATAAGTAAAAACCATTACAGAACTATTTCCTTAAGGATGAATTTGTTTATAACATTTTTCAAAACCTTCCTTAACAGAAGTAAAGTTTTATAAAAATTTTCTTATATAAGAAGTTTTAGATTTTAGATTAACAACTAAATCTTTTTCCTCCAGAATAATGGGTTAGGAATTAAGTTTTTCAAACCTAGTTTGTAAAGAATATTTGTATAAAATTAATTTTTATAGATCTTTATAAATATTAAATTTTTCAATAATAGACTTATCAATATATTTGTATAGATCTAATACTTCTATTGTTAAAACATTATCACTGGAATTTTCTTTATCAAGTTTTTTTTCTAACTTTGAAATTTTCATTTTCAAGGAGTTTTTCAAAACAAGATACTTAATTATATGAAGGTAAAGTATTATTATCACTAGATAATTATGGTTATTCACCAGAAGGTGTAGAATCCTTCTCATCAATATATTTTTCACTTAGGGATATTTTAGTTAAGGATTCATCTGTGTGTACCTTATTCCTGAAGCGCTAATATTTAGAAGGTACTTTATCAAAAAAGACCAATAATCCTCTATTCGGAATTTTCATTCTCAGAATAATTATTTGAAGAATATTTTGAACTTAACCTCTAGGAATCATTTGATTTAAGAACTTTCTTGTTCTTGGAATTATAATATATTTTATGATTTTTATCATAATGTCTTTCTTTTCTATCTTATATTTTTAGCTTGGGACAATTGTGTAATAACCCAATGTTTTTAAATGATAATTATTTCCAGAAAATGTGTGTCATATGATTTTTTAGAAAAAAACTATATCCCTTTACTAATTAAGTGATTATAATTGAAATGATACATTTAGGTTTTGAACGTTATATGACCGTTGGTTAATATGACTATTGGAAACAATAATCTTAATAATAATTTAAATGTTATAATTAGTATTATAAATAGAAATGATAATGGTTAATTAATGAATAAATAAGAGTCGATGGCCTCATTCAGTAGAGTAATTCCATATGAATCCCATTAATCAGAACTTGGGAGGGAGGTAGTGTCTTTGGGCTTCGATCTTGACCAAGCCCAAGCTGTGCATCAACATGTTAAGCTTGATTGAAATCGCCTACGGGAGAAGTTCAAGTTAGTATAGATTACCACTCGAGCATTATTAGCCGAGACACCCCATGAGTTTATCACTATCACACACCTCACCCTTAATTATTATTCAGGTTTTATAAGGGTCTATGTGTCAAGGACTTAGTTTTTCTTAAAAAATATGACGAATTTGATAAATTGGGTTTTTGGGTAGAAATTGTACTTTTCAGAAAAGATACAATAGTTCTAATAAAAAATGTATTACTAGTAATGATTATTTTAATGAAATAGTATTATTTATACACTCTTATTTAAATTTAAATTATAAAATAATTTTATTTTTTTCAAGTGTCAGAAATTTTACAATGCATTTTCTGTCCACTATTAGTTTTAATAAATAATGAATTTTATATTTAAAAGATAAATTTAACATACTTATAGAATTATTGTGATAAAATAAAAATAATTTTTGAAATCATAACATCAAAATTATGTTAGGGTGAATTTATGATAATTTTCTAAAATATTTTTGGTTTTAGGTGAATAGTAAAAATTAGGTTAGGGTGAATTTATGAGAATTTTCCAAGAATTGATGATTTATTTGACTAGCTTCATGGGGCTCAATAATTCTCCAAGATTGATATTTGATCTCGTTATCATCAATTGAGGTTTAAAAAATAATATATTCCAAATACCGCATTTCGATCGAGATATGAGAATTATGAGTTTGTTGTTATGCCCTTTTGCTTAACTAATGCTCCAACTATATTTATGAATTTGATGAATAGAGTCTTTACAGACTTCCTTGATAACATTGTGGTAGTTTTTATTGATGATAATATGATATATTCCAAAATTTTTAAGGAGCATGATGGTAATCTAAGGGTTATAGTGAAAACTACAAGGAAGGATAGTATCTTTAAAATGTTTAGAAAATGTGAATTTTGGTTAGGAAGAAGTTTTTTTTTCTCAGGGCACATTATAACCGATGATGTAATCTCAATTGATATTTCTATGAGAAAGGTTGTAGAGGAGTGAACTCACCCTAAAATATAACTAAGTTTCATAGTTTCCTTGTATTAACAAGATATTATAGGAGGTTTTTGAATTATTTTCATGAATTTGTAATCCATTAACCATGTTAACTCAAAAAATAGTCAAGTTCATATGGAAAAAGAAGTGTGAAGAAAGTTTCAAAGAGATGAAGAAGAGATTGGTTACAGAACCCATGTTAACTCTACCCTCTATTAGAGAAGGATTAATTATTTTTAGTGATGTATCTATGAAAGGTCTTGGGTGCATCATCATGTAAAATGATAAGGTGATTACTTATGAATCTTAACAATTGAAGCCTCATGAGTAGAACTATCCTATGCATGACATGGAGCTGACTACAGTTTTTTTTTGCTCTAAACATATGGAGACACTATGTTTATGGGGGGAAATATGACATATAACTAGAACATCAAAGTTTGAAGTATATTTTCACACAAAAGGAATTTTACATGAGATAGAGGAGATGGTTGGAACTTTATAAAAACCATGATTGTTCAATTCATTGTCATCTTGGAAGAGCAAACAAAGTCACTGATGCATTAAGTAGGAATGAACCTTTTGTATTTACAATGATTAGGATTCAAGGATATCCTTTGAAAGATTGTATTCTAGATAGATTAATTACAAGGGGGGGTGTGACTTTTAGATTAAAAATACATTATTTTAAAAATATTTTAACTAAAAAATTCACAATACCTCTTTATGTAAAAGATTGGATTTGGTCTTGAACTCAGTCTGATTATATCAATGTGTCATAATCAGATTTATTATGATAATATCAGAGTATAAAAAGAATAATCACAATATATTCAATCAAAATTGATTAAGAAATTGTATTTAAGATCGATACGATTAAAAGAATGTGTTTCAGATTCACATCAGACCCGATTAAGTAATATAGATTGCATTTATCATAATGAGATATGTTACGATAAAAATATTACATATATTCATAACTTAAATATAATGACTTGTAAGAAAAAATTAATACAATAAAAACAATGTAATAAGGATTTAAAATTATTTAAAAAAATAATAGATCTCTTTTATCCTTAAGTGTAAGGTAGCCACAAACCTTGTCTAAATGTATCACTTATTTTATACTTACAAGAAATATGTATTTCCTCAGTAAGGAAATCCCTTTATATGAAGATTATATACTATGTCTACCTAGACTCAGTATCCCTTGATCCATTGGATTGGAATCACTCTCTTTCTATCCCCCCAAGACCTCGATTAGAAGATCAGATTCTGTCTTTCTATCCCCACAAGCCCTCGATTGTATTTACACAATTGGACAGAACAATTACCAAACAAAATACCTAAAATGATTACAATGAATAAGAATAATATGTTCATGCTTGAAATATTTAGAGCTCTCTCAAGGGATAAATTATCAAATGAGTCACACACATCACACACTCATAAACTTCAAACTCTTTGAATGACTGAGTATTTATAGGCGATCTTCTAACAGTCATATTGATCCTCCAATAGTCATATTTTCTCTATGTTTTGTCACAAGCACTTGGAAACCTAACACTTCAATAGTAATATCATAACATAATGTCCTAATTTGTTTTTTACACCATTACAGTGTAAAAGATGTTCCATTATAATAAAAATAGTTTTATGTATTCATAATTTAAACTTTAGTCTATATGATGGATTTTCTTACTAAGTCATTATAATGATCTTAATGTAATATGTATACAACGTTTATCAGTTCTAATATTAGTCTGATTATAAGAATTATGTTAGTATGAAAGACATGAAATAATGTCTTCTAACTAATTTGATAAGGTTAATCCAATATTTATTGGTTCCATACTCATTACGATAATTGTAATGAAGAAACTTAGTGTAAATTATTGAATACTTTAGAACTATTTATATGTATGGTAAAAGAAATAATTTTTATAAAAAAATATTCCAATAACACTTTATACATAAAAAGTTAGTAATAAAGTATTTAATAAAGAGTTTGTGATTTATAAAAAAAGGAATTGAAAATTAATAAAATAACTTTTGACTTAACCCGACTATTCCTGCTACCATAAAATTTATTTATGTTTGGATTCCATTATAAGATTTCGTGTTTTATTTAAAGAAAATCTATCATTACCTTTTTATGGCTGGTTTTTGTTTTGAAAATGGTTTTTTTAGAATTAACGGATATTTCAATATCTATAAATTTTTTCTTGTGGGTGAAAAGTTTATTTTGAAAACTACTTACTTTTATGTGTTATGATTATGTTATGGTTATTGAGAATTATTTATGATAATGGATGGTTATTTTATAAACTGAGGGTGAGTGATCCCATTATATTTCTCCAATTAATTGTTTAAATGGATGGAGTAAACTTATTAGGTTTCACTTAAGAGATTATGGGAATATACTACGATGGTTATTCCAATTGTAACTGTGATGGTTATTTTATGTCTAATAGAAATGGTTATTAAAAGTGTAATCATAAAGTTTATCCCATTTTTAAGAGTGATATAAAAATGATTCATCATGTTCATATATGATTTATCTATTATTTATATACGTTTTTATGAAAATATTATGATTTATAAAGGTAAGATAATAAGTTTATATTTAAAAAAGTATTTGATACTTCTTATGGGTGAAAAGCTATGGGTTTTTAATGATTCCTTAGATCAAGATTGATATCACTTGTCTTAATATTATTGATTCCAATGAATCTTTCATTTTTGAATGCTTTATTACATGTCTCATGATTTATGATCTATGTATTTATGGGTATGAAATTCCTTATGTTATGCTTATGCACAATGATTATTTCATCATACCCTTATACTCATATTACTATCACTAATTCCATTCAATTTTTAATGCTTATGTTTACCCTTACTGAACATTTGAGCTCACAATTATTATGTTTCCTTTTCTACAGGTTATGAATAATGATGAAAAATTAATTATTTCTATAAATTTTTCATATGTGGATAATTTTATGGGAGATACTAAAGAATTAATATGGAATACGAAAAGATGGGTATAATGGGAGATGATTTTGATATTTATGATCCAGTTGTTTATTAAACCAAGTTTTTAAGAGTTTATCTTAATTCTTTAAAACTATAAACCTAAAATTTCTTTAGGTATATATGTGATCCTATATTTCCTTTTGATGTTATAATTTTTTGATGGAAAAAATTGGGTCACATTTTTTAGCATCAAATCCAAAAATACAAAGTTTATGTTTTTCCACCGGATCTGGAAGTGTGGGTTTGTGGCTGTAATAACCTGAAGTTTTTAAATGATAATTATTTCCTGAAAATGTGTGTTATATTATTTCATACACAATAAAACTATATCCATTTACTAATGAAGTGAGTATAATTGAAATGTGATCATTGGGTTTATACTTATTTTAAAGGTTGGGGCCGAAGCCACATTTATTATTAAAAAAAATCAAAGACCTCTTTAACTGGGTAGAGGGAGACCCATTACATAGCCTGAAAGCCCAGTGGAAATTTATCCCATTACATGACCCGTAGGCCCAATTTTTTTGGGCCAAGGCCCATTTTGTAAATAGTACTACTACAGTACCTTCCTACTACAGTACCACATAATACCTGCCTCTACAATAGTGATCTGCCGTCGCTATAGTGCCCCCTGTTCCTATAGTGCCGCCACTGCTACAGTACACTACAGTATACTATAGTGACTTTTGCCCAGTGGGTTTTGAACCCCCATTTTTCATGTAAGATTATAGGGTGCTTACCACTAAGCCCAAAACCGACAAAAAAACATGTGTAGGGTAACGTTCGCCTCCCACTGGGGGGACCCGCCATGCCGAGAGCACGTCGCACATTCCCCGGATAGGAAAATATATTTGAATCACCCTGTGCATAATATTCACAGTGTCTGATTATGGCAGGACTCGAGCCTGGGCCAGTTCCCATGGAGTGTGAGGGGTATAACCAGTGGGTACTACTCAGCTAACAACCCATGGGAAAAAACATGTGTAGGGTAAATCTCGCCTCCCACTATGGTCCTCGCCATGAATAGAGCACACCATAAGTTCTCCATCTAGGAAAATGTCTTTAAATCACCCTGTGCATAATATGCATAGTGTCCGAGTCTGGCGGGACTCGAGCCTCGGCCAGTTCCCACAGAGAGCGAGGGGTATAACTAGAAGGTACCACTCGGCTAACCCCCCATGGGCTAATTATGACCATTGGTCAATTATTAATGTTGGTCAATATGACCATTGGAAACAATACTATTATCAAAAATTTTAATGTTATAATTAGTATTATAAATAGAAATGATAATGGTTAATTAATGTAGAAAGAAGAGTTGATGACCTCATCTAGTAGAGTCGTGCCATATGAAGCTCATTTGTGAGAACTTGGGAGAGAGGTAGAATATTTGGTCTTCTCTCTTGATCAAGACCCAACCAAGCTTTAACATGTTAATCTTGAACAAAATATCATATGGGAGAAGCTCAAGTTAGTGGATATTACCACTCGAGCGATGTTAGCTGAGCTGCCCCATGAGTCTATCACTATCAAACACCTCACCCTTAGGTTGTATGCATGTTTTATAAGGGGTTATGTGTCAATTAATTAGTTACTAATTATATAATCCCTTTTTATAACTAAAATTTTTATTCCATCACATTCGTTTTGAGTTTAGTTTTTCTTAAAAAATATGACAAATTTGATAAATTGATTTTTTGGATAGAAATTATACATTTATTAAAAGATATAAATATTATAATAAAATTATTTTTTATTAATAATTATTATTTTAATGAAATGGTATGATAAAAACACTCTTATTTAAATTTATATGATAAAATAATTTTATTTTTTTCAAGTGTCAGAAATTTTACTATACGTTTTACTATGCATTTTTCTATCCGCTATTATTTTTAGTAAATATGGATTTTTATATTTGAAAGTTAAATTTAAAATACTTATAGAATTATTATGATAAAATAGAAATTATTTTTTAAATAATCACATCAAATTTAGGTTATCGTGAATTTATGAGAATTTTCAAAAATAATTTTTTTCGGTGAATATTAGAAATACAGTTATGAGTTTTAAGTATGTTTAATGAAATAATAATGATGTAATAAGTAATATAAAATTATGGTATACTATTTTTGATTAAAATAATTTAATATTATTCCCAAGTTTCCAATACCATGGGAAAATACCATGGGGAAGCCCATGGTTTTTCATATACCACTACTGAGTTGTCCAAGGAAATTAATAAAAAACTCCCTCTCCTTTGCTATAAATACCCACCCATTTCTTTATTTCCCTTAATTTTAATTTAATCCTACATTAATATTGGATATTATTACCTCCCAAGGTGTCATCAATCCCCCAAGGCCCTGATCTTCAAGTTTTAGGAGTAACTCTTCAAGGTAAGGGAAATCTCAACTTCTCTTTTTTCCATTCAAATTATCTTTTTATGTGGTATGTATTTCAAATTTACATACCATTTTCTTATTTAAATTTTATTATTTACATTTACTATATTAATATTATTTAATTAATGGGATACCCATGTACCCTCTCTTTTTAAAAACCATGTCTCATACTTGTTATATTGCCAAATTTCCTCCCCAAATTTTCTCTCTTTTCTCAAGAAATTATTTTATTTTATTTATGTAAATACTCAAACCTCTTTATTTTCTTTTTCTATTAACCAAGATGTAAAACTTATTTATTTTATTCTGTAATTGAAATATATAAAACCATATTTCTCTTTCCATGGGTTATAAATGACATAATGATCATATTTTTAAGCACATTTTAAAACACCATGATTTTGATATGAAACCTGTTTCTTTTATTCTCCATGGGTTTTTTATAAGATGATTGATTATGATCTATGTGTATCGCATGAAAATTAATACATATTAATGGCGTTAACTGATAGAGATCCAATTCATTAGGTAAATAATTTAATTTCTAGAGATGACATGTTTTACGATAGCTTGGTGAATAACCTTGGTATTTTTTATGACACCTCAATGATAATCCTCGGTGATATGATTATGAATATATAAAATAAATGTTGTAGCCACCTTTACATGTTATTATTCATGATATTTTATTTATTATATGCCTCATTTTATCTTTTTCATTTCATAATGATATTCTTCATGTTCTTGTTTAATTTGTTTAAGATCACTTGTAAATTGTTTCTTTTGTTTTACCTTACTAGGCATTATGCTCACCCTTTCCTTTGATGTATGTAACCATGTTATGAGATTTAGTAATTGAAATTAGGATGAACCTATTTTGAATCCTTTCAAGTGTTTTAGAATAAATTTTTTTGATGTATTATGTACCTTATTTCCAAGAAACTAAACTTTAAAAGATCCTCTATTTACACAATGTAATAAAAAGTTACTTAATAAAAGGTGGGACGCCATAGTTGGTATCAGAGGATGGTTTAGTTAATTTTGGAAATTAAGATTAGAAAACATTAGTAATAACCTTAGGGACAAGTTAAACTATAGTAAAACATCCTAGTATTTTGGAGAAATATTATGTAATTGGTTTCTGAGAAAATAAATCTCTATCTCGATACGAACAAGTGGATGTGGTTCTAGCACAGATGTATCTAGGGTTATAACCTGAAAACAATGATTTGAGCTAGAATTGAACGTGAACTGGTGCATGACAACAAGCCTTATTTCACTCCTGGCGTGACACTCCCAAGTTATATGTTTGGTTAATCATAATATTTTTATGAACCATTATGAAGGATTTATAGAAAATGTAATTGTTGTTAAAGAATGATTTTTTAAGACATGAAATTACTTTTGAGTTATAATATTATTAAATGAAATAAATTTCTCACTATGGTTTTATTATTTTATAAAATAGAGGAAAATAGGAGAAACATCATAAATATTGAGCACAATGGACCAGGTAATGATGAAATTCTGATAGAATCCAGAATGAAAAACTTCCTGAGAATGATGAATCAACTAACTTGACTTATGGGTAATAACTAGAATCAATATGAGAGAATGGTTTCACCTCGAAGAGAAATTATTTCTATTGAGTCCTTTATGCATCAACAACCACTTTATTTTTGTGGATATAGTAACCCACTTATTTCTGAACAGTGGATAAGCTCTATAGAAAAGATATTTTCTATAATTCATTAACCAGAACAAGAGAAAATCAACCTGGATGTGTAGTTCTTAGAGGGAGAATCTGATTAGTGGTGGAAATGATTAAATATATGAATACAAGAGGGTAGATTGAAGATATAGAGTGGTAAAAGTTCAGTGGATCTTTTTTCAAAAAATATTTCCCCCGTTCGAAGTGAATGAAAATGGAGAAGGAATTCCTAGAGATGAAGCAAAGCGAGATTTAATTTGTGGGAATCTATGAGATGAAATTTACAAGACTTTCTTGATAAACCTATATCTTTGTCATGGATCCTAATGGAAGGGTTGATATATTCTTCAGTGCACCATAATCCCATATATAGAAGAATATTTCCAATAGAGACTATGAAACATACAAAGAGATAGTATGAAGTGATATGAAGGTTGAATATGAGTTAGGTGAGATGGAGTGGTATCAAAAATCAAATGAAAAAAAGAGATCTTTGGAGCCAAACATAGGGAGGATTTTTGATCAATAAATGGGAGGAAAGCACGTGCAATTTTCCACATGAAATAAGTGTGGAAATATGCATTCATGGAAATACATTTTTGGGAGTGGGAAATGTTAAAAATTTGAAAGAGATGACTATATCTCTCAAATTTTTCATTGTGAGGTGAAGCCTCAGCTTCTCAACACAAGCAATAAAGGGAAGATGGTGCATGATTTGCTCGAAGTACAATGCTTCCAATGTAGACAGCTTGGTCACTTTTTCAATCATTATACAAATCTAAGGGAAGTGGAGGGGAATCACCATCAACCTCAGAATAGGACAAGGGAGAATGGTAATTATTTTTCAATCATTATAGCTAAAGTTTAAACTCCAAATGATATGGTGATAAGTACTCTTGTTGTTACCTAAAATCTACCAAGTACTTTTTCTGATTTTGGTTCTATGCATTCCTTTATTTCTTCCATGTTTTCAAAGAATATAGAATCAATCCCTAAAATGATATAAGTAGATTCATCATTCAATACTCCTGGAGGAATTATCCAAGAATAAATAGTGTATAGAAACCCTAGTATTCACTTTGGTGGGTACAATCTCATCAAAAATCTAGTATTCATTCCCATGTGGGAATTCTACATTATACTTGGGATGGACTAGCTCTAAAACTATAATGATAAGATTAACTATAGAATCAAAGAAATCTCAGTAGTCTTTAATGGAAAACCTAAAATTGTTTTCAAATGAGAGATATCTTGACCTAAGCTTTGTCTAGAAGCACCACCCATATCCTTCTTTATGAAATGATTGGTGTAGATGAAGAAGGAAATGAAATTATATAAATGTAAAATGTCCCCATAATTTAGGAGTAAATTGATGTATTTCATGAGGGGTTACATGGAACTCCCCTAGAAAGAGAGGTAGAGTTATTTATTGAACTTATGCCTAGATCTAACCTAATTTCAAGACCCCTTATAGAATGGATATGTGGAGATAGAGGAATTAAAAAATCAACTCCATGATCTTTTGGAGAAATGGTTTATCAGGCCATGTGTGTCTCCTTGAGGAGTACCTATTCTATTTGTGAAGAAAAATGATGGATCAATGAAATTATGCATTGATTATAGAGAACTTAACAATATGATAATGAAGAACAAGTACCATCTTCCAAGAATTGATGATTTATTTTACCAGCATCATGGGGATCAATTATTCTCCAAGATTGATCTTCAATTTGGTTATCATCAATTGAGGGTGATGAAATAAAATATTCCAAAGACTGCCTTTTGATCAAGATATGGGCATTATGATTTTGTTGTTATGATTTTTTTCTTGAATAATGATCCAGCTATATTTATGGATTTGATGAATAGTCTTTAAGAACTACCTTGATAACATTGTGGATGTTTTTATTGATGATATTATGATATATTCCAAAAGTCTTGAGGAGATGAAGATCATATTAGGGTTATATTTCAAACTCTAAGGTTATAGAGGATTTTTAGAAAGTTTAGAAAATGTGAATTTTGGTTACAAAAAGTTGATTTCTTGGGGAACATTGTAACCAATAAAGGAATATCAATTGATCCTACCAAGAGATAGGTTGTGGATGAGTGGCCTTATCCTACAACAGTAACTGTGATTCATAATTTCCTTATATTAGCGGGATATTATTGGAGGTTTGTGAATTTTTTTTCACAACTTTCTAATCCACTAACCAAGTTAACTCAAAAAGGGGTCAAGTTCATATGAAAAAAAAGTGTGTGAATAAAGTTTCCAAGAGATGAAGAAGAGATTGGGTACTGTACCTGTGTTAACTCTACCCTATATCAGAGAGGGATTCATTATTTTTAGTGATGCATCTCTAAAAGGTATTGGGTGCGTCCTCATGAAAAATGAAAAGGTTATTGCTGATGAATCTTAATAGTTGAAGCCTTATGAATGTAACTATCCTATACACGACCTTGAGTTGGCTATGGTTATTTTTTATCTAAAGATATGGAGGAATTTCATTTATAGGTAGAA
The DNA here is from genome assembly GCA_963277665.1 of Viscum album. Lineage (NCBI taxonomy): Eukaryota > Viridiplantae > Streptophyta > Magnoliopsida > Santalales > Viscaceae > Viscum > Viscum album. The sequence goes on along the minus strand of OY728159.1, from coordinate 1,752,760,225 downwards.
ATGTGATATATACATAGAATATCAAACATTGAAGTATATTTTCCCATAAAATGAATTGAACATGAGACATAGAAGATGTTTGGAACTTCTTAAATACTATGATTGTTCAATTTATTATCATCTCGAAAGAGAAAACAAAGTCGCTGATGCATTAGTTAGGAAATAACCTATTGTGTTGAAAATGATGAGGATTCAAGGATATCCTTTGATCAAAGACTTAGTAAAACTAGACATGGGAATCACAAGGGATGGGACATCATCAACCATATTCCAAATGATTTATCAGCCATTATTACTCGATAAGATCAAGAAATCTCAAAGATAATATCCTTTATTAAAGAAGAAGATAGAGGTTGTAAAGAATGAGAAGTTTCCTAAGTTCAATATTGATTAAGAAGGTGTCCTAAAATTCCATACAAGACTATGTGTTCCATATATTTTGGAAATAAAGAAGGATCTAATGGAAAAAGCTCATAGATCTACATTCTCTATACATCTTGGAATCAAAAAAATGTATAGGGAACTTAATGATCATTATTGGAGGGATACCATCAAAAGGGAGATTGCTGAATATACTACAAGGTGCCTAGTGTTTCAACAAGTGAAGGTAGAGAAAAAAATTCCTAAATGGGTATTACATCCACTACACATAACAACATGGAAGTGGGACAATATCACTATGTACTATTTTAATATTCTCCAGAAAACATCCAACTGAAATGATGTGACATGGATTATAGTGGAACGTATCAGCAAGACTTCCCATTTTATCTCTATTCAGGAGGTTTTATATCTCAATCAAATTGATTGGATTTATGTGAATGAAGTGGTAATGCTACATGGGATACCAAATTATATCATTTCAGATCATGATCCAAGCTTTACATAAATATTTTGAAGAAGTCTTTAACATGATCTAAATACTGAATTGAATTTCAATAGGGCCTATCACCCACAAACTGATAGCCAATATGAAATGGATATTCAGACACTTGAGGACATATTGAGAACATGATAAATAGAATTTAAAGGTGGATGGGATGAATACCTCCCATTAGTTTAGAACTCATACAAGAACAGATTCCATTCAAGTATTCAAAAGGCACCCTATGAAGCTCTGTATAGAAAGTGATGTAGAACTCATAATTGTTGGGACATAGATGGTGAGAGAAAGATTTTTGGGCCTGATCTTGTTAAAGAGATTAAAAAAGGTTCATGTAATCCAACAACACATTAAGGATTCTTAGAGTTGTTAGAAGATCTATGCTAATAAATGATAAAGGGAATTAGAGTTTGATGTTGGTGATAAGGTCTTCCTTTAAATTTATTCATGGAAGAGAGCCATGTGGTTTGGGAAGATAGGAAAACTCGTCCCTTGGTACATTGTCCCCTATAAAATCCTTAATTGCTTAAGATCAGTGGCCTATCATCTTTAAATTCCTCAAAATCTAGATCAAGTTCATGATGTATTCCATGTATCTCTCTTGAGGAAGTACATACCTAACTCTTCACATGTACTGAATCCTAGGGTGGTATAATTGGAACATATCCTCTCTTATGAGGAGTATTTGGTGGATATCTTGCATCGTAGAGACAAGGTTCTATACAACAAGACTACCCACCTTATAGCGACCCAGACTTTTCTTACATTACTATTACATCATTTCAAAGATAAACAACATAATAGTATTACACATAGAGGATACATAGGTTTAGTGTCTTGGGCAAACTAGGACTACACATAACAAGTACAACATCAAGCATAAAAGTTCATTTAATTTCTTCTTGTATAGCTTCTTAGTAGCACTTGTCCTCTCCTTAGTACATGTAGCCACCTGAGGATATACATCAAAAGGGGTGAGCTAAAAGCCCAGTAAGAGGATAGATAAGAACAATATAGCATGGGGTGAACATAATCATGACATAGGAAGAAGATCTTGAACGTGAGAGGAGCATAAACAATAAACTTGAAATGTGGAAAAGCATAAAAATGTAACATCATGTCTTAGTGGTTAACTACCACACATAATTGTGAACAAATCTAGCATCATGTTCACGCATAATTCCATATTTACTCATGAGATTCATCACTTTACCCAATTCATTGGAGCGCTATATAATTCCGGGCGCACCCGTCACATTTAAACATTCATATTGCGCTATATAATTCCGGGCGCACCCGTCACATCATAACATTATCATTATCATGCTTGCCACAAAGAACACATATCAAACATGTACATAAATAACCCATGGAAAGGAATGGGTTTCATCTCATAATAACACATTCATAAACTTTGGGTTCCCAAAAAAAGAGGGAACAACATACTTGATATAAGAACCATCAACCTTGAATGAGAGGTAAAAGGTGAGATCTTGAAAGAAGAGTTCTTTTAGAAAACATTTTTATGGACCTAAAAACCAGTGACAAACATGTATATCCCATAAAAGTAAAGGAAAATATGAACAAAAGACCTTTGAGGAGTAACCATATCAAAAATGGAGTGAAAGAGGGAGAACCCGAAGGAAGAAAATTGGGTTCGAGATTTCCCCTTACCTTGTACTCGAATGCCTCCTTCTCTTTAATGTCCTGTATAATGACATTATATTAATTAATTAGAAATTCCAGAACCTTTTATACATTAATAGGTTTCATTATGGTTTCATTATTTCATATTATGTTCCTTTGGATTACTTATAGAGTTTAAAAACATTGTTCGGGGATGTTCTTTTTCATGGTTTTCTTGAGCGGTCCACTTGTATTCTTAATTTTATGCTTGGGTAGATCATGGTTAAACATCCAGAACTGATATTACATGTAATTAATGATATTACAGAAGCTTGGATTATTTTAGAATAAGTTATATTAGATCCATGTGGCCGAATTATTAGATAAGAATTAAATGAAGATTATTTGGGCTAATTTGAGCGGTTTTTGGATCACAATGATCTTGTTTTAACATTTATCTTAGTAATAAGGCCATAGGTTATTTCCAGAACTAAAAATAGAACATAATACATATAAAACATTCTGGTTCAACCATAAAAATGGTTTCATGACCAGATTGAAGGTATAAATGGAAGAAGAGAGCATGTTGTTTTTTGAAGGTGATAAATTATCACCACATGAACAACGTTCTCTTTAATAAAATAAAAGGAAGGGGGAAAGGGTGAGGGGTGATTTAATATAACATTAGAATCATAATATTACAGTATATATATAATACTGGATTTATAGAACAATTTGGATGAAGATAGATAGAGGGAGATCAAGAAAGGAACTTGGACTAGAAAGGAAATTAAAGGAGAAGAGGGAGAGAAATTACCTTTAGAATCCTCCTCTTGAGTTCCTCTTTAAGGAAGCTAGGCTTGGTCTTTTGATGAGACCAGCAGATTTTGGACGTGGGGGATGAGCTAGGGAAGGTGTTTGGGCAGAATTTAGAGAAGGCTTGGAGCTTGAGAGGTGTGAGGAAAAGAGGGAGTGAAGGGTGGCTTTTATAGTGGAGGGGAGAGGGGTTTTCTTAATATTAAATTGATTAGTTTATTAATTCCACCAAGGACAAGGAATAGTGAGTCTTGGATGACCAATAATAGTAATTGTATAATGTAATCCCGAACCAAGTGGGCTTACATCAGCATAACATCAGCAATGACTCAATTAATGCATTATTTAGCTTTTATTGTGAATTATCGGATTCCACTATTCATCAAAAATTCAAGTATCTTAGAAAAATCCCAAAATTTTACCCCAACCATTTTTCGACGTGTAGAATCCAAAAATGAAGTACATTTTTCAAAAATAATTTTCTAAATATTATTAATTTAATATTTAATTAAAATCATAATTTACTTAAAAAAACAGTTTTTAAAATTAAAACTGATTTTACAATTCTTTCAAAAATTACTTAGGGTCTTATAAAATTATCTAAAAACTACTAGACATTGATTCAATAATTTATGAATATATTTCAGGAAAATAAATATTCTTTTAAATTAATTAATTAATTATAATTAATTATTTATGACTTATAAAATACCAAAAAAACGTTTACTAAGGTCAAATTATCACCTTCTATGATGTCTAAATTTTATTTTATTATTCATAGGTAATGTTACTCTTATTTACTATTCATAAGGTTCATATTACTATTCATAAGGGTAGGTTACTATTCATAAGGGTAGGTTACTATTCACCAAAAATTATTTTTGTTTCATTAGACTCCAAAAACTATCTTGAGAACAACCGTGTATGCCGGATTTTTAAAATTCCAAACATAGGGTTGACAAAATTATGTTTAAAGGTCACTTATTACTTAGTAGTTCATTATTTTGTGTTTTTATGACATAGATAAAAGAAGGGAATTTTCTATTGAAAAACTTTGGGTCGTTACACACCTCATTAAAGTGTTGTGGAGGAACCACAAATACAAAGAATACATGTAGGAACCAGATTAGATAATGAGGTAAAAATAACCACACCTTTTCTCAATTGAGGGAACAAGATGAAATTTTGGGGATGAAATTTCTTATGGGGGAATAATGTTACGACCCAAATTTTTTTAATGATAATTGTTTCTTGAAAATGTGTGTTATATTATTTTTTACACAATAAAAATATATCCATTTACTAATGAAGTGAGTATAATTTAAATGTGACCATTGGGTTTTTACTGTTATATGACCATTGGTCAATTATGACCATTGGTCTATATGAACATTAGAAACAATACTCTTAATAATAATTTTAATCTTATAATTAGTATTATAAATAGAAATGATAATTGTTAATTAATGCAGAAAGAATAGTTGATGAAGTAATCTAGTAGATTCATGCCATACAAAGCCCATTTTTCAGAACTTGGGAAGGAGATAACGTCTTTGGGCTTCACTCTTGAACCAGCCCAAGCCTAGCTTCAACATATTAATCTTGAATGAAATCTCCTGGGAGAAGTACACGTTAGTGGAGATTACCACTTGGGTGATGTTTTCCTAGCCGTCCCATGAGTCTATCACTATCACACAACTCACCCTCAAGGAGTATGTGGGTGTTATAAGGGGTTATGTGTTAAGGAATTAGTTACTTATTATATAATCCCATATAATAAATAAAATTTTTTTCCATCACATCCATTTTGAGTTTAGTTTTTCTTAAAAAATATGATGAATTTGATAAATTGATTTTTGTATAGAAATTATAATTTTTAGAAAATATATAATTATTATAATAAACTAAGGTATTATTAATAATGATTATTTTAATGAAATAATATGATCAAAACACTCTTATTTAAATTTAAATGATAAAATAATTTTATTTTTTTCAAGTGTCATAAATTTTACTATACATTTTACTATATATTTTCTATCCTCTATTATTTTTAATAAATAAGAATTTTTATATTTAAAATTTAAATTTATTATAATTATAGAATTATTATTATAAAATAAATATAATTTTTGAAATCAGAATTTTGAAATTAGGTTAGGGTGAATTTATGATAATTTTCTAAAATATTTTGTTTTTCGGTGAATAAGTAAAAATATAGTTTTGAGTTTTCAGTATTTTTAATGACATCATAATGATGTAATAAGTAATATAAAATTATGTTAGACTCTTTTGGATTAAAATAATAAAATATATTTCCCAATTGGCCAATAACATGGAAAAATACCATGGGAAAGCCCATGGTTTTTCACATACCACTACTGAGGTGTCCAAGGAAATTAATAAAAAACACTCTCTATTTTTCTATAAATACCCAATAATTTATTCGTTTTATTACATTAAAAATTCATCATACATGAATCTATGCTATTATTACTTCCCAAGGAGTCTTCCTAAGGTTTCCTCAAGACCCCAAGGTCCTGATCTTCGAGTTTTAGAAGCAACTCTTCAAGGTAAAGGAAATATCAACTTCTCTTTTCCTTTCAAGTTCTTTTTTTTATGTGGTATATCTTTCCAATTTCCAAAACCATGTTATTTTTTACATTTTACTTTGTCCCTTTAATTTATTAAAATTATTTTATGAATGGGATACCCTTTTCTGCTCGATTTTTTAAAACTGTGTTTCATACCCGTTATGTTGCTGAATTTTCTTCTCTAAATTTCTCTATTTTTTTCAAGAAATTATTTTATTTTCTTTATGCGAATACCCAAAAATATTTATTTTCTGGGGATGTTTAAAAATATTTAAAAACTATCTATTTTATTCTAGAATTTACATACATAATACCTTCATTCCCTTTCCGTGGGGTATAAATGACTTAATGATCATGTTTTTAAGCACTTTTTAAAACACCATGATTTTGATACGAAACCCATTTATTTTATTCTCCATGGGTTATTTATAATATGTTTGATTATGATATATGTGGATCAAATGAAAATTTATACATATTAAGGGTGTACCCTAATATCACTTCAATACATTGGGTAAATAATTTAATCTCTAGAGGTGACATGTTTTATAATACCTTGGTAATTTTTATGACACATCAGTGACAAACCTTGGTTATATTCTTATGAATGTATAAAATGAATATTGAAGCCACATTTTCATGTTATGATTCAGGTTATTTTATTTATGATATTCCTCGTGTTATATTTTTCATTCCATAATTATATTATCCATGTTCCTGCTGAATTTCCTCAAGATCACATGTAAACTGTTTCTCTTATTTTCCTTTACTGCGCCTTATGCTCACCCTTTCCTTTGATGTAGGTCCCTAGGTTATGAAATGAGTTAATTGAAATTAGTATGAACTTTTTATGAATCTTTTAAAGTTTTTTATAATAATATTTTCATGTTTTCATGTATTGTATATCTTATTTCTAAGAAACTAAAATTTAAAAGATCCCCTGTTTGTACAACGTGATGAAAATATATGTAATAAAAATGCGGGATTTCATATTGGCTATTATAGATTGGGTATATTCTAAGAACCCTATTGTACATGAAACATTTTTTGACCCTTCTACATATCATTAAGTGAAGCTAAGACACACCATGTGGAATTAAAATACATGAAAAAGTGGTTAAACTATGATAACATGTCATGTACCCATATAACACGATGTATAATTCAATTTTCCTTGAGAAAATTTGATCAGACATGGATTTTCCCCTCAAAAAATCTAAGGTGGAGTTATTATATCATCTATTGGGACTGATATCCTCTTGAGGAGTATAATTTCACCCATGTAAGTATGGATCTGGGATCCCTTACCTGTAGAATTAGATAAGGTCAAGTATTTTACCCACATTTATGGGGCATGGATCCTATATTTACAGATTAGAGTCTCTCCTATCTATAGATCTTAAACGGGATAAGGATCCTTCATTAGATTAAAATCTCACCCATCTATAAAGTTCATACGAGATATCAATCCTCTACTAGAATATAATTTCACCTGACCACAGAGTTTATAAGGGAGAATGCTCCTCTACTAGAGTTACTATTTCATTTATAGTCATGGGGTAGGGATCTTACAGTTGCATCTCATGGAATGGACACATGAGTTTCTAGAGAATTCTAGATAAAAATATATTGTTTTATAGTTTTTTGGATAGTTTTGAATATGAGATTGTACACAGAGATGGGTATCCTTACATGATCATATCTGGGAATTCCCACTTCCTTTACCATCTTGGTTACATGTTTGAGACAACTTTTTCTTTGATGTTTTACTTATTTGTGGTTTTAAGGTGTCCTAATAGGTATTTATATACTCACCCCTTCATGGGATCTACCCTCACATGTCATGTATTATTGAAATGTTAGGTTATATGATAGAGATATAGGAATACCTAGTATAGGTGGTTCTTAGTTTCCCTTAGTGGATGTGTTATCAGGACTAGTGGATAGGATAATGGTTACATTTTGAGACTTTTTCACTCTTCTTATCAGGTTGGAACTTCTTGTTGGATATTGATCCTATATTTTTCTCTCTTTACTTTTTCTATGTATTTAAATGATCATTGGTGGATTATAGAGGTTGTGAATTTATTACTATTCCAGTTTTTTATTATACCCATTACTCTAGTATGTATGATGATGTGTGTGTATAAGTTTATTAGGATAAGGCATGTCATATGTTTGTTATGAATACTGTAACAGCCCGAGATTTTATAAAAAAATATTCTTTTTAATTTTATTAATGTCTTGTGTTATACGCTACACCAAAAGGAGCTTGCACAACACGCATCCTTGACTTGCCTTGCATTACACGCAATCGCAACCTTCCTCGATAGCGTGTGTGGTACGTAATCCTGAGTTTCACGAAACAATGATATGCTATTAAAATATTATTAAAACTAGCCGTTATGAATAGTAATAACCACTTTTTAAATTTTAGAAATTTTAACTCTCAAAATGGACTTCATTTTTGGATTCGGAGTATCGAATTTAGCCTAAGGTGAAATTTTGGTACTTTTCGGATAACTTTCATATTCTGATGAATAGTGAAAATTACTAAATTATAATTAAAAACAACTCTTTTAATCGAAATAATTAATAGTGATAAATCATTAATTTGAGTGGTTTTAAAGTATATTTAGAATATATTTTTACAATTTAATACAATGTTGGTCATTGGATGTAATTTCACATTTAAACTAGACATAAACAAGTGTCAATCTTTTGATAGATTTTGTTTCTTAAAAACACGCTATTTGTTTTAATAGCGGGATTTAATTATAAAATTAATTAATGCAACTTATATGTTGGGAATTTTGTAAAATAGAAATCATTTTTGAATTCGGAATATCAATTATAGCTTAGGGTGAAATTTTGGCATTTTTCTGAAAAACTTCAATTTTTGATGAATAGTGAAACTACTAAGTGGTAGGTTAAAAACTGAATTTTGCATAAAACTTAATTTTACCACTTCTGTGAATGGAATTTCGAAAATCCGAGAGACACGGTTAATATCAAGGACTAAAATGTGGTTCAATGAGATGAAAATAATTTTTTGGTGAATAGTAACTTTTTACTTTTTTTTACCACGGTAAATAGTAAATAGGGTAACTAAGGGTAAATATGATATTAATATTACCCTAACACATGTCCTAATTCTATTGGACAAGTGTAATTCGACCAAAAACAAACTTAGGAATAAAATATGACCATTTAGGCCCACTTGGATTAGATTAGGACATTTATTATTAATTTATTTAAAGAAGGGTTAAAATAGTTAAAATCAAAGTTTAATAAGTAAATCATTTTTAATATGGGGTTATACATAAGATAAATTCGATTATAAATATTCATTAGAAAGCTAAAAAGATTTTCTACATGATGGTATTTTATTTGTAATTTTTAGACATCAAATAATATAATTTATTTATGACACAAAGATGATGCAGTAATTATATTATTAATGAAATATTGACATAATTGATAATATAAATACCAAAATAAATGTAATTTAAGACTTTTTATGAATTACACTAATTTTATTGGTTACTATGATATATTAGTGTTGATTTAATCAACTTGGTTTGAACATATAATTCTGTTATGACTTTCACAAAAATCATATATCAAATAGTGTCAAAATTGACACAAAATAGTTTTTAAATCAAATATTATATTATTAATTGTTATTTTATTCCTAAAAATCTAAGGTTCGGCGAAATGACTTAGATAAGGATATATATATTAATAATAAACAATTTGGGGTTCGTTTGGCATGTTATAGTAAGTGTATTAACCATATAGTGAAAGAAAACAAAAAGACACGGTAAAAGTTAAATTAATTAACTTAGAGTTAAATCTAATTGATAAGGTTAAAATAATATCTTAAACTTGTCTAAATTCTATTGGTTGATAGGATTTCGACCCATCCTTACTTTAGCTTCGAAATAAGACCCTTTGGAACCATTATAAACCGATTTTGACTTTAATATAAAATAATATTTTGAGATATTTCTAAGGTGCCCCTCTCCTCCCCTATAAAAGGACACCTCCTCCCCCTCCTCCTCACACCACTTTGAGCACTCAAGCTCGGCCAACCCCTGCCAATTTCTCCTCTCCACTTCCCTAGCAACATCCTAGAGGTTCTGGTCTTCCTCAAAGACCAATTTTAGTGCCCTAAGAGGAGGTCTCAAAGAGGCACTTCAAAGAAGAGGTAATTACCGTTACCAATTCTTTCATCTTTATTTCTTCTTCCACTTCTTCTTCTTAGGTTGTTTCATTATGAAGTAATAACATCAGTATCACTCATATACTGATATGTTATTATAAGTATGAAACAACCCTATTTCACCATCTATCCATCCTACGGAAAAAGAAATCACCGCGCGTGCGTACGTACGGAATACCGTCTCCACGCCGTGGTGTAATCTATTTTCCACCACCACCTTACATGGATGGGTATAATGGTGTAAAGAATAACTATACATAGTTATTACAACATCATATTGATTCTGATATATTGTATAATCCACTCCAATTCAATTCAATATTTATAGAAATGATATCATCGCTCGTGCGTACGTACGGAATACCGTCTCCACGACGCGATGAGATTCATTCTCCATGTTAACCATTTAAGAATGATTATAATGTATATATAAGAAATAATAATGAAATATATGACATTATAAAGCTACTGGATTTATGTATATATATACATATTTATGTCATCTACTTACTTCCATTTCAAGACAATAAGGAAAGGAAAATAGCGTTCATGCGTACGTACGGACTACCGTCTCCATGAACGGTGTTTTTCATTTTATTTATCTACCTATTATATATATATATATACTGAATATATATGATATATAAATCATATTTTATATTATGGAAGTAAGTAAATCATGATATAATTAATAATGATGTCAAGAACAACAAGTCAAAACACCTACGATAAATGAAACGATTTTACCCAAAACGCTTCTTTAACATGGAATTTACAAAAGAACGGGTAATATAATGTCATAAGTGAACCATATATGATATCATAACAATGAATATGATTCTGTAATAAGTCAATAACATGATTTAAATCATTATACAGGAGGTTCGGACACTTACAAAGCAAGTCGGACCTAAGGTAAGGGAAATATCACAATCTCATTTTTATCCGAGATTGTTTATTCGTAAGTATTTACTGGGGTGTATTTTATCATCCACATCAATGTTTACTCAATATGTAATATTATTTCCATCCACCTAAAATTGTTTAAATCCATTTTTACCCTTCGGTGAGTTTTTAGTAATACGTATGAAAGGAATCTTTTGTCATTTTTCGTACGAGGTACTTTTTGACTTTTCCGACAAAAGTACGAAGAATGTTTTTTTTAACTTATACGGCACAAACGGATTTCTACTGTTTTATAAAGCCTTATTTTCATGAAGCTTCCTCTAAAATAATTCATGACTATTTTCAATAAAATATCTTTCTTTTAAAATTGCATGATGTTTTGTAAAAAGAAATTGATTTTGAAGAAGAAAGGATATTTTCCTCAAGAATTCAATTCAAGTGTTTTATCAAAATTATTTTCCATCTAAGTTAATAAAGGGTTCTGTTTCTATCCATATTTTTACATTGATTTGACTATGTTGTGATGGAATTATGTTTATGAATTACTTTATCTTATATGAATGGTTTTATGATGTCATGTTGTTTAAGAATCCCATTTTTATTACATGGGTTATGCAATGATGTATGATTTATGATTTTGTGGCACACATAAGAAAGGATTCATTAAGAGATGGGTGGGACCTATATCTCCCTCCAATGCATTGGGTAAAGATTTTATATCTCATGAGATAGACATGGCTGGAATGGTAGGTTATACCGGTTCAGTGAAACAGGACTGAAACGAGGATTACTCGATTCAGAAAGGGACTTTGTCCACTAAGATAGTCTTGGCAATGAGTCTTGACTAACAAGAAATGATTCTCTATGATTATGTGTGTATGCCACAAAGTTCCATGTTTTATGTTATGATTATTGTGATTACATTTCACTGCCATGATTTATCCCATGTTATGAAATTATGCTCTCTTTTGCAGGTTATGATTTCCAAAATGTTATGTTCTTATGAATATGATGTGATTGATATTTCTTTTGTTTACCCTTACTGAGCATTTGAGCTCACCCTTTTATGTTTTCTTTTCCCCAGGATATAAAGAAAGGTTTTAGGTAAAAAAAAGAAGATCTTTATGGGAGATGTTGAAGATCTTTCACCACGATTAGAAGATTATAGTCCGAGGTTCCAAAGATACTAAACTATTACGGTCCTTGTGTGTGTGTTTTTGTAATGTACTAAGTATTCCGCAAAAGTAATGTAAAGTCCATGTACGTCAGGCTTCGGGCCTCTACAGTTGGTATCAGAGGAAAGGTTTAGTCAACCTTTGGAAACTAGGATGCGAAAACGTTAGTGAGATCCCTAGAGATATTTCTAAGGTATGTCTAGGGATGTCTCTAAGGTTAAGTATACGTATAGGTTATAGTCCTAGAATTGTGCTAACGATCTTCAAATTTAACCTAAGATGTTAGATATTGAGGGTACTAACCCTTTATTATGTTGTTTTCCCTAGCATGATTTTTGCCTCTCACACAATTCTTTTGGGGTTTTAGACGATGGCTGGAACCCGAAGGAACCGTGTTAATGCGGAATGTGATGGGCAATGCAATGATTGTACCCCTGAGAAACCAAACGATATAGGAGCTGGAATGCAAAATCTTGTAGCCATGCTCACACAACTTTCTCAAGCTATGAATCATGCAGGACTTCCAAACGAGCAAAGGAAGGAGCAACATTCTGTTGAATCCTTCATGAGGCAGCGTCCACCTTCTTTCAGTGGGTCTACTGATCCATTAGTTGCTGAACAATGGATTAGTACTACTGGAAAGATATTTTCAGTTCTTCAATGTTCTGAACATGATAAAGTCATCCTAGCAGTGTATCGTTTTGAAGGAGATGCTGATCAATGGTGGAATCTTATTAAGGATACAAGGCAAAGGGATGAAATTGAGTCTATGGAATGGGACGAGTTCAAGAACTTATTTTTCAATAAGTACTTCCCTCGTATTCTTCGAACAAAGATGGAGAAAGAGTTTCTTGAACTGAAGCAAAGGGACGATGAATCTGTTGGTACCTATGAAGCAAATTTTACAAGACTTGCAAGGTATGCTTCTGGAATTATCATCCAACCTAAAAGTAAAGTTGATCGATTTTTCAGTGGCTTAAAACCAAGTCTTCGAAGGGCATTAGCTATAAGAGACTTCAGTAGCTATGAAGAAATTGTGCGTTGTGCTATCAAGGTAGAAATGGAAGTTGGTGTTACATATCCATCTCATGGTTTTGACAAGAAACGAAAGATGGAGTTCCAGGAGAAATCTCAGAATAATGGTGAAAAGAAGATGAATGTTTTCTTATGCACAAAGTGTGGAAAGAAGCATGGTGGAGATTGTCTTAAAGGGACTAGAAAATGTTTTAAGTGTGGAAAAGAAGGTCATCGAGCAGCTGAGTGTCGAAGTAATGGAAAAAGGGTTTCTAATGATGTGAATAAAGAAAACACTGCAGAGAACGCACCGCCAACACTTCAATGCTTCAAGTGCAAGGAAATGGGGCATTATGCTAATAATTTCCCTAATCCAAGGGTTAGTGATGATCAACATGAGCAACCACTGAAGGCAAAGGACAAAGGGAAATCACATGCGATCACTATTGGCAATGTTGAATATGACAACGATGTGGTGGAATGATTAAGTGTTTATGTAATGGGATTCCAAAATATTGTTGTATCATTGAGTATTGCAAAATTTATTGATGTGGTATTCAAAGTGATTGAGATATTTTTTTTGGAAATAAGATGATATGCGCATAATGAAGACGAGAAAATGAAATGTTTAATAGTATTCATGAGCTCATGATTGATATAAGGACTAAGTGATATCATGGTGTTAGTATATAGAATTTTGAGGATTTTGGTATGTGGAAAGAGTTAACTTTTAATAGAATTCGTGTTTTCAATAAGGTTCAATGGGTATTCAAGAGAGTACAAGATTAAGGCCTTTGAATGTTTGGAATGTGACCAACATAACATATCTTATGATATATGGGGATCAACGATGGTATTAAATCTCTGGTAATCGTTTCCACTATGTTATGAGAATGGGCTGCAGTATTATGGATAAGCCTAAAGATTGGAATGGATTATGTTGGACATAAGTTAGTATTGTTTAAGGACAGAAGTTTTTTCGATATTATTGATGGGATGTTATAGTAACGTAGTTTTAGAAAAAGGAAAACCTGCAGGACAGGCGACAACCCATCGCTTCGGACAAGGCTGTAGGAATCGAACCCACAACCGAAGTGCGACTGGCCTTTATCGCCTACCACTGACCTACAGGAAGTCCCTGTTTAGTAGAAACTAGTGTTATTATATTAAGCAGTATGATATATGAAGTATAAGTCCATTTTAGGAACCATATATGATTAATCTCACTATAGAATGACTTATGTATATTTAATAACTTTTGCTAACCTTTTGTTTGAGAATGAACAGTCATTCTATCACATGATCTGCTAACACTTCACGAATAACAAATTCAACTTCATTTATTTAAGAAATGAAGTGGAAATTGTTCAAGGCACGAACAACAGTGAGATTGTACCAAAATAAAGTAAGTATTTATTCTAATTCAAATTTTCAACTTTAGGGAGATGATCTTGAAAACCAAAAATGTTGTCCTAGTGATCTTATACCTGATGAATCAGATGGTACCTTAGATCATCACAAATTTATGGATTTGTGATTACTGGCTTTTCCATAGCCATGTTCTCTACCACTCTCCATCAGAACATGATGGTTAGATTTCTCTTCCATATCCATATTTTCACCTATGTGGAAACCCAGTGATTAGTTTATTTGGGTAATCTTTACATTTCATACTTTAGTTTTTAAAGCCAAGTTTTGGTATTCCCTTTTACGATGTGGGTTTCTATTAAAGAAACTTTCAAATAGTAAACCATTTATAACACCGACGAATTTCGAGGGCGAAATTCATTTTAAGGGGGGTAGAATGTAACAGCCCGAGATTTTATAAAAAAATATTCTTTTTAATTTTATTAATGTCTTGTGTTATACGCTACACCAAAAGGAGCTTGCACAACACGCATCCTTGACTTGCCTTGCATTACACGCAATCGCAACCTTCCTCGATAGCGTGTGTGGTACGTAATCCTGAGTTTCACGAAACAATGATATGCTATTAAAATATTATTAAAACTAGCCGTTATGAATCGTAATAACCACTTTTTAAATTTTAGAAATTTTAACTCTCAAAATGGACTTCATTTTTGGATTCGGAGTATCGAATTTAGCCTAAGGTGAAATTTTGGTACTTTTCGGATAACTTTCATATTCTGATGAATAGTGAAAATTACTAAATTATAATTAAAAACAACTTTTTTAATCGAAATAATTAATAGTGATAAATCATTAATTTGAGTGGTTTTAAAGTATATTTAGAATATATTTTTACAATTTAATACAATGTTGGTCATTGGATGTAATTTCACATTTAAACTAGACATAAACAAGTGTCAATCTTTTGATAGATTTTGTTTCTTAAAAACACGCTATTTGTTTTAACAACGGGATTTAATTATAAAATTAATTAATGCAACTTATATGTTGGGAATTTTGTAAAATAGAAATCATTTTTGAATTCGGAATATCAATTATAGCTTAGGGTGAAATTTTGGCATTTTTCTGAAAAACTTCAATTTTTGATGAATAGTGAAACTACTAAGTGGTAGGTTAAAAACTGAATTTTGCATAAAACTTAATTTTACCGCTTCTGTGAATGGAATTTCGAAAATCCGAGAGACACGGTTAATATCAAGGACTAAAATGTGGTTCAATGAGATGAAAATAATTTTTTGGTGAATAGTAACTTTTTACTTTTTTTTACCACGGTAAATAGTAAATAGGGTAACTAAGGGTAAATATGATATTAATATTACCCTAACACATGTCCTAATTCTATTGGACAAGTGTAATTCGACAAAAAACAAACTTAGGAATAAAATATGACCATTTAGGCCCACTTGGATTAGATTAGGACATTTATTATTAATTTATTTAAAGAAGGGTTAAAATAGTTAAAATCAAAGTTTAATAAGTAAATCATTTTTAATATGGGGTTATACATAAGATAAATTAGATTATAAATATTCATTAGAAAGCTAAAAATATTTCCTACATGATGGTATTTTATTTGTAATTTTTAGACATCAAATAATATAATTTATTTATGACACAAAGATGATGCAATAATTATCTTATTAATGAAATATTGACATAATTGATAATATAAATACCAAAATAAATGTAATTTAAGACTTTTTATGAATTCCACTAATTTTATAGGTTACTATGATATATTAGTGTTGATTTAATCAACTTGGTTTGAACATATAATTCTGTTATGACTTTCACAAAAATCATATATCAAATAGTGTCAAAATTGACACAAAATAGTTTTTAAATCAAATATTATATTATTAATTGTTATTTTATTCCTAAAAATCTAAGGTTCGGCCAAATGACTTAGATAAGGATATATATATTAATAATAAACAATTTGGGGTTCGTTTGTCATGTTATAGTAAGTGTATTAACCATATAGTGAAAGAAAACAAAAAGACACGGTAAAAGTTAAATTAATTAACTTAGAGTTAAATCTAATTGATAAGGTTAAAATAATATCTTAAACTTGTCTAAATTCTATTGGTTGATAGGATTTCGACCCATCCTTACTTTAGCTTCGAAATAAGACCCTTTGGAACCATTATAAACCGATTTTGACTTTAATATAAAATAATATTTTGAGATATTCCTAAGGTGCCCCTCTCCTCCCCTATAAAAGGACACCTCCTCCCCCTCCTCCTCACACCAATTTGAGCACTCAAGCTCGGCCAACCCCTGCCAATTTCTCCTCTCCACTTCCCTAGCAACATCCTAGAGGTTCTGGTCTTCCTCAAAGACCAATTTTAGTGCCCTAAGAGGAGGTCTCAAAGAGGTACTTCAAAGAAGAGGTAATTACCGTTACCAATTCTTTCATCTTTATTTCTTCTTCCACTTCTTCTTCTTAGGTTGTTTCATTATGAAGTAATAACATCAGTATCACTCATATACCGATATGTTATTATAAGTATGAAACAACCCTATTTCACCATCTATCCATCCTACGGAAAAAGAAATCACCGCGCGTGCGTACGTACGGAATACCGTCTCCACGCCGTGGTTTAATCTATTTTCCACCACCACCTTACATGGATGGGTATAATGGTGTAAAGAATAACTATACATAGTTATTACAACATCATATTGATTCTGATATATTGTATAATCCACTCCAATTCAATTCAATATTTATAGAAATGATATCATCGCTCGTGCGTACGTACGGAATACCGTCTCCACGACGCGATGAGATTCATTCTCCATGTTAACCATTTAAGAATGATTATAATGTATATATAAGAAATAATAATGAAATATATGACATTATAAATCTACTGGATTTATGTATATATATACATATTTATGTCATCTACTTACTTCCATTTCAAGACAATAAGGAAAGGAAAACAGCGTTCATGCGTACGTACGGACTACCGTCTCCATGAACGGTGTTTTTCATTTTATTTATCTACCTATTATATATATATATATACTGAATATATATGATATATAAATCATATTTTATATTCTGTAAGTAAGTAAATCATGATATAATTAATAATGATGTCAAGAACAACAAGTCAAAACACCTACGATAAATGAAACGATTTTACCCAAAACGCTTCTTTAACATGGAATTTACAAAAGAACGGGTAATATAATGTCATAAGTGAACCATATATGATATCATAACAATGAATATGATTCTGTAATAAGTCAATAACATGATTTAAATCATTATACAGGAGGTTCGGACACTTACAAAGCAAGTCGGACCTAAGGTAAGGGAAATATCACAATCTCATTTTTATCCGAGATTGTTTATTCGTAAGTATTTACTGGGGTGTATTTTATCATCCACATCAATGTTTACTCAATATGTAATATTATTTCCATCCACCTAAAATTGTTTAAATCCATTTTTACCCTTCGGTGAGTTTTTAGTAATACGTATGAAAGGAATCTTTTGTCGTTTTTCGTACGAGGTACTTTTTGACTTTTTCGACAAAAGTACGAAGAATGTTTTCTTTAACTTATACGGCACAAACGGATTTATACTGTTTTATAAAGCCTTATTTTCATGAAGCTTCCTCTAAAAGAATTCATGACTATTTTCAATAAAATCTCTTTCTTTTAAAATTGCATGATGTTTTGTAAAAAGAAATTGATTTTGAAGAAGAAAGGATATTTTCCTCAAGAATTCAATTCAAGTGTTTTATCAAAATTATTTTCCATCTAAGTTAATAAAGGGTTATGTTTCTATCCATATTTTTACATTGATTTGACTATGTTGTGATGGAATTATGTTTATGAATTACTTTATCTTATATGAATGGTTTTATGATGTCATGTTGTTTAAGAATCCCATTTTTATTACATGGGTTATGCAATGATGTATGATTTATGATTTTGTGGCACACATAAGAAAGGATTCATTAAGAGATGGGTGGGACCTATATCTCCCTCCAATGAATTGGGTAAAGATTTTATATCTCATGAGATAGACATGGCTGGAATGGTAGGTTATACCGGTTCAGTGAAACAGGACTGAAACGAGGATTACTCGATTCAGAAAGGGACTTTGTCCACTAAGATAGTCTTGGCAATGAGTCTTGACTAACAAGAAATGATTCTCTATGATTATGTGTGTATGCCACAAAGTTCCATGTTTTATGTTATGATTATTGTGATTACATTTCACTGCCATGATTTATCCCATGTTATGAAATTATGCTCTCTTTTGCAGGTTATGATTTCCAAAATGTTATGTTCTTATGAATATGATGTGATTGATATTTCTTTTGTTTACCCTTACTGAGCATTTGACCTCACCCTTTTATGTTTTCTTTTCCCCAGGATATAAAGAAAGGTTTTAGGTAAAAAAAAAAGAAGATCTTTATGGGAGATGTTGAAGATCTTTCACCACGATTAGAAGATTATAGTCCGAGTTTCCAAAGACACTAAACTATTACGGTCCTTGTGTGTGTGTTTTTGTAATGTACTAAGTATTCCGCAAAAGTAATGTAAAGTCCATGTACGTCAGGCTTCGGGCCTCTACAAATACTCTGTGTTATTCACATATAAAGAACCAACCTTAAAAAAATTACATAATCTTAATTTTTTACTTAATAATTTAATTTCTTACATTTTAAGGATCTTTATGGTTTAATGTATTAGAGAATTATTTCATAACTCTTATATAAAAAACCATATATTACAAAGTGAACACTTATACTCAGTATCCATTTTTTACTTCAATAAAAATCTTTTAAAATGAAACACATTTTATTTTAATGAAAAATATTTATGAATTTTAACTCAAATTATTTATTCTTAATCATCTATAACCCTATGAAAAACATTTAAATATGTGGGAGGAGTATAAAAATATTAGTAAGGGACATAAAATTAAGAAATATATTAGTCCAGTAAAAAAATAAAAACCCATAAAATCTATACATTTATCACAATATTCATTGATCATTTGAAATAAATAATACCCTTATTAAAAACACTCCTTTTTCTTAAGAAAAACTTTGAAACCCATGATAATAAAATAGAAACCCCTATAAGAAACAAGATCATTATATTTATAACTCACATCATAAATAGTTTTATCCTAGTTAAATACATAGGATAAACCTCCCTATATAACTCCCTACTTATTGAATTTAAAGATAAATAACATTACACAATGAATTAGAGATTTATATTGGGCTCTCCCATAATATAATCTATAATGGGATCACATTCCAAATAAGCTGTATCATGCTCACTTGTTGTTTATGTTGTATCAGAATCACCCATCTTATAAGCTGTATTGGGATCACCCATTTTACAAGCTATACCAGGATCACCCATCAAAATTTATAATTCCCAAGTTCTATATCATAAATAAAACATTTTAAGTTTGCACATTTTCATCTTAAAAAAAATTAAAACTCTTTTGAACCCACATAAAAAACATTTTTGGATATTAAAATACCACTTCCTTTTAAAAACCTATTTTCAAAAAGATAATCAAAAAAAAAGGAAGATAATTTTTTATTTTAAGAAAACATGGATTATTTTAAATTAGGAAAAGACAAAATAATAGTTATAGTGGTGGGAAAATCTATAGTCTCCGTATACATTAAAATAGTACATTCAGTTTTCCTTTCGTATAGAAAAATAAAACGTTTTGTATAAAATATGCAAAATGATTCCTTTTGAAAAAAATTTGTAATAAAGTTAAAAGATACATAAAGTTGCATTAACAATTAATTTATATCAACATAAATACAACCATTATCTTAAAAATATTGAAATGGAAGAAAAATATTTAGAAAATAAATCTTTAAAACATTTAAATTGTGTTTTTATGTTAAAGTGTCTCTCAACTCGAGTTTGACATGCCATGAATGTTTATCTTCATGAATAATAAAAATATGTTAATTATTTAATTTCTTAATAAATTTATTCCTATTAATTCCATTTTTATCATCCTTTTTATATCATTTATAACCATGTTTTATTTAGTTACTTTATCAGTAAAGTTCACATTGGATGTTTTGAGGATGTTCAATTCATAAACCCAAGATAGATTTGGTAGGATGAACATGTTAAAATTGGTCATTATTCCATCTTCTAAATAATAATAATCATTATATCATATAAATTTTTAAACATTAATTTTTTTCTAACCATCCTTTAAAGGAATACATGAGAGATGAATCACTTCACTTCGTGGAGATGGTATTTCACACGTACACATGAACGACATTATCATTTTACAATGGATGGAAGGGTAATAAAATAGATGATATCTTATCTTTAAATTATGATAATAATTTCATGAATATCATATATATACACTAAATCCATAATTATAAATATACTTGAGAGGTGGTGATGGAAAACGAAACACATCGCTTCATGGAGGTGGTAATCCACATGTATTCACAAGTGGTGTTTTCATTTCCCATAGGATTTAAAAGTAGATGAAAAGGAATTACACCATAATCATTATAACATTTCAGTATATATAATATACTTATTTTATTATTTTATAATGGTTTAATAATATTTTAAGGAGGTGGATGAAGAAATAAACTTGAAATAGGTCGGTTATGATTTATACCTTCTCCTCAGATAACCTTTTTGTCTTACTTCTTAATACTTATAGGTTTGGTGTTTTTGTGAGACCATGAACTATAGGATGTGGGGAGTGAAATTTTGTAGAGGTTTTATTAGGTATTTTCTGAACTATAGTTCAAAAAATGTGAGAGGAAAAGAGGATAGGGGTTCCCTTTTATAAGTGGGGAGATGGACACTCTTGGAATTACTTGAAGGATTAAATTAATATAAATTAATTTTCAATGAAAAATGAAAACATTGATATATTTATAATATATGATTATTATGAGTCAAAATATTTTCATATAATAAAATTTGGTAATGTTTAGGTTATTTTTTCGCCCTTATCTCTTTGTTTTAACCCCCATTAACCCTTTCGACGATTACCACAACATCAATTTTTTTACACAATAGGAGTCAAGAAAGTTACTGTAAAAGGAAAATTGGACCATAAATAGACCATGTTTTATATTATCAACCATATACCATAAAATTTTCTTTATATAAGTTCTTTTTATGAATTTTAAATCATTTAAAAAATTGTTGTTTATTATAAAATATTATCAATGTCATCTTTGAAACTATTCATTTAATTTGGAATTAAAGACATCAATATAGTATTTAAATTTGAATATAAATATTATAAAAATCACTAATATTTTATTTTTATGTATAAAAATTAATGGACACTATAACTCACCCAAATAATATATCTTTTAGAGTTTTTGAAATCATTTACTTGATTTTTCTACTACTTGTACAAACATTGTGTCGTGGTTATGTAAGCATTACTTTGAAGTATTTATTTAATCCTTAAAAATTAAAAATAAATTACCATGATAAAAACATAATTTATATTTTATATAACCATTTATAAGTAAGGGTAAAATTTTTCTATCCCCATGAAAAAATGTTAGAGATATTGAAATAGAGAGAGTGAGATTTTGTTTTTATTATTTATTTAAAATCACACTAAGGTCATTACTAAGAAAAGTGATAATAAATTTAAAAAATTTAGAACCATTAATGGTCATGGTTAAAAAAAATTATTCAATAAAATAAATTCAACTTTTAGGGATAGTTTTAGGCCTTATCAAATTATTTTTATCCCTAATTGCCTGATTTACACTTATCGAGGTGAAAAATATTTACTACCTTTACTATTCATAATGAAAAAAAATAAAAGGCATATATTTACCCAATTTCGATATCATGACTCTAAATATTGAATAAAATTTTAAATATTTAGTTTTTATATTTGTCAGATATTAATTTAAGATTAAAATGTAAAACACAATGAAAAATAATTTTTAGAAAAATACTTTTTAAGCCAAAAAAACATATACCAAAATTAGGTATAGTTTAATTACTAGGTAATTAATTATATTATTTATAATTAAATTATTCTTATATTAATTTAAGATCAAATGGTACTTTTAAATTTATTTATATAATGAAACGAAATTTCTGTTATACAAAAATCATTATTTTTCATTATTTACCATAAAAAGATATTTAAAAAAATACCAAAATTTCATCCTAATCTAATTTTTATATGATGATCTCAAAAATAAATTTTATTTTTTAAAATTCAAATTAAAAAATTTATAAATCAAGATTTTCAATAAAACCTTATGATATAAGAAGATGAGTTAAAAAAGAATCAAACTATTTTCTTTTTGGTTGAAAAATTATTTAATATTTTTATAATTAATATAAATATATAAAATATAAATCATGAATATTAAGAGGGTAATACATTTATTATTAAGTTTACTTGGGTTGTTACACCATTGGTCTCTAGCCTATTGGAGGCGATCTTGGGGTGTCGTTTCCGGTATACCACCGGCCCGGGTGGGCCCCCGATAGGTCAAGATGTGATAGAGTGGTATCAAATGAGGCTCTATCCTAGAGATCATGATTAGATTTAGTATTCATGTGATGATCGGTTTGGGATTTAGGGAAATAGTGTATAAGTTTTTCAAGTTCATCTCTCAGGCTAGAGGTTCTAGTGATTGTGGGATCACCGACATATCCATTCATAAAGTTTTTGATAACCTTCTTGTTGACTCAGTACACTGATACACTAGTTTTAGAAAAAAACAGTATGTAAATCATATAAGAACAAGTTTTAGTTTCAATTCCCTTTTCGAGTCACCTCACTATATATTCTCCTTTAATCATGTTATATCTTGACTATTTCAGGATACCTCCATGCATACAACTAGTTAGAATCCAATGATATGATTGCAATGAAGATCCGATCAGTGATGAGGCCTTAGTTTAGGGTCCAATTCAAGAGGTGTTCCCTCTGGGTGGATAGAGAGTAGTACTTTTATCCATGAAGCAGTGTGAAGAACCACCACTGGTAGTTTAAGTGAATGCTTCATGTTATACCAAGTAGTGATTGGATTTAGATATATTATATGAAACATGAATATGACACTTCATAAGTTTTAAAGGAAGAGTTAGGCTGTGTTTTTGGGTGATCCATACATGCTAACAGTAGGTGAAATACATAAGGATCACAAATGACATCACAAGAGGTGACTTCATGATCAAGGTTCCCAAGGAGGATTTAGTAAGCTTAAAGATAACAAATTATATGACTATGACGGGTGAATTCATATAACTCATGATTTTATGAATCATCAAGTAGTAGTAGATAGGCAGGATGTGGATGGGTTACCAAGGAAGAGCAAGCAACACAAGTAGGAGAAACCATAGGATGTCTATCATGGTAAAGGAGTTAGTAGATCTTTAGGAGTTGGTCGATGTTATGAACCTCTATCCTCACCACCACCTCTAGGAATTTCTTATCAGGATTTGGGAGCTGATGGTAATGGATATAGTTTTTTTTCAGGTAGTGAAGAAATATAAGCCATAGAATCCTAGCCTGATTATAGGTATGATTTGTTTCTCCTATATATGAGCATCATTTATGATAGACATTGGCACAATCCATTACTTTTTAGACTTACACCTTTCTCAAGAACTGAAGATACCATTAGAGAATTTATCCCAAACTTTATGACTGGAGACTCTTACATGATGAGATTTTAAAATCACACTATTCTGTCATTAGTGTGACATAGTTCTTTGTGGTTAAAATTTCTCATGGAACCTTTTTATAGATGTTATGAGACCTTATGATGTCATTATTTGTATAGACTAGTTTTATACCATCTATTCACATATTTATTGTTTCTATTAGTGGATGTAGAGGACCTAAGGAAACAAGTTGAAATTTTCCTTCACTGGTGGGAATAAATTCTAGGTAGAGTAGGCTGAGATCATGTGCATGATGTTATAACCAATCTCCCATTATTTGGATAGACTAAGAATTGTTGTCAGTATAATCAGTTAATTTTTTTTCTTGTTATAGCAGAAAAGTACGTAAACATATTTCCCAATGTTGAACCTGGATTACCTCTTTGTTAAGAGGAAAAATTTTGTATTAGCATACACCCATTGAAAACAAAATTATCTCTAGTAGACTAATGGATTTATCCCATTGAGCTATGAAATCTGTGTATGTAGTTAGAGGGACTTTAGAGGAAAGAATTTACAAGACCTAGTGTGTCCCCTTGGGAAGCTCCAATATTATTCACCAATTAGATGGATGAGATCCTAAGGTTATGTGTGGATTATCGCCACCTGAATTTGTGACCATTAAGAATAAATATCAACTAATAATAATCAAAAAACTATTTGATCTACTGTAAGGGGTGAGGTGGTTCTCTAAGATTGACCTCAGTTTAAGCTATCACTAACTATGAGTATATGAGGATGATACATAAAAGAAAACATTTTGATGTTTCTATGGTCATTATGAGTACCTAATGACAACCTTTTTCATGATGAATTCCCCAATGGTGTTTATGGTACTCATGAATTAGATCTTTCATCTTTTCTTGGACCAGTTCATGTTGGAATTTATTAATGAAATTATTATTTACATTGTTTCAAAGGATGATAATGTATAGAATTTTAGGATGGTTTAATATGTTCTTCGAGAGCATCAATTGTATGGGAAATTCTCTACATGTCTATTATAGATTATATAGGTCCACTTTCCAAGAAACATTATCTTAGAGGAGAGTGTAACTATAGATCCAGTTAAGATTAATGTAGTTCTTTCTTAGGAACTACCCAAGAATGTGGCGGATGTGCATATTTTAATTAGATCAATTTTATATTTCCATATATTAATTATATATTTATCCATTATTTCTACTCTTTTTTTCCATGAAAAAAGGGAATCCTTTTATCTTGTAGGAGAAGTCCCAAAATACCTTCAAGGAGTTACGACAGAGTTTGAGAAAACCTCATGTTTTGAGGTTTCTAGAAGAGAGTGTTGATCTTGTTGTGTTATAAGATGAATCTTGATCCAGGATCCATTATATGTTTATTAAATAAAAAAAATTATATCTTAAAATCTATCCAGCTGATACCCCATGAGAAAAACTATATACCGCATGACTTGGAACTAAAAGATGTGGTGTTTTACCCGAAGGCTTGGAAACATTAACTTATTGGTGAGTGGTTTATTATTTATTCCAAAAAAAGAGTGTTAGATACATATTTACCAAGATAGATATTAACCTAAGATAGAGGCGATGGATGTAGTTCCTATAAGATTACAACTTTGAGATATTTTATACTCATAGAAAGAAGAATGTGGTGGAAAATTATCTTAGAAAAAAACATCATTACTATTTTATAAATGAAGAATCAAATTAGTTTTCCTCATTATAGTCTTCCTTTGTGTCTAGGGATAAATAAACATACCTATGATCTATATTTGTGACTCCTCCACTTCTACCATTCATGAGAGAAGAATAAATTAGAAATAGAGATAGTGAGGCCTTATATGATTAGATATCTATAGAACATGATCCTAATAGATTCTTTGATGGTGGGGAAAATGTCATTATCTTCTGAAGGATAAAAATGGTTCTAGTTTTAATTTAGGAAGAGGTGATAAGAGATTTCCATACATCTACCTTAGCGGTGTATCTTGGTGTGGTAAATATATAACAAGATCCTCAGTGGACGTTTTGGTGGCCAGTGATGAATATGAGTGATACATAGTTTGTATCTTGAATCCTTAACCTTTAGCAGTAAAAGGATGGGAATCAGGTTCTAGTAGGTTTAATGTGACCCGTAGAGGTTATGGAGTGGAAATGGGATAGTGTATCCCTGAATTTTGTGACAGGAGTTGAATATTCATTGAGAGGTCATGACATAATCTGTTTTTTACCAACTCACTAAGTTGAATCACTTTATCACCACCAAGGAGAAGATTTTTTGTAAAAAAATTGAGATTATTGTATATATATGTGACTATAAAACTATAGGGAGTACCATTTATAATTGTATTTGATTTAAATTCATGATTGAAATCCAAATCTTGGAGAGGTTTGTAGGAGGCTTTTGAGACCCTATTGTGGATGAGCACAAATTTTCACCCAAAGATTGATGGAAAGACCAAGAAAGTGATTTAGGTTTTAGAGAATGTTATGAGGGATTATGTTATAGATTTTGACCAGATATAAGAGGATTATTTTCCACTAGTGGAGTTTTCATATAAAAATTAATATCACTCCATGATTATAATGATTCCATTTGAGTCCCTTTATGAAAGGCCCTATATAACACCTTTGTTCTAGTTTGAGTTAAGGTAGATAGAAACCATGGAGCTAGATCTGGTGTAGTTGAAAAATAAGAAGGTTCATATCATTTGGGAATGAATGATGATAGCACAGAGCCATCATAAGTCATATGTATACATTCGATGAATGCCCTTTTGTTTTTGAGGAGGGAGAACATGTGTTACTGAAGGTATCACTTCTGCATGACTCATGATGATTTGGCTGAGTAAGAAATATATCTATAAGTAATATCAGTCCACTATTTTTTTTTCAAGGGGTTGGAAAGGTTGAATACCACTTGGATTTACATCCACATCTAGACCGAGTCTGCAATGTCATTCACATTTTGCAGCTAAAGAGATACATAAATGATATGACACACATTATTGACTGGAGAAAGTTAAACATTGAATATAGAGGAAAATTTTTGGAGTACTCAGTGGTGATTAAGGATTAACATAATTTAATCCTTTGAGGGAAATAAATTTTCCCTAGTGCATATCCTGTGTTAGCACAAGAATCTTTAGGAGATGTCACGGGAGTATTATAATCAGATGCCAACTCAGTACCCTCAAATTTTCCAGTCAGTTTTACATTTAGGGGAAAAATATATAAAGGTGGGAAGACTATAACAATCTTGGTTATCATGTTTTGACCCTTTGAATTTTTTTTCAATCACCCATGAATTTTATTATGTTGATAACACAATTACCATGGGCCATTTGAACCTTAGTGTAAAGTATTTTAATTTATTTAAACATTTAATATACTCCCATGTGAATTATGAATTATTTTCTAATTAGTGTATCAGATGGAGGAACCAAATCCATGGTTGATTCTGGAATGTGGGATTTAACCTAGGTTCAATATATTAATCATTCACATCGGACCTCTAGTCTATGCACTATCACATGCTAGTAATAGATTAAATAAATTCATTAATTAATTTTATTTATTTATTTCAAATTAATTAAATGTATTAACCTAAATTTTTATTTATAATATATTGTTAGAGAATCCTCTAGGGTTAAGTATATAACCTATAGGGACCATTGAGAGGATATCTGCAATGGAGAGCATTGGCGATGACCTTGGAATTGGGAATCAACCAAAAAATGTAAAAATTCAATCACATATTTCACAATGATGATGCAAGATTAATTATTTATTAATGATCAATAAATTCTTGAGGTAGGGAATTTTATTTACCATTTTATACCAACTCTTGTTAATGATTTTATTATATATTATTCTTGAACAAAAAAAATCATAATCGATGACCGCCAAGATGTTAATTTATGAATTTTTTGGTTTTTATATATTTGAAAAAATTTATTCTTAGAATAATCGTTTAATACCACCTCTTAAAATTCCATCAACGAATGGTGGTCAAACTAAACATGACCAAAATTCTACACCACTTTGGTGTTTTTTGGTTTATTCTTCCATTCTATGTGCATTTATCCCCAACATTTGATTGGATAATGGTTTGACCTTTTTCTCAGAACCCATATCATTATAAGTTCAATCATGGGTTCCATATATTGTTTTTGTGGGTTTCACATAGTGGATAATGGAAAGACAGAGATATTATGATTATGATAAGAATAAAAAGAAGGATCATATGTTCATTTTTTCAAGAGATAGACATGCAAGATAATGATTCTTCCACAGAGGAGGCGAAGATCTAATTTCTCACTGAAGAACAATCAAAAATATACTTTTGGAAAGGCTTGATGATGTTCAAATCAATTCACAAGAGTTTAATGTATGATTGATGATAGAATAAATAAAATAGGAAATAAATATAAAAGATACATTGTGGGTTTTACTTTTTAGGAAATTCATGACTACACAACATGTATTTCAGAAGAACACATGCTATGTGTCTCACCGATGCAGAGTCTAGGGTTTTTGGAGAAGTTATATATCAAATCATCATGTAACCAAGTCACATGGTATGTGACCCATACCTGGAAAAATAGACTTGTACCAAGAAGTACATGCCTAGGGACCTCTATTGCCCCACATTACATGTGTGATGGGACACATTCCATGTGCCTTTAAAGGGGTGTGACTAAGGCATACACATTACATGCCGAGTACCTTGGTGGACATGAACACCAAATGACCTTTCTACACACCATGTGGTGAGGCTTAGAAATTTTATGCGGAATGGAAAAAAGACCAAGTGGGTGAAATTTGAAAATATTCCATGTACCCATAAAAAACACATTGTATTTATGTTTTACCTACAAAACATCATTCAGACACTGATTTCCCCCTGAAAATTCCCAGGTGGAGTTGCTATCTCATCTGTTGGGATTAAGATCCTCCAGGGTAGTATAATTTCACCCATATAAGTATGATTTTTGGATATTTCACATGAAGAATCATATAGAGTCAGGTATTTTACCCACATTTATAAGGAAGGGATCCTCTACATGCATAATATAAATTTTCCCATCCATAGAGCTCAGATGGGAAATGCATCCTTTATAAGAGTAGAATTTAACCCATAAATAGAGCTTGAATAGGATATGGATACTATACTAAATTATAATTTTTCCCAGCCACAGAGTTTTGACATGATAAAGATCCTCTACATAAGTTACTATTTTATCCATAGTCATGGGGTAGGGATCCTACTGTGTGATCTGGGGAAATGACTGCGTGAGTTTCTAGATATATATGGATAGAAAGATATGGATGTTGAGTTGTTTGGATGGTTGGGAACCTGAGACTATAAACTGGGGTGTGTGTCCTTATATGAGCATAACTATTTGTCCCCCTTTCTTTTACCATCATGGTTATGGGTTTGAGTTGACTTTGTCTTTGACTCTTTACTACTTGGCAGTTTTTGGGTTTCTTAATGGGTATGTATATACTCAACCCTTCACGGGATCTGTATGTACATGTCATGTCTTATAAAGTTGAAAAGATATATGAAAGAGTTCTATGGGGACCTGGTGTTGTTGGTGTTTATTGGTTGTGGTATAAGGACTGGTGGATAGGATGTGGTTTCATGGTGAGATTTATTTCATTATTATTTTTAAGTTGGACCCTATTGAAGGTTATTGGGACTATATTTTCCCTCTTTACTTTGGATATGTATTGAAATGATCATTAAGGGATTCTAATGGTTATATATGAATTTATTATTCCAGTTATTTATTATCCACATTAGTTTGGTATGTATGGACATGGGGGTGTACAGGTTCATAAGACTAAAGACTCCCATATATGTGTTATTCCTACTCAATGATAGTCATTGGATCTTAAACTATTGAATCCTACCTTGGTTTGTTTCATTTAGTATGTTTCTTACCCAAGTGGGGCCCCAGTAGGTCAGGATATGACAACTAATGCCTATGGATCATCCTCAATCTCCTAGAACCCCCAAGAAAATAACCAATATTTCCTAGGGTGCAAGAGAGGTTGAAGAAATAGAAGGAAATCAAAGTGGTAACCTAAATTTATAATGAATCTTGAATATATAAGAGTCATGATTTAATGATAAGGGATACAATGTAATGGTGCTCAGTCAAATGAATATATGGAATTGCACCTTGATCTCCTGCTCTTTAAACCCAACATTAAAGGAAGGTCATGATGTGACCGAGGTAGTGACACCATAATGACCAAACACATAAGGATTATAGAATGACCCTATCCATTATATACTCAAACTCAACACACCCCATAAAAAACCATGAAACTATACAAGTATCCATGGATTAATAGACCATGGAAGGAGAAACCCATGAAATTAACCACGCAGGACTCCATGACATGATAATAAATCTCACATCACAATATTCCCTTACAGTAGATTAATTTCAAAAGATCCCACATGACAACCAACTTCTGTAAGATTTACTAGGATTCACCTCGATATCACCAAGTTTCAACCCAAACGACCATGATGCAACCAATCCTCATGTAATATAAACTCAAGAGGCTTTACATAAGATTAAACCAAGGAATTATTCATCGAAGAATTACTCACGAAGCCACACACTACAACCGAAACCTGTAAAACTGTAATGAGTCATCCACTTTGAAAGAGTGAGACTAAAAAATTTCATGACTCATACCCCATTACACAACACAAAAACCATGAAAATAACCCAACTTCTCATGTCCCAAGACACCAAACTACATCAAAATCTCTTCTCCATACAACTCATCCCAACATGTCCTACTAGACCATGCCATAATTCACACCTCTAATAAATATTTCAAAGACACTTCCATACTTTTCTGCTCTAACCTTACCCAAACTCATCCAATACCCAAATCATTCAAAGTAAAAATCCAAGATAGGTCTGGTCATTAAATAAATTGTTTATGTTTTTTCATAATATTATTTAACTCATTTCCTTCACTTGAGTTATTTCATATTCATGCTTTATATATGTTTCTTTCTTATATGACTCACATATTCATGATATATTATGATATTATGGGTGGGACTATAATTATACAATCACCCAATCAATTTGGTAATTCTTATATCTTATTAGATAATATATATGGTTATGGAAAGAAATCCTTGTACATTAAGTTATGTTGTCATAGTAGTGATCCTTGAATTATGTTTATGATGGAATGTATTATGATTGTGTAATATTATTAATATTATCTTGATTAACGTACTATATAATATTTTCCTCTTATAACATGTTTCCATGTAATGGTTTATGATCCATATCTCTTATGATTCCATGTTATTATTATTTACACTAATGACATCTCACTCAATGTTTATCCTGATTTATATTCTCACTGGAATTTTCATATCTCCCCTTCTTTTCTGTATGTACCCAAGATATCTCATTTATTTATAGGAGTATTTTTTGACATATGATAATATTATGATGATAAAAATAAAAAACTATGTATCTTATTAAAAAATATTGTATTATGTAGATAATTTTTAAAATACACTGAACCTATATATTTCTTTGTGTTTATTTATATGGGTTTTATGTGAAAAAATAATGAAATAATATGGATATGAGATGAACATTGTTATAGTTAATATAAAAGTAATTTTTAGTTAGTTTTTTGGATATATTTAGTGAACATTATAAGAAATAAAACATAAGTAACATATATTAAAACATAATAGGACATAAGTTATGGTATGTTGGTGATTTATGAATCATATCTTGTAAGTGCATAATTTTCCTTTTATATAATTATTTAATATATTATTCTCATCAGTAACTTTTTTTAGTAAATGAATGGAAATATGAGTAACCATGTCAATAACCAATGAAAAGGATAATGTAATGATTTCCTGAACGAGATGTTGAATATTATGGGAGAAGGAGTGGAAAATA
Source organism: Viscum album (assembly GCA_963277665.1). NCBI lineage: Eukaryota > Viridiplantae > Streptophyta > Magnoliopsida > Santalales > Viscaceae > Viscum > Viscum album. The sequence goes on along the minus strand of OY728159.1, from coordinate 1,752,727,896 downwards.
TCATGGTGGTACATACAAAATTGACTCAAGTTATGAATAATAACTTAAAATATGTCGAGAGACCTAATTATCCTAATAATTAAAAATAATAGTTTAGTTGTTTATTAAAAAATGACCACCATCTTTTGTGGATCTTCTGATCAATTAATCATAGTGAAATCGACAAACATCATTGATTTTTTTCCTTCAATGATCTAAAAAATATAAATTGATTTTTTTCATTTATCCCTTTGTGGGAGAATCTGATTAGTGGTGAATAATAATAATAAATATCTTTGAAAAGGAAGGCATTAAATCAATGTAATAGGATGAATTTAAGATAAAATTCTAAAAAAAATATCTTCTCCCACTATCTTTATGAAAATGAAAAGGTAAATTCTTAGTCTTAATAAAATGGAGGAAGAATAAATTGGATTATATAATGAAAATTTCACAAGGCATGCAAGGAACACCTATGATTTTTTAATTGACCCCAAAAGAGAGGTTGAACACTTTTTTAGTGGGTTGAATTTGAGAATTTGAAAAGAATTATAAATTTTATACTTTGATAATGATAAATAAATAGTTATTTATTCCCTTAAAGTGAAGATGGAGATTAGTGATTCTATGTGGCATCATGGGGTTAAATATAATAAGATAATAATGGAGTTTAATTTTGAAGGATCAACCATTAAGTCTCCCAAAGGGAAGAATATTTAACTTTCTATATATAAAAAATGTGTAGAAATACACCTTGGGAACTAAATAAAAGGAACAAGGAAATGTTTTAAGTCTGGAAGAGAAGGGAATAAAGATCAATAATTTTTATGAGACATAAATAAGACAACCAATATGATAAAATTTTGGAATTTACCAATAAATTCTCCACCCATGTTCTAATATTTTAACTATAAGGTACATGAACACTATGAAATTGAATGCACTGAGCCATGGGTGATCGAGGATAAGCGAGGCCAACAAATTCTAACCCCAAGGGGTAAAAGAAGAGGTTTTTTTATCACTACTGATGAGTTGGATTGTGAAAATTATTTTGAAAAAATGAACTTGTTATTCATTTAAGAATTTCAAAGGATGGTTTAATGTGTCTCTGCATTGATTATCACGAGGTTACCAATTTCAAAATAAAGAACATGTGTCCACTATCATGGGTTGATTACTTGTTTTTTAAAATGTGTGTGGCTCAATACTTCTCAAAGGTGGATCATCAATGAGGATATCATTGGTTGAAGTTGAAAAGGAAGGATATTCAAAATATTGTCTTTTATATAATACATGAACACTACAAGTTTATGGTGATTATATTTAGACTCATAAATTATCTTGTAATAATAATGGAATTTATGAATATGTTCATTAGATATTACCTTGAAAAATTTATGATAACATTTATGGATGTTATTTTCATATATTCCAGAAGTAAGGAGGAACATGAAGAGTTTTTAATAATAATGTTAAAGACTTATAAAAAGGATAAGTTATATGAAAATTATAACAAATGCGACTTATAGATGAAGGAAGGTACATTATTTGGGGCATGTAATTATAATAAAGGGGATATTTATTGATTCTTAAAAGAAAAAGGTGATTGAAGAATGGACCAAACAAACATATTTGATAAATATATGTAGTTTAATCAAATTAATTGGGTACTATAAAAAATTTGGGAGAAATGTATCTCAATTTTATTACCACCTTACTAAGATAACTTAGAAATAAGTAAAGTTTGTTTAGATAGATTAATTTGAAGAGTGATTCTAGGAGTTGGAAAATAGACTGGTCACTACACCTATACTCATACTACCCTTGAGTGGAGAAGGCTTTATGATATAAAATTATGTTTCAAAGAAGGTATTGAGTTTTATACTCATAAAAAATGATAAAGCGACAGTGCATGCTACAATACAGTTAAAGTTCGATGAGAAAAATTACCCAATGCATGTTTTGAAGTTATATTTGATAATATTTACATTGAATATATCAAGACATTAAATAAGTGTGACATATATATTGATCATAAATTATAAAGTATATCTTCACATAGACAGACCTTAACATTAACCCATGATGATAGTTAGAGTTGATCAAAGACTATAAAATCATAATCCATTTCCATCCTAGAATGATGAAAAAAGTGATAGATTCTATAAGTAGAAAATATCTGGAAACCTTATCCATGATGATAATTGAAATGGATCTAATTTATTAGATATGAAATGGATTGACATCGTAATCCTAAATGAAGGGATCCTATCATACCTTTCTCAAATTATTTCTCATCCATCTATTTTGAAGAAGATTAAGGTGACACAAAATTATGATTTGGAGATAAAAAATATAGTGCAATTAATAAGTAATGAGAAAATATAAGAGACTAACCTTAATAAATATGGAGTTATAAGATTTAGGAAAAAATTATATTGGGAAAACTTATCCGTGATGAGAATTGAAATGGATCTAATATTCTTATATATGAAATGGATACACATGATAATCATAAATAAAGGGATGACCTCATAATTTTCTCAAATGATATCTTAACCATATATCTTGAATGAGATTAAGGTGACAAGAAAGGATGACTTGGAGATAAAAAATATGGTGGAAGTAATAAGGAATGATAAAATATAAGATATTAACATTAATAAATATGGAATTATAATATTTAGGATAAGATTATATCTAGAAACCTTTTTCTTGATGAGAATTTAAATGGATATAATAATCATAGCTATGAAAAGGATATAAATTATAATCATAAAGGAAGGGATGTCACCATACCTTTCTCAAATGATTGCTAAACCATATATCTTGAAGAATATTAAGGTGACACAAAAGGATTTTTTGGAGATACAAAATATGGTGGAAGTAATACAGAATGAGAAAATATAAGAGATTAACATTAATCAATATGGAGTTATAAGATTTAGGATAAAATTATTTTTACCATCATAGTTTGAGATAAAAGAGGGTTTATTAGATTATATTCACATATTAACATACTCTATCCACATAGGGATCATAAAAATATACAGAGATATCTAAGAGTATTTCTCGTGGGATAATATGAAGAAAGAGATTTATGAATATAGATCAAAGTGATTGGTATTCCAAAAATTTAAATTATAATGGTAACAATACAAGAGGATTATGAAACCATTACCCATACCAATATGGAAATTAAAGAACACCACTATGATTTTTTTCATAGGTCTTGAAAATACATAAAAAACAATTTCATATGGATTGTGGTGGATTAACTTAAAATGACTTATCAATTAATTTATATTCATGAATACATATCACTAAATAAACATTATGATATATATATATATATTAGAGAAGTGGTGAGTCTTTATAGAATGTCACTATTGATTTTATCTGATTGAGATCCCAGGTTTACTTTAAATTTATGGAGGATTATTCAAAAGGTATTGAACAAACACTTAAAATTAAGTATGGAATATTAGCATAAAATGTTCTATATAAAAAAACAATTAATGTTATAGAATACATTATCAGAGCTTTATTTATGGATGTAAAATGATTTGGGTAAAAATGTATTTCTATGATCGGGTTCTCATAAAAAAATAGCTTTTAATCAAGAATATATATGGACACATATGAAACCATATATGATAAAAAATATAATACTCTAACATGATGGGATAAAATTAAATAATGCGCACTATTAATAATTTAAATGGTTAAATAAATGACAAAGAAGTTCTATATCATTCAAAAACATTTCAGAGTGGCACATAGTCGACAGAAGAGATATGCTGATAATTTTCAATACGACCTAGAGTTTGAGGTCAGAGATAAACTATTCCTTTAAAAATTTCAATAGAAGAGAGTGATGAGGCTTGAGAAGACCTAAAATTTAATACATAGGTATATTGACCAATTTAATATTCTTGATCACATTGTAATTATAAACTATTGACTGACACTTACACCAAAACTATCTCAAATGCATAATGTATTCTGTGTATATCTCATGAGGAAGTACATACTAGATCCTTCACATGTACTATATTTAGAGGTGTTATTAGAGAAGAATGATATATCTTATGATAATCAGTTAGAAAATATCTTATATTTTATAAATAAAGTGATAAAAATATACAATTCACATTGTCAAGACACTATGGAGAAATCATCTTTTTGAGGAAACAACATGGGAACATGAGAATGTAGTGAAACAAAGTTCCCTAATATATTTTCATCTAAGTGACTGAATTAAATTTTTTTGGATGAAATTTAATAAGGGGAGAAGAACTTAATATCCAATGTTTTTATATTAAATTCATTAAAACTCAAATGCTTTATAGTTAAATTATTTCCTTAAATAGAAGAATATATTACCAAATTTACTATGTAACAAAACATAAAACATTTTATTTCATAACAAAACATTACAAATGAAATATGGATACATTAAATTGTATTAATAAATGTATAATTAGACAATAAAAATAACTAAATAACATTAATAAAATTTGAAAATACAATGGTCTGTGGCCTCCTAGTAATACCATAACCACAAATAACCATGTGAAAAAAATATTAAAAATAAGAAAAAAAATTATATCCTTGAGAAAAAGTAAAATGAATAAATAATGAAGGAATTAATAATTATATATATAATTTAAAATGAAAATATGGCTGTTACAAGTGAAAAAAGTCTATATAAAAAATAGACCTTTAGAATAGTAGCTTGGCCATTAGAATAATAATTCGATAGTAGGAATAATAAAATAACCATTATGGTAAATGATTAAGTGACATTCTAAATAATATTTAAAATTAATTAAATAATTAAATATTAATATCAAAAACCATAAAATAATTATTTAATTCATGTACAATGATTTAAGTATAACAACACATTTTTTATTAAACACATTTTTCATTATTTAATAAAAAAATAAAATTTTAATGACATAATTAACTCTTTTAGAAATGAATTTTGGGAAAATTAATTTCATTTTTGGAATAAAAACATCGAAATTAGGTAAGTGTAACGTTTCGGTGATTTTCATAAATAGTGAAATATGAAGGTGAATAGTGAAATATAGTAAAATGTGATATTTTATAACAAGGTAAATACATGAAAAAAATTTAATCAATGAGGTAAGAAATCATTAGTTTGGAATCACATAAATTTATTACTATATTTAGTCATAATAACTAATATTATTCACATTATTGAGAAAAGATATTAATTTTATCAATATTTTATTAAAAAAAACCTCTCCCCTTCACCTATAGAAATACCATTATTCTTTACCCAATTTATATCACCTGTAAAAATTACTTAGTTTCTAAATATCGAAAAAAATATCTCTCTAAAACATTCTTGAAACATTGGTGAATCCTTTTTTCTAACCAAAATACCATTCTTATAAGCCTTAAGGTGTAGTCTATAGGAGATGTCTTAAAGAGTCAAAAGTAAGTTCTTCATTATTAACACTCTTAATTTTTTTCCTTATTTTTTCCTCCTCTCTTTCTAATTTAAATAAAATAGTATTGAATCATGAAAAAAGGATATAATTTTCAAGTAATATATTTTTTAACATTAAATAATAAATTAATTCTATCTTATAGTTGTTTATAATAATTGTTCGATCATGGCTAGTTTAAACCACCCATATAGACGTTTCTATAAATAATATATTAATATATTATATGGATGATTTTAAAAAAATTATTAAATTAATACTTATAATGTTTATTACATATTTATTATTTGGGAATTATGATATGGGTAGAATGTAAATAATATTAAAAATAACCAATCTTGATCATTTTAACTGCCTAAAATGAGCATATGGAGACATGTTTATTAATGTAAAATCATTTAATACTATCTATTGAACATGTAAATTTTATATTACAATAAATAAATGAGAAAAAACCTTAAAACTTTTATAACATATGAACCTGTTTGAAAATTTCCATTGATCATTATCATTACCCACAAGCATCATTAGAATTATGGAGTGAACAATGCCAACCAGTAAATGTAATATAAATCAATATAATAAATGAATAAAATTTAAAAATAAATGGATTATAATATATAAAAAAAATATTAATTTTATTCTATAATATAAAATTAATATATTTAATTTTGGTATCGATGAGGCTAAAAGAGCATCTAAGCAAGTCAAAATATGAGGTAAAGGGACTCTCACGCTTTCCCTCTATTGATTATGCTATATTTTTCTCAAAAAAATATTTATCTCTTTAATATATTTTATTTCTATTTTCTATATATATATATAACCTTGATGTATTATATTTCGTTTTCAGTTATTTTTTTATCATATGCATGTATTTTTAATTACCTTTCTAATATTTTCTTTAGATCAAACCCAAAAAATGAAAGTTTTCTATTTCTTATTCTTTTTAATATATAATTATTATAAATACTACTATATTATATGATCTCTACAAACCTAATTATTTAAAAATAAAATATTCTGGTTCATTTCCGGGTTTATGGAAACTATATATTCTTCTCTCCTCTAAATTTGGTTTTACCCATTTATTAAAACAATGATAAATGGATTCATTTTCATAAATTATTATTCACCCTTTTTACATTCTTTAATTCAATTTTAGCTTAACATTTTCATAAATTTGGTTTATTATTAATTTATGAACATCCAATTTGACTTAATCCCTTATTTTTTTGAATGGTTCATGGTACCCTAATGGTTTATAATTTTTGATATTATTATATAATTCCTTTAATTATCTTGGGTTATTTCATATTTTTGCTTGATCTATGTTTCTTTCCGACATTGAACATATATTCAGAAAATATTATGGTGTGATAGGTGGACCCAAAATTATATAATCCCCTAATTTATTGGTCAATTCTTACATATCATGAGATACTACGTGTGGTGAATCGATAGTAAAACTAGAACATTATGTTTTACTATATTGGCAGTGAACCTTGAATTATGATTATGAATACATGACTTATGTTTGTGTTAAAATATTATTATTCTCATGGGTACTATTATGTTATGTTATTTTTTCACTTATTTCATGTTTCCATGTCACTGTTTATTATCCTTATCTCTTATGATTCCTTGTTAGGACTGTTAACTCTTATGATACAACACCCATGAGTTGTCATAATTTATCACTTTTTTAAGTATTTTAATCTCACCTATTCTTATATATATGTCCCTAGGATATATCCTGAAATTTTGGGAGTACATTGAGCTTTGGAAGAATATTATCAAGATGGAAATAAAAGACTGCATAATTTATTTAAAAATGTTTTATTATGTAGATAATCTCTTAAATCCACTAGACCTACATATTTCTAAGTGTTTATTTATATGGGTTTTATATGAAAAATTATATAATGATATGGGTTTGATATTGGGTTATTATAATTAACCCCATTTTTGTTTCTATCAAAACTGAAATTCCAACTTAACTCCCACAATTGACTCTCAAACTCACTCCTCTCTTCTTCAACAACCCAAAACTCACCAAGTAAAAGGCCTAGAATTTCTAGGACTCTACAAAAATTAATATTTATTCAATGTAGAATTAATTATATATGATTATTTTATATTTAAGGTAGATTTAATATTTTATACACAACATGTGATTGAATTTGGTATTTTTTGTTTCCAACTCAATGCAAGTTTTAAAACATAAGATATTTATTTTAAAACATATATATGATAAGATATTTGAAGAAAAATTATTTTAAAGATATTTTGTAACATTTTTGGCGATTAAAAAATGATTTTTTATATGAATTTATCTCTAAATATATGGGAACTCTATATTTTTTCATTATTTAAGACGTGATGAATCAGAAATATAGAAAAAGAAAGAGAATCTTGTCAGACATTTTGTGGTTAAAAATAATCTATTTTTTTGACTGATGATATATAATAAAAAGAAAGAAGCTGATAGAATGTTATGTAATTTCCAATAAACCTAATAGAATATCCAAAATTCAAGTGAAGATATTAGAATAAGAAGAGACCACAATCAATATAGAAATCAGGTTTCTGCACTTGAGTTCTTAAAACTATGTTTTTTATAAGTGATTTCTTGAAAATTTCCTAAGAAAAAGAATATAGATCCTTATTATTGAGGTTTATTAGATCATAACTTCTCAAAAAAAACTATTAATTTCTAATCAAAGATCTATAGTTATTCAAGGACTATATTATTAGAAATAAATTTTACCCTTACACACTAAATAAAGTAAAAGGGATTCTTATGATTACGATGGAGGAATATAATCTGGTGAGATTTCATTAAAATAGGTTAAAGATGATACCTTACTATAAACTCTTGTAATCTATTTTAGGATACTATTAGATTAGTTTTTGGTATGTATAATACTGATTAAAATAAGGACACAATTACCCAGATTAGGGGTGAATCTTGTAAAAATATTTTGTATCTACTACATTTTATTTATTTATTTTTATACGAGTAAAAGAGAGTATTATAAAGAAAGATAATATTTTTAAATTAACTATTAAATAGATGTTAGTTTATGATAAATTATAAAAATAGGTTAAAATTGATTCACTATATCTGTTTTATATACACAATTAATACTAGGCATCGTAATTGATATCAGAGTAGTTAGGTTTTATATATTTATCTTTCAAGAGTAGATACAAAATTTCTTGTAGATTTTATTTTTTGTTGCAACTGTTATTAAGTTGTTATGTAAAAATTAAAATATTTTTAATATCAATTTAATACTTATAAATAATGGAAAAAGTTACTATATATGTACAAAATTAGATTCTTACCTATTTTATATCTCTTAGATTGAATGTTTTTACTCTCTTACTGTTGAATTTTACCCTTATGAAAAATGTATGATTATGATTTCCATAAAAAATAATAATTTATAGAAATATAGGAAAGTAAGTAATTTCATTATATAATCCTTGTATAAGAATTAGTTTGAAAAATTTATGGTCTTGAAGACTACCAAGGAGACCTTGTATAAACTAAAAAATACAAAAAGCATTAAACCTAATAAAATAGGGTTAACTACATGGATCAATTATCACTAATTATATTTATTTAAGATCACAATCCCATTGAACCCATTTATAATAATACCATATTGTATGGTTTTTAAGGGACATTTTAGGAAAATAAGAAAATATTTGTGAAGAAAATAAAAAGGTAAATGATATAAAGTTACAAATATCAAGAGAAATATTTGATGACACTAAAATGAATAATGATGATACAATTGATGAATTATTGATTTTATTAAATGATATTTTAAATATAATCACATAATTTGATGCAAATATTAATGATTTAACTATGGTGTTTTTTGGGAGTAATATATGATAAGTTTGATGTTAAATTTTCATCATATATCATGATGATTTTATCCTTTAATATTTCTACTATATTATCATTACTTATGAAATGAAAAAATCTCATGTGTTCAAGAGGAATATAAATGAATATATGGATATTTACTTTTAGTTTTTTAATAATTTAAATCTAGATAAAGAATCCAAACTCTATACATATTTCAAGGAGGATTATAATAAAGTGATTGATAAAATTATGTCTCTTATTTCTTAAAATTTGAATATATAAAAAGGCAATTACAGAGATAATTTTTCCTTATAATTCTTTTTTTGAGAAGTTAGACACAATGTCATGACCTTTATAAGAAAAAACAATGATTATAAAGAGGATAATGAGGATGATCCCATGTCAATAAAGAAAATAAACATGAATAAAAATATATACTTAAAGAATAAGAAAAAATGTTTTATAAATAAGCAAGATAAATACAGTTTTAGTAAAAAATGAATCTAATAATGGAGGTGAAATTAATGAAAAAAAAACATTTATAGTTAATGATAATGAAAGAGAAGAGTAATCAAGAAGTGTGAATGATGAAAAATTTTCAATTAGTGAATAAAAAGAAAAAAAATAATCTAAGGAGTATATATTTTAAAGTTATATAAATGTTTTCTTTGATCAAAACATCAAACTCAAAAAGGATATAATGAATATTTAAAAGAAGATAGAAAATCAGAATGGTAATCAGGGCTTTATAAGGAGGAGGAAAATTATTTTCAATAAATTAAAATCATAATGATTTGTATTGGTAAACTTGAAATTATAAAATAATAGCATGAATTTTATTTTTAAACTAATAAAAAATATATAATGAAGATTCAATTTAATCATCTTTAAGGTGGATAAAATTTGAATAAATAAAGAAATAGTTTTGAAATGGGATTAAAATTAACGTTGAATCTTCAATGACCATTGAGATGAAAGAAAATATAACAAGGAACTTTTATAAATGTGTTAGCATTCAAACAATTCATTATATGTGAAAGAAAGAAATAATATTTTACAGAGAGATGTCATGAATTTTTCAGAAGTAAAATGATTTAGAATTAATTCTATAATTTTCACAATATTTTAAATTTGTTGTGAATAAAAATATATGAAAGAAATCAATAGATGATATGAATTGAATAATATTTATAATCAGAATCCATAAAATAATAAGAATAATTCTAGTGTATCTGTAAAGAAATTAATAGGAAAAAATCTATTATATTATGTTTCTTCTTTAGAGAATCAGGATAAAACATAGATTATTAAAAGGAAGTTGTGAATTTTTTTAAAGTAGGAAAATATGGTAGAAGGGATTTTATTCTTACCAAAAATAGATTTTATGATTTTTCTAAATATTAAACTGAATATGATTTTATCATAAAAAGTCCTTAGACTTTTGTTTAATTCAAAGTATAAGAAACATGTAACACATTTTTGTCCAAAACAAAATTATAAAGAAAGTGAGGTAAACATTTCTTATGAAAGAAATATCAAATTTAATGATTACTGCTAGTGGTGCATAGTTTATGGACAGAAATATCATACTTGTTTTTATAAAATGTACTTGAAATAAAAGAAATAAGGGTAAAAAATCAAGGGAGAGGTAACCCGTAAAAGGGTCCAATTTGAATATGTAATGACCCGTGGAGAAGATAAATATAAGTATAAAAAATATTTTTTTGAGTATTTTAGAGAAGTGCATGGGAGATGTTATAAAACTGGTTGTTACACGATAATGTTTCTTAATATTCTTCCTACATAGCTGCAAAAAAACACATGGTTTAAAACATACACAAAGAAGAGGGATAATTAAAAGATTTATGCTGGCTGAAGTTACTTTACAGTCATCATACAGGAATAATACCGCTCTAAAATAAAATAGGTCAAAAAAAGAATACTTAATAACTGAAATAAATCTTATATGGTAGAAAAATATGAATAATAGAATGAATAAAATATCTACATAATGAAATATCATTTCAAAATAGAAAAAGTGTGATCAATAATTTTGGTTAGGGGAGTGACAAGGAAATGAATAATTTTAAGCCCATAATTATAAAAAAATAAAGTTATACAAGTAATGATATTCAAATATATATGAAAGATAATATGATTCACAAGACAAAGCTAAATAAGGGAAATTCATATAGTGATGAGAAACAATAAATGAGTCTAAAAACTCAACCACACCTTTATTATGAGGAGAACATTAAATAAGACTCTCAATCTCAATCGAATTACTGTATATTTGGAGAATCACAAAAAGGGAAAAAACTAAAATATAATGAATTAACTAATTAAATGAGTGTTTTATTGATAAAAGAAAAACTATAAGGAAACAAAATGTAAAAAACTTGTTCCCAATGATTTTTAATATATTCTAATTATTTTTTAGATGTATTGTTTTAAAAACTATGGGAGATTGAGCTATCAAATACAATAGAAATTATTGATGTGAATTTTCATATGGTAATATAAGTAAGATGTTTTAATGGAAAACATTGAAATACTAACTGATCACACTTGTTTTATAGAAAGGGTTTGTTCATGTAGGTTTATACATGGTTGGTTAATATTTCTCTAGTATGCATTAAAATATTCTTTCACAATATTAAACTAAAATACTAGAAAATCATTTCTTTGATTTTTTTATCAATAAAAATGAGAAAATAGAAAAGGGTTTAATCCGTAAAAAGAATATTTGTTGATAGGGGTGAGTTATTTCATTGAAATGAGTTTAGGGTATTGATAAATAATCTGGCCAATATAATGACATGTGTGAAATATAATGGAAAACGTTACTCAATGTTCTGATTTTCATTAAACATAATAACAAAGTTACTCAATGCAATTAAAGATAAATTGAAAAGGACGAAGAAATTTACTCAATTCGGTGAATTTTGTTAGCGGAATGAAAATAATGAGTTACTCAACATTGAATGAATTCTTAGTGATTATTTTATACATGGTGAAATTTTATTATTTTCCACTCAAAATGTTATTTAATTTGGGATATTTTTCAATAAAATGCAATTAATAAAGAATGGGATATTTATTCTAAAATATATATTTGGTAGAATATATTTGAAAATAAATTAAACTATAGATATTTTATGAGATTTTTAGAGATTCAATAATGAGTTTTTGAATCAAATTATCTCTAAAGATATGAAACCACGATAGTTATTTATTATTGAAAATGCGATGAATTTGGAAGATAGTAGAATAAGAAATATTAGTCCAAGATTTCAAGATTCAAATTTATTTATCATTTTATTAGATATATGTTATAAAAATTAATATTTTAGAAGAATAATGATTATGAAGGGTATTTTAACCCAATAAAAGTACCTGAACACGAGAAAATATTGAATAGATAAGTAGAAGAAACCAACAAGAATTTGAAGTGAAGTCTATTTTTTATACTCAAGTTCTTGAAGTTATATTTTTCATATGAGTTTTTATGACTATTTAAAGAGAAGGAAAATATTTATCCTTATTATTGAGATTCAATGCATAAAACCTTCTCAAAATAACTCCAGCAATCACTAGAAAGAGATCCAATGTTTTTCTAAGAAGAGACTCTTCACCAATTTGTGCTCCCTGACACACTGAAGAAAGCGAGAGGTATTATAATAATCAATCAGGATCACTTTAATCTCATGTCATTAAAATAAGTTAATGATGATATATTACTTAAAGATCTTGTAACATTAGTTTCCATAAAAGTATAAAAATCCATGACTCAAATGATACTGATCTCAATAAGAACATTATAACCCAAATTGAGGGTTAACCTTGTATAAATATTATGTCTACTATATTTTTTTCATTTGGGTGAGATAGTGCGTATTAAAATGGAAGAGTAGATTTATTATTTAAAACAATGCATAAAAAATCATTATCGAATCATCCCTTCTTGGTGTTTCATCCAAAGGAATTCACGGGCACCACACCACCAATTCAAAGAAAAAAACTCATCCATCATAAATAACATAAAAATTTTAGATATGGTTGGAAATTTTTTAACAATGATCCTTGAAAATAGTATTCAAAGGAAAATAAACAATTACAACATCTTTAATAAAAACTATCCATGAACAGACACATAAAACAAATAACTATGATTGGTTGATTTGAACCAAGAATCTGAGTTGGAGTTATCAATCCTGAGATAATTAAACACAATTTTGTTTTAAGGAAATGTATTCATAAAAAAAGGACGACATGGAATCTTTTGCTCAAAAGTTTGTCTTGAATATTTGAGAAAAATAGAATCAGATCTGAGAATACCCAACCATAATATATATTCATATTACGACATTTTACATGAAAATTCATTAAATATACTAATAAATTTCAAACCCATAACCTATAGGTTTAGTGTCTTGGGATATTAGATATATAAACAATTAATTTTAAATTTTTTTCATGTCTCCAAAAAATATTCTTCATATATGATACCCTACTTAACATATGATACAAAATAATCCTCTTCATGGCAAGGGGAAATGGAAGCATAAGAAAGAGTGATCTCAGATTCTGAGTAAGGGGAAAACATATGAGATATAAATCGAAGATCCTAAGTAATCATAAGAATAATATGTAAGTATTAGAACATAATAAATGTGCATGTAAATAACATAAGAAAATCATACTCAATAAAACATGCATCAGAAACCAAGAATAATAATATTAGGCTTTTGACATAACATGTGAAATGAGGTATAAAAATGTGGGATCATGAAAAAATTATCATAAGATACATAAAAATAACATAAGAATGTGTAATAACATAGAAATATGGCATAAGAGTTTGTAACATGTATAATTAATGAAAATCTTTTATTAGGCCAAGGATCACTACCATAACCATCATCAAAAAGTGAATAGTGTCCCAAAACATACCAGATTCAGTTCACTCCCCATTTCTATAAACTTAGTGCATAGAGTCCCATAGTGGATTGGTTTCACTCCCCAATTCCTTACATGTAATATCATGAGATATAAATATGTACCCAATGTTGACACCCTCCAAATGAGCATCAAAAAATTCATAAAGAAATACCTTAATTTGGGTATTATTTTCCCCAAAAAGGAAAAGGAAGAAGAATGTGTCCATGACTTGCAGATCGTGTGAAACTTCAAAGGAATCATGATTACGTGACCATTATAAGTCCACATGAAGACCCCATAATGCGACACATAACCTCAAGAGGATCCTATAGAACCCCTTTCAAAAAGACCTCTTGCTCTTGTGAAGGCACTCCAGACAACCAGTAGCTGTGCGATGACAGCCAAATAAACTCCCCTAGGCTAAATAGTTTTTCATTAGAAAAGTCTTGAGAAAACTATCCTAAAAATCCTTATAAAATAGGTGGAAAATTTCCAAAATGTGGAGGCCTTTTGAGATGGTAAATATCATGAAACACATCATCGATTGGAAGTGTAATTGTCCTTGACAACATCCAAACAAATTTGCAACACCCCTGAGCCTTTGTATAATATAAAAAGGAAATAACAAGGAAGGAGACAAAAGACTCTCGCAGTTGAAAAAGAAATGCGAAGTTCCCCTAGCAGTCTGTAAGACACTACGAGACTCCAATGGCATAACTGCCTCATCTCACAGAAGCCCATCGGTGTGTCACCCTTATCACACGAAGAGCCTCAAGCATGTCCAGGCAGCCTCTCCCCCACTTTGGATCCCTAAGGATAAATGGATGGATTTCTCTATGAAATGATCATACACTCCCATAGGACCTTTGCTGGTCACATGAATAATCACCAAGAGATAGATTAATTTTTTTTTGACATTACTCATGAAATCTCACCCGACCCTCAAAATTTGTAAAATAAAACAAAGGAAATAAAAGAGGGATGTGATAGAAGCCTATTTCAGCCATAAAACACTAACGATGTACTAAAGAAGTTCACAAAATGGTTCCATGAGACTCCTTAACAAGCTGACCTGATACCAGGAAGGACCCTTGACAAACCATCCTTATCTCAATAAATTCCTATATAAGTCACCCAAGATCTTGCGAAGGCCTTTCAATAGGCCCCTAGATCTCATGTAAGTCCTCAGACATGTCAGTTGAACAATATGGAAGTACTTCAGAATGCTTGTAACTTTCAACAAGTCCTGAATAATTGGAAATAATATAATAAAGGAGGCATATATGGGAGGGACTCATGGTTGATTAAAATCAAGAAACACCCTCAAAACGATCCATGTTAGAGACTCACAAAGACTCATGGTTCCAAATCCCATTGCCGACTCCGACCTAGATTTTCACTAGGTATGTCATGAAAATTGGTGAACAACTAGGGTGGAAAGGCCTATAAATTCCCCACTCAAGCATAAAAAATGAAGGACCACAACCACACGACCGCGATGCTCTAGATGAAGGTTGGATTTTTTTTCATCCAAGTGTATTGGAAAACTCAAGCACCAAACAAGTCACCGAAGCACCATCGGGACCTAATTATTTCTATTGGATGATCTCTCTACCTCATACATTAGCAGATTGATAAATCCACCAAACTATGATAAATCTGATTCATGCTATAACTAGGATACATAGAATGAATAATTAAGACTCAATCTCAAGTATTAGGTTCCTCGCTACTCACATATATGTACTCTATGCATGATACTAAACTGCATGGTTTTAACGAATTATGTGGGTTTTTATTCTTGCAATAACCAAGATACGTAGGATTCATTATAATGGATCAATCCCCTCCTCGAAATATTAAACTACCTCCCTACATGGCAGTATATTCCGAAGCATCTAGTTATATGACATCATCATAAAAAGTAGCTACCGATCATTGGATAAATGGTTGAATAACCTCAGATATGTACATATTGATTAACAAATGAGACCCCCTTTAATTTTTCCATTGATGAGATTCCATTTCTTTTTCATATATGGAGAATTAACCTATAATAATTTTGTTAGGGTAACCGGTCCTATATCAAGATTAGGGAGATATTCATAAACATATCTTAAATCTATAAGAGAGTCCTGGAGTAGGAAATAATTCCCCTCAAAATAATTCTATGATCCTTACCTCCCATCATCTCAACTAAGGAAAGTCCCTAAGTTTCTTTGGGTCTAAAACCCCAATTGAACACCTGCCTTTGGAAAATTGGTCTATAACCAGTTATGGATGTGGTATTTGTTGGGAATTTCTTTTAATAATGAAAATTACCTGATGTCAATGATCGTGCAAGAGGTTAAACCCCCGACAATCAAATGTCAGGACCAAAAAACCTCGTATCATTAAGGGTTTCCATATCTCATCTGGATCTGTCAAAACAAAAATGGTGAACCCAACGTGAATTGTTGAGTCAATAATGTTTTCCTTATGAATTTTCCATTCCTTCTTGTTTTGAAAATCACAAACACCTTATCTTTAAGGAAAATCGCTTTTATAAGGAAAATCGCTTTTATAAGGAAAATCGATTTTATAAGGAAAATCGATTTTTTAAGGAAATCACTTTTATAAGGAAAATCGCTTTTATAAGGAAAATTTATTTTATAAGGAAAATCAGTTTTTTAAGGAAATTTCTTTTATAAGGAAAATTTCTTTTATAAGGAAAATTGCTTTTATAAGGAAAATCACTTTCATAATGAGCTTTTCATATTCAAACTTTTGTAATGAAATTTTCATGCTAAAAATCTTGTAATATTTTTTTCTTTCATTTTCTTTGTTGAGTTTTTCGTAGTGAGTTTTGCGAACTTTTTCTTTTCGTAGTAATGATTTTTCGTAGTTAAATTTTATTCAAGAAGAAGAATATTACCCATTACGAATAATCCTACTAAGACAATCCTAAAGGTTTGATTCCCTTACTCAAGTTTTCGTAATCATACTTTACTTGCTGATATTTTCTTATATTTTGTTTTCGGTTTATAAGTTTTCTTAAATCCTTGTTTTAATAAAAACCTCAAAATATCGGATTCACATTTTCTTGAGAATTGGTTTTCAACCGTCAGATCTGATCTCAGCTCTTTACAACCATTTGATCAACCAAGGAAGATGAACCGTCATTTCGTTGCCTATATAAAGGGGACCCAAATGGTCATCCCACATCAGTTTTTCAATCTCCAGCATCCCGAAGAACTGTCTCTCTGATTTAACGCCGTTCCGATCTTCAGCATTCTCCGTTCCAAACTTCTCAAAAGTCTTCAGATTCGAATGTCTGTGGAAGCAGCTTCTCAAGACATGTCAACCTCTTAGCCGATTTCCAAGTGGTTAGTATATAGAGAAAGGTTGGTTCATCATGATTTATTCAAAAAATATGATTCTCTTATATCCAAGAACATAAAGCTTAAAAAATGGGAAGATGTTACAGTGTCTAAGCCCGGGAATAAAGATGAAGTATATTCGGATTTGCTTGTAGAGTACTATGAGACAGTTTCCTTCTTTAAGGAAAATGATAGGGAGAAATTTTCGTCTAAGTCTTACGGTAAGACTTATAAGCTTTCTTATGTCAAGGCAGCTATCTTGTTAGGGCTGAACTATGAAGGAGAAGCCGAGTTCATCTCTCATGTTTTACCAAATTCAAAAGGAAGCTTCAACAAGGAAAATGCATTAGGAACTCTCAGACTGGTAGATGACAAGGCTCCGAAGATTGCAACTCTGTCTACGAATTTTCAGATTCTAGAATTATGGGTACAAGGCTTTATCGTACCTAGAAAGGGTGACACAGATAGTTTGAAGAAGAGCGAGATCTATATTCTAGATTTTATGATAAATCTAAGGAAGTTTAATCTGATGAAACACATTCTTATTACCATTGAGAATGTTAAGAAAGGGAATCTGAGAGATCAGATCATAATGTATCCAGCAATCATCTCGAAGTTAATAGTTCAGTGCCTTGAGTCTTTCAAGGAGGCTTGCAAGTCTAAGCCAAGAGTTTACAAAATTATGTTGGTGAGTGATGGTACCCTAAAAAGGATGGATGTTGCCTTCGATAAGAAGACTGGTGAGTTCTTTGATATGCCAGTTCAAGAAGAAGTGGTTCCGAAAGATGCTAAACCTGAATCTTCTAAGCCAGTGAAGAAGAGAAAGTCAAAAGAAGTTGAAGTTGAAGAAGGGAATCCCAAATCTAAGGAAGTTCATTCCGCACCTCCAAAACCGAAGAAGAAGAAATCTTACCCTGATGAGGTAGTTTCTAAGTGGAGGGAAATCAAAGAGAAGAGAGTGAAAGGGGAGTCTCAGTTTGGCTTGGATCTTGCGGAGGCTAAGGCCTTGAAGGAAAAAATAGCAGATGAGCTAGAAAAACAAATGAAAGAAAAGAAGCTTAAGAAAAAATGTATGAAGCTGAGGTAGCTCAGACTTTGTTAAAGTTTAATGAGATGGTATCCAGAAACATTCCTGTTCTGAGATCTTTTTCTTTGGAATCTCTTCCTGAGACTCCAGGAAGAAACTATGTCACTCCGGAATAGGCATTTGCTAAGCCTGTTGAGGAAGTTGAGCAAATTGAGCAAGTGGAAGAGGAAGAAGCAGTTGCTGAAGGTAGTGGTGAAACTGAAGATATTTTGAAGCAAGTAGACGATTATAAGGGGACACCTTCAGAACATTTGTCGCTCTGAACTTCAGAAGCTGAGTCCTCTAAGTTAGTCACTCCAGGGAAGGATGAGGAGAAAGGAGAACAAGAAGTAGCTTATCATGTAGAGGAAGAACAAATTCTACATGATATTTCTCAAATAGAGAATGTAGAGGATGGTTCTCAAAAAGTTATTGATGATGAAGACAATGTTGTTCAAGTGTCTGATAGTGAAAAGAGAACTCCGAAACAGGACTCCATTCCGAAAAAGGACAAGGGAAAGAAACTCGTTGTTGATACCCCGAGATTAGTGGCTATAAACAGAAGGGAAGTTGGTAGTTCTTCAAAGAGAAAGCTTGAGCAAATTGAAGAAGAAAATTATCCAAGAAAAGTCTCGGATTCAAAGTCATCTTCGTTGGGGCATGTCTTTGTTTTTTAGTCATTAAAGAAGTTAGTGGGTTCTATTCCGACCTTCTCAAGTATTGATTCAAGATGCCAGGTGCTTCAACATTATTTGAATCAGAAAATAGACTCCATATCCATGGTTATGGACAAATGTGTTGAGATGGAGGCTCAATTAAAAACATTTTTTGTCGGTTATGAAGCCCACAAAAGGTCTTTTAAGAGAATGACTAGTTGGTAGAGGAAAACTATAGAAGAGATTAGGCTCTTTGATGAATTACAAGATAATGTTAAGGATGCTTTTGAGATAGAAGATAGGAAGCTAAATGAACTTACTTCTTCCATTGAAGAAAAGTTGATAGCTAAGAAGAATTCCCAGATTCAAGGAGACAAAGGTCTGAATGGGAAGCTGAATTCTGTTGCTCAAAACTGGAGGTATGAAAGGGATCATCGGATTGAGTTTGAAGAGAAGTTGTTAAAACAGGAACAAGTTTTGAATGCTCAGGAAGAAAAGCTTAAAGCCCAGGAAGAAAAGATTGAAGCTCAAAGTTCAAGAATAGTTGTGTTAGAGAAGCAAGCTGAGGAAGATCATAAAGACTTGAAGAAGATAAAGACCATTCTCAAGGGTCTCATGGCGAAGGAAAAAGATCCAAAATAGACAAATCCAATCTTTTGTTGTATCTTAGCTTCCTTGTTTTTGAACTTTCAAACATAATGAAAATCTTGATTGCTTTTCTCTTTTGTTGTTGTAACTAATTTTTCAGGTACTTTGTTATATTTTCCATTCCCTCGAATTCTTTTTGAAAATCACAAAGGGGGAGAAGGAAAAAGAACCCTAACAAAAAGGAAAAAAGAACCCTAATAAAGGGTGAGAAAGAAAAATAACTCAAATAGAGTTTATCTAAGGGGGAATTTTTCATTAAATAAGACATTCTTATTCTTAATGAAATACCATTCCGGAAATCTAGAATATGATCCTTAGAGTTTCAAAGTCTAAGGGGGAGATAGTCATATTCATCAACATCCATAAAAAATGGGAGATAAGCCTTAATGTTTTCTTTCTTGTTAGACTTTCTTTTTCGTAAGGATGTTTGTGCTTTCCAAAAAGGGGGAGATTGTTGAGTCAATAAGGTTTTCCTTATGACTTTTCCATTCCTTCTTGTTTTGAAAATCACAAACACCTTATCTTTAAGGAAAATCTCTTTTATAAGGAAAATAAATTTTATAAGTAAAATTGTTTTTATAAGGAAAATCACTTTTATAAGGAAAATTGATTTTATAAGGAAAATCGCTTTTATAAGGAAAATTGATTTTTTAAGGAAATCGCTTTTATAATGAAAATCACTTTTATAAGGAAAATTGCTTTTATAAGGAAAATCGATTTTTTAAGGAAATCACTTTTATAAGGAAAATCGCTTTTATAAGGAAAATTTGATTTATAAGGAAAATCGCTTTTGTAAGGAAAATTATCCTTATCATATTTTCATTATCTATATCCATATATTTCTTAAGTATAAGAATCAGATTCATTTCTATATTCTCGGAATCGTTTAAAACTTTGATATGAAGCATTTTGTTTTAGGCTCCGAATTCTTGATGAGAACTGTAATGAAGTTCCACTCTGAATTCTGGATGAGAACTGTAATGAAGTTCCACTCCAAATTCTGGATACGAACTCTGATAAAGTTCTACTCCAAATTCTGGATACGAACTCTGATAATGTTCTACTCCGAATTCTGGATACAAACTCTCATGAAGTTCGACATCGAAATCTAATGACGAATCCTGATTACTAATTCTAATTATGAATTCTGATGACGAATTCTCATTACGAATTGTCATTCTGAATTCTCATTCCGAATTCACCTATTAAACAGAATCTGATCATCTTTGCTTTATACACTCCAAATTTATTTAGACTCTGAATATTATTTTTTGTTAGACTCCAAACTTTCATTTTTCTTACACTTTTTTAATTTGTCTAACTCTTTGACATTTTGTTTACACTCCGAACCTTCACTCTGAACTTTTTATTTAGACTTAAAATGATGTCGTACATTCTATTACACTTGTTTTTTATAAAACAATGTCGTCTATTCTGTTATAAACTAACCGTTGGTTAAGTTAAACGTGTACAGGTGCCTCCGATTTTTAAGGAAAATATGACCGTTGGAAAGGACGTCGACCTTTCCTATAAATAGGAGCTCATTTGAAAGAGATCGAGACTGATAG
This sequence comes from Viscum album, assembly GCA_963277665.1. Taxonomy (NCBI): domain Eukaryota; kingdom Viridiplantae; phylum Streptophyta; class Magnoliopsida; order Santalales; family Viscaceae; genus Viscum; species Viscum album. Next base: position 1,752,706,310 of record OY728159.1, on the reverse strand, counting down.
ACAACTTCTTCGACATTATTCACACATGCTATTGAAGTGATTTCTAGAGAGAGAGGCTCTTATTAACTCTCAATAGCTTCATGCGACTCCGAATGTTGGTGATTACATTTGAGGACTTCCGAGGATAGGAAGATAGAGGTGCCAACTACCTTAAAGTTCGAGGGCTTCCTTGCTGAGGAAGACAGAGGTTCCAACTACCTTGAAGTTGAGGGCTTGCGGGGATAGCAAGACAGAGACTCTGATCCTTGTATCGTGGGATTACCTTGGTGTGGGTAAGACAGACTTGCTTGAAAGTATAAATCAAGGGACCTTTATCCAAGGTTTTTGGATACCCTTCTCTTTGGGATAAAAGACTTATATCTTGTTACTTGTAGTTTTACTACTTGTTTGTTTCTGCTGCATATTGATTTGTAAGGAAAGTATAACCTTCTTATATTTCCTTACACTTGTACTTTGATAAGTTTAGATTCTATACACTTTAAGGTAGAATCTCATATTATAATCTTTAGTTAAGTTTCAATTTCCGGATCCATATTTCTGGAACCTACTTTCAGAATCTCTTTCCAGTTTTAAGAAAGTACTTAGAACTTGAAGTTTATAACTTCATTACTTATTCTGATTTTTCAATTGGTGTTAGAGGTGTTGTGAATGTGCTTATTTTAACTTTGTTAAACTTAGCTCTTTCCTTTGTTAAAGTAAATTTTTAAAGTGTACAATTCACCCCCCTCTTGTATATTGAGCATCTACATCATTATTTCGATCCTACATGAATCTCTAAAATAAAAAATTATTGGTTATTATATGTTGGGCCATTTCATTTTCCACTACACAGAAATAGAAATGGAAATCCTGATGTGAATCTCACAAATAAAGGAATGATAATTTAATCATGCATCAGACCACTTTTTTTGCATACCCTATACAAAAAAAGTAGCAATACTGGTATAATCTTATAAATAATCCTCTATGAATGGGATTCTCATGAAATAAGTATATCCTCGCTTTGATAAGTCCATGTGAGAAGAATTATGAATTAGGAATAAAATAATAATTGTGTTAACCATGTATATCTAATTAAGCATGTTGTTCCTATGATATTACATTAACCGGTAACCTTATTCTTTCTTTTCTGTGTAACTATAGATATTTCTCTCAGTATCCCCATTCAAGATAATGTTTTTATCATTCTGTTATCACTCTAGTAAATCACCTATGGCTAAAACCCCTATGGTTCACAAAACAATATCACCTACATGACATATCTAAAAAAATGTGGAAAAAACCATGATCTGGGAATACCACTGGCAATGTACAATACTGAACATGGAAGCTTCCTACAAGGTTATATTAGCATGAAAACTAGTGATTCCTCATTTTCTCGGGAAAGATGAAGCTAAACCAGTGGCCCTCATCACCACAACCAATAGCTTTGGGATATTATCCCTAGATCATGAAATCTTCCACCTTCCATATCTGATGAAGGTGGACTATGAAGCCAAATACAACTCCCTTATGGTTCAAGGTCCACTCAGGAGGTCTCTTTCTAACCACTGTCTCCAACACTATCCCATTGGTACCCACTGGTTTCCTGTTGAGGGTGTCACCCGCCACACTTTGACCTCTGGAACCTATGAAAAGGAAGTAAGGAAGACACATCAGGTGAGGAAGGTGTTGGATACCCAAGAGTGGGCTCATATCCCCACTATTGTGGACGAAGTCCACTAGAAGATTCTGTAAGGAACCATCTAGTATGATCATATTCTTTCTTGTTCGAAACAAGTCTAAAGGAATATTACCGCATTAGGTATGGGGGAGTTGCATATCCCTAACCCCATTCTTGAAGTACATATGAATATCCCAGTGCAACAAGGAGGAAAAAAGTGGGTGTATATCCCCAATTCAATCAAAGACATATTCCATTGTATAATAGAGAATAAAAATTTGCAGGCTTATATCATTACACACACTTTGCTAAAATTCCAATACATTTTAGAAACAGATGAAGAACTCTGACGGTATATTCCAACACTGTTGTAGATAAAGGGACATGCAGATAATACAATACCTACAACTATGATAGTTCAACACTATGATCATCACGAAAAAGTGGCTGTACTGGAGAAAGCACACAATCTTTCTCCTTCCCAAGAGGATTATCATTATATTCTGATAAAGGGTGAGGCATCAAAACAATATTATATTCCTATTCCAACTAGGGATCACCTGGCGAAAGATACACTTTCCTTAGTACTGGGACACATGCCTATTGAAGAAGTCTGGTGGCATATTACAAAGGCCCATGATCGGGCTCATATCCCCGTTCTGGCTGGGGATCACCAAGCGAGAGGGGAACAAGCGTCAGTATAGGATTATATTCCTATTGAAGAAGTCTATTAGAATACTCCAAAGTCCTAGGATTAGGCACATATTCCCATAATGGTCAGGGATAACCAAGTGAGAATGGACTAAGTCTCAGGATAGGATCATATTCCTCTTTGTGAATATTCATGGAATATTCTAGTATATCAGAAAATCCAGATGTATATTCCTACTTCCTCTAATGAACAAATGCATCAACATCATTCCAAGACAATACAAGAGGAGGGTCATATGACTTATCCCATTCCAATGTTCCATCGATATACTTTAGTGGGGAATGAATATTCATACTAAGATCCTATTATTACTCAAACTGGGACCCACCATGTGAGAGTGGAATATTCCTAAAGTTGGGTTCATAGTTTTTCAAAGAAAGACCAGCAACATATTACAAAGGCTCGGGATCAGGCTCATACTCCCATCCCAACTGAGGGTTACCTAGTGAGAATGGAGCATGCCTTAGGAATGGATCATATTCCTGTCAATAATGTGATAAATCATCAACATATTCTAGATACTTATTATCTATTGGATCATACTCATGCAACACCATATGGTTATAAGAAAGTTACAGAAACCATCATATAATAAGATCATATCTCTGTACAATTCTAGAAGGAAGGTTGGAGTATTGCGACCACGATGCAGAACATGGCCCATGTTCTCAATATTCTCAATGCTAGTGTCCTTGAGGTCATTTGAGACACATTATAAACACCATAAGGTTTTTTTAACTCTTATATCAAAGCATGTGTAGAAGATGTTCATTACCATGATAGTCCTCATCATGGTAGTGTGGACATGTATCATATGGATTATACTCCTCACATTCACCAGTGTCAACCATCCCATGGAGATATATCTCATTAACAAGTAAATATACCCCTTTCCCAGAGACCTCCATATAGAGAGGTGTAACAAACTCTAACACATTATTATAGAGAGGTGCTCAAAACATTGAGGTCAATGGTATATAGTTCTCTATCAAATTCTAGCAGCACTCCACTCCCATCAACATATGAACTTGAGAATCATCTTCTATGGTCTAACCAAATAGAGTCATGTAAGTATGATGAATAGGATTCCAACATTGACATATGAAGAGAGTTATCCAGAAAAAACCTACCCATCATGTTCTAGCGCTTGAAAATTCTGACTATGATACCCCACATGAGTTGAAAAAGGAGTAAATTCCTTATATATGAAAAAATATATGGGATACTCATCAGCGGTTGAAGGGTAGACACCTCACCTATCCAGGATATGAGGGTCACCTTAAAAACATCAAGATAGTCTATTTTCAAATATATTTGGATGATATCCCTATGGATTAGGAACCAAAATCGGAAAAGAACAACACAAATTCACAACATTCTTTCCGTCATTGCATCACAACTGTTTGACATATGATCTCTGAAGCCACATCATGCATTTGTATTAGTGGATGGGGATAGCATGGAGTGTTGTACTTTTATGAACACTCTGAATAGCAGAACCCCTGAGATATAGTGTCTTGTAATGTCATAGACTCTTGAGAAATCATGGGATTGGGTAACACTCAGGACTGTTGGTCACTAAAATAGAATTCCCCCACTTCAATGGTTCCCACACATCAGAAATAGAGAGAGAGGATTTCTAAAAGGATTGTAAACTAGGCCCCTAGAACCAACATGCGTTCATTTCAAAAATTGAATCCAAAGTTTTGATCACCTAAAAAACTTCCAATTAATAATGATTCTCATCATGGAATGCCATCACACCTAGATCCTATGCGAGCAGAGCCGTAACACATCAAATGAGCTATATTAGCAGCTTCCATAACATCTATCTAGGAGAGAACTCTCTCCCTTGGATAAATGAAAATCTTACACCACCTTGACCTCTCAAATCATCAATTCCCTAAAGGATTTGGGACAAATAGGCAGTTTCTATGGAAAATCCCTAACCCACTAGGCTGGTGGAATTTATGTCTAAATCACAATCACTAGGATCATCGTCCCCTAAGAGGGCCATGGAGACATCAATAATGATTATATATCAACCCCATCATGAAGCGATGGGGGAATTTATATCTTCATGTCTGTCCTGAGAGTCATCAGATATCTGACTATAACAATTGGATCCTCAACAACAAGACCAATCAATGTCAATTACGGGCCTTGATGACCCCACCCCACATGGATGGGGAAAGTTTCTTCATCATCCTCGCCATAGATAGAATCAGTCTTCTCTAGGTTGTGAGGAAATAATAAATGGTCAAAATACCACCAGATCCTCCCACCATAATACAAACCTCCAATAGTCGGGGCTCACTCGACAGTCATGACCAGAAACTGACTCAAGGACACTTTTCATAGAACACGATCGGAGGAGCACATGACAAATGAAGTTCGACCCTACTAGGGTCACAAGAAAAAAAGGCCTAATATGTCCAAGGGTTAGAATAACGACTTAGATAAAAGAATTATAGAATCACCTGGTTGCATCAAAAGTAATGGAATTACCACCATTTCCTGATATTCCTCTGTGAATGTCACCACGAACAACATGGAAGACATTGTGAACCAAGACACAAATGCAGAGGGTATGAACACAAAAACTTTACCCAAGGAGGAGGGTGATTTGGATGCACCAAATGTGGCTACATTCACTTGAAACCAAAGAAAAATCCAAAAACAAGAACCTTAGAAAACTGATTTGCTACCTTCACAAAATAACACTTCCAAAGAAAAAGGGAAAGTTGTGACTACATCTTAGTTTTCATCCAAAATAGTTTAGGTTCCTTCCACGGAGGAAAAATTTTGAAAATACGAGAGTGAGATACAAGATCTCAAATAGATCAACAAGTATCTACTCAAAAAAAAATATTCCCACTGGGTATCATCTTCAAGAAGAGATCAAGATTATCCCTCATATAACTGATCCACCAACAAGAGTGTTATCTGAGCATCAGATTGGATCCGTACCTAGGTAGCCAGTCTACATAAATGAGGAAGTTGAAAATGATCATGAATTCCCCATTTTTTGGTGACAACATATTTCTCATTAGAGAAAATCATTCAATATTGGGATGAATTGATAAGCCAGGGGAAATGAAGGAGGGACCACCTCATCGTCTACCGCCCACTCCCCATGGAAGGGAGATGGATCAGATAGTAGTTCCCTCAGAGTTTCTTAACATCATAAAGTCCCTAGATACTTGAATGAATTCCATGGAAGGTAGATGCACACATGTGAAGCCTGAGAGGAATCCATATCCCGTATGGTTGGATGACACTCTACGTACACCCAATTTAAAAAACCCTACCTTCTCTACTTTTGATGGTGCAACTGACCCCAAAAAATATCTCACACACTTCATGTACCAATGTGGGTCAATGATGGGACCTCAAGATCAATAGGAGGAAAAAAAGATGGTGAGTTTTGTAAAAACTATAACATGTACAACCTTTGTTTAATATAATAGTCTTCCATCAGGATTCATTATAGGATGTGAAGAACTCCTTCATCAGTTCCTTTATGAAGGCAGCTCTACACCGAGAAAAGTGACGATCATCAACCTAATGAATTTTATGAAATGTGAGAATAAATAGTCATTTGACTTCATAGTAAGGTGGAAAGTTTTAACCTATTCAATCGACATCCCTCTCTCATAAGAGAAACTACTGGAACTCTATGCTGAAAATATCAAGGATGAGTTATAGAAAAATCGGATCTCAATGAAGCATCCACGTGGATTCTGTCAGTTCACATAAATGGCCCAACATTTGGAAGAAGCCATCTAGTGAACCCGATCCAAATTTCGGCTCATTCCATAAACACTAGGGAAAAGGAAATGAAAAGTATAAGCTGTAGCTATCAATCTCAATCTACCAGCAGTAACTGTCTAAACACCATGGCAGGCTCTGAACCACCCAACACCTCTTATCGAGTGGATACCAACAGATAATATCCCTTGTCCAGAAGCATAGAGAAATTAGGGTCACCCTATATTTTAGGAATGTATGACTTCTAGAAGTATCATGTCCCCAATTACTTCTTGGAATCCATGGAAAATAACCTACTCAAGCTTCCACAGCCTAGAAAGCCTGAGGAGGTCAACCTCACTGACTGTACCGACTACTACCCTTACCATAGAAGGCTGGTTCCTAATATCCCAATTTCCTTTAATTAAAATATGTCCTTCAATGAATGGTTTATTTTGGTAAGGTGTCATTAGAGAACTCCTTAGAGAAGGTTGCCTGCATAACCATTTTCTGATTAGAGGAAAAAGATAGTTGGCATAAAGTCCCGGCTAGGCATGTAGAAAAGTTCAACAATTGAATGAATCAAAAAATGGTTTATCAAGATCATACGACCCTGAAAGTATTGTTTCGTAAACTAGAAATAGCTCCACAACCTAATAAGGTGACATAATATGCGCCTCTCAAAGGTGGGTATGACCAAAAAAATCAAGAAGAAATAAAAGAGTAAGAGTCATAATCTCCTACAAAGTAAGCTCTGACTATCAGAGACTTATTCCCTGAAACATCCACAGAATGGGAACCTCCGCCAAATAGAATCCTCATTAGATGAAGAGCTCATCTTTGTTCCTGTCAATGTGATACACTTGGAAAACCCCTTATCCGCTAATACGTATTCCCCTGAGTATTATTTTCCTACACATAACCGAGGAATGGGTGGCTGCATGTGCAATAACTAAGGATACAAGGGACAACATAGACATGGATTGACCCTTTATTTCATTCATGTCCCCATGGAATGTATATATACATAGTTTAGAGTCATAGGAAAGCACTCTAGTATGCTCAAAAGAGACATAGGAAAATATTAGAAGCCTCTAGTGGCCATCCAAACCTAATTGTCTTGCATGACTTCCTAGCGGGGGTTCAATTTCCCAATCAACCCAGACAATGGGGAATGTTGGAATAACCTACTCTACTAGTAGTAGATTATCCTTTGACCTCAACCCAAGTACCAAGCCCATCCACATCAAATACCTCAGCACCTAAGCCACATATCCAAGAGCAACCCCACATTGGGAAGAGCCAACCTATAGCACAAAAGTACGATGTTCTAAAACAACTATTGGCAGGACCAACCAAGCTACCAGTCATCTATGTGATCCATATTTCAAAAGATCATAGGGAGGAACTTATTGAAGCCATCCAAAGCCCACAGAAATTCATTATAGAATTTATTACAATTGAGGTTTATCGAGGGGAGAATATGTCATCAGGATGCCATGTTTCCATTACATTCATTATCCAAGATCAAGCAGAGGTCATATAAGGACACATCAGGCCTCTATATGTTTTGAAAATACTCAATAATGTCAACACCCAAAGAGATCTGATTGATAATGGTTGTGGGATCAACCTCATCATGTTTCAAACCATACAACATTTGAGATATGGTGAAGGGGATTTTCCCCCCACAAAGATGACCATTCAAAGGTAAGATAAGATTGAGAAAATATCTACCATGAGGTTCAAACTTGAAACTTAGTTTTGGGATCTCACATCTAACACTAAGTTCATGGTTATCTGGGAAGACACCACATACAATGTCCTGGTTGGAAGACCCTGAATCTATAGCCATTTGAAAGTACCTTCAACATTCCATCAGTGTTTGAAGAATACGATTTATGGAAAAGTCAACATACTACATGGTGATAACACCCCCTTTGAGATTTTCGTAGGCACATAAACTGAAGTAGTTTTCTATAATAGAGGAGGAAAGAAACTTTTGAAATATGATAATATAGAGTTTTGAACTCTAAATGGCTTGGGGACCTCCTCAATAAACCCTTAGAGTATGCTCGACATCGACTATATACTCCCCATAAATATGGTCGAGGTCACAGATCTAGTCCCAAAGGTCCAATCCCTTTCTATCCCTAGTGAAAGGGGGTGATAATGTGTCTTCTCATGGTCGAGGTCATAGATCTAGTATTCTCTAGCCTCTATATGTAATTTCTCAAGAAACATGGGATGATAATGTCTCTTCTCATAGACTCTCTAACCCAAATAGTGATAGGGAAGTCCCTAGATTCCCATATTCATCTAGGAATGTCTCTACATACTTAGAAATAGAAGAGGATGAATATGATCTTAGGAACTCCCCTCCCTTATTTGAGGAAGGCGTATCCACCACCATCGATGAGCTCAGGAAAATAAATATGGGAATATAGTAAGTCCTGAAACCTACTCTAATTAGTGTCACCATGAACTTAGAAGAGAAAGAGATGTATATCACATTTTTGAAGAAACATCAATATGTGTTTTCCTGGAACTACATAGAAATTTCCCGAATGAATCCAGATGTGTTGATGCACCATTTGGGACTACTCGATGAGCATCAGAGCTTCAAGATGGAATCCAGGAGAGTGAACCCCTCTCATGACACTAATGTAGAGGTAGAAATTGACAAGTTGATCAAATCCAAATTGGTCTGATAAGTGCAATACCCAATATATATTTATAAAATCATATCTTTCAAAAACAACAATTGGAAAATTAGGCTCTTTATTGACTTTAGAGACCTTAATCAGCACTTAAAAAAGTTTGATTTCCCATTACGATCATAGAAATCTTGATTGATGCCACTACTGGATTCCAAGCCCTTTTCTTCATGGATGTGTACTCAGGGTACAATCAGATCAATATGAACCTCGAAGATGAGAAGGCCACTACCTTCAGATCACCTTAGGGGATCTTTTTCTATCAGGTCATGCCCTTTGGATTGAAGAATGTTGGTGCTATATATAAAAGCACTATGCATTATATATTTAATACATTATTGGAAAGGATATCGGAATGTTATGTCAATGATCTGGTGGTCAAATAATGAAAGTGATGTGATTACTTCACGGACCTTCAAACAATCCTAGAGAAGCTGCGACAACACAGTCTGAAGATGAATCCTCTAAAATGTGCTTTCAGGGAAACATTATGGAAGTTACTTGGATTTATGGTATGCCACCATGTCATTGAGGTTGACCTAGAAAATACCAGTTCTCTTTTAGAAATTTCACCCCTAGAAATATCAAATAACTAAGGTCGGTCCAAGGGAACCTCACCTACATTAGGCGATTCATATCTAACCTGACCAGAAAATCTCTCCACTTCACCAGGAAAATGAAAAAATTGAATCAGTTATTTATGGGATGGTGACTACCAGAAGACTTAAAAATTATCAAGAAGTAATGAGTACACCCAATGGTCTTGATGCCTCTGGTGGAAGGGAGGCCACTCATATTATATGTGGATACCAAGGAACACTCACTGGGTACCCTCCTTGCATAGAAGAACGATGTGGGGAGAGAAAATAGTCTCTACTACCTCAACCGTATGATTCTAGGTACTGTGACTTGATATTTTGATGTCGAGAAGAACTACCTTGAACTCATATTTGTAGTGTAAAATTTGATGAATTAATTTCAGCACCATAAAGTCCATTACATCTCTTGCATTTATCCTCTCAAGTACATCATTGGTTTCCCTATGTTTACTGGGTGCTTGGCCTGATAGGAATTCATTCTATAGTAATATGACATTCAATTCATATCATAGAAGTTAGTGAAAGGGAAAGCCCTCAGTAATTTCCTCACAACACATCCTACCCCATATAATAAAATGGAAGACACCAATATTCCAGATGAGGAGGTCTTCGATTCCCATGAAACTCCCCGTACATGGGATATGTACTTTGATGGCACCTCCCAGAGTCCCGTTGGAACAAGGATAGAAAACCCAAAACTCATTCAGGATGGCCTATGGATTTTATTTGTCTCTCCAGAAAAATATGTTCTTCCTTTATCTTTCTAACTATCCTAAGGATACACAAATAATGAGGTAGAATACCAAGCCCTTATCACTGGATTGGACCTATCGCTATAGTTGCACATATCTTACCTGAATATCAAAGGGGAATCAGAATTGGTGATAAATGAGATCAATGGATAATGTTCCATAAAAAAGGAAGAATTGGTTCCTATCATTAGGTACATCAAGGTACTGATGGAAGATTTCCCTTTTTATCCCACATTGCTTCATGTTCCCCCAATCACATAATGCTTGTGCCAATAGATTGGGTATTGCAACAACCATCCTAGATGACCCTGATCCGGAGGAAGCCATATTTTATATCACACATCAAATAATGGTATTTTAGATCATCATATAGTATATAGAAGAAATCAATCAGTTCAACACCACCCTAGAGCATGATGAACTAGTGGCCACCCCTGGATGGATGGAGCCCATAATCAGTTATCTCCAACATGGGACTCTCCAAATAGACCGAGATGGAAGGTAATAGATTCAGTGTCGTGTAGAAAACTTTACACTACATGATGGTCCAAATGATAATACACCCCTATAAAAATGATTCTTTGATATAATCCTCCTCAAATTCATAGTATAAGGAGAGATTTACACCATCATGGAAGAAGTCCTTACAAGATCTTGTGGCATACATCAGTTTGGGACCAGGCTCTCCCATAAAATCGAGTGGTTGGGATATTAATAGAAAACCAAGATGCAAGACTGCATAGAGTTCACCAAGAAATATCATGCTTTCAAAATTCATGAAAACATCATCCATAAGACCCCAAAATTTCTACATACAACTAAATATTCTTAACCATTTTCCATTTGGGGAATGGATGTTGTGGGGCCATATCACCGTTCCATTACTAAGAAGTTCAAGTATATACTTACCGCTATCGACTTCTTTTCCAAATGGGATGAGGAAATACCCCTCAATGATGTTTAGATAAATAATATCATTAACTTCTTGAAGTATCATATCATCACCAGGTTCAGGGTCCCTCACACAGTATTGACAGACAATGACACAAAATTTTATTTTACGGAGTTGAAAAGAATGTATCAGGAGTGAAATATAGAGTGAAATCACTTATCTCACTATCATGAAGTGGTGAATGGAAAAATAAAGGCCTTCAATAAGACACTATTGAATATACTCTAGCATATGCTGAACAAGGATAATAATTCATGTCCATAAAAACTCCTCCATGCTCTATGGGACTACCGTACCACCACACGTACCACTACACAAGAAACACCATACTAATTGGTGTACGTGACCGAGGCAATTTTACCAATCGAATTATATCCACCTTCACTTCAAATATCCATTTATATATTTCTCTTAGAGGATGAAAAATATCAGAAATATCTAGATGATAATAGTTTACGTACACTAGAAAACCTAGAGGTCCATTAGAATCAGATCATAAGGGACTTTAATAAAAGGGTTCACCTCCGTTCATTCCTCTAAGGAGAACTGGTCTTAGCCTCAGAACCCCAATGATACCTGGAAGGAATCCTCCTAAATGAGAACCCATGTGGGAAGGCCTTATGTCATACATAATTTCTATTATAGTGGAGCCAACTCATTGTCCACCTTAGATAGGGAGTGTGTCACACCTCCCACAAATGCAATATTTATCAAGAAATAATTTTCATAAGTTGTCATTAATAACCCCCAATTCCTAAAAAAAAGACTTTAAACTACACAGTATCATTCATCCTGACCACATGATAATAAAATATATAACTTTTTTCCTAGCCAAATGTTGTTAAACTATGAATTTTACAAGAACTATGCATGGCTTGATTCCTGACACTATAAGATACGTAGTGATACCCAAAACTCCAGTCTTAGTTCTAGCCATAATCTTCCTTTTCATTCAGGTCAAGAGATCCATGTACTTAACTCAAGATTTTAAATTTCATGGCTAATGTTCTCACCACATGACGTTAAATTTCCCGACCCATTTAGAACTACATATGACTTGATTATCATTTTTCAATGAGATACGTAGGGATTCCTCAATCCTATATCCTAGTATATCCACTACATGATAAAAAATGCCAATGTCGTACCCTCAGTTTCCTCTATATTGTGATATAAATCCTTGATATTCCTTATTTCTCACACCGATCATAGCTCATGTACGCTTAGGAATTGTAGTAAGGGCTTCCCTGCACGAACAAGGCATGGAATTACATGACAGTTCTATCATGGTCCTAAATTTACGACCATAAAAGGCACACCATGAGTCCTTGCTACATAATGTCAAACTTTATGGTCAATGTCCTTTCTTTATGACATAAAACTACATGATACCTCAATAACTACATGTGGCTTGATTTCTATCACCACATGATACGTAGTGGCAGCTGGATCTCCAACACCAGGATGAGTTGAAAAAATAAATTGAAATAGTGACCACATATCCCTATGAGATGTACCTAAAAAGATAGTGTTTATCATTAAATAACAATGCATGGCTTGATTCCTATCATTACATGATATGTTGTGAAACCTGAATCTCTAACATCGAGCACAATCACAAAAAATAAATATAAAAATGATCCATTTTTTCATACAGGTTAGACATTTACAGGGAACTTCATTTATAACTACGTGTGGTTTGATTCTCATTTTCATGAGATATGTAGTGATATCTAGACTTCCACCTTTGGGTCAAACCACAACATTTCTATTCTTTCATATTGGTCCCCGCGTACTTACCGCATGATGTTAAACTACATGGAAGTGAGTCCTTATGACATGAAATTAAACTTCAAGGTGAACATCCTAGTTACAAAACATCAAAAATGCACAACAAATATGTCCTTTCTACATGATGTAAAAATTCATAGAAAACTTCCCCACTGCATGAAGTCAAACCATGCAAGGCATCACCCATTTTTCATTCCTTATCAAAGGACCACGAGAGACTTAATATGAGGTGATTCTTCTGTCTTTCAGAAGAACCTCAATACATGTGCCAAACATCATGTATTTAATACCTCAGGTCTCCATAAACCTTTCATAGACCATGGAAAAGAAAATATATCTCTCAATTTGGCATTGTAATTGATGTGTAAGTGCTTAATACCCACCAACTGGTGACATCTCGTCCTAATATAAAGGACTTTCTAATTCTCATGAGAATGAAGTCATTGTAGAAGAACCCATCACCTTAGTATATTTTGGGTAATCCCCAATTTTATTTTTCCATATCATTACTCATGCCCTGATAACTTTGAGCCATGATTTACAACATCTCTATCTCTCACTCAAAAGGATGTTGGAGTTCTCTTGACCCTCAGTATCCTAATCGGGTTCTTATGTAACTCCCCCATATCAATTCCATGAATTCCATTAATTTAAACTACCCACACTTTAGACAAAGTTGTATGACCTTAAGCTATAGTCTACGATGGTACAAATTGAAATTCCTTCAACTACTAGAAAAAGAGACCTAAAAACTTGTAAGGTTGAAAACCCGCAAAGGGTGGCATGAGAAAAAGTTAAGTCTTTTCTCACTAAAATATTCATCTCTAGAGTTTAGGGAAATATTGACACACAAATAAACAAAGGAATAAAACTCACGAGGACTACATTGTATCCCTAGTAAAAGGAAAGTTATGCTCGCTAGACCCTCTGGTCCCGGAAAAAAATTAGATTAATGGTTTTTCACATTTTCACTTCACAAGAATATGTTTTCTAGGTAGTGACACAACTTTTAGAGTGCTCTAACCCTTCTTGAATATTACACATTTCAGAAAAAAACTTTATGCATTTGAAGTCTAAGGTAATGTAACCTCTCTATAAAAAATTGGTTATAGGTACTTGCTCTACCGAACAAAACATCAGCTCCTAGGAAGGCCCCCTTAAACCTAGGAGTTATCATCCTGAACTCATAGAATAGTATAGGCTTGATTGAACTGTACCCATTGGTTTTATTTCTCCCAAGTTAACTCAAATATTCATGGGACATGATTTACAATTCCCATATCCTGACTATTCAAGTGGATTTGACATCCTCGACATTATGTCACCTTGTTTTTCACCCTTTCTCAAAGAATGGATGTGACACACCATTACCAAACCTTTTGATATACCACACCTCATGATTCAAAACCATAGGGTGTAGGTATCGAGCTTCATAATCAGGAGATAAACTACCCTATGGTGCTATAACCCTTCTTGGATAGCCTTATTTCCCTACTCAACTTCATTAGTCTGACACTTGAGTCTTCTCAAATCTTTTATGGACCTTGGATAAGAAAATAGATCTCTCGGTTCGGCCATGATATTAATGTAGAAGGGAGTGATACCCACTAACCAAAGAAATCTTGGTCTAATATAAAGGTATTTCTAATCCTTGTGATTCTTGAAGACATTGAGGTGAAACCCAACTTCTCAGAGTGTTATGAGACATACCCGATATGTCTACTTCATCCTATATTCACAGATACAAGATTTTGGGTTATGGATTGCATAACCTACACTCCAACTATCTAGGTTGACCTAGCATCCCTAGTATTTCACCCTAAACCTATATTACTTATATAAATCTTCTATTACCCTTGGAAAAGAGTGGATATCATCTTTTCTTGGACATGCTATCAATGCATAAGGGATTTAACCCACCAACTAACAACATCTCCTCCTTAAAATAAAGGAACTCAAATCCTCATGAGCCCTAGAAACACTATAAAAGAATCTAGCACCTCAGTGTGTTTTCAGTAATTCCTAGCATGTTTGTACCATATTTCATGGTTGTCAATATCAGGTCCAAGATAAAAAACTCTAAACTATAGAATATCAAGTTCTGATCTAAAATAACATAAACTACAACACATATAGATCTTAAATAAAATACCCTAAACTACAACACATCCAGATCTGAGCTAAAATACCCTAAACAAAAAGAAATATCAAGTTGAAACTAAAATACCCTAAACTACAACACATCTAGGTCCAAGATAAAATACCCTAAACTAAAAGAAATACTTGGTCCAAAATAAAATACCCTAAACAAAAACACAATAGTTATTTAGAATGTAAAACCTTGTAAGGACGACTATATGGCCTTAGCAAAATCAGTATACTCTATACAATCCTACCATATTTGAAAAAATATAGAGCACTCTCCCTTTGAGACATGCATTAAACCTGAATATCCTACTGTGAGTCAAGTGATATCAATATATCCACAATAGATTTATCAGTAAGGAACATCAAGTTGGTGGGAATTCATGAGTTCTTCTCAAAAAGAATCTGTTATGATTTAAATATTAAAATTTGGACATTCAAGTTTACTTGATATTATAAAAATGATGGGTATCGTTGGTGATCCACATAATTTCAGGATAAAAAATGTCATGGTTATCATGGATAAAAAGAAATTGACCAAAAATATGGAAAGTTCAGGAAGTTCATTCATTTATAATATGGAAAAGGGAGGATGAATCTCCAAATTTTGGAGTCTCTATAAAGTTTTATAAAAAATATGATGCCCCGTAAAGGTCAAGATATAATAAAAGTCTATTGGTTGTGCTAGCAAGTTCGGAAAGAGTCTAGTAAGAAGCATGGATTGAATGTTGGATTTCTACTCTCCCTATGTCTTATGATTCTACTCTAGGATGAAGAGCCTTGACAAAATTAGTCAACTCTTCACCTATATTTTAAGCTGTGGACAATGAGGATGATGATGTTGAAAGTTCAGACTTCAAATGGGTAATGATATTCTCATATCTTCATATCTGTGCAATCCAAGCATCCATTTGAGATTGCAGTTCAGATATTAATTGAAGACCTTGATCCAGCATCTCTGACACCCCTTTGTCTGCCTAGAAAGGGGAGCCTCATCTACAAGATCATGAAAATCTATTTCAATTCTGGCCAGAACTTGCCGAGTTGAGGAAATTTTCATCATGATATTATATAATGGTTTTCAGTCAAAACCACCTAACCTAAAGTCATAAAAAAACTAATGGAGACAATCCCCTTGGTCATGAAATGTTTCCAAGGGAGTCTCAATAATCGAAGAATGAATCTATTTCCAGATCAACCTACATTTCATCTAAGCCTCCATGACTAATTAAGTATGAATGGTAGGGGGAGGAATGACCATTTGAGTCAGTAGGTTTGTGGTAGAAGAATAATCATATGCTCTTCTCTCGATTGGTGTATCATATGTAGCCTGTAATAGAGGACTAACCTCCTCGATAGATTGTGATCTAATACCAGGGTATTCATTACTGGAATGAGGTCACATACTTGATGTCTCATCCACGCCTTCAATAAATTACATCATCACCATAGAAAAAGGGATTGGAGAGGAAACAAAACTATCCACATGAAGGACTAGCTAGATTAATACACTATTTAGATAAGATATTACCCTAGTTCTAGCATAATATTGGGTAAGAAAAGTGGGAGTATTAGCAGGCAGAAGTGTGATCTCAGCCTCAGAATCTTCATGTTCCAACATCATCCAAAAATGAAAGATAACCCCATGATACTATTGGGATTATACACCATCCAAGGGAAGAGGGGAGACCCCCTATATGTAGCCAAACTAATTTGAAAATTGATAAGGTTTATAAGGCTCGCATACGATTTGCTAGTCCATCCTGACTACAAGGACTCCATCCCAAAGAAAGACCATATAAGACCTTTCATCAAAGGAATAACTACCTTTATCCATAATTGGGATAGATAGTGCATGATAGGGTATGAAATCAAAGCTATCAAGCTAGATCAATGCATATTTAACCTAAGTAGGGCTTAGAGACCTATACCCATCCCCGAAGATGTTCAACAATCTCGGATGGGATAGGTTCTCTGGGATCATGGAAGTGTTGTGGTATTAATAAAAATGAATATTACCCCCTATCCAAACAAAAAGAAATTATAGAGGACCAATGATTCTATAAGGGGTTCTACCATGTTGAATATGGCCTTGTAGATGATAAAGGTTCATAAGGTCTGACACTACCAAATTGTGGTGTTTCCCCCCTACAAGTCATGCTATCATCACCAACGTGCTGACACAGATCCCTAAACACATATCCCTAGCTAGAAAAATCCATCCATTCAATAAAATTTCTATAAATCTCACCAACCTATGGTAAGGGTAAATATTCATGTTCACTTGATAGCCCCATGAGGTATAGTCTCCAGTTTCCAAGTTGAACAAATATGAGACATCACTATCGTGGACCTGGTGAGAAGGGAACCGATGAGGGTCTATGGAAGTCAGACTGACCCCTAGGTAGTAAAGAAAAATATTGATCTAGTCCTTGAATGAAATGAACTAGCACATCATCATCTATTTCCCCAGTTTCTCCTTTATAATGGTAAGTATTTCCTTTTCCAAAGTTGGAGTTTGTGAGGGATCATCCAAAAATCCATAGCTAGGAGAAAATCATCATACATCTCTTCAAGAGGGGGAATACCATATAGTTAGTATATGTATCATAGTATAATTCCAAATTCACCATAGAAAAGATGAAATGTGTTGGTTATAGGACACCAACAAAAGATCATTTCTTAGAGAAGATCGGACTGATGGTAGATGATGAATTGGGAGATCCATAAAGCTTCATCAATATGGACCCTATATAAATGATATGAAAATTCAAAGAAGCTTTGTATCACCCATAATGACCATTCCCACTCATCAAAAAAGTTACCACTTAGATGAAGATCCCATTTTAAACTCCAAACACTACATGAATTGTTCCAAGAGGAAGAAAACATACTCTAGTAACTCTGAGGGATGGGATAATGAGAGAAATCACAGTCATCTGAACCCAAAGTAAATTTTTCTAATATGTAAGATAACTCTTGGGACTGAGCTATAACTTGTCAGACATCATTGGATATTATCATTTGAACACAATCGAGAGAGGCTGGCACCCAATAAGATAACATGTTAAAGTTTGGAGGAGGAATGGTAGTATCATCCAGCAAATAAAACCCATACAAAGGAAGTTGGTGATATAAGGGATACTTATGAAGTTTGGATTAGAGTAACCTCTTCCAGATCTTATTATCAGTATACACATAATATCAGGTATCATAATTTCAATTTCTAGCAATCATGCCCCTTTTATTGGCCACTGGTGAGAAACCTTGGTGAGAACATGAATCCATCTGAATAAGATTAAGTGGAATATATCAGATAGATAAAATATAAAATATTTTCAAAGTAAAGGAACATACCTGCATCATCACATGTATTGCATGAATCAACAAGGGTTTCACAAATCGTATAAAGAGTTCACAAATTTCCTAAAATCAAAATGTCTCATGGGTCACATAACCATGGAGGGTATCGCTCATCGCATGACCCCTTTAGAGACTCATAATCATGTGACCTAGACATGGTCACATGAATTGCATGATAATCAATAAATTATATGATCAAGATAGAGAATCCCGAGAAAACCCCAAGAAAATTGTAGTACTCATGGTCAAAGTGCAAGAAATTACCAAAGTATGGTTCATAGTTGGATCAATAAGGTGCCTAAGAAAAAGAGATATTGTGGAATGAGCTCATAGTGAAGGATCATGAATAGGTCTCATGATCAAGTCTAGCATAATGGTCTTATAATGACGATGCATGATAGAGGTAAAGGTTAGAGATATTTGGAGAAATGATAACCGTTGAAATGAATGGATCTCCACCCCCTATATATAGATAATTTTGGGGAATACCAAACATCACACAGAAGAACAAATTTCACCCAAGACATTAGTACATGACATAGCTAAAGACTTAGGTGTGCATTTAATTTCCTCAGAACTGATCTGTTTTCCCCATGGGCATTGCTCCGGAGGGGGGGGGGGGATTTGGTGACGCTCACCAAATGAGAATACAAGAATTCACAAAAGAAGAAATATCTTAATATGAGTACTATTTTCTATACAAAGTAAAAGGAATAAAAAGGTTGATGAAACCTACCAATCACATGATACTTCAAAAGAATCATGATTTTATGACCATTATATAGTCACGTAAATACCCCTAAATGTAGTTCATAACCTACAACAGATCCCACAGATTTTTTTCAACAGTCCCTCCTTATCTTGTGAAGGAACTCCTTATAATGAGTGGTCACATAGTAGAAACCAGATATGCTCTCCTAGGCCACATAGTTTTTCATCGGTGAACACCTGACAAAACCATGTAAAAAATCCTTATAAAATATGTAGAAATTTCCAAAAGGCGGAGGCCTTTCATGGTCATAACGATTATGTGACTCATATTAATGGTAAGGGTAAATTTCCTTGAAAACATCCAAACAAACTTTCGAGAAGCCCAAAACTTTGTATTATAAAACAAATGAAATAAAAAGGGAGGAGTTGGAAGCCTCTTTTAGTAATAAAAGACATGCGAAGCACCCTTGGTGGTCCTCAAGACACTGCGAGACTAAAAACAAATAACTACCTCATCTCAAATAATCCCATCGGCATGTCACCCTCATCATAAGAAGATCCTTGGGAATGTACAGGCAACCTCACACTACCCCTTTGGCTCCCTGAGAAAAAATGGATAGATTTTTCCACAAAATTCTTGCAAACCCCCATATGACCATTTTCGGTCTTGAACACATCACCAAGAGATAGAGTAACTATCTATGAAATTACATAAGAAATCTTGTATGACCCTAGAACTTTTTTAAATAAAACAAATGAAATAAAATAGAAAGGAGGTGGAAGACTCTCATAGTTGTAAAACACTTTCGATGCACAAAGGAATTCTGCAACATAGTTCTATGAGACCACTTGACAATCCAGCCTGATCCCATGAAGGCCCCTTGAAAAACCATCCTTGTCTCACAGAATTCCCAAAAATGTCACCTTATCATGAAAAGGCCTTTTAACAGGTTCCCAGATCTCATGTAGGTCATTAGACATGTCAGTTGGACAATATAGAAGTTATTTGGCATGCTCACATACTTCAACAAGTCTTGATTAATTGGAAATAATTCGATAAAGGAGTCATTGGTGAGAGGGACTCGCGGTCACTGAAAATCAGGTGACGCCCTTGGAATTATCCATGATAGAGAATTGTGAAGAAAAATGGAGAGAGAAACCTTTACCAACTATAGCCTGGATTCATGCCAGATACGCATCGAAAATTGGTAAAAAAACATGGGTGGAAAGGCCTATAAATTCCCCACCCCATCATGAAAAATGTTGGACCACTACCACACGACCATGATTCTATTGATGGAGGTTGGATTTTTTGCATACAAGAACATCAACACAACCAAGAACCATATAAAATTTCTCAGAGTGTATGATCTCACTACTGAAAAGCCTCCCATCAGGTAATATACTGGTGAACATATAGAGTAACCATGCACCATTAATACATAACTTTTCATGATCATTTATAGATCACGTGAAGGACTTCTAGTAAAACCTGTAAAGAACATAGAATATGTTTTCTAGATCATTCAAGATTTAAAATAAATTGACACTAAATAAATCTAAGGTGTTAAGGGTTAGAGAAAAGACTAAAGTCAGACTACTTAGACCAAAAACATGTTCACTAAACCTCATACACTTCACGTGAACCATCCAAGACATGAAAAAGCACTAAGCCATGTCACTCAAATCTCACGAAGCTCATTTGGAATGTTATTTGAGTTATGAGATGTCCTCTGGACATACCAGATCAAGTAACATGGTCCCCCCAAGGGTGTTCCACCATATTCTCATGAAGCCCTCTTGGTTGGTTACCTAAACATTGCGATGTCCTTCAACAATTTCACCTGACTCTTATTAAGGTGCTCACTAATGTTATCCAAAGTCTTGTGGTAGCATCTGTAAAGTCAGGCGAGACTCATGCTGTCCTCCAAAAATGCAGGCCAGGTATCACGATACCCTCTAGACATGTCAATTGAGACATGTGACACCCTCCAAGACATGTTGTATTGACTCCAGTTACACCCTCCATGTTTTTCTGTCATCTCTCATGACAACATTAGGGAAAGTGGACCGGATCATGTGACACCCTCTAGACAAGCTAGTTGAGGGTATACAATGGATTTTAGGACAAACCATTTGGGTCTTGTGATGTACTTTGGATGAGTCATCTTAGATAATATGAGAAGCCTCATACATTCCATTCTAGATATGCGATTTCCCTCATATGAGTCAACTAGATTGTGAAATTGTCTTTTGACATGTTAGGAAGACACTCTCCGACTTGTCTAGTAGGAAATCAAGGCATGCTGAGAAGCCAATCAATGCATTGCAGGCAAGAAAATATGCCAGGTCACAGAGGAATTCCTAGGATTTGATATCATTTTCCATCATTGGGGTGTTAATCCCAATTATAAGGGCAACATCATAGTGTAATCCCTATTCAACTGAACTATAATAAATATGATTCTTTTAATAACCATGATACGTAGGACGCCTCCCTGGGGCCCGGGCTCCATATCAACCATTCAAAGGAAAGTACCTAAACATAATACCCACATATTCAAGAAACATAATTGATTATTTACCATCCATTTTTTCTCATAATGAGCATAGCTCACATGGGATTAGGGAGTCAGAATAGTCATATCATCTGCATCTTAAACCTTTATGAATACTAGGGAAACATTAGTGTATAGGGACCAATCATAATGAAAACCTTAGAGTTTAGGTACCGATCAATTTAACTATGATTATTTTGATTCCTACAATAACCAGGACATGTAGGCCGTCTTCCTAAGGCCTGAGTTCAAATGAACCTCTATTTCGATGTAAGCCCCATGTCTCCAATATTTCAACCATTGAGACACAATTATTCCCATGGTTTGATCTCTGTGCTTCACCCCTCATTGTATTGAGAAATCCACCCAACTAAGATAACTATGATTCTTTCTATAACCAGGATATGTAGTGTGTCTTATTAAGACTCAAGATCAAGCATTCAATGACTTAGTGACAACATATATTTCCTCTCCACATGATGTTAAACATCACGGGTTTAATGTACTACATGGTTTTTTATTACTACAATAACCAAGATATGTAGGATGCCTCATAATGGATGAATCCCCTCCTCAAAATATTAAATCACATCCATGTATGGAAGTATATTCCAAAGCATCTGTTTATAAGACATCATCATATAAAGAAACTACCCGTCATTGGTAAAACGGATGTAGAACCTCATATACATATAGATGGATTCACTAACGAGGCCCCCTTTCATTTTTCCATCGACGAGATTCCATTTCTTTTTCATATAAAGGTTATTAAACTATAATCGTTTTGTTAGGAAACCAGTCCTATATCGGGATTAGGGAGGGAATCGCGAACATATCATAAATCATTAAGAGAGTCTCAAAATAGGTAGTAATTCTCCTAAAAAGCATGTGATGAGCCCAACCTCTCATCCTCTCGACCAATGCGAGTCCCTAAGTGTCATTGGGTCTAAAATCCCAATAGACCACCTTCCATTAGAAATTAGGTCTATACCTAGTTATGGATGAGGGAATAGTTGAGAGTTTTTATTAATAATGAAAATAAACCAATGTTAATGATTTTTAAAGAGGTCAAACCCCCCAAAATCAACTAACAGGCCCAACCGAACCCCCATAATTAAGGGTTTCCATGTTTCCTATTGATCTTTCGAAAAACCCAATACATTGGGGGGATATATAATTTTAATCCCACCCATCGTATAATGTAACACCATACATATGCATAACACATGAACATGATAACATTCATAATTTCATCACAACTTAATTAAACCATGTAAAAGAAATGAGTTTCATGAATTTCCATAATACATGATCATAATTCATCTAGATAAAGAAGGTGGGTGTTATCATTACATCATATACCCAGTGAATCATAAGAAACATGAAAGGATATTAACATATATGAAAACCACTTTATAAGAGCATTAGAAAATTTCTTTTGAAAATAAGAAGTAATAAACATTACTTAATGTTAAATTTTATTTTAAAAAGAAAATAATTTTTAAAAAAATAGTTTTAGAAAATTAATGAGATATTAAATAAAAAATAATTTTAAAAATTATGAATACTTAATAAAGGACTCTTCATAAACAAAACCGAAGAAAATAGTTGGAGACAAGAACTTTGTAAAAAATTTAAAAGATATTACTTACATATTTTTATAAAATAAAGTCTATGTAATTTTAAAATAGGATTGATAAATAATATAAGTGGTTATAAGATCATACATAATATCATATAAAAAATATAGACATATAGAAGAAATATTCTTGACTGAAAATAAGAGATAAGGTCGACACCACTTACAATCATATTTTCTATTGAATTTTGAACTAAAGGAAGGATAAATGGTATGAAAAGATATAAAATACACAAATAACCATAGGAGAAAAAATATACATGGTTTTAGAGATAACAGATATATAATTTCACCAAATAAGATTTTAGACATAGAAAATCTCAATTTCAAAGTGATATTGGAAAAGAAACCCTTACCTTAGATTTCCACTTAGTTGGACATACTCTAAATTCTAGTATAAAAAATTTAGGTTTATTATTAATAATTATAAGAAAATTAATCATATTTAATTTTATTAATATGATTCATTTATTATTTATTATTACACATATATTAATTTTTTAATTAAATTTAATATAAAGGTGTTAACTGTTCTGTTTTCCCTCGCAAGCTTCAGTTTTTCGATTCAGTCCTTACTCCTTGATCATGGATTCATCACTTAAAAAATCTACACAAAGTTTTATTATTCATTTTTATATAATTATTGAGTCATATGTCCATTTGATGTAACTTATGGTGATTGTTCACATGGAAAACTTAAAAATATTCTTTTCAGTGATTATTTAATTAAAAAATAATTGAATTTATTGGTTAATATAATTTAGAATATTACCATTCCATAATTATGAACAGAATATCATATTAATTATTATTAAAAAATATTAACAAAATTTATGTTTTCTTATTCATTCAGGATGTAAATGTAATATCTTTTTTCATGTATGTGGTAAAATTAACCTAAACATAAACATGTTATTTTGACTGAATGAGTAAGAAAATGTTTTTATATATTAATTAGTAGGGACTCGATCCTTCTAGACCATTACTCTACATGTTTCCAAGGTCTTTAGAGATTATAGGAATCCTAGAAATAGATTAGTGGAGTTTTTGAGAAAGAATATGGAAGGAGGATAAAATCACGATGTTAAGTGTAGTTCATAGAGTGAGATTTCAGTTCATGACCCAGATAGGAATTTGTGGATCACATATTAGGGGTTTATAGGGTGTGATTCATGATGTGTATGGTATATTAATGAAATTAATGCATTAATTATAGAATCAATTGATCCACCTGTGAAAACTCATGATGTGAACATGAAGTTCATGTCATGAATTTATCTAGGTTTAGAGGATTGAGGTGATGCATTTTTTGATGAGTTTGAAAAATAGAACCCTTAATGATGTGAATGAAAAATTCATGACATGAAAGTGTGACTTGAAGTGAACCTATAATGATTATTTCACCATTGAATTTTCTCAAAAAAATCTAAATTCACTCAAACCCTAGGTGACTAGAGGTTCTTCTTCAAGGAGTTTTGAATCCTTCTCAATAGTGATTGATCCCCAACTTCCTATATTCAATACATGGTGATCTAAGATGATTTTTATAACATATTATTGAATTTTATTCTCCAATTATTCAAATTTATTCCTTTTCTTTCTTCTTATTTTATGATGGATGATCTCTTTTATTCATATAGAGTGCTTTTGATGTTTGTTGGTGCAGTTGTGGTGTAGTGTTCTTGGAGGGATATAATGGATTGTGGTTATTTTCAAACATTTTTTCCAGATATATTATCCTATAGATTATTATAGGTATAAAGTGTATGGAATATGATGGATTGGGGTATCATACATGACACTCGAGTTGCAGTGGATCCCAAAAACTAACCATTTACTATCTGGAGATATGGAATGGGATGATGTAATGATGTGCTACATGAGGTTCATTGTATGTGATAATGAGATAATGTGATACATGGGATGCATATAATGATACATTAGATAGGGTTTCTTCAAGATATATTCATTTAGAGGGAGATGTATCCAAACAAGTGATGTTGGGGTAGAGTGGAAAAACAGTTGGAATGTCACGAACCGGATCTGGTCGCCACCATTAATGGAACCAAACCCAGGCACTTGTTCCAGCCTGTGGGGATAGGGAATGCCCTTCGGGCCTTTCCATGGGATGGGTTTGGTGCCGTTAATGGTGGCTACCAGATCCGGTTCGTGACAAAATGGTATCAGAGGAGGTTATTGTTTTTGGGTTATATAGTTATTTTGAGATGAGTCGGGATAGACAGGAGCTAGGACTGTCGGGGCTCAAAGTATTGGTTGTGAGTAGGGTTCCTAGCCCCCACCTCTCATGGCAGACCTTGAGTCACCAGAGGATGTTGGAATTTACTGATTTACTTCACTTCCAGGTGAGACGTGTGGGCTGTAGACCACATGTGGACATCAGGCAGATGTGGAGTAGTTGTTTCTTTTATTACAAGAATGTGTTTAGTTTGTTTATATTTGATGTATTTGATTATAATTTTCATAATTGTGGTATTGACTATTGTTTTGTGACTGTTGCATTTTGTAGAAACATGCCTCCCCAGAAAGCTCCCACGCACCCACAGGAGGAAGCTGGAGAGAGTTCTCCCACGCCGATTGATCAGAGGCTCGTGGAGGCTGTTGTTCGGGCTATCCAAGCTTTCGGACAGGGACCAGGTCATGCTTCTATTCCTTTTAGGGAAAAGGAGACATTTCCTATAAAAGATAAAGCACAAGAGTTTCTAAAAAACAAGCCTCCTGCCTTCCGAGGTAGCACAGAACCCCAGGAAGCAGAAGAATGGCTCGAGAAGATCGAGCGTATGTTTGAGTTCTTGGAAACACCCGAGGAGCTCAGGGTGAAGTGTGCCTCCTTCCTGTTGGAGGGTCTCAGTCGTAAATGGTGGGAGTCAGTGCTTCAGGCTGGGAAGAATGATCAGATGCGCTAGGGAGATTTCAAAGCTGTCTTCAATGAACAGTATTGCCCTGAGGTGTTGGCTTATGCCAGGTCTAGAGAGTTCATGGAACTTGTTTAGGGGAATCTATCTGTGATGGAGTATGCCAACCGTTTCGCTGAATTGGTTCGGTATGCTCCAGAAATTGTCTCTAATGAGCAAGCGAAGGCCCAGAGGTTTGATAAAGGCTTGCGACCAGAGATATACTCCCAGGTGTTCTTGTTTAAGCTGAGGACCTATGCTGAGGTTGTTGATCGGGCGTGCATGGTGGAGATTGATAGGAAAGGCAGGGCTGGTTTCTATGGTTCAGTATCAGCAGTGGGTAGTGGCAGCTCCTCAGAGAAGAAAAGGAAGCAGGAGGATCATGTGAAGAAAGGAGGGGGCAGTTCAGGCCACTCTTCCAGGCAGTTTTCTTCTGCGGCTTCTGATGCGAGATCGGTCGTGTGCGACCAATGTATGAGGCCTGGGCATATCCGACCAGCATGTACTCTTCATCCGAATCCTTGTTACCAGTGTGTAGGTATAGGGCATTTGTAGTGCTTCTACGGTGTGGCACGTCCACTCCCAAGTGGGGCAGGGTCAGTGGCTTCAAGAGGAGTGCCAGCATAGTCCGAGCTGTCGAGGACTGGGGGATCTCGATTTGGTGGTTGTAGTGGTAGGGCTGGATCATCTTCTGGGAAGAGCCAGTTCAGGGCACAACCACAGACTAACGGTCTTCCTCAGGAAGATACTAGACATCTCCATGCAGTGGATCAGTCACCAGCAGGATCAGAGGCGGGACCGTCGATAGTTCGAGGTACCGTTCTGATCGCATCTTCTATAGCTACTGCTCTTTTTGATACTCGTGCCTCTATTTCATTCATTTCTGGACATTTTGTGGACATGCTGAATTTGCCAACTGAGTTGATGTCTTTTGCGATGGAGTTGGTGACACCATTGGGAAAGAAGAAGGAGCAGGGCCTCAGGTGCCCCTCGTGTGCACATTCTATGTCAGGGGTCGAGAAGAAGTGGGACCGCTTGGTCTTAGATATGGACCTTTTGGATGTCATACTCGGGATGTATTGGCTAGTACACTTCCAGGAACACATCGATTGCTAAAGACGGCGTGTGAGTTTCACAGCACCTGATGGGAGTCGTCAGGTTTTTCATGGAGAATGGGATCCACGATCAAGTCATGCAGGGCCTCCACTCCCAGAGTTGGGAAGTGTAATCTTCCAGTTATCTTCGCTTGTGCTAGAGGATGTTCTTTCCCCTGAAGGTGCACTACCTTGTGTAGTGAATGAGTTTTCCGAGGTATTCCCTGATGATTTTTCTGGTTTTCCCCCGGAGCGGGATGTGGAGTTTTCGATTGATCTGGCGCGGGGAACAGAGCCGATATCTCTTCCCTCTTATCGCATGTACCCCACCGAGTTGAGGGAATTAAAGATACAGCTGGACGACTTAGAATCCAAAGGATTCATTCGCCCGAGAGTCTCTCCTTGGGCCGCTCCTGTGTTGTTTGCAAAAAAGGCTGATGTATCCCTCCGGTTGTGCATTGACTACCGGAAGCTGAATAAGGTAACAATTAAAAACAAATACCCTTTGCCCAGAATAGATAATTTGTTTGATTAGTTAAAGGGGGAAAAGTGGTTCTCAAAGATAGACCTGCGTTCAGGGTATCATCAACTCAGGGTGAAGGAGTCAGATATCCCTAAGACGACATTCCGAAGCAGGTACGGCCACTTTGAGTATTTGGTCATGCCCTTCGGATTGACCAATTCTCCAGCGGTATTTATGGAACTTATGAATAGGGTGTTCCATCAGTATCTCGATTCCTTTGTTGTGGTGTTTGTGGATGACATTCTGGTATACTCTTGCTCTGAGGAGGAACACAAACATCACTTGAGGATCGTTTTGGGTACATTACGAGATCACCGCCTCTATGCAAAGTTGTGAAAGTGCACTTTCTGGATCAGAGAGGTGAGATTTCTGGGGCATGGGATCTCAGATCATGGAGTTTCAGTGGACCCTGAGAAAATTAGTGCAGTCATGTCATGGGAGAAATTGAAGAATGTGTTCAAGATCAAGAGTTTTCTTGTCTTCGCCGGTTATTACAGGCTATTCGTTCGGGATTTCTCTCGGCTTGCTTCACCGATGACTTCCCTCACCCGGAAAGTGGTGAAGTTTGTATGGGGTCCAGAATGTCAGGCATCGTTTGAGGAGCTGAAGAGGCGGCTGACTACCGCCCTCGTGCTGATTTTTCCAGAGGCTGGAAAGGGATATGTGATCTATTGTGATGCTTCAGGTATGGGTCTTGGGTGCATGCTTATGCAAGATGATCATGTGGTCGCGTATGACTCTTTCCAACTTCGACCCCATGAAAAGAACTACCCAAACCATGACTTGGAGTTGGCAGCGGTGATTCATGCTTTGAAGACTTGGCGTCACTACCTCTTTGGGGAGAAGTTTGTGGTATACTCTGATCACAAAAGCTTGGCTTATATCTTCTCGCAGAAGGACCTCAACTTGAGGCAACGTCGCTGGATCGAGTACTTGCAGGGGTTTGAATTTGACATTGTCTATTCCCCAGGAAAGGGTAATGTAGTGGCCGACGCTTTGAGCAGAAGAGTTCCAGTGCAGGCTTTGAGGAAGTCTAGTGATGAGTGGACATTGATGGGTCTCTTTTCTCAGATGCATGTGGAGACCAGGGAATACAGTGGAGGGGAATTCTTGGCAAGTGTCCAGTTGAATCCTTCTCTATTGGAGTTGATTCAGCAGGAAAAACCTAGTGATGATCTTTTTCAGCGGTCTAAGCAGTTCCTTCATGGTGGGGAGACATCCTCTGATTGGTCGTCGTCTCCTGAGGGAATCTTGTGCTTCAAGGGCCGTTCAGTAGTGCCATTATCTCTGCGGAAGGTGGTGATGAAAGATAGCCACCAGTCTCAGTGGGCTGTCCATCCAGGTGCCACTAAGATGTATTATGATGTTCGTCGACAGTTTTGGTGGCCTGGTATGAGACGGGACATAGCAGACTTTGTTTCGAGATGCTACACATGTCAGCAGGTGAAAGCAGAGCACCAAAGGCCATCCGGTTTGCTCCAACCACTACCCATTCCTACCTGGAAGTGGGAAGAGGTTTCCATGGACTTCATTGTTGGCTTACCTCTTACACCTCGGGGTAAGAATGCTATTTGGGTGGTGATTGATCATCTGACCAAATCAGCCCACTTCATTCTGATAAAAGATACAACTAAAGTAGATGAGTTGGTCCATTTGTATCTTCAGGAAGTGGTGAGAATCCATGGTGTACCATCAGCTGTTGTCTCAGATAGAGACCACCTCTTCACTTCTTGATTTTGGGAAGGCCTTCAGAAGGCCTTGAGGTCTCAGATTAAGATGAGCACGACATACCATCCACAGACGGATGGTCAGACAGAGCGGGCGAATCAGATATTGGAGGACATGCTTCGTGCATGTGTCCTGGACTTTGGAGGTTCTTGGGATAGCCATTTGGGATTGGTAGAGTTTTCTTATAATAATAGTTACCAATCTAAGATTCGAATGACCCCTTTTGAGGCGCTCTATGGTCGGCCTTGTCAGTCCCCCCCCTATGTTGGGCTGAGGTAGGAGAGACTTCACTGTTGGGGCCGAGCCTTATGCAGGAGACTTCTGAGAAGGTCAAGTTGATCAGGCAACACTTATTGACAGCTCAGAGTCGTCCTAAATCTTATGCTGACCGGAGGCGTCGAGACCTAGAGTTTTCTGTGGGTGACAGGGTATTCTTAAAAGTGGCCCCTCGTCTGGGCCATCGTCGATTGGGGAAGCAAGGTAAGCTGATTCCATGGTATGTCGGACCCTTTGAGATCACCGGGCATATTGGAAAGGTGGCATACAGGTTGGCCTTACCTTCTCAGTTGACATCTATCCATGATGTCTTCCACGTCTCTCAGTTGAAGAAATACAATCCGGATCCGTCCCATGTGTTGAGTTGGGAAGAACTGGAGATAGAGCCTAACTTGTCTATCGTTGAGAGGCCGATGAAAATAGTGGACTCCCAAGAGAAGATACTTCGAGAAAAGTCTATTCCTTTAGTCCGGGTTTTATGGCATCATGAGAATGATACACATGAGACATGGGAGCGAAAGTCATGGGGCGAGGAAGAGTACCCATTCTTGTTTTCCAACCGAGATTCCTGTTGACTTTCCGGGGTGGAAATTCCTTCATGGTGGAGAGAATTGTCACATAAAAGACATATTTTGAAGGTATTTTTCATTTAATTTACATCCGTTCTTTGTTTTGGGGGTTTCCCTAGGTTTTAGGGAGGAATAGATGAGTATTCATGAATTGGGCCAAACCGTGAGCCCAATTCCAGATTAAAAAATAACTTTTGTATCTTTTTTAACTTTTTTATTTTTCAACATTTTTCATTAATTAAAATTCCTAATTGACCTCCCCTAACCTATTAACACCACCAAGGTATTTTGGAGCTTTTAGAAATCCATAACCAGGGGTTATTTGGGTTTTTGTCTAAGGGATTGGGCCTGCCCGAAAGCCCAATTCCTGTTTTAAAAATAACATTTGATTTTGTTATAACTTATTCAATATTTGGTATTTTTCGGTGATTCCAAGTCTCACCCAAGCCCAAGTAACCCAGACGCGCGTCGGAACTCTCTCCCACCTCTTTGGAGCTCTGGATAATCGCGATTTGGTGCCGAAATTCTTAGGGTTCCTCAAATATCCCAGATTTGAAGAGGTAAAGTATTTCTTTCATAACTCTCTCAATTCTAAATATTTTTCCTCCATTCTAGTTCCTAAATGATATAATACATCTTTTTCGAACGTACCCTAAATTTGGGATCTTTTAAATTTCAGATACTGGAGTTTTGGAGTGATTACTTCAAGATACTTCATGTAAATGAGCCCTTTTCTTTCCTCTTTCAAATTACATTGGGTTTAACTCATTGTTCTTAGGGTTTCTTTGGTTATAATTGAGTTTAATAATGTCCAGAAACTAGGATTTCGAACCTAGGGTTTAAATTTGGGATTTCTTGGCCAATTTGTGTGGTTTTAGGTTTGATATAGTTCTCTCTTGGTGCGGCGGGGGTGCGATTTGATTTTCGCACGGAGATTCAAGGGGTTTTGTTAATTTGGTAGGTGATTCCATTGTGTGTGCAATTTTTTTGAATTATATTTCTGTTTTCATGGTACCCTAATGTTTATTTCACTTGAATGTTTCTATAAAAATTGGTTTTAGTTTCATTTATAATGAAAATGAATTTTAAGTTCCAATTTTTGGTGAAATTGAGGGTTTTCCATTCAAATCTTTTATTGGTTCATTTTGGGATGCCCCATAACTGAATTTTTGGTTTAATTAAAGGGTTTTGAACTGCAATTTTGTTTTAATAACTTAAAAGTGTTATCATAGTGTGAAAGGTGGATATCTTAAAGAGCTTTGTGTGAAAAACAATGTGATGTTTTGAGAGGTTGTTTTAATGGAAATAAAATTATTTTATTCTGTGTTTTAAATGGTATAAAATGTGTGTAGCTACTGTACAATTTGTTTGTGATCAGTAGTGATATTTTATATGAAAAAGGATGTGTGTTGTTTGCTGAAATTGTTTGAGCACAAAAAGGTGAAGCCCGAGTACTTAGGTGGGGTGGATTTGTACTAGTATGGCTAGTGGATCAGATGGGTTTTTTCCCTGTTCCACTTAGCATCTGGATAGAGACAACTCTAACTAAACTATTTGGATGATGATTGGGTACCACTAGGTTATGGTTATGTTCCCTACTAGTGGCTCATGCACGAGAACAGATTTTCCTATGGTTACTCTACACCGAGGTACGAGGTACATAGGGCCCGAGACAACCTAGTGCTTAGGGGTGTTCCCGATTTTGATGCTCATAGGATTTGTGGTATTTACCCTTGTTGTGGGTTGTTTTTGGAAGTACATTACAGTATATCACATGTCTATTTAATGTGCTAACATTTTGAAATTCTCGTATTGAAAACTGTTTTCATTTGAAAGTTGCATTTCTTTGAATTTTAACATTGTTTCACCTTGTGTATTAAAATTGCTTGTTTTGTTCACATTGTATTGCATGATCTTTGGAATCCAATGGTGGTATCCTATTGGGATTAGGCTCACACCCTACTTACACCCCTTGGGTGTAAGTAGACCTGCTTATGCTTGACTCAGGTAAAGGTAAGGCTAAGGGTGATGGCGGTTCGGGATGTTAGTCCCCATCATTGGGGCGGAGTTGCGGGGACGGCTTACGGGTGATGATCCCCTTGTCGTGTGGAGTCCATGGGGATGTCTTTATGTTGTCATTATTTGTTTTTAGACCACTTTTAGTGTATTTAAACATATTTATTCAAATCTGGTTTTGTTAATAATTGTTTATCATGAAAATTTTAGATTTTAATAATTGATTGTTTTTTTTATGATTTATGCTCTCATACTCGGGTAAATCGTTCCCAAACCAGATTTGTTTGATACCCGGGCACTTGTGCCAGCCCGTGGGGATAGGGAATGCCCTTTGGACCTTGCCACGGGCCGGGTTTGGTGCCGTTAATGGTGGTGACCAGATCCGGTTCGTGACAGGGAAAGTGGTAGGAGGGTACCTTCTTTTGAAATTATATTATATGATCCCTTGTATATGATACTTGGTGAGAGATAGCCCTTATAAGGTTGGGAATATAGAATATATTTTTTAGGTGATTAGTTAGCTTCAATTTTTGTTATATAGGATTTAGAATGATTCCTTTATCTTTTTCTCGAGAGTTTCTATGGAGGATACTACTGATTATACCTATTATGCTCACCCTACATATATATGAACTATTTTTCAGGTCTGCAGAAGCTGGTTGGTGATTGAGCTAGAAATTAATAGCTTGTGGGTTGTTCAAGAGTTGTTTATGATTTAGTGGTTACTTATGAGGATTATCTATTGGTACTTTTAGTTTTCTTTTAGTTTATCAGTTGTGTGAAAATACATTCTTATAATTTGCATCATTATTTACTTTTATCTTGAGCAGGTGTTGTTTGGTGTTTCTATATTTTCTCTCTCATTTCTCATATCCTAGAGGGTAACTACTTCTATATTTGTGTGTGATATAACCTTAGTGATTTTAAATAACCCGTGACATATTGTAGACATGATTAAGGCATCAGTATATCCCTTATCTCATTATTAGACAATGGGGGAAACCTTTAGGGGAAGGGGGTTATGATAGCTGGGGGTAGGTCCAAGGCCTCATAATCTTGTTTCTTCAGGGTTGGTGGATCTGAGGACCTTCTATATAGATCATAAAAATGTTTTTCATGTGGATTATAAGGTTATTAGTGGAGAGAGTTTCCTAAATTTATGTGTATGCAATGTGCGATAGGTGTTCCAATTTAGGTCCCTCCTTTGCGGTTTCTTTAATCAAAAGAGTAGTAGCACGGTGATCCAACTAGGGATTAGAAAATATGATATGGTAAAGGTGTTGGATAACACCATGACGTTCCTCATCCTCAAATATAATAATGAGACCATAGAGGTGGTATTCTTTAGGGTTAGAGAGTCTATGGAGTACGTTATGGTCAGCTTCATGCTTTGTATTTTCTAGCACCAAGTGATCCAGATGTTATCCGAGGTACCCTTTGATCATTTTATACTTGGGTTCATTCTTTTTTTTGATTTAGGATCTACAAACTTCTTCATATCACATGTCTTAGACCATTATTTGTAACTTTATATGAATATGATTCCAGTTCCCTGGGAGTTGACTACACCAATTCATGGTCGATCTTACCAGTATGATGGTTTTTGGGGATATGAGCATTAGATAGGGTAGTACCACTCTTATAGAGACTTTCTATTTTCACAGATATAGCCACATGACATCATCCTCAGCATAGACTAGATATATTCAGTTTATAATTTTTTATATTTATTAAATAGAGTGTGTTCTATGATAATGATAGAGATCCTATAACTCTTATTGGTAGTCAAGACCCTTGGATGGGCTAGAGGTGTGTTTCTTCTTTGTCTTCCATTTTGGACAAGATGATGTTGAGTTTTTCAGAGGCTCACCAAGCGGTGTGTCATAGGGTTATAGAAGAGTACAATGATGTATTTACAAAGGAGGTTTTAGTGTTAGCCCCTTGATGGGATATTGATTTTGGGATAGATCTATAACCAATAATTTCTCCAATCTCGATGTATCCATATAGGATAATGGCTTATGAGCTATATGAGATGTGTGTATAGATTGATGATATTTTATATCAAGGTTTTTTGGGCCAAGTGTGTCACCTTGGGATGTTCTAGTTCTATTTTTAAAGAAGGTTGAGGAAAGTATGCATATCTATATTGATTACTATCACTTGAACTAGGTAACAATGAAAAACTACTATCCTAATCCATGGATTTATGATTGATTCGATCAGCTGAAAGTAGATAGTTAGTTATCGAATATTAATCTATAGTTGGGATATCATCATATGTGTGTAAAATATGAAGATATATCGAAGACCATTTCCCTATGTAATTATATAAATTGTGAGTTTATTTTGATTCCATTTAATGCGAAAAACTCTCTAGCCATGTTTATGGGTCTGATTAATGAAATTTTTAGAGAGTTCTTGGATCATTTCATAGTGATTTTCATCAACACCATCCTTTCATACTCTGTTTCCAAAGAGACGAATGTATAGAATCTGTGTGAAATTTTAGGAATTCATCATCATCAGAAACTATTTGGGATGATTTTGAAGTGTGATTTAGGGCTCATTAAGTTTGTTTCTTTGGGAATTTTCTATCCAAATTTGGTGTAGCTATGGATCCTTAAAAGGCCAATGATGTTGTTTCTTGGGAAGATCCAAAGAAAGTTACAGAGGTGTAGAGTTTCATCGATATTGAAGCCTATTATGGTAGGTTTGTAGTTGATTTTTCTCAGGTTGTGACTAATCTAATAGAATTGAACCTAAATGATCAAATTTTATTATGGACTGCTTAGATTCAAGTAGATTTTGAGTACTCAAAGGAAAAGTTGGTCAGTGCTTTAGTTCTTCAGTTGTTGAAAAAGGTAGTTCGATTTAAGGTTTTATGTGATTCTTCACATATTGTTTTGGGATGTGTTCTGATACAACAAAAAATGGATGCTTCTCATGGGTCTCAATAGTTATTTTCTCATAAGAATAAATCTGATACCCATGATCTTCAGTTGGATGTAGTTGTGTTTACCTAGATGTTTTGGTAATATTTCCTCATTGGAGAGTGTTTTGTTGTTTTCACCAATCCCAAGAGCCTAAGTTATGTCTTCTCCCAACGTGACCTGAACTTGCAACATTGATAGTGGATATAATTATTATAAGATTAAGACTTTGAGATTTTGCATACACTCGGAAAGGGTAATGTTGTAGCTGATGCAATGAGTATGATGTCATGTAGTAATGTTGTGCATGAATTTAGAGATTCTTAGAGAGTATAAAAGAGATCTCAATGATGTATCTTGATATGGGAGAGATTGGTGGTAGAGGTTTCATTTTTCAGATAAAATTTTATTTATATTTTTTTTAGTAGGTGGAGTCCCAGGTATGGAATTGTGAGGTGGATTTCTAGAGAGACTGAGTTGTCTTTGGGGGTACCCCAGATGGTTGGTTGAGGAAGAAAAATACCAGTTGTTGTTCATAGGGAAGCTTTTCATTCCTTTGGAAATATGTGTAATGGTTCTCTGTGAGTCCATATATCACCTTTAGTGGTAAATATGGGTGTGAAAAATATTTACTAAGCTCTAATAGGTTAGTTTTGGTGGCCAAGGTTGATGCATTCTATTTCAGATTTTGTGTCTCGATGTTTGGTCTACCTGAATGTGAAGTCTACGAACCATGTTCTCAGTGGTTTTATCTATCCATTAAATGTTCCTAAGTGGAAGTGGGTGGAAATATAGAAGGACTTAATAACTATTTTACATTAATCTCAGGGATTATTTAATGCTATATGGGTGATAATGGGATGTTTGATAAAACTACCCACTTTATAGTGATTATGGAGCCGATATCAGTGGAGTTTTTGTCAGGGAAGTATATATAGGAGGTGGAGAGAGACTATGGACTCCTAGAGATGATCATATATGATCACAATACAAATTTTACCTCTAGGTTTTGGAGAGATATCGATCATTATTTTAGATCTTATTTGTAACATAACAATTTTTTTATCTGCAGATAGATGGTCAGATAAAGAAGACTATCCAGACTCTTGAAGACATGTTGTGCACTCATGCCTTGGATTTTTGAGGTTTTGTATAAGGAAACTACCATTTTTTGAGTTTTAATATAATAATATCCTTTACTCCACCATTGGTATGGAACCATTTTTAGCTTTGTATAACTGAATTTTCCATTCTCTATTGTGATAGAATGGGGATGTAGAGTAAATTTTTTTTAAGACAAAACTCGTATAGATAATGACAGTGATGGTTTAAGTAATCCATGAGAGGATGAAGGAATCATATGATCATAAAAATTACCATTCCAATCATAAGAGGAGACCTCTAGAGTTCGATGTTAGAGACCATGTTTTCATGAAGGTGTCTCCTCATTGTGGGTAGTGAAGGTTTGGATGTGGGAGTAAGCCCCATCCCTAGTTTATTATGCCTTTAGGGGTTTTGGATCATGTTAGAGTCATTGTGTATTAGATAGAACTTCCCACCCATATATGATCTAGGTACATGTTATCTTCCGTGTGTCATAAAATCTACATTATCTTTATGAAAACTATCACAACATCAATTAGGGTGAGATCAATGGTGAAAATGAATAGGTCTTCAAGGAGAGTACTACAGAGATCTAAGTCTACCGGGATAAGGTTTTTCATCAGCATTCTATTCCTTTGGTTCATGTCCTTTGGTGTTATAGTGGTATGGATGAGTGCACCTGGGAATTTCAGTTATAGATACATGCTCATTATCTCAAGCTATTTGATTTTAAGAGCTTCTCTTATAGTGATGATCATTTTGTGGCTGTTAACCTTTATCAGGTTTATGAGATGGTTTTATCTTTCTCGAGGCCTTGTTTGTGGCCATGATATTATTTGATAGGTATGTCCCCTAAGTAAGTGTTTGGGAGATGTTTTCTGGTGTTGAATGATTTTATGTTTTGTTCCCCCAAGTGAAGTGGTTGATCCCTTATAATGGTGAGATTCATGAGATGTATCTCATGGGGTGGCTATTAAGATGACCCATTTTCTCTTTTCTTCTCTTCGAGTTTTATTTTAAATTATTGAGGGTGATAATTATTTGAGTGGTATCTAATGTAATGGAACAGATATTTCTAGCACATTCCTTT
The DNA here is from genome assembly GCA_963277665.1 of Viscum album. Classification (NCBI taxonomy): domain Eukaryota; kingdom Viridiplantae; phylum Streptophyta; class Magnoliopsida; order Santalales; family Viscaceae; genus Viscum; species Viscum album. Next base: position 1,752,668,713 of record OY728159.1, on the reverse strand, counting down.
GAATTCTTTGAAGGCCTATGGTTCTTAGAGGAAGCCTAGAGTTGGATCAATGGAGTTTGGGAGATGGAATCTTCAAAAGGAGAAGTTCACAATGCGATATTTCAATTTTTGGCCCAAATATGAATTCATGAATTGTGTAAATTGGGTTAAAAACATGTGATTCACAACATGTATGCTATATTCATGATGTGAATGTATAATTTATGAATTTGATAAATACATAAATGAAGACTCACAAAAATAACATGTAGTTCATGATGTGAATTGATCTAGGTTTATAGGATCAATGCAGCACATTTTTTTGTGAGTCTTAAATATAGAACCTTTTATGATGTGAATTCCCCATTCATACCATGAAAGTGTGCCCATCAGTGAACCTATAAGGATTCTTTCATCCTTGAATTTTATTAAAAACCTCCAAATTATCTCAAACCTTAGGCGACCATAGGTGATTATTCAAGGTGTTTTGAAGCCATTTCTACAGGGATTGATCCCTAGATTTCCATGCTCAATATGTGGTGATACAATGTTATTCTTACCTCTTTATCTAATGATTTATTATCTAATAGGTCTTGTTTCCTCCTGTTATTTGTATCCATGCTGTGGTGGATGATCTCCATTAGTCTTATGGAGTTCTTTTGATGTTTGTTAGAAAGGTTGTGAAATTGAATTCTTGGAGTTATATAATGCATTATGGTTATTTTCACACACATTTATCTATGAATATAGTATACTATAAATATTTATAGGTATGATGTGTATGAGATATGATGGAATATGCTATAATACACAACATAAGGGTTATGGTGGCTTCCAAAAACCACTTGGTTACTAGATGGATATGTTGAATGGGATGATGTGATGCACATGGTGCATGGAATGTGATTATGAGATGATGTGATGCATGGGATGAATGTTATTATACTTTTGACCAAGTGTCTTTGGAATGGATTGTTTTAGAGAGAGATGCTCTGGACATGCGATGTTAGGGTAGAGTGACCAACTAGTGTGGAATTGGTAGTGGAGTACCTTCTTTTAATATTAAATTATATGATCTATTTTATGTGTTACTTTGTGTGTGATGGAAAATGTGAGTATAGGAAATTATCATACCTGTTTATATGATGAGTTAGTTTCACTTGTTATTCAATGATATTTATCGTGATTCCATTATATTTTGAATGAGAGGATACATGGATGATCCTACCGAGTATACCTGTTATGCTCACCCTACTTATATATAAACTATTTTTAGGCCTGCAGGAGCTGGTTGGTGATCATTATGGAAATTACTAGATTATGGGTTGTTTATGAGATATTTTAGATTTTATGGTCACTATCAAGAATTATCTCTGGCATTTTTTTGTTTTCTTTTAGTTGTTCAGTTGTATGACATTACTTGGAAATAATTAGGATCTTTCTTTACTTTTATCTTGAAAAGGAGTTGCTTTGTGTTTATATCTTATCTATATTTTTTCATATATCTCATAGGATAATTACTCCCATACTTGTGTATGATATACCCTCAGTTATTTTCACCAACTAATTTCATATTAGAGGTGAGCTTCGAGTGTCATTATATCCCTTCTCTCATTACTAGCCTAAGAGGGGTACACTTGGGGGGAGGGAATCATAACAGTAATAATTTCACTTTTATAAAAGATTAATAATTTTAAAAACATGTTATTAAATTTATAAATCATATTAAAAAAATAAGAAGATGAATAAGAGAAATAAGAATTAATTGGGGGAGGATAACACTTACATTAGAGACTTGAATCTTACCCTAGAGAGCATCCTGGGAATGAGGGATTTGGGGATCCTTCTTGAGACTAGTGATTCCAAAAACTGGGAAAGGATTATTTGGGAGATTATTTGGTTAGGTATTCAAGATTAAACTAAAGTAAAAGTTTACTTTTAAGTGGGGAATGGTGGGGTCATTTTTAGATGATCTCAAGTGGAATTTTCACAAATACTCATTCTTTAATGTGTAAGGAATATATTTTAAATGAAAAGTGGATACAAAGTGAAAAAATAATGAAAAAAGGATTAAGTGAGGATTATAATTCCATCATGCAATCATTTAGCGATAATTTTGTTTGATATTTTATGACTTGACATCTTAATCTTGACCATTTTTTACCTTTACCTTGGTAACTAAATTTTACCTTGGTGACTTATTTTTATGTCTAAAAATAAAATAGTATTTATAAACCAATTTTGATGTATTGATTAAATTTTTTTACTCCATTTAATTTAATTCAATTTCTAAATATGATAAATTTAACTTTTAAATTTAAAAATAAAATATATAGAAAAAACTATTTTTATAGACAAATGAATTTTTAAAAATTAATTGTTCTTAATCTTATTTTATATCAATTACTAATTAAATGAGTGTTAATCTATTTTTTATGAATAGAAACATTAATTTTTAGTATAATAATCCTTTAATAGTGATAAATTTATTTTATTAAAATAAAAAATACACAATACTTAAAAAAAACCAATTCTTAGAAAAATATCCCTTTTAACATTAAATTATTTTAATCACATCAGATTATTTATTGAATTTTATCATTACATTTTTATTATAATATTAATTTGAATTTTATAAACACATAAAATAATTATTTAAAAATAATAATAGTCATAATAATATGTAACAAATTAAAATACAAATTTTTATAATAAAGAATTTTAATTAATTACTACCTTTTTATTTCACTCCAAGAATAATTTATTATATGTGAATTATATTATTTTTAATTTATTACTAAAAATTATAGAATTTGAATATACCAATTTGATACAAGTATATCCAACAATCATATATTCAAGGACCATATATCTAACGACCATATAACCAACAAGAATATATATAACAGTCATATGAAATTCCTATATATAGTTTTACATATATTTTTAAAATAATACATACTATTGTCTAATTTATTTTTATATATGTTTTTCATATTTACAATGTGTTGTATTATTTCTGTAGTTATCATCATTGTTATAATAATCATATTAGATCATGATGATGATAATTTCAAACTTTTAGTAGTTTTATTTACTAATGGTTTCATTCCTTTTTTAAATTTACAAATATTGTTTAATTTAGTTGTCTCATAATGTATTTTTTTATTGTTATATTCTACCATAATAAATCATTTTTCACTTTATTTTGGTGTGTTGTGTATCATAAGCTATTGAACAAACAATATTTGTGGTATTTTTTTTTTCTGATTATATATTTAGGATCCCATGTTTCTTCCATAAACTTATGATTCCTCTAGAAAAATATAACGAGGTAACTAGTCTTGTTTTGCAGTACTTTATCTCTATGATCCAAAATTTATACCAATTGTTCCTCATCAGATAGATCGTGTTCCAGTTTCACTACCCCTATTTTCAATATATATGAAGGGATTGATATGTACATCCTCAAAAGTGATCCATGGAACACATATTGAACTTGGGAGAGGTTTGGTGTAAGTGAAAGTAAATAAGTCACCTTTCACACATAATCAAGGATTTTTAAGGTGAAAATTTATCAAAGTATCAAATTTCATAGTGAAATTAAATGGAATACATTGTATCCAACTTTAAATTCCAAATAATTCTGATTATTATTAGTGTAGATATTTTTTTTTCAGATTTTTGTAGTTTTAATATTTTACAGAATGGTTTCAATATTGTCTAACATTTATTGAGAAAGATCCAGTACAAAATGTTAATTCTCCCCAAATTCATCCCAACTTATTTTATTTATGAAAATATTCCTATAAAAAGTCTCATATGGTTCCATTTTAATTCTAGAATGGAAACAATTGTTATATGATAACTCTACCAGGCATAGGTGTTGATCAAAAACTCCTTTGAAATCCATTAAACATGATCTCAACATATATTTCATATTTTTAATACTCCTTTCAAATTAATCATCAATTTGAGGATGATTAGCTAGGATGAAGACCAACTCGATGTCTAATTATTATTTAATACTTATCTTGAAATTTAAGGAAAAACTCATATCTCAATCAGATACAATTGAAAGTGATACTCCATGTAGCCTTAACAATTATTTTAAGTATATTTTGGAAAGTTGATTGAATGAGAAATTTTATTGAATAACATTGAAATATTCTGATTTTATAAGGGATTTAAATATATACTAAATGGAATTATGGGATTTAGTGGTCTTAGTAAGTCCTATAATGAAATCTATAGTTATATTATCCAATTTCAATATAGTTTTTACAAATGGTTTCATCTTCAACTTAGAATTATATCATTCATCCTTAAACTTTTTGTAATACCAAGAATTAAGATATATACTCTGAAATATCCTTCTTTATGTTATCCAATCAGAAATTTTCCTTGAGACATATATAAATATTTATGTATCCATGATGGATAGAGAATGATGAGACATGTGCATTATCCAACAAATCATTCAATTTTGGTATTGAAGGGACACATATTTGTTTACCAAATTTTATAATTCTATAAATTTCATAGTTGAGAAACCATTTTCAAAAGATTATATTTCTCCCATTACCTTATTATTCCCACGTCCATCCTTTTCAAATCTATGTGTATTGTCTCTCATTAAATCCTTATCATAGATAAGGTAGTATGATCATTCCTATTCAGAGCATCTACCAAATTATATTACTTACGCTAGTGGTATTGTATTGAGAAGTCACAACCCTTGATCAACTCTAAACATCTCCTTAGGAACATTTTTCAACTCCTTCTATGTGAATATATACTTTAAGCTCTTGTGATCAGTATATATTTCACAATTTTTACCATAAAGATAATGTCTCTATATATTTAATGAAAATATTACCACATCTAGATCCAAATCATACTTTGGGTAATTTTCCTCATAATCCTTTAATTGAACATAAGAATAATCTACCATCATTTCATTTTTCACGAGGACACATCCCATTTCTTTATTTTATGAATTTCTATTTATCACAAACTCTTCTCCACTACAAGGAAGTTTGAGTAAATGTGCAATGACTAAAATTTTCTTAAGTTCCAAGAAATTTTATTCATATTCATATTTTTAGAGAAACTTGAATTCCTTGAGAGTGAATTCTCTCAGTATATTTGATAGTTGTGAAAAATTTCTCATAAATCATAAATATTATCCTACCAATCCATGAATAATACATATCTTTGTTATATTGGTTAGTCTAGTAAATCCTTAAATTACATATGTATTTAAAAAATCCATAGATATATGCTCACTTTTGTTTACATGACACAAGAATGATACTTTATATAACTGAAATTCACACATGCTAAAATTTTCATAGAATTTATTCTTTCTTAAGGTCTTCATCTCAATACTCAAATGACTGAAATTTTATTCCTTACTCAGGGAATATATGAGAATATCATCTATAAATACTATTATAAATTGATTTAGGTAATCTCAAAGACTCTATTTATTAAATCCATGAACATAATAGAGGAATTTGTTTTTCTAAATGAAATCACTCTAAATTCATAGTGTTTGTATCTAGTAAAAAAGGTTTTATTGGTCATATCCTCTCTTTTAGGCATTAATTGATGACCTCCAAATTGAAGGCTATACAGTGAGAATCATTTAACCCATTATAATTGATCGACCAAGTCATCAATATGGGGTAAATTATACTTTTTCTTGATCATGATCCTGTTAAGTTCATGATAATCAATTTAGATATTAATTGATCCATATTTCTTCTTAGTAAAGAGAATTATAACACCCTATAGTGAATAAATTAAGTGTATAAAACCCTTATCTAGGCTCTATTTGATTTTCTTCTTCAATTCCTATAATTAAATTGGGGTCATTCTACATGGTGTATTTGATATTGGCATAACACTAGGTATGAGTTATATTGAAAAATCAAGATCATAATATGGGGGAAGACTAGGAAACTCCTCAATAAAGACATCAATGTAATCATTTTTAATTGACATAACCTTATTAGATAGTTTATCCCCAAATATTTTTGATAAATAACATACTAGATTAGGTATTAAGATCCATATAATGGAATTAATTTTCACAAGGAGTTCATAGTCAACTGTACACTAATAGGTGATCATGGTTTGATTTGGGATATGAAATGTGATTTACCTATCCTATAAGTTAAAATGATCTAAATGTAGATAGATATAATCTATTCCCGAAATCACATTAAATTCCACTAAATGGAGAATAATAATATTTTTAGGAAGCACATTCTTACAAAATTCTACCAGAGAGGAGTTATATACTTAGAATACAATCATTACACCACTAGATGTTTTAAATTATAATTCAATATCTAATCATTGGGGTGGTTATTTGATTCCATTGTAAAATTTACATATACAATGGAGTAGACGAAGCTAGAATAAAATAATATATTTTCAATTTTCGAGTGAGTGATGAGTTTACCTTTCACCTCTACATTTTCATAATGCACTTCAATGGTTGTGATTTCATAGGCTTTCCCTTTTTCTCTTGTCTTTAGAGGTATCTGACATTGATTTTATTAATTAACCCTTATATTGGTGCAAAAATTGGTATAATTTTCATAGTCTTTAAAATTTATACATTGGAGTGTTCATAAAGAATTAGTTTAATCTTTCTTTCCATCTATTTCACCACTTATCCTCTTTATCTCTCTTTTTCATTCATGTATTGATGGAATTATCTTACACACTTGTAGTATTTTTCCATTAATTTGATTTAATTATCCCCATGATTCTTCTCACAATTATTTCATGTAAGAATATGGGTCTTCTTTTTTCCATGGGTTTTATCAATTGAGTTTCCATGAAAATTCAATTTTCCCTTCTTTTCCCCAAAACTATGAGAATAATTGGAGTCTCTAATTTCAATTTCAACCTTGAGATGAAATTGATTTTTTTTTTCATACCCACAAATGTATATTATAGGAAATACTTTTTGGAGGCGTTCTTTTAAGGCACTAAAGAAACAATCATTTTTTCTCTCAGGGTCAATGATAAAACTAGAATCATAACATTCTTGGTTCATGAAGTTTTATTCATATATACCAATGAATTTATCATCCTATTTATTTAGCTCAAGTAATTATCTATCCATTTTAATTTGAAGAGTTTATATAAAATATCTATTGAAAAATATCTTCTTAAAATATAGTATACATATCAATAAGAAAACTACACATGGTGTAAAGGGACCACAGATACAACAAAGCATAAAATCCAAAGTACTAAAACACAAATTATTAATAAAAAAAACATCCCCAAGGTACCTAAGTACACGACTCAGCAAGTCCAAGGCTCAACTGCTGGATCCACCTCCAAGTGATACCTTCCTTTTTCTTGAGCCAGGAAAGAGAAATTATACAAACACCCGAAGAAAAAAGTAGGGTTTGAGCCTAATCCCATTAGGATACCACCAAATATTCCATAATAGATTCCAAATATAGATTAACCAAATAAAAGCTTTCAATTTTTTTCAGGTGAAACAAGTTTGGAAATTTATAAGCATATTTAAACAAAACATGCTATACATTTTAAAAATTATGGAAAATAAATTAAAATCACACACTTTACTTTACAAAAGATGTAATATTTCTAAAACAATAAATTATGTAAAAAATTTATATATAACAGTTTATATAGATTCAACAGGCATGCATAGTAGTTCAAAAAAACATTGGTATACATTTATATCTCAAATATAAATAAACAAGAGAGTAACATGGTCATGTGTGAAAAGGTATGGTAGTATTAACCAGATATATGATTTAATAATCTCTAAGAAAATTTAGAAAATTGTGTATACACACGACCCTATGACACTGGTTAAAGGAGACTCCTCACTAACCAATTGAGGATGCGACCCACTGCATGTATGTTTTTGAACGTTGTAATATCATAGAGTGTATCCAAATAAATCATTAACTACCTAAGGATTTCATGAGATCTTACATGATGGGAAAACTGTTTTAAGACTGCTTAAAATATGATCAATCCCATTATTATCTTTCAAAAATTACAATTTATTTCCATTTAAAACAAAAATAGGTTTTATTCAAAAACATGCCTTTTTCACAAGATAAAACCACTGGGTTTCTATCAAATCATATAATCCATTTTCATGAGTTTGAAATCCATTCAAAACCAATTCCATCATTTTCACAATTCATTTTTCTACAATTAAATTCAAATATTTAATATAAAACATTTCAATCAAAATCCTCCATTTAAATTTAACAATTTAAATCAGTTAACTTTCTACAAACCCACCCCAAATCACTAGAATTGGGGGTTTTCCTAATTTTTGTGCCAAAAGAATTTCAAATCATCCAATTAATTTGAATTAGGTTTCATTCATGAAATTGAAAACAAGTTTAAGAATTTTAATTTAAATTAGCATTTTAAATAAACCAATCAAATCAAATTAAATCAATTCAAAAAATTTAAACAGAACCACCTACCTCTTTCCCGAAGAACGACACTCACAACGACACCCGTCAATGAGAATGAAGGTGAAGGAGACCTTGAAACATGACCTAAAAGTATGATCTAAAACCACTGGGAATATATCAATAAATTCCTCAATGATATATTAAAAACCCACGATGAGAGAAAGAGAGGAACATAAAGAACAAGAGAAAACAAGAATGAACCCTTACTCAGGAATCACACCGCAAGAGAAGCAACGATCCATAGCAGATCCGATCAAACCGGTAGGATGAAGACCTCAAAAAAAATTCCTAGGAAGGGTCTACTGTCGAGATCCAAGAGGTCTACAATTAAAAGGACCAAGAAAAACTACAGATCATGTGTTTTAAAACTAGATGTGGGTCGGGACATGATGTATACCCTAAGGCCATGACATGTAGTCGACATTGGATAAGTAACACTAAAAAACCCATCACCTCAGATTAAAAACTATCATTTAACCCCTACATGATGTGTAACTTAGGTACATGATGTGTACCTGCTCACGACATGATCTTCTAGTTCATGACATGATCTCCCAATCCACAACATGCAACCAACACCAAGTACATGACATGTACTTTAGGAACAAAACCTGTACCTGTTCTGCAGTCTGTAGTAAACCCAGAAAAATCACATAAATGGATTTTTAACTGAATGTGAACTTTGAAAAAGTAGAAAACTTAACCAATCAAGGTAACAGGATGTTACAACCTCACCACTATAAAAACGTTTTGCCCACAAAAATTCTATGAAGAAGCTTCCATGCTAAAAATATGAGTCCATTCCCATCTCATCAATGCCTCATGATCCTATGTCTCATGACTATCAAAACCATTTTTACTTAATTCCAAAACTAAAGGTATTTTCTTCCCATGAAGAACATTGGTATCAGAATCAAGTATCCTGACTATTTTCTCAATCAAAGATAAATCAGGCTTGATCTCAAGATCACTCCAGCTCAAAATGTGAGATGGATCAGATAGATACTTTCTCAAATGTGATACATAGAACACATTATGTATCAAAATTAGTTGTGGTGGAAGTTCCAAATGGTATGAAACTTTCCCCACATACTCAACTACCTAGAAAGGTCCCACAAAGCGAGGAACAGTCTTCCCCTGCCTCCTAAGATGTCGATGAACCAACCAGGGTGAAACTTTTAAGAACACCTATTCACCAGCTGAAAAATCCAAAGGCCTAGGGGATTGATCAACATAATACTTATATCATCTTTATGATGCCAATAGACATTTATGTATCAATTGAATGTTTGTTTTTGTCTCTTGCACCAATCTTGGTACAACCAAATAAATTCACCATACTCTAACCAACAAAACAAATATTTACAAGGACAACCATAAAAGGCCTTGAAAGGTGCCATTCTAATCATAGGCTAGTAACTGTTATGGTAAGAAAAATAAACTAGTCCAAAGTGATCATCCTAAGCCCACAAAAATCGAGGACACATGCGTGAAGCATATACTCAAGAATCTGTATAACTCTTTATGTTTAGCTATCTGACTATGGATGGTAGGTTGTGCTCAAATTAAACTGAGATCCTACTGCCTCCTGAAGGCCTCTCCAAAAGTGAGAAGTTAACCAAGGATCCCTATCAGAGACTATACAAGATAGAACTCCGTGAAAATATATTATCTCTTTCATATAGAGATTTCCAAACTCCTCAACTTTGGTCTTATCATGAATGGGTATAAAGTGAGCCGACTTGGTCAGCCTTTCAATGAAAACCCATATTTCAATATTATTTCTTGGGGTATGAGGAAACTCAACCACAAAGTCAATAAAGATCTCATCTCACTTTCAAGTAGGTACTAGAAGTGGTTGAAGCAAACCCAAAGGTTTTGGGTTCTCAACTTTCACCTATTAGAATGTATAGAAATGAGAGACAAAATCATCAATGTACTATCTCATACCTGGGCACCTGAACTACCGCCTCATATCACATAACATTTTTGTGGTTCCTAGGTTCACAATCCACTGAGAAATATGGAAATCCCCCATCACTTCCATTCTTTCCACTAAATGGACAACAAAGTGGTTTTGATAGAATAAAACACCCTCTTTAGAGAAAAACCACTAGGAAACTATCTCCCCACTATAAAGGGATTCTTTAATGCTATGGAACTCATCATCATGCTCCTGATCTTGAAGAATCATCTCAACAAGAGTAGATTTCAACTTCACACTGGCTAAAGATGCATCATCCTCTTCCTCATAAACTCCAAAATGAAACTGTGCAAAGAGAGACATAAAATTCCAATCTTATGAAGACTCTTTCACTACCTAGGTTGGAAGTTTCAAAATCAAAGCATCAACAACAAAATTCTCTTTCCATGGGGTATAGGTGATGTTAACGTCAAAATACTATAGGTACACCACCTAATGCCTCTGTCAAAGATTCAAATCTTTTTGGGAGAAGATATACCTTAGGATTTTATGGTCTTAATACACCATAAACCATTCACCAAAAAGGCAGTGCCTTCAAATCTTAAGCGCGTGCATCACAACTTCAAGTTCCAGGTCATGGGTAGGATAATTATTCTCATGTAATCTAATCTAATGAGATCCAAATGCTACTACATGATCACCTTGCATAAGAATTCAGCCCAAACCCGAACCCGATGCATCACAAAAGACCACATAGACCTGCTTGGCTTCTAGAAGAGTCAACACTGTCACAGTAGTCAATATACATTTAAAACAAACAAAATAAATATGACATTTATCCTCCCATGAAAACTTCACCCCCTTCCAAGTCAGAGCAGTCATTAGAGAAGCCAACATTGAGAAGTCCTTCACAAACCTCTAGTAATATCCAGATAAGCCCAAGAAGCACTGGATCTCCAAGAGAATTCATGGTTTCTCCCACATCATAATAGACTTCACATTTTTAGAATCAATTGATAAACCCTATTTAGACACTACATGTCCCAAGAATTTCACTTCCTGAATCGAGAAATCACAGTTTGAAAGCTTGGAATAAAGGTAGTGATTTATTAGCAGATTCAGAACTATTCTCAAATGTTGCACATGATCTTTTTCAGATTTGGAATAAACAAGGATTTCATCCACAAAAACTACTGCAAATGTATCTAGATACTAATGGAAAATCTTGTTAATTAAATCCATAAAAAAATTAGGTGCATTTTTCAAAACAAAGGGCATAACAAGGTACTCAAAGTTGTTATACGTTCTCCAAAAGGTGGTTTTATGAACATAAAATTATTTTATCCTCAACTAATGGTAACCAGATTGAAGGTTGATATTTGGAAACCACTTTTCCCCTTTTATCTAATTAAACAGATCATCAATTCGTGGCAACACTTATTTTTTCGTTATTGTAACTCGATTTAGATTTCAATAATAAACACATAAGCGAAGAGAATTATCAGACTTCTTAGTAAAAAGGACTGACGCTACCCAAGGTGACACACTCGGGAGGATAAGTCCTTTCTAAAAGAGATCATCCAACTAAGAATTCATTTCTTTCAGCTTATCTGGTTCCATGCAGTAATAGGGGATAAAGACTGGTTGAGTTCCAAGAATTAAATCAACGAAAAAATCAACCTCTCTCATCGGTGGAAGACCAAAGAAATCTGAAGGGAAAATGTCAGAAAACTCAGTGACAATTATAGGAAGATAACCACACAACGAATCTCACTACAGATCAAAAGAAAAATCTGACATCACTTTCCTCAGCTATGGATTAGACGGTACAACTCTACTCGACCTTGGGTCCCATTATCCTTAAAAAATGAGAGGCACACCACTAGTTGTAGTAAAGTAGACCCATAAAAGATAACAATCAATTCAGGATTTGTTGAAAATGAACCAATCCATCCCGAATATGATGTCAAGAGATTTCATATCAAGAACCAGAAAACTCCAAGCTAGATCGACCTCTGATAGAGAGAAGACACATGCAAGACTACATATTCCCTTCTCTCTCTTCATACCAAGGGGTGTTTTAATATCCATTTCACAAGATAGTTTCTCCATAGGAAGATTTAAAAGATTTATGATACAGGTTGAAATAAAAGAGGGAGATGAACCAGTATAAAAAAGGGTAGTCAATAATGATGAGGAAATGGTAATGGTACCTATCACCATCGTTGGACCCATATCGGATTCCTTTGGATACTCTTCCACTGGGTGGAGAAAATTCATGTCAGATTCCTGTGGGTAGAACCCTTTTATTATCAAAGAAATTAATTTCCCTATAGTTTTAAGAGGATATGATTAACCTTTCCAACCATGTAGAGTAGAGAAGTGATGGTATAACCAATGAAATTTCCCTAAACATCTGTAGGAGCTATAGTTCTTGGGTGACTTAGTGAAAATCCTCTTAAAATTTCAGGGATTTACACACTCATAGCAAGTAAATGAACTTCTTATCGAAACTGTAGGAGGTCTTGAATGAATCTTCCATCGAGAACTGCCATGAAAATTATCACACTTCTATTTTTCTTTGAAGGAACACACACTTTCACTAGGATAAAAAGGGACTCCCATCAACTATAACTTTCTAGCCAAATCCCTCTCAACCATCATCTCTCTATCCAGCACATTAGCATAAGTGGGTATATTCAACAAGAAAAACTAAGAACAAATATTTGATCGAAGTCCCAACTCAAACCATTGATACTTTATCCTTTCATTTCATACAATCTCAAGAGAAAACTACACCAACTCCAAAAAGTGATTTGAATACTAAGACACGGTTTTGTCAGCCTTCTCAAGATTGAAAAACTCTAAAGCCTTACCCAACACCATCGACTCTAGATAGAACTGATTGGTGAAAATAATCTTGAAGTCTTTGCACTATAATACCTCTTGTTTTCCTACCGTCACCATCATGTACCACCATATCCTGCTTGGTCCCTCAAGCACGAAGGAGACACACTTCACCCTGATCACTTCTGGTGTCTCCAAGAACTCAAACAAATATTCTATCTTTCCCAACCATTCCTCAGCATGCTGGGGATCAGTGGAGCCTTTGAATATTGGTGGATTTTGGTTAAGGAACTCTTAAGAATGATTCTTAAGAACACCCCCTGAGGATCTAAAGATGGAGCCTGGGAAGAAACAAGAGGTGGTGCCTGTCTCAGAGCTTGGACAATGCGTAAAATCACCTCAACCTGATTCAAATAAACGAAATGATTTTATTGATGAGGTTTAGTAGTAGCCTTTTACTGCATCTGATTCACACATCTTCTTATAGGTATTATGATACACAACATCAATAGATAAATGAAGAACATTATATTAACACTAAAACTCAGTAGAAAGAGAAAATATTCTCAACAGAAGGGTCAAACAAGATTTGTATTTCAACATATCCAAATACCTATAGGAAAAAGACTAGATCTAATTGACATGATTTCTTTCCCTAACCACCCTTGGTGACCTAAGGTTCATTGTAGTGAGAGATGTATAGGAACTCAATATAAACTACCTCCTAAGTCCCAAAAAGATTTCAAAAATGCATACTGACTTCAAAGAAAAGACAAACATAAAACTTTGATACTAATTTTCTACAAACTAGCTTATGTACCCTGGTAACCTGATAACTGAGCTGGTCCGGACATAACTCTAAGGGTGTTCTTGATCCCCATGGGATGGTGACTAGCACCTAGCATGATACAACATAAAAGTGAGAACAATTTTGCCACAAGAATGCGGAAGCAAAAGATAAAAAACAGTATGCATATCAATAAGAAAACTCCACAGGGAGTAAAGGTACTTGAAATACAACGAGGAATAAAATAAAAAGTACTAAAACACAAATTACTAAATAAGAAAATAACCCCAAGGTCCCTAAGGACAAAACTAACAAAGTACAAGGCTTAAATATTGGATCCACCTCCAAGAGATTCCTTCCCTTTGCTCGATATTGGAAGGAGAAAGTCTACAAAAACCTAAAGAAAAAAGTAGGGTGTGATCCTAAGCCCAGTAGAATACCACCAAATATTTTATAACAAATTAAAACAATATATTAACCAAATAAAAGCATTTAATTCTTTTCATAACAAACATGTTTGGAAATTTAAAAGCATATCTAAATGAAACATGCTAAACATTTTTAAAATGATTGAAAATACATTCAAAGAAAACACTTTACGTTACAAGAGATGGAACATTTCTAAAACAATGGATTATGTAAAAAATTTGTATAAAATAGTTTATATAAATTAAACAGGAATGTATAGTAGTTCAAACAACATTGGCATACATTTATATCTCAAATATAAATAAAAAAGTGAGAAATATGGTTAACTTAAAAAATGTAAGATATTATTAACTGGCTATAGGATTTCACACTCTCTAAGTGAACTCAACAAAATATGTTTACACACATCCCTATGACACTGGACAAAGGAGACTCATCACCAACCCATTGAGGATGTGACCTGTAGCATGTATGTTTTAGAACGTTGTAATAGCGTAGAGTGTATCCAAATAACTCACTAACTATATATGGATTTCATGCACTCTTACATGATGAGAGAACTATTTTAAGACTCGTTAAATTACAATCAATCCTATTCTTCCATTTCAAAAATTCCAATTTCTTTCCATAAAAAAAACAAGTTTTATTAAAAAACATGCATTTTTTCACATGATAGAACCACTGGGTTTCTATCAAATCATTTTAATCCATTTTTATGAGTTTGAAATACATTGAAAACCAACTCCAACCTTTTCACAATTAATTTTTTCCAAATTTAAATTCAACAATTTAATTGAATCATTTCCATAAAAATCCACCATTTCCATCAAAATCCACCATTTACATCAAAATAAACCATTTAAATTCAATAATTTAAATTAGTTAACTTTCCACAAACCCACCCCAATTCATTGGAATTGGGGGTTTTCCAAATTTTTGTGCCAAAACCATTTCAAATCGTCCAATTAATTAGAATTGGGTTTCCTTAAATATATTAAAAATTAGTTTTAGCAATTGAATTTAAATCATCAATTGAAATAAACCAAGAAAATAAAAGTTAATCAATTCAGAAAATCAGAATGGAACCACCTACCCCTTTCCAAAAAAAATAACACTCGCAACGACACCCGTCAGCAAGAGCTATGGTGAAGGAGAACTTGAAACAAGACCTATAAGCATGATCTAACACCAATCGGAATAGATCAATCAATTACTCAATGATACATTAAAACCCCAAGAATAGATAAAGAGATGATCTTGAAGAACATGAGAGAATAGGAAAAAAATCTTACCTAAGAATCACACCGCAAGCAAAGAAACAATGAAAAATAGATCCGATCAAACCAGAAGGAGGAGAACCTATGAAAAACGTCTAAGAAGGTTATAAGGTCAAGAGAAAAGAGGTATGGAATGAAAAGGAGGAAGTATAACCACTGATCATGCATTTTAAAACTAGAAGCAGGCCGGGTCATGACATGTACCCTAGGGTCACGATGTGTAGTCCACACTGGATAAGCTACACTGAAAAACCCATCACCTAAGATTAAAAACTAACCTTTAACCCCTAAATGACATGTACCTTAGGTACACAATGTGTAACTGCTCACAACATTATCTCCTGGTTCACAACATGATCTCCCAGTCCACGACATGCAATCGACACCAAGTACACGACATGTACTTTAGGTACATAGTGTGTACCTATTCTGCAGTCTGCAGTAAACCTAGAAAAATCACATAAAATGTTTTTTAACCGAAATGGAACTTAGAAAAAGTGGAAAACATACACAATCATAGTAACGAGATGTTACATATATCATATTTTTAGTGATATCCCACCATTTATCAACTTCTCCTTCCAAATGATGAATAACTAAAATAACCCTTTTAGACTCTGGGAAACATAAAATGAAAAATATCTTTTATTTTGTATTGATCCTACTCTAGGAAATTAGTGGGTCAAGATACCCAGTAATGGAGGGTGGATGTTGTTGCATTAAGGACTCAATAGATATTTTTTCATTCCTTGGAATGTCTGAGAGTTTATCATGGTTCATGTTATTATTCACAATATGAGAGAGTTGGGTGAGAATAGCCATTAGATTTTTCACTTCATCTCCCATCAAGTTTAGTTTCTCATTGAGATAAACATTTCATTTTCCATTTCACAATTTTTTTATTTGGTTATTCCTAGTTCCAACCATTGAATCAAAAAAGGTTAATGTGAGCTTCATGAAATAATAAATAGAGTAATAAATCACGTGATAAAGAAATTAAATCCTAATATGTTCTAAATCATAAAACCTTCATTTCAACCTATGATATTTTAAGTTCATCCTATATCATTTTTGGCTCAACATAAGATGTTATAAGTACTATCATATTATTATTTATAACTTAATCATGAAAATTAACTAAACCTAGATTTTATAAAAATTGAGATGATCAAACCATAACATAAATACATATTACATTATTTTACATGAATATACATTAAATATCACAATAAATCACACACCAATAACCTATAGGTGTAGTGTATTTGGATATTATATACATAACCAAATAATTTTACAAATAGTATTCAATATATACCAAAAATACTATTCAAACATGATACCCTACTAGACATATCATACGTAATACTCTTCTTCATAACCCATGTAAATGGAAACATAAGAAAGGGCGATCTTAAACGCTTAGTAAGGGGTGAACATAAGATATATCAATTAAGTATCAAAAGTGAGAATAAAATGAACATGTTTTTATGATAACATAATCATGATTCATGAATATAATATAATGACATAATAAATAATAAAAAATGGATTATAAATCATGAATTATGGATTTATATATAACATGAAAAATGAGGCATATGAATATGGGATAACGAGATACTGATCAAAATCCACAAAAACATATAACTTAAATGTGTCACATACATAATAATAGAAAATAATTTCTTATATCAAGGATCAATGCCAATAGAATCATTACATAGTGGACAGATCCCCATAACATAGTGGATTTAGTTCACTCCCCATTCCCATAAACATAGTGGATAGGGTCCCATAGCGTATTAAGTTCACTTACCGGTTCCTTACATGTTATATAATTAGATATAAATCCTTATAAAATTAATTAAAGGGATATATAATTATGGTCCCACCCATCATATAATAAAAAACTATACATATGTGTGCTATATGAACATTATAACATTCATAATTACATCACATTATTATTAATAAATGTGAATGAAACTATTTTAGTGAATATTTCTACAAGAAAAGATCATAATCCATCCATATAAGAATGTGGGTGGTACCATTAGAGAATATCTTCACTAAAGTGTAAAAATGTTTAAAATATATTGAAATTGATAAAAAGCACTTTATAAGACCATCAGTAAAATTTATTTGAAAAATAATAAGAAATATAATTTACTTCTTGATAAATTTTATTTCAAATATGAAGTAATTTACAAAATAATAGTTTTAGAAACATAATGAGAATGTAAATGAATATTACATTTAAAAAATATGAAAACTTGAAAAGGAATATTTTTAATGAAAACTGAAGAAAATGATAAGATAAAGTGACCATGACAAAAACATTAAATGAGATTATTTTCAAAATTTTAAAAAATAAAGTTAAATTTATTATAAAATGAACATAAGTAATCATATAAAAAGTGATAATGAAATCAATATGTTTTCCCAAAAAATAAAGGCAATAAAACCACAGATGGTGAATTGTATGAAAAAATTAAACTTGAAATTTCCATTTACCTTAAGGTGTAAATTGATATAAAATTCAATCTTTTGATAAGGAAAATAAATCAGAGTAAAAAATGTAAATAAAAAAAAATTTAAAAAAGATATAAGACAAAACTAGTTGAATACATCTATATGCACAATGAAAATTTAGTTTTTCAGAAATTCACAATGTTATACAAATATACTAACACAATGGAAATATGAATTGTATTTTTTTTATAAAAACAATTTTTGGAGTCAGGATTATAATCCTTAAAATTATAAATAAGATATTATTACTAAAACACAATTTTATCCAAAGTGTGTGGAGGATATTTAAACTAGATACAAGGTATCATGTCTTGATATCCTTAGAAGCACTTGACATTAAACCTATCATAAGGAGAATATTTTTTCCTATCCCAAAAAACCCTCGATCAAAATGATTTGAAAATGATCCATATTCCTATACCCATAATTCATCAATCTCACATGATCATATAATACTCTATCTTACAATCTCTGGAATCCCTCAATTACACTGATTAGATAAATATATCTCTTACCATCACCATAATCCCTTAATCACACTAATTAGATAAACCTATATATTAATATCCCAAAAATCCCTCAATCAGTTCGAATTAGAACAAGAATGAATACAATCATAAAATTATAAAGTTATTTATAATTATAAACCTCACACAGTGGTATCTCTTAAAAATACCCATGAAGAAAAAATATTATACTGAACAGAATCTTACTCAGTAACACACTGCTGAAAAACTTATAAAATACCAGAATCTTTCATAATTATCAATGTATGTTTCATGTGTTTATACTCTCCTAATCCTTAGAGATGAAATCTTATTTATAGAATTTATTAGAATAAATTATAAAATTAATATTCCTTATTGTTTGGGTTTAGTTGCAATGACATAAAAATATCCAAATATCTATTCGAATAGAATCAATAATATTCTACATATTCTAATGACCTTAAACGATGATGACACAATGCTTCAAAATCTAGTGAATGTAAATTAACATAAAATTATATTTGTTTTCTTCATTTTCAGGATTTTATTCTTAGAATTAAATTCCTTGGAAATAAATTTAGCAGCAATAAATTCTATATAACAAAAATAACTAAAACACAACCTTAAGTTATATCAAGTTCTTATTAAGTGTATTTTGATTTTCAAAAAAAAAAACGAAGCAAATGAGTCATTGGATTAACAATACCCCCTTTTGAAAATCACAAGACACATTGGGAAAAATTAAAATATTGATTGAATATTAATGAAATACTCTCTATAAGTCCCATTGGAATTAATTTCTTCCTTTTTTTATTGATAAAAATCAAAACATACTCATTAATCATTAACAAGAAAAGAATAATAAGTATTACCCTTATTTAAATAAAGAAAAATAAAATCAAATTAAAAAAATTCACTTTTGAACAAATAAAATATAAATCATTTTTAAAACTCTACCCCTTTATTGAAAATTGAAAAATTAAACATGTTTCCATTAATTTATACCCAAACTAAAAAATTATATAATTTTTTCTTAAGTCCACCACTTGTTATTTTAAAAAGGGGGGAAAATATATAAAATTGAAAATTAGAGTAATAAAAAAATAGTCTTTACTAAGATTTAAAATAGACACCCAATTGAATATATATTTCTCCACATTGAATATTAAATTAAATTTATCAGGATAAAAAAATAAAGACTAAGAATAAAACATCATTCAATAAGATTATAGTTATTAAACATTTAAGAAGTTATCTTCTAATAACTTTGGAGGATATTCTTTATTTAAATATAGTTCCAAAAAAATATACATTAGAACTTATTATCTTATATATCATTGATAATAGAAATAAATTATAGACTAAAAATTTTTCCCTTTCTAGAAAAAATATTCAATATTTTCAACATATATTCTTAAATTCTATTAGATCTAATTCTAATGAAATAATGTTTCTTTAAAATGTAAACATTTGTATAATAAAGTAAAAAAAGTTATAAAAATATTCTAAAGAAAAAATTTCTTCTCCCTTTATCAATTTTTTTTTTCAATTTTAGGATATATGTTAAAAAAATGTGAATTGAAGAACATTTCATATTGATCATTCCCAACTTCTATTTAATGGATTTGAATCTATCAGAATTTAATGTTTTTAAGAAAATATCAGTCACTTGTTCTTTAATTCAGATAAATTCAATAACTATGACTCTTATTTTTTTGTGTTTGGTCTCATAGGAAATAGTGTCTTATATCTAGTTTTTTCACATGAGTGATGTTCTATTTTTTAAATAAAGAAATAGTTCTAGTACTTTCCCAAATAATTGAAGTTTGAGTAAAAATCAAACCCAAATCTGTGAGTGTGTTCTGCATCTACGACACTTGGCTATAAAAACTTCAAACTATCACATATTAATCTTTAGTAGTGGAGAGTGAAACAGAGTGTTACTTATTATTGGAATAAGAAACTTATGATTCTCCTAGAAAATTAAATATTCTATAAGTATTTTTATTATCCAGCCTGCAACCTCTATAATCACCATATGAGTAACTCTTGGGTGTAAATACATTTTCAGAAGAATAAAACAAGCCATGTTTCAAAGTACCTTTAAGATAATGGAAAATACACTAAACCACTTTTAAGTGTTATTATGTATGATTCACTTAGAGTCTCACATATAAACACAAAAAAAAAATTATGTTTGGTCAAATAACTATTATGTATAGTAAACTTATGATCACACCTTTATAAAGTTTTTGATCAAATATTTTAATGGATTTATCAAGATCATGTTTAATAAAAGTTTATACTATAGTACTTACAATTTAATCATTATCAAAACCAATTTTTTAATAATTATATAATATATTTATGTTGTGTTAAAATGTTTCCTTGTAGTTTTTGAGAAATTAGAAAACTAATGAAAAATTTAAGTTCACCCGACTTTCTCATTTAAAACTCATTTATCGTAAGTTCCAAAAAACTATCAAAAATGGATTTTGGAATTGAAAAACAAATATTTCATTAATATAAATTAAAAAAATGATGGTTTCTTCAGAAAATTTATTGATAAAGAGAGTTGAATCAACAATTCCGTTAAAAAAATTATTTTGCAGTAAAAATCCATTTAATATATCATACCAGGATCTTGGTAAATTTTATGGCCATAAATTACATTGGTAAATTTGTATACATGTTTTAGAAATTTATAATATTTAAAACCTAGGGTTGTTCAACATAAATTTTCTCCTAAAAATATTTTTTAATAAAATCACTTTTAACATACATTTGGAATAAAGTAAAATTTAGGTGTACTATAAAGGCTAATAGGTTTTAGATGGACTCAAGTCAAGATAAAACTAAAATATTAACTCCCTAACCTATGTATTCTTCTTATAAATAACCTTTACTAGAAATTATTTCTTTATTCATAGAAATAGTTCCTTTTAAATTATATGTTTTTCCTAAAAACCCATTTTACTCATATTACCTAATGATATTTAGTGGCTCAAATAAAGTATAAACTTGATTATTTTAAATTTATCAATCTATTATTGTATGGAGATCATCCAAATTTCATCAAAAAAGGTATATAATACCATTTTAGCTTCAAATTGTGATAGGAATTCATGATTCTCACATTGATTTCTTAAGAAACATCTAGTTTTAGCTGGTTGGATTATATCTCTATTGATATTATTAGTTGGATGAATCCTTAAAATATAATAGTTTCTAGGTAAAAAAGTATTTTTATTCTCAACAATTGACGTTACATATTTTATTGAAATAATATCTAGATATTTAAAATATATTAACCTAATTTTTCATTGATTTACTAGAGATGGTTATGGTTAAACTTCTGAGAAATGAATATAAATATTTCAAAATCACAATCTATACAATTAACTTCTATATGTTTTAAAAAATCCAAAGGTTCAGTTTAATTAAATTTTTAGTGAAATTTTTCTTAAACAACATTAGTTTATTTATTAAAAATTTTATAGGACTTAATAGTTGTATAATAACAAATAAAAATACCTTCATCAGCTTTGGGATCAAATTTATAAAGTTGAACGTTAGTATTCTTGATAGACACTTTACATCCAAAGACTATAAAGTAAGAAAGTTTTAGTTTTATTATATTATAAAACTCAAGAGTATTTTTATTAAGAAAAGGGAAATGTAATACATGATTTATAGTATTTAAATAAGTACACATGGATTTATCCCCCAAATTTCTAGTAATATAATAATCACTTAGAAAAGATTGAGTAATATATTGAAAAAATATTTTTCTTCATCTAACTAAACCATTTTTCTAAGGTAACCTAGGTTTTGATTTTTACTAAAAATGGTTTCAAAATCATAATTTAAAAATTCTCCAAAATGATCACTCTGTATAAAAATCAATGGTATGTTTTTCACGTTTTTAACAGTAGCATGAAAACGTTTAAAATTAAAAAAGATTAATATTTTTATGTGAGAAAATAGTTCAATGTAAATATATTGTAATAATAAATAATAACATACATATAATGATTCCCCCAAATGATTTGAGTTTCTATAGGGATAAATAAATTCATGTGGACTAATTGTAAGGATTTATAATTTAAGAATTAAATAATATGTTTAAAAGTATACTTATGTTTCTTACCAAATTTATAAGGATAAAAAACTCTAGAAGTGTTAAACGTTTGTTCTAGAAGATCCCTAACAAGACCATTCCTCAAGATTTTAGCTAATGTCTAAAAGTTACAATTACCTAACCTTCTATGGTTAATCCAAGAAAAATCTTTAGTTTCACTTAAAAAAGAAAAATTATGATTTCTAAGATATTGTAGATCTAATGTGTAAACATTATCATGATTATTTACAAATATAATTAATGCACCTTCTAAACCTTGAATTTTACATTTTGCATTCATAAATTTGACAAGATAACCCCCCATAAAATTAATAACTAACAATGAAAAGGATGTTCTTAAATAATAAAACATAAAAAAGTTAAATTAATGTTTTTACAATAGAAAAACATCTCATGTAACACCTTAAGTATTATGACCAATTTTCTTCAAATATATATCTATAATTCTATGGAATGATTTTTACTTCTTTTAAAATAATTAAAATTGTTTGGGAAATGATTCATATAAGACATGAATTGAAAAAACAAAAATTTCTTCATTCAGAGCAGATCATTAAAACAGAGTTAAATAAAACCATATATTACATACCATGGATTATTACATCCATCAAAAGTGAATAAATTAAAATGGGATAATAAATAGAAAATAATAACATCGTTAAAACTAAGAGATCCCCTAGATCATCTTCACCCTTGAAAAAAACCATTAGTAAAACTAAACCTAAAATGATAAAAAACATCATAAAAGGAGAAATCATGTTATAAAATAAAATCATAAATCTACAGGAATGTAAAGTGTGAATAAGATTAATGATTTGAAAGTGGTGTGTAAGGCTATATATAAGAACGAAATCTAACCATTATATATGTGGTAATTGAAAATATGATAATTGAAAATATGTTCGTTGGATATATGGTCATTAGTTATTCATGTATCAAATATATATATTGAAATTGTGTAATTACTAGTTATAAATTGAAAGTAATATAATGAAATAAAAAAGTGAATATTTAATTATTATATTTTACTATAAAAATATTTTTTATATGTTATATATTATTATTATTTTAATGAGTGATTTTATGTATTTATAGAAATAAATAATTATTTTTAATACCAATGTATTGATAAAAAATTAATAGTTAAAAATATGAATAATTAAATAGGTTCGGGTTAAAATTATTGATATTTTTTAAAGAACTATTTTTTTAGTATTGGGTATTTTATCTTAATAAACCAAATTAATCACTACTGAGTAATGATATTAAGGAAATATATTTATATAAAAAATAAAAAATAAATTAATTTTCATTTAAATATTTTTTCTCAGAAAATAATAAGAATATATTTTTTATGCATAAAATGCATATTTTAGAAAAATTAATTTTCTAAAATTTTTATATTAAATTTAATTTTCATCACATTTATATATTTTATCTAATGAACGTAAATTTATATTTCGAATAAAAAATTTTATGCTTTGAAATAAGTTAAATTTTATTTATATACATAGAAATAAGTTATTAAGGTAAAAGTTATTTACCACCGTAAAGGTAAAATGGTTATTTTAAAGAATTTTTTTATAAGTGTTTTTTAATTTTTACATGAATAAATTAAATGGATATAGTTTAAATTATGAATCTAATTTAATGTTTATATATTTGAAAAAATAAATTAATACTCATTTAATTAGTAATTATTATAAAATTTGACCAAGAACACTTAATATTTTAAAAACGTTTTTCTATAAAAACAATTTTTCTTTATATTATATATTTTAATTTAAAAATAAAGTTTACTATATTTAGAAGTTTATTTATATTAAATGGGTAGAAAATTTATAATTATCATGTTAATTTTTTAAAGAGGGATCATCTTATATTTTTAGTAAAAAATTGTTACCATGATAAATAATTTTTTATAAACCTTGGGACTAAAGTCCTCTTTTTTGTATTTTTTGTTAAAACAAATGCACACCATAAATAACCTATGTTTTATTAGGTTGGGGGATCCAACTATACACACATGGACCCCATTAAGCCCCTATTTTTTATTAGGATGGGTGTCACGACCCGTCCCCCAGGGCCTGTTCCGTGACTACCCCAAGCCCGCCTTCCATAGGCTAGGGGATGGAGACTAGCACTGAAGACATATTCCCTAAAAATGAGAACGCATTGCCTTTATAACCTGTAAGTACAAACAACCAAGAACACAATAAGATATGAACTCAAGTAAACTGAATAGTAAACAGGGTGAGTATATTAAGAAAAAGGGGTCAGAATACAAGCCCAACTGGAAAGTACAAGGAATTAAAAGTACAAGTAAACTAGAATAGCTCCTGTGAAAACCCACCAAGGATCCTACCTGTAGGGTAGGTACAGATCTCGATTGGTCATCTCTGCGGTACGCCTCGTCAGACGTCCACCTTCGAGCTACCTCCAATCCCGGTACCCTCGTCCTCAGTCAGCGTTTTCCATCGTCTTCACCAAACACAATGAAGTGCGGGCATAGACCATGCAGGGGTGAGTATAATTATACTCAGTAGGGACCTCGAGACCCTCAAGGTCTCACAAAATTCACAAAGGATAACCAAAAAGTAAGGAAACAACTGATAACCATACTTAAGTATATACCCATACATATACCTAATTTATCAATTAAATCCATCTCAATCATGAGAAAAACACAGAGTCCAACTCCAAAGCCCCAAGATCAATTGTTCCACAAAGGAAGAAATACCACCAAGGCAAGTACCACACAGGTACGCACCACAGAAGAATACAACCAAGGTATTACCACAAAGAAAGTACAACACAGGTACAGACTCAGCTCACACTAGGTATAACTTAGGTACAACTGTAGAGATTATTATATGTAACTACTGAATCATCTTACTCTGCTAAGAGGAAGACTCACACAGGATCACTCAGTGATGACACACACAGGATCGCTCGGTGCTGACCCACACAGGATTGCTCGGTGATGACCCACACAGGATCGCTAGGTGCTGACCCAAACAAGATCACTTGGTGCTGACCCATACAGGATCGCTAGTTGCTGACCCACACATGATCACTTGGTGCTGACCCAAACAGGATCGCTCTTCATTCTTTACGTCAGAGCCAGCTACTGGGTTTCCGCACTAGGTTTTTTCGTCTCCAAAATGTTCCTCTCCAAAATCCACTAGTTGATACTTCAACTTACATGTAGTCTCATGAATAAGTATCTCAATGTACCACCACATCATAGGGGTCTCAATGCAATAGACGGTGCATCAATCAGACACCCGGTCTGTGAGTTATTAGTCTTTTAGTCCTGAGGTCTCGATTGGATTCGTGCTCGATCCAACCCGAATGTATTCCAACATTATCCAAATTTCTAGTGGGGTATAATAAAAGAGACCGTATTGATCCAAGGATTCCAACACTGATCATGGTTTGTAAAACGAACGTCCAGTGCTAAAGTTATAGCAAAAAGAGCGTAAATGGGTCGTAGTGGGTCCGGGTCCGGTCCGACACAGCCAGGCCCAGTTTGGGTCGACCCGGCCAAACTTACTAGGTCCGGCCCGTGCTGGGCGGTGCGGAGGCCGCAGGGCCACGAGGGTGGCGATGCCGTGGGGCAGTGCGACAGGGTCGCAGCCGGCAGAGCCGTGGGGCGGTGCGGCAGGGCCGCGGTCTACGCGGCGGGACCGCGGGGTGGTGATGTCTCGAGGCGGTGGAGCCGCGGGGCGGTGCAACGGGTCCGCGGGCGGCGAGGCTGTGGGGTGGCGCGGGGTGTTGTGGGTGGCATGATAGGGATACAGGGCGGTGGAGTCGTGGGGCCACAGACGGCACGAGGGTGCGGGATGGGGATGGGCATGGACGACGGAGGCTGCAGACGACGGTGACTGCGAACGGCAGTGGCCGCAGACGGTGGTGGTCGCGGACGGTGGTGGCCATGGATGGCAGTGGCTGCGGGCGACGCAATGGCGACGGGCGGCGCGGTGGCCATGGAGCGGCGCTGTTGTCTTTTTCACGGCCAAAGGTGGTGTCGACTACTGTTCTCGTGTTCCACCTGTGCCAAACGCCGGAACCGGTCGTTTCAGCATCGCAAAGAACACATAAAAGAAGAATGTTGGAGGGGTCTGGCCATTTTTTTCCCACACCCTCCGCATTAGAGTGGTAGCAAGTGGTTCACAAATTTGAAACAAGAACATGTATGGAAGATATTTAAAAACATCAATCCCCACAACTTTCGTCAATCACTATTCCCAATCCCGCAAAAGAAAACATCCATGGATCAACTAGTTTATGAGAGTTGATCTACGTTCTTAGTTTAGAAGGGAAGAACATGGGAAGTGATAATCACATAGAAATAAACCCCTACCTCAAAGATTTGTCAACAAAGGCCGCAAGTAAGGAGACAATGTCATTGGGGATAGATGCACATCAGTGAAGTCGGAATTTCCTCAATCATCGGTTCGTTGTTGTTGAAGACATTTCTCGTCGGCGTGATCGTTCCTCATTTGGGAGCACATTCTTCATTGGAGAACACGTTCTTCGTTTTAGAGAATAATCCTCCAAGATCTCTCCCAATTCCCTTTTTCCAATCCTTTCCCCAATTCCACAAAAAAAGAAAAGAAAGAGCCAACATAAAATTAATAACTTAATATTTAATATTATGTTGACACATAAAATTAATTGGTAACTTAACATTTAATTTTATGTTGACACATAAAATTAATTGATAACATAACATTTAATTTTATTTTGACACATAAAATTAATTGAGGGACTTGAGAGGTTTCAGATCGGGTGGTCCCCACCTCCCAACATCTACTTGGGAGTTCCAAATAAATTAAAATGTTAAACAATTTTATTTTATTTTATTCTTTCATGAAAAAACGAAATTCTATCTTTCACCCTCGACCTACTATGGTCGAGGTGAAGGTTCCCTTAAGTGAATACCGGCACTGGGAGTTCAACGGTGCCCTCAAATTTGAATTCTGAGCACCAGATCTAAAGTTACAAAAACCCGCTCGTACGTTTACTGAACCCACCTGAAAAAAATGTTCAGAAATTCATTCGTGGCACTCCAGGCCTCGGAATCAATCAACTTCAGTTTTTTTCGGACTTATAAAATTCCCGTTTAATAAAAAAAATTACATGGAAATTTTGGGTCATTACATTTTCCCCACCTTAGGGATTTACGTCCCTGTAATCCACAACTGAAAACTTGGAAAACAAGTGGGGGTACAGAGCACAAATCTGAGCCTCCTGCTCCCATGTGCTCTCCTGGAGGTTCTCATGCTGCCAGTGAACGCGCACCAGAGGTATTGACCACCCACAAAGGACCATCTCCTCTCAATCCTCAATATCTACTCGTACCTCCGTAAAAGTCACCCCATCGTCGACGTCCATCTCTTCGTGGTCGATGATGTGGGAAGGGTCGTGCACGTATCTCCTCAACTGGGATACATAGAAGACGTCGTGCACCCATGGAAAATAAGGTGGGAGAGCTAATTTGTATTCCACCTCGCCGACTCTGCCGATGACCTGAAAAGGTCTGATGAATCTCGGAGATAACTTATCGCCTCGGCCAAATCTCTGTAAACCTCACTAAGGTGAGACCTGTAGAAAGATGTGGTCACCATCCTCAAACTATTGAGGTCTTTGTCTCATGTCGGCATACGACTTCTGCCTGCTCTGTGCGGTCTTCATCTGCTTCTAGATGATCTGCACTTTCTATATGGTTGCCCATTGTAACACCTTGAGATTTTATGAAAAAAATATTCTTTTTAATTTCATAAATGTCTTGTGTTGTACGCTACACCAAAAGGAGCTTGCACAACACGCATCCTTGACTTTCCTTTCATTACACACAATCACGACCTTCCTTGATAGCGTGTGTAGTACGCAATACCGAGTTTCACTAAACAACAATATGCTATTAAAATATTATTAAAACTAGCCGTTATGAATAGTAATAACCACCTTTTGAAATTTTGTAATTTTATTTTTCAAAATGGAATTCATTTTTGGATTCGTAATATCGAAATTAGCTTAGGGTGAAATTTTGGTGATTTTCGGATAACATTCATATTTTGATGAATAGTGAAAATTACTAAATTTTAATTAAAAACAAATTTTTCAATAGAAATAATTAATAGTGATAAATTATTAATTTGAGTGGTTTTAAAGTATATTTAGAATATATTTTTACAATTTAATACAATGTTGGTCATTGGATGTAATTTCACCTTTAAACCAGACATAAACAAATGTCAATCTTTTGATAGTTATTATCTCTTAAGAACACATTATTTGTTTTGACGACGGGAATTAATTTTTAAATTAATTAATGCAACTGATATGTTTTGAATTTGGTAAAATAGAAATCATTTTTGAGTTCATAATATCAAATATATCTTAGGCCTAATTTTTGGTATTTTTCTGAAAACTTTCAATTTTTGATGAATAGTGAAACCACTAAGTGGTAGTTAAAAAAACTGAATTGTTCATAAAACTTAATTTTACCGCTTCTGTGAGTGGAATTTCAAAATTTCGAGAGACACGGTTGATGTCAGAAAGTAAAATGTGGTTCAATGAGATGAAAATAATTTTTTGGTGAATAGTAACTTTTTACTTTTTTCACCACGGTTAAAAGTAAGTAGGGTAATTAAGGGTAGAAATGATATTATTATTACCCTAACACATGTCCTAATTCTATTGGACAAGTGTAATTAGACCAAAAACAAACTTAGGAATAAAATATGACCATTTAGGCCCACTTTGATTAGATTAGGACATTTATTATTAATTTATTTAAAGAAGGGTTAAAAGAGTTAAAATCAATGTTTATTTACTAAAGCATTTTTAATATGGAGTTATAAATAAGATAAATTCGACTATAAATATTAATTCGAATTATAAAAAGATTTCCTACATAATGGTATTTTATTTGTAATTTTTCGACATTAAATAATTTAATTTATTTATGACACAACGATGATGTAATAATTATCTTATTAATGAAATATTGACATAATTGATGTTATAAATACCCAAATAAATATAATTTGAGACTTTTTATGAATTAAACTAATTTTCTAGGTTACTATGATATATTAGTGTTGATTTAATAAGCTTTTTTCGAACGTATAATTCTGTTATGAATTTCATAAAAATCATGTACCAAATAGTGTCAAAATTGACACAAAATAGTTTTTAAATCAAATATTATATTATTAATTGTTATTTTATTCCTAAAAATCTAAGGTTCGGCCAAATGACTTATATAAGGATATATATATTAATAATAAACAATTTGGGGTTCGTTTGGCATGTTATAGTAAGTTTATTAACCATATAGTGTAAGAAAACAAAAAGACACGGTAAAAGTTAAATTATTTAACTTAGAGTTAAATCTAATTGATAAGGTTAAAATAATAACCTAAACTTGTCTAAATCCTATTGGTTGATAGGATTTAGACCCATCCCCACTTTAGCTTCTAAATAAGACCCTTTGGAACCATTATAAACCGATTTTTACTTTAATATAAAATAATATTTTGAGATATTCCTAAGGTGCCCCTCTCCTCCCTTATAAAAGGACACCTCCCCCCCTCCTCCTCACACCAATTTGAGCACTCAATCTCGGACAAACCCTGCAAAAATACCTTCTCCACTTCTATAGAATAATCCTAGAGGTCCTGGTCTTCTTCAAAGACCAATCTTAGTTCCCTAAGTGGAGGATTCAAAGAGGCTTTTCAAAGAAGAGGTAATATCCATTACCGATCTTTTCAATTTCTTTCTTCTTCCATTTCTTCTTCTAAAGTTGTTTCATTATGAAGTAATAAAATCAGTATCACTCATATACTGATATTTTATTATATGTATGAAACAATCCTAATTCACCATCTATCCATCCTACGGAAAACGAAATCACCGCGCGTGCGTACGTACGGAATACCGTCTCCACGCCGTGGTGTAATCTGTTTTTCCACCAACAGCTTACATGGATGGGTATTATGGTGTAAATAATAACTATAAATAGTTATTATAAAATCATAATGATTCTGATTATAATGTATCATCCACTCCAATTCAATTCAATAATCATGAAAATGATATCATCGCTCATGCGTACGTACGGACTACCGTCTCCACGACGCGATGAGATTCATTCTCCACTTTAACCATTCATGAATGATTATAAAGTACATATAATAAGTAATCATGAAATATATGACATAATAATGATACTTGATTTATCTGTATATATATGTATGTCATCTACTTAATTCCATTCAACTCAATAAGGAAACGAAAACAGCGTTCATGCGTACGTACGACCTACCGTCTCCATGAACGGTGTATTTCTTTCCATTTACTGATTTATTATATATATGTATATTCTGAATATATATTATATATAAATCATGTTTTATATTATGGAATTATGTAATCATGATCTATGTAATCATATGAATAATTACAAGTCAAAACACGGACGACAAATGAAACAATTTTACCCAAAACGCTCTTTAACATGGAGTTTACAAAAGAACGGGTAATATAAAGTCATAAGTGAACCATATATGATATCATAACAATGAATATGATTCTGGAATAAGTCAATAACATTATTTAAATCATTATACAGGAGTTTCGGACACTTACAAAGCAAGTCGGACCTAAGGTAAGGGGAAATATCACAATCTCATTTTTATCCAAGATTGTTTATACTTTGGTATTTACTGGGGTGTATTTTATCATCCACATCCATGTTCCCTAAATATGTAATATTTTTTCCATCCAATTACAATAGTTTAAATCCAATTTTACCCTTCAGTGAGTTTTTAGTAAACAATATGAAATGAATCTTTTGTCGTTTTTTTTCATACGAGGTACTTTTTGACTTTTCCGGCAAAAGTACGAAGAATGTTTTTTTAACTTATACGGCATAAATGGATTTTTAAAACATTATTTCCAAGAAGCTTCCTTTACAAGTTTTCAAGTTTATTTTTAATCAACTTATTTTAGTTTATAATTGTATGACATGTTAAGAAAAGAAAAGTGTTTTTGAAGAAGAAAGGATATTTTCCTCAAGAATGGAGTTCAAGTGTTTTATCAAAATTATTTTCCATCTAAGATAATAAAGGGTTCTGTTTTTATCCCTATTATTACATTTATTTGATTATGTTGTGAGGGAATTATTTTTATGAAGTCATTTACCTTATATGATTTGTTTTATGATGTCATGATGTTTCAAGAATCCCATTTTTGTTACATGTGTTATGCGATAATGTATGATTTATGATTATGTGGAACACACAAGAAAGGATTCATTATAAGATGGGTGGGACCTATATCTACCTCCAATGCATTGGGTAAAGATTTTATATCTCATGAGATAGACATGGCTGGAATGGTAGGTTATACCGGTTCAGTGAAACAGGACTGAAACGAGGGTGACTCGGTTCAGAAAGGGACTTTCTCCACTAAGATAGTTTTGGCAATGAGTCTTGATTAACAAGAAATGATTATCTATGATTATGTGTGAATGCCACAAAGTTTCATGTTTTATGTTATGATTATTGTGATTACATTTTACTGCCATGAGTTATCCCAGGTTATGAAATTATGATCTCTTTTACAAGTTAAGATTTCCAAATGTTATGTGCTTATGTATATGATGTGATTGATATTTCTTTTGTTTACCCTTACTGAGCATTTGAGCTCACCCTTTTATGTTTTCTTTTCCCCAGGATATAAAGAAAGGTTTTAGGTATAATTA
The DNA here is from genome assembly GCA_963277665.1 of Viscum album. NCBI lineage: Eukaryota > Viridiplantae > Streptophyta > Magnoliopsida > Santalales > Viscaceae > Viscum > Viscum album. The sequence goes on along the minus strand of OY728159.1, from coordinate 1,752,636,030 downwards.
AAAGGAAGATCTTTATGGGAGATGTTGAAGATCTTTCACCAGGATTAGAGGATTATATTCCGAGTTTCCAAAGACACTAAACTATTACGATCCTTGTGTGTGTGTTTTTGATATGTACTAAGTATTCCGCAAATGTAATATAATGTCAATGTACGTCAGGCATCGGGTCTCTACATTTGGTATCAGAGGAAAGGTTTAGTCAACCTTTGGAAACTAGGATGCGAAAACGTTAGTGAGATCCCTAGAGATATTTCTAAGGTATGTCTAGGGATGTCCCTACGGTTAAGTATAAGTATAAGTTATAGTACTATAATTATGCTAATGATCATAGAATTAAACCTAAGATGTTAGATATTGAGGGTACTCCCCCTTTATTATGTTGTTTTCCCTAGCATGTTTTTTGCCTCTCACACTATTCTTTTTGGGTTTTAGATGATGGTTGGAACCCGAAGGAACCGTGTTGATCAATGCAATGGACAATGCAATGATTGTCCTCCTGAACAAACAAATGTTTTGGGAGATGGAGTGCAAAATCTTATTGCTATACTTACACAAGATATGAATCATTCTGGACTTCCAAATGAGCAGAGAAGGGAACAATATTCTATTGAGTCCTTCATGAGGCAACGTCCACCTTCTTTCAGTGGGTCTTCTGATCCACTTGTTGCTGAACAATGGATCAGTACCACTAAAAAGATATTTTCAGTTCTTCAATGTTCTAAGCATGATAAAGTCATCTTAGTAGTATATCGTTTGGAAGGTGAAGCTGATCAATGGTGGAATCTTATCAAGAATACGAGGCCAAGAGATGAAATTGAGTCCATAGAATGGGAAGAGTTCAAGAACTTGTTTTTCAGTAAGTACTTCGGTCGTATTCTTTGAACAAAGATGGAAAAGGAGTTTCTTGAGCTGAAGCAGAAGGATGATGAATCTGTTGGTATATACGAAGCGAATTTTACAAGACTTGCAAGGTATGCATATGGCATTATCATCCAACCTGAAAGTAAAGTTGATCGATTTTTCAGTGGCTTAAAACCAAGTCTTCGAAGGGCATTAGCTATAAGAGACTTCAGTAGCTATGAAGAAATTGTGCGTTGTGCTATCAAGGTAGAAATGGAAGTTGGTGTTACATATCCATCCCATGGTTTTGACAAGAAACGAAAGATGGAGTTCAAGGAGAAATCTCAGAATAATGGTGAAAAGAAGATGAATGTTTCCTTATGCACAAAGTGTGGAAAGAATCATGGTGGAGATTGTCTTAAAGGGACTAGAAAATGTTTTAAATGTGGAAAAGAAGGTCATCGAGCAGCTGAGTGTCGAAGTAATGGAAAAAGGGTTTCTAATGATGTGAATAAAGAAAACACTACAGAGAACGCACCACCAACACTTCAATGCTTCAAGTGCAAGGAAATGGGGCATTATGCTAATAAATGCCCTAATACAAGGGTTAGTGATGATCGACATGAGCAACCGCTTAAGGAAAAGGACAAAGGGAAGTCACATGCGATCACTATTGGCGATGTTGAATATGACAACGATGTGGTGGAATGATTAAGTGTTTATGTAATGGGATTCCAAAATAATTTTGTATCATGGAGTATTGGAATATTTATGTATTGGTCTAATGTGGTATTCAAAGTGATTGATATATTTTTGGAAATAAGATGATATGCGCATAATGAAGGGAAACGAGAAAATGAAATGTTTAACAGTATTTATGAGCTCATGATTGATATAAGGACTAAGTGATATCATGGTTTGAGTATATAAAATTTTGAGGATTTTGGTATGTGGAAAGTGTTAACTTTTAACTGCATTCATGTTTTCACTAAGGTTCAATGGGTATTCATTCTTCAAGAGAATACATGATTAAGGTATTCACATGTTTGTAATTTGACCAGCAAGATATATCTTATGATATATGGGGGATAAATGATGGAATTCATGTGATTGTTCTATGACATTTCAAGTAACCATTTTCTTTATACTATGAGCTTGGACTGAAGTATTTTAGATAAGATTTGAATGGATTATGTTGGACATAAGTTAGGATAAAACGTTTTTTGATATTATTGATGGGATGTTATAGTAGTATAGCTTTAGAAAAAGGACAACCTGCAGGACGAGCAACATCCCATCGCGTCGGACAAGGCTGTGGGAATCGAACCCACAACCGAAGTGCGACTGGCCTTTATCGCCTACCACTGGCCTATAGGAAGTCCCTGTTTAGTAGAAACTAGTTTTATTATATATTAAGCAGTATGATATATGAAGTATAAGTCCATTTTAGGAACCATATATGATTAATCTCACAATAGAATGACTTATGTATATTTAATAACTTTTGCTAACCTTTTGTTTGAGACAGATGGAATGACCCGTCATTCTATCACATGATCTGCTAACACTTCACGAATAACAAATTCAACTTCATTTATTTAAGAGATGATGTAGAAATTGTTCAAGGCACGAACAACAGTGAGATTGTACCAAAATAAAGTAAGTATTTATTCTAATTCAAATTCTTCAACTTTAAGGAGACGATCTTGAAAACCAAAAATGTTGTCCTAGTGCTCTTATATCTGATTAATCAGATGGTACCTTATATCATCACAAATTTATGGATTTGTGATTGTTGGATTTTCCATAGCCATGTTCTCTACCACTCTCCATCAGAACATGATGGTTATATTTTTCTTCCATATCCATATTTTCACCTATGTGGAAACTCAGTGATTAGTTTATTTGGGTAACCATTACGTTTCATACTTTTGTTTTTAAATATTGGCTTTGGTATTCCTTTTTACGATGTGGGTTTCTATTAAAGAAACTTTCAAGTAGTAAAACATTTATAACCCCGACAAATTTCTAGGGCGAAATTCATTTTAAGGGGGGTAGAATGTAACACCCTGAGATTTTATGAAAAAAATATTCTTTTTAATTTCATAAATGTCTTGTGTTGTACGCTACACCAAAAGGAGCTTGCACAACACGCATCCTTGACTTGCCTTTCATTACACACAATCGCGACCTTCCTTGATAGCGTGTGTAGTACGCAATACCGAGTTTCACTAAACAACAATATGCTATTAAAATATTATTAAAACTAGCCGTTATGAATAGTAATAACCACCTTTTGAAATTTTGTAATTTTATTTTTCAAAATGGAATTAATTTTTGGATTCGAAATATCGAAATTAGCTTAGGGTGAAATTTTGGTGATTTTCGGATAACATTCATATTTTGATGAATAGTGAAAATTACTAAATTTTAATTAAAAACAACTTTTTCGATTGAAATAATTAATAGTGATAAATTATTAATTACAGTGGTTTTAAAGTATATTTAGAATATATTTTTACAATTTAATACAATATTGGTCATTGGATGTAATTTCACATTTAAACCAGACATAAACAAATGTCAATCTTTTGATAGTTATTATCTCTTAAGAACACACTATTTGTTTTGACGACGGGAATTAATTTTTAAATTAATTAATGCAACTGATAAGTTTTGAATTTGGTAAAATAGAAATCATTTTTTAGTTCATAATATCAAATATAGCTTAGGCCTAATTTTTGTTATTTTTCTGAAAACTTTAAATTTTTGGTGAATAGTGAAACCACTAAGTGGTAGTTAAAAAAACTGAATTGTTCATAAAACTTAATTTTACCGCTTCTGTGAGTCGAATTTCGAAATTCCGAGAGACACGGTTGATGTCAGTAAGTAAAATGTGGTTCAATGAGATGAAAATAATTTTTTGGTGAATAGTAACTTTTTACTTTTTTTACCACGGTTAAAAGTAAGTAGGGTAATTAAGGGTAGAAATGATATTATTATTACCCTAACACATTTCCTAATTCTATTGGACAAGTGTAATTCGACCAAAAACAAACTTAGGAATAAAATATGACCATTTAGGCCCACTTGAATTAGATTAGGACATTTATTATTAATTTATTTAATGAAGGGTTAAAAGAGTTAAAATCAAAGTTTATTTACTAAAACATTTTTAATATGGAGTCATAAATAAGGTAAATTCGACTATAAATATTCATTAGAAATATAAAAATATTTCCTACATAATGGTATTTTATTTGTAATTTTTAGACATTAAATAATTTAATTTATTTATGACACAACGATGATGCAGTAATTATCTTATTAATGAAATATTGACATAATTGATGTTATAAATACCCAAATAAATATAATTTGAGACTTTTTATGAATTCAACTAATTTTCTAGGTTAATATGATATATTAGTGTTGATTTAATAAACTTTTTTCGAACTTATAATTCTGTTATGAATTTCATAAAAATCATGTACCAAATAGTGTCAAAATTGACACAAAATAGTTTTTAAATAAAATATTATATTATTAATTGTTATTTTATTCCTAAAAATCTAAGGTTCGGCCAAATGACTTAGATAAGGATATATATATTAATACTAAACAATTTGGGGTTCGTTTGGCAAGTTATAGTAAGTGTATTAACCATATAGTGTAAGAAAACAAAAAGACACGGTAAAAGTTAAATTATTTAACTTAGAGTTAAATCTAATTGATAAGGTTAAAATAATAACCTAAACTTCTCTAAATCCTATTGGTTGATAGTATTTCGACCCATCCCCACTTTAGCTTCTAAATAAGACCCTTTGGAACCATTATAAACCGATTTTGACTTTAATATAAAATAATATTTTGAGATATTCCTAAGGTGCCCCTCTCCTCCCTTATAAAAGGACACCTCCCCCCCCCTCCTCCTCACACCAATTTGAGCACTCAAGATCGGCCAACCCCTTCCAAAATCCCTTCTCCACTTCTCTATAATAATCCTAGAGGTCCTGGTCTTCTTCAAAGACCAATCTTAGTTCCCTAAGTGGAGGATTCAAAGAGGCATTTCAAAGAAGAGGTAATATCCATTACCGATCTTTTCAATTTCTTTCTTCTTCCACTTCTTCTTCTAAGTTTGTTTCATTATGAATTAATAACATCAGTATCACTCATATAATGATATGTTATTATATGTATGAAACAATCTTAATTCACCATATATCCATCCTACGGAAAACGAAATCACCGCGCGTGCGTACGTACGGAATACCGTCTCCACGCCGTGGTGTAATCTGTTTTTCCACCAAAACCTTACATGGATGGGTATTATGGTGTAAAGAATAACTATAAATAGTTATTATAACATCATAATGATTCTGATTATAATGTATCATCCACTCCAATTCAATTCAATAATCATGAAAATGATATCATCGCTCATGCGTACGTACGGACTACCGTCTCCACGACGCAATGAGATTCATTCTCCACTTTAACCATTCATGAATGATTATAAAGTAAATATAATAAGTAATCATGAAATATATGACATAATAATGATACTGGATTTATGTGTATATATATGTATGTAATCTACTTAATTCCATTCAACTCAATAAAGAAACGAAAACAGCGTTCATGCGTACGTACGACCTACCGTCTCCATGAACGGTGTATTTCTTTCCATTTACTGATTTATTATATATATGTATATTCTGAATATATATTATATATAAATCATGTTTTATATTATGGAATTAAGTAATCATTATCTACATAATCATATGAATAATTACAAGTCAAAACACGGACGACAAATGAAACAATTTTACCCAAAACGCTCTTTAACATGGAATTTACAAAAGAACGGGTAATATAAAGTCATAAGTGAACCATATATGATATCATAACAATGAATATGATTCTCGAATAAGTCAATAACATTATTTAAATCATTATACAGGAGGTTCGGACACTTACAAAGAAAGTCGGACCTAAGGTAAGGGGAAATATCACAATCTCATTTTTATCCAAGATTGTTTATACTTTGGTATTTTCTGGGGTGTATTTTATCATCCACATCCATGTTCCCTTAATATTTAATATTGTTTCCATCCACTTATAATAGTTTAAATCATATTTTACCCTTCGGTGACTTTTTAGTAAAGAATATGAAATTAATCTTTTGTCGTTTTTTTTCATACGAGGTACTTTTTGACTTTTCCGACAAAAGTACGAAGAATGTTTTCTTCAACTTATACGACATAAATGGATTTTTAAAACATTATTTACAAGAAGCTTCCTTTACAAGTTTTCAAGTTTATTTTTAATCAGCTTCTTTTAGTTTATAATTGTATGACATGTTAAGAAAAGAAAAGTGTTTTTGAAGAAGAAAGGATATTTTCCTCAAGAATGGAGTTCAAGTGTTTTATCAAAATTATTTTCCATCTAAGATAATAAAGGGTTCTGTTTTTATCCCTATTATTACATTGATTTGATTATGTTGTGAGGGAATTATTTTTATGAAGTCATTTACCTTATATGATTTGTTTTATGATGTCATGATGTTTCAAGAATCCCATTTTTGTTACATGTGTTATGCGATGATGTATGATTTATGATTATGTGGAACACATAAGATAGGATTCATTATAAGATGTGTGGGACCTATATCTCCCTCCAATGCATTGGGTAAAGATTTTATATCTCATGAGATAGACATGGCTGGAATGGTAGGTTATACCGGTGCAGTGAAACAGGACTGAAACGAGGGTGACTCGGTTCAGAAAGGGACTTTGTACACTAAGATAGTCTTGGAAATGAGTCTTGACTAACAAGAAATGATTCTCTATGATTATGTGTGAATTCCACAAAGTTTCATGTTTTATGTTATGATTATTGTGATTACATTTTACTGCCATGAGTTATCCCAAGTTATGAAATTATGATCTCTTTTACAGGTTAAGATTTCCAAAAGTTATGTGCTTATGTATATGATGTGATTGATATTTCTTTTGTTTACCCTTACTGAGCATTTGAGCTCACCCTTTTATGTTTTCTTTTCCCCAAGATATAAAGAAATGTTTTAGGTATAATAAAAAGGAATATCTTTATGGGAGATGTTGAAGATCTTTCACCAGGATTAGAGGATTATATTCCGAGTTTCCAAAGACACTAAACTATTATGGTCCTTGTGTGTGTGTTTTTGATATGTACTAAGTATTCTGAAAATGTAATGTAATGTCAATGTACGTCAGGCATCGGGTCTCTACACCCATACCATCTCTGGTCCCACTAGTGCTGACTCCCCTAATTCAGTCTAGTACAAAGGTGATCTGCAATGTTGCCCGTACAATGCCTCAAAAGGTTCAATCCCAATTGTAGAGTGATATCTGTTGTTGTATACAAACTCCACCAAAGGAAAGTGATCCTCCCATCTACGACCAAAGTCGAGTACACAAGTACATAACATGTCCTCGAGAGTCTGAATGGTCCACTCAGTCTGGACATCCGTCTAAGGATGGAAGGTGGTGCTCAAATGAAGCTGCGTCTCGAAAGCCTCCTACAACCCCTTGCATAGCCGGGAAGTAATACATGCATCACGATTGGAGAAAATCTTTGAGGGTACTCCATGTAGCCGCACAATCTTCTGCACATAGAGGCATCCCAAGCTCTCAACTGAACCCTTCTCTCTGATCGGTAGGAAGTGGGCCGACTTGGTGAGTCGGTGGATGATCACCCAAATATCATCATGACATTTGGATGTACGTGGAAGTCCTATCACAAAGTCCATGGATATCCCATCCCAATTCCACTCTGGGACCTCCAAAGGTTGAACCAAGCCTACTGGTACCTGATGCTTCGCCTTCACTTGCTGATAAGTGAGGCACTGAGAGACAAACTCTGCAACCACTTTCTTCATTCCTGGACACTAGTGCTGTCGTCAGAGATAATGGTACATCTTCTCCACTTCTGGATGTACCGCTAGAAGGGATTTTTTGAACTCCCTCATCACTTACTCCTGAAGTGAAACTAGTACAATGGTACGTCCTCTAAAGAAGATGACGTGCTCCCCACCTTCAAAAAATCCATCAGGTGTCTGTCTTGTGGATATCTGAGCACGTCACATCTCGCAGTCACCATCCCCACGCTATGCCTCCCTGACTCCCTGAAGAAGTGGGGGAGTGACTGTAAGAGACTGAAGAAAAACTGCTCCATATCTATCCACAAAGAAAATCTGTAAAGAGGCCAGCTATTTCGTCGCCTCACCTAGAAGCTGTATACCAGATCTCCTGCTGAGTGCATTTGCTACAACGTTCCCCTTCCCAGGAGTTTAGACTATCTCTAAGTCATAGTCCTAGAGGAACACAAGCCAACTTTGCTGTCTCAGGTTCAGGTCATTCTGATAGAAAATATACCTGAGACTCTTGTGATCAAAGTACACTGTAAAAAGCTCACCGATCAAGTAATTTTTCCACATATTCAAGGTCAAGACCACTGCTGCTTACTCTAGGTCATGGGTAGAATAGTTATTTTCATGTTGTTCTAGCTATCGATAACCATATGCGATCACTACTTTCTCCTACATTAGGAGACATCCGAGCCCGGTCCCTGATGTGTCGTACTAGACTTCGTACCCTACGCCCTCCTCTGGAAGCCTCAAGATGGGGGAACTAGTCAGCCTCTACCATAGATTCTGAAATATCTACTAGAATCTCTCCATACACATGAAGGGTTTCCCCTTTTTCATCAACACTGAATGTGGTGCTACAACTCTGGAGAAATCTGGCACATATCTCTGGTAGTAACCAACCAAACCCAAGAAACTTTGTATCTCCGTCACACTTATGGGTTTCTCCCAAGAAAGTACCACCTCAATCTTCATTGGATCCACTACAACTCCAGCCTCTGAGATGAAGTGTCCCAAAAATTGAACCTCTCGGATCCAAAACTCAAACTTAGAGAGCTTACCATAAAGCTGATGCTCTTGGAGTGTGTCTAGTACTAACTGAAAATGATAGGCATGCTCCTCCTCAGTATTCGAGTAGATCAGAATTTCATCGATGAAGACTACTACAAAGCAATCATGGTATGGCTGAAAGATCTTGTTCGTGAGTCCCGTGAACACTGCTGGATCATTGGTTACACCGAATGGCATAACCAAGAACATGTAGTGACCATATCGATATCTGAAGGTCGTCTTCTGCACATCCTCATCTCGTACTCTGAGCTAGTGATAGCCTGATCTGAGGTCTATCTTTGAGAACCATGGTGCTCCTTTCAGCTAATCAAAGAAGTCGTCAATCCTTGGAAGTGAGTACTTGTTCTTCATGGTCACCTGGTTCAGGTTCCGATAGTCAGCACAATGCCTCAAGCTCCCATCTGCCTTCTTGGCAAACAGAATCGGGGCTACCCAAGGAGATACACCGGGCTGGATGAATTCCTTCCTCTGTAAGTCCTCTAGTTGTACCTACAGCTCACAAAGCTCCGTGGGAGCCATCCGATACACTGGTGTAGATGTCAGTGCCATCCCGAGGTACAAGGTAATGTAAAAGTCCACCTCTCTTTGAGGAGGTAAACTCAGAACATCATCGGGGAAGACATCAGTGTACTAGTCAACCATTACTGGATAACTTAGACTCTCCACATCAACTACTCCGAGGGTAAGGCTTTCCAACTGATTAGTGATCGGCTGCACTCTCCTCTGGGTAAGTCCTTCATGTGCTACAAAGGCTCCCTTATCACTGGTGAAGGTAACCTTGGTCCCATAGATGCGGGCACACCACACTTTGCACATAATACAATGAATCTGAGCATCGACTGTAGATTACCAGTCCATACCCAAGATCAGATTGTAAGGCCTCGATGCTGCTACTAGGAGATCCCAGCCAAAGATCCTTCCTCCTAAAGTAAGCTCGCACTGCGGGCACTAGTGCGTAATCATCAAATCCTCTCCCGTAAGAGTTTCTAGGCATAATGATCGAGCCAATGGCTCCGTCGAAATATCTGAGATCTGAACGAGGGAAGTGGCAATAAGAGAATGACTAGCACCTGTCTCTATAAGTACTACAACTAAGGTGGAGTAGACATATATTTTACCTTGTATCATCTATGGAGCACCGTGATTGTAGGCCTCAGCTACCTGGAGTTGGGCTCTCCCCTATCCACCTACTCCCTGCGGTCGGGGTGGACCTCTTGGTGGTGGTGGTGGTAACATCTCAAATCGTCGCCCACCTCTAGCTGCATGGCCAACTCCTCTGCCACGTCCTTCTTCTCCCTGCGGACCCCCTCGGTCGAATCTCTGTCTCTGCCTGAGCGGTCCTTCGACCATCTGCTGATTATCCATACAGCGAGTCGGACAGTCACGAGCCATGTGACCATACCCGCCACATGCGTAACACTACCCGCTCTAGGAATGACTGGCTCTACCTCGTGTGACCTGCACAACCGACCCTGAATCCTGAAGTCGTCCATATGTATTTCTGGTCCTCTTGGACCTCTATGACATTTACCTGCTGCCAGCTACCGAAGACTTCGCTACATGACAACTTGTGGTGGGTCTCGCTACTGGTGACTGCTCATCAAGGAAAATCTACACTAAAAGGGCTCTCTCTAACACCCCCTCATGCGTCGGAATGCTGAGTGAGATCATCAAAACCCTAATATCCTACCTGATTCCCTACCTGAAGATTCGGGCCCTGAATAATGGGTCCCACACCATATCTGTGGGGTAGCGTGAGAGGTCAGTGAACTTCGCTAAGTACTGATCCAAAATCATGCTACCCTGCTACAGATGAAGTAGTTCCTGAATGCGCACTGCACGAAGAGTCACTGGAAGAAACTCTGCCCGAAACAGGGTCTCGAAGTCTGCCCAGAGAAGTGTCACCTCGTCATGAACCTGGAGCATCAAGCTCCACCATCTGCTACCCATAGAAGGCTGGCAGCAAGGATCACCATGAGATCAGATGGTGTCCCTACTAGTCAGAAGACTCTCACCACAACCTCCAGCCAACCTCAGCCGCCTATGGGTCCATCTCTCCCCTGAACCTTGGTGGCCTCTGGTGCTAGAACTCATGCAACGCGCTCAAGAAGCGTGCACCCTCTACTGCTGAAGCTAGTTTCATTGGTCTCCCAATGTGTAATGGTACCACTGGTGCCTCCACTGATGCCTCTACTGGAAGAGGGCCCTACACCGAGGCCTTGTCGCTCGGCAGGATGTTAGTGCATTCTACTCTCAAAACCCTAGCTAGCTGTCTGCGTGGAGGCATCCTGAAAAGAAATAGGTGCGCCATGGTCAATAAGTTTTACCTGGTGAGCTGACTCAAATAGTTCACAAAGAAGACTCTTGAAAAAACACACGCAATCGGTGTTTTCTTGTATTGAGTCGGAAATCCGAAGTCAGAGTCCTGGTGTATGGATACGTCGGTCGCCACACCAACACTGGATTCCCTAAACTGATCACCACACTCACTACACATAACACTATTGCTGTTTAAAAGACCAGAGTCCTATGTTCTATCATATAACCGCCTCTTCTGATACCCATTTGTCATGACCCGCCCCCTAGGGCTCGTGCTGTGACTACCCCAAGCCCGCCTTCCATAGGCTGGAGGCTGGAGACTAGCCCCGAAGGTGTATTCCCTAAAACTGGGAAGGAATCGCCTTTATAACCTCTAAGCACACACAACCAAGAACACAACAAGATACGAACTCAAGTAAACTGTATAGTAAATAGAGTGAGTACAGTAAGATAAAGGGGCCAAAATACAAGACCAACTAGAAAGTACAAGAAACCTAAAGTACAAGTAAACTGGAATAACTGCTGTGAAAACCCACCAAGGATCCTACCTATAGGGTAGGTATAGCTCTCGATCGGTCGTCTCTATGGTATGCCTCATCTAATGTCCACATCCGAGATACCTCCAATCTTGGTACCCTCGTCCTCAGTCAGCGTTGTCCGCCATCTTCACCAAATACAACGAAGTACGGGCATAACCCGTGCAGGGGTGAGTATAACGATACTCAGTAGGGACCCTGAGACCCTCAAGGTCTCACAAAATCCAAAAAGGATAACCACAATGCAAGCAAACATCTGATAAACCTACTTACGTATATACCCATAAATATACCTAAGTTATCAAGTAAACCCATCTCAATCATGAGGAAAACACAGAGTCCAACTCCAAAGCCCCAAGCTCAACTGTTCCACAAAGGATGAAATACCACGAAGGCAAGTACCACACAAGTATTCCACACAGAAGAATACCACCAAGGTATTACCACGAAGAAAGTAACACACCGGTACAGACCTATCTCACACCATCTATAACTTAGTTACAGTAGTAGAGATGATTAAATGTAACTACTGAATCATCTTACTCTGCTAAGAGGCAGACGTACACAAGATCGCTCGGTGATGACCCACACAGTATCACTCGGTGATGACCAACACTGGATCTCTAGGTGATGACCCACACAGGATCACTAGGTACTGACCCAAACAAGATCACTAGGTATGGACCCATACAGGATCACTCGGTGTTGACCCCCATAGGATCGCTCTTCATTCTTCACATCACAGCCAGCTAATGGGTTTCCGCACTAGGCTTTCTCGTCTCTAGGAGGGTCTGCTCCACAATCCACTGGTCGATACTACAACTACCACGTAGTCTCACGAATAAGTATCTCAAAGGACCACCACGTTATATGGGTCTCAACGCAATAGACGGTGCTTCAGTCGTACGCTCGATCTGTGAGTTATTAGCATTTTAGTCCCGAGGGCCCATTTGGATTCATGCTCGATCCAACCTGAACATATTCCATCTTAATTGAAATTTCCAGTGTGGTATACTCAATGGGACCGTCTCACTATAAGGTTTCCGATGCCACTAGCAGTTCATGAAATGGATGTCTGATACCAATGTTATGGCCAAAATAGAATAATTGGGTTATTGTGGGTCCGGGTTCAGCCTGACATGGCCTGGGCCGACACAGTTTGGGTCGAACCAGCCCGACCCACTGGGTCCGTCCTAAACTGCTGGGGGGTATGAACCATGCTGGGTGGCTCGGCCCGATGGTGCGGAGACCGCGAGGGCGGAGAAGCCGCGGGGCGGTGGAGCCACGGGGCGGCGCGGCGGGGCCGCGTGCGACGAGGCCACGGGGCGTCATAGGGTGCTGTGGGTGGTGAGGCCACTGGGAAGCACGAAGGGGCCGCAGACAGTGCGACGGAGCCACGGGCGACGCTACGTGGCTGCAGGGCAGCGAAGCCGCGGGGCCATGGATGACATGAGGGCATGGGGCAGTACTGGCCGCGGACGATGGAGGCCGTGAACGGTGGTAGCCGCGGGCGGCATAATGGCTGCGGGGTGGCGTCGTTGTCTTCTTCGCGGCTGGTGGTGGTGCCGGCTGCCGTTCTCGTGTTCCACCGACGCCAAACGCCGACACCGGTCGCAGTCACCATCATGAAGAACACATAAAAAAAGAATGACGGAGGGGTTGGGCCATGTTTGTTTTTCCCACACCCTCCACGTTAGAGTGCTAGCAAGTGGTTCACAAATTTGAAACAAGAAATTGTATGGAATATATTTAAAAACATCAATCCCCACAACCTTCGTTAATAACTATTCCCAATACCTAAAAAGAAAACGTCTGCGGAACAACTATTTTATGAGAGTTGATCTGAGTTATTAGTTTAGAAGGGAAGAACATGGGAAGTGATAATCACATAGAAATAAACCCCTACCTCAAAGATTTGTTTATGGAGGCCGCAAGGAATGAGATGATGTCATTGGGGATAGACAGACGTCGGTGACGTCGCGTTTCCTCGATTGTTAGTTCTTTTTTGTTAAAGACATTCCTCGTTGGCGTGAGCATTCTTCGTTGGGGAGCGCGTTCTTCATTGGAGAACCCATTCTTTTTTGGAGAGAATTATCCTCCAAGCTCTCTCCCAATTCCATTTTTTCAATCCTTTCCTCAATTCCACTGAAAATAAAATAAATAGCCGACATAAAATTAATTGATAACTTAAAATTTAATTTTATGTTGAGACATAATATTAATTGATTGAGTTGAGAGGTTTCAGTTCGGGTGGTCCCCACCTCCCAACATCCACATGGTAGTTCCAAATAAAATAAAATTTTACACAATTTTATTTTATTTTATTACTTCATGAAAAACCCAAATTCTATCTTTCACCCTTGACCTACTGCGGTCGAGGTGAAAGTCCACTTAAGAGAATATGGGCACTAAGAGTTCAACGGTGCCCTCAGATTTCAATTCGGTGCACCGGTTCAAATGTCACAAAAACTCTCTTGTACGTTTATAAACATACCTAAAAAAAAGTTCAGAAATTCATTCCAGGCACTCCAGGCCTTAGAAGCACGCACCGTCAATTTTCATGGACTCGTAAAATTTCAATTTAACAAAAAAAAATTACATGGAAATTATGGGCCTTTACACTGGGAGAGCCACTTATGGACAAACACATCCCAATAATCCCACTCATAATCGTACCCTAAAATAATGAAGAGATAGGACCCCACTAGTTGGACCTGATTTTTTGAAACTACTATGTGTTCACCAAAAACCATTGATGGATTTTTTTTCAATGAACCACCACCCCACAAGCTATTTTTGAGAGCAAATGCATGAGCCCTGATCCCACTGTAGCATGTACCATCATCTGACTATCCTCAACTTCCACCAACACATTCCAATCACCATTCTGAATACAAATGACCAAAAATGACCAAATATTATCTTAAACATTGATAAAAACTAGGGATATAAATGATAGTATGTTGAGTCAAGTTGATGATAACCAATCAGATGCATCTCGAACTTCATTTTGTTAAATAATTAAACAAGTTAACAATGGGTAAAAGAAGTAATCTACATGCATCAAATTTTGTTAAATAAACTAAAAAAGTAGACATTATAGAAATATTTTTTTATATTTTCAAGTCATAAATACACGTCTCACCAAAATTTCCTCACCTAACTCACCTAACACTCATGTAATTCTACCTTTACCCCTCACCTAACATTAGTTACCAAGGAAATATATTTTATTTTGACATATAAAAGTAGCTAACATACACCCAATCAAAATCTCACCTACTTGTGTAAATAAAATTTAAACCCTACCAATTTTACCTCTACTTGAATAATATTCTATGTTTGGTATCCCCAGGTCATAATAAGGTTCCCCAAGTCCTCCATTTTCAAGAGACCTTCTAAGGGAAGAATCGAGACCTCAATGTGAGTATTACCCACTCCCAAAACATTTATTCTCTATATTTCTTATCCAAATATTCTCCAATATGATTGATCATATTAATAAAATCTAAATGATATATTTATACATCTTTTTTAATGAAATTATAATTTTAAGATCACTTTTATAACCATACTTTACCAAATATTATAACAGGCTTTTATTTGGGTAGATTTAACCACCTACATGAATTGTGCTATAAAATTTTATAATGGATGAATATAGACACATAATTAATAGTAATATTAGATTTTAATAGGTAAATAATTATTTTTTGGGTTATTTAATGTAAATATTAATATTTAAATTACCACCTGTTTTTTGTTAAAAAATTTATGAGAACATGTTCATTATAGATTATATCTTTACAAATCATAACTAAAAATCTCATAAAATGACCTTTATATTTTCAAAATCATTATGAAAATTCTATTATAGTAAATTTAATATCCCAAAAATATTAAACTAGTATCAAAGAATGATAATCAATATCTCCATTATAGAACTTGTATGAAATAATCAAAATTACTAACTAACGATGAAGAAAATAAACAAGAACTAATTAAAAAATTTATCACGATTGATTATAATTTAAGATTATAAATGGAAATATACATGAAAAAGGTTATTAAATAAGTGATTAATATGGTTATTTTTATTATACATAAGGTTAAATAACTTTTTTAGAAGTTAGGATAAAATGTAAGAGGTTTTTTTTCTCAAATTTTTTAGACATGTTTTGTATTATACATTTATTTAAATTTATATGGGGTATATAGTATATCTTTGACATATTATTTCATGTATATCTTTATATTCATGGTATTTAAATTTATATTTCATGTTTTCTCTTCATTTAATTTAATTCAAAATTACAAAATTCATATGGGAATTTTTAACTCATTTTCCATTCATTTTATTATAATTATTCTCCTTGAACTCCATTATTCAAAGATTGATTAATTTTATAGTATGAATATATTGAATTTTAATTCACATTTATTTTCTGAGGATTTACATTTACTTTTCATAAACTCATTTCCAAATGATTCTTAATTCCAAAATTATTATGTCCGTAAGGGTTTTGTTGACTCAGTTATCATTTCATTGAGTCATAGTTTTTATCCCTTGATTATGTTATTATATGTTTCTATATTATTCCTTTACCCTATTTCATCTGATATTCCCTCTTCTTTTATTTTGTAAATTACATTTTTTAATTAAAAACTTCTCCTTTAATTTTATTTCTTTCTTTATTATAAAAATATTATTGTTAGGAATAACGACCATCCTCTCTAATAAATCATTATCTTCCATGTTCATATTCATTATTCCTTCCAATGTTCTCCCAAATATGTATTATCACTTGTGATCTTCATAATTATATTTACCTATTTTCAAGAGGAAGAATTATTACACATTTAAAAATGGTTTCAATTAATAAATTATAAAATATTAAAAAGGTATATTATTTCAAATTAATATATTTTATCTTCTACTACACATTGGTTGATATCAAGGTTCCATTATTGGTATTTATTTTAAATTATTTTTTTAAAAAAATGGGTTTTCATTTTAACTTTTTGAAAATGATTTTTTAAAGTGACTTGTAACTTCTTCTCTTTATGATAATGTTAATAAATATTTTCTAAAAACTATTTTTTATTGTTTCACTTAAATTTTACTCTTTATATCCAAAAGATATATCTCCTTTGGAGTTACGATTCATGAAATATATACTAAATTATCTTATAAAAAACCTTTTTTGGGAGATTTAATTTTTGGTATATGATAGAAGAAATATATTCAATTATTTTACTTTGAATTTTAATATTATTAATCCCACCAATGTGTTATTTTAAGTGCAATTGTCACATTTTATAGTTCTAGCAGTATTTTTGAGCTTAATTGGAAAAAATGGATTATTTTGGATTTAAACAGTTTTTATTTATTACAATGTTTAGGCCATAACATTTTCTTCACTGATCAAAATTGTAAAATTTTTATTTTATAGGTTCTTATGTGCGATGGGATTCATCTTATCATTCTGGACCAAAAGCTCAATCAATCATTTGGAAGCTCAAATACTGCTCACAAATCAGGCTTCGAAAAATGTGCACCAAACTGGAGACTTTTATTCATGGGACCATATCTCATAAATGGACGAACTATTGGAGAATAAAATTTACATGGAGCAGGAAGAAATCCTGATTAAAAAAATTAATGAATATTTATTCTCATTATTATTTCATTTTCATGATCTTAATGGAATGGGAATTTGATGTTGTGGAATATGAAGAGTCACCTGGATAGATTAAATATTCTGCACTAAAAGATTGATAACTCCTTAATTACTTGTCTAATGAAGAGTAAATTTCGTGAGTCGACAGATGATAAGTAATAGAAAAACATTAAATAAGTACAATATCCAAAATTAGGTCACTAAAGTGGTATACCACGCGCATACATTCCGTCGACAGATTGTTGAGCCAAATATTTCACCCCCTTGCCTATAAAAATGTACTCCCTCTCCATTCCAAAGGGTTGGAAAAATAGTTTCCATTTTCTATAGGTTTATATTTTATTTTCCTCTATAGTATATTTTTAATGTTTTAATTTATATTAGTATTCTTCTTCATACATCATTCTTCCATTTTTACTTTTATGTGTTTCTCTCACCGTATTCTCTTCTAACTCCATGAGAATGGGGAACTAACCTCGATGTTTGTTCGAGGGGGAGAATGGTGGTTGATTGAGTTTCATTATGCTTAAATTTAAACCTCTTTATTTAATTATGAGAATTTTGGTGGTGGTTAAATTGATTATGTTGTGCGATTGCCCCATTTTTTCTATCCCCAAGTTATTATTCTCATTCAACATTTATCCTTCTCTTCACTGTCTAAGTCATGCGTACGATGAAGTATGGCTTGGGTAGTGATGGTTGGCAAATAGATCTCATAGCCAGCTTTAAGAAGAGTATTTCTCCACATGTAGAGATCTCGGTGTTGGAGAAATAACATTTCAAATGAGAGGGTGTAGTGTGATAGATCTTGATCACTACATTGAATTGATATTGAGAATATTTTAATTAACAATGATATCAACCATTATGATCCCCCAAGAATAAATGTATTATTTATTTCTTTTTAACATAATATTTTTCTCATTGAATATATATATATATATATATTCATATTTTATGCATATCTCAAACTCATCTTTATATTATATATTAGTTAGAAAATAAATAGTGACAATCGAATTTCGGTGTTGTGTAAGTTGCCTCCCTGAGACAAATCATGGGAGTGCACTATATTGCATGATTAGGTAAATAATCTTTTGATCTGGGATCTGAAACAAATTCCCACACATCAAATTTGTTGAAGAATATATCCGTTCAATGGTGCAGCAACCCGAACCTGATCATGAGCTGGAACCTGAACCAGAACAAGTGGTGAAAGAGATTTCATCGATCATTTCTATGTCAAAGAACCTAAGGATGGTGAGAAGGATCTACTAAAAGAGTTAATCACATCATCTCGTAATCAACCATTTCTCGTGGAGGTCCCTGATGTACACATTCCAGCTGATTCACTTATAGGAGATCAAATTTTTTTGAAAGAATATTGGAATCACTTTGTTAAATATAACCTGAAACTTGATCTTCCAATATTTGATATTGAACAATCAACACCTTTTGACCTCACTCTTTCTTTGGAAGACAGTGAAGAATATGCACCTGATGAGATGGTGTTTCCAATGGTCCTTCCAGAATAAATCAATTTCCAAGATGACTTACTTGAAAGGGATGATTTCTTGATTGATTCATCATGTTTTAGTCTTATTAAAACTGAATTGTTTTCTGACTTCCCCTTTCCTAAAATTTATGATACAGCACAAACTGATCAGGCCTTGGATGTTAATTATGATACCACCCAAGTGGTGGTGATAAATGAATAAGAGTCATAGAAGCTGGTGGTGGTGCGAATACCTCCTCTACAACAACTTTCATTCGATTTGGAGGAGGACACCACATTAGTTCACAGGGATCACCCCTATTTTCTTTTCCCTCCCACTCATGAAATCAACTTCTATCTATATTATTTATTGGGGGTTGGGAACATTCTTATTTTCTTTGGGGTTATCTATTCTTGGTGTTTACTGATGGACACTGTGAAAAGTCACATGTGGTGGTTTATCTCAAAGAAACCACATCCACCATCTGATTGGAGATAATCTGCTGCAACTGCCTGACTAGGGGCAGTACAAACCTAACATCTTCTTGGGGGTAAAACCAAGAATTATAACTTTTATATACCTTTTATATTTATTTTTATTTACTTTTATTAAGTATTGTAATTTACTCTATTTGTGATTTCATTTTAATTTCATGTTATTTTTTATGAAATTTTCTTGTTTTCCTTTTTCATTTTTTGGACTGTTTTTAGTAATCTTGATCTGAATTGAATACTTTGGGAAAATTAAAACCATCTTGGTATTTTTGGAACATTTATTTAATTGAGTATTTGAGGTTTTAAATGATTTCTTAATGGATTTTGTTTCTAATTTTTGATCTTTTCATTTGATGAAGTTTGATTGACTATGAAACTCATGTGTACTAGTACTGTCCAAATTGAAAATCATGACCAACCTGAGAGGTCTCTAAAACTATTAGACATCGTATTAAATTTCTCTTTTTTTGAGAATCTTGAGACATGTTTTGTGATCCAAAAATTTCTATTTTTCTCGTTTTCAAAGCTGTTAGAGTTCATTGAATGTGTCAAGTATGATTGAGGCATCACTTTGAAATCCCTTTTTGTGTTGAACTCTTATTTTGGCCTACCTTTTCATATAACCTTCTTTAAACCCCTAGTATCCATGAAATACCTTGTTAGGAAGCCACATTACAATACATATATCCCTTTACAACCTTATCTAGAAGTTAAATGTATGATTATTGTTGAACTCAAGTGTGGGGGAGGGAGTAGATGGGATTTGTTTTTCTTTCTTGAAGAATCTGTTTGAGTTGAATTGAAAGTATTGCCATATTTATTGATGCCTGGGGGAATGAAATGACATGATGGGAAAATGGATGGGAGGACCAAAATATCATTACAAATATGGTCTGAGTGTTCACCAATATTTGATGACAAAAATCTACCTATCTTTTCCTCAAAAACATGATTCTGAAGAGGAATCCAGATCAACATTCAAGCTGAAACAACGCTACAATTGGGGAAAAGAGGGATGAAATTCATTGATGCTGAAATCCCAAGTTTGAAATTCTCAAAGGAAAAGGTTTTTTGTAGGTGATTAATTTTTGATCTGATTTAGGAGCACACCATTCTTGATCAAAACTGTTTTCATGCATTTACTTCACTTTAGAGCTTAACCCTCCTCATTTTTCCTCAGATGTTTTTACATTTTAAACCTTCTAACCCTTAACATTAGAACAAAAAATGAAAGATACCTCATGACTGATACATTTTTGACTCTATGAAGGGGATATACTAGGAGTATATCAAGCCTATGGAGATCACACATGTTTTTAGAATGAGAAAAACTCCACATAAAATATCCTTGAGTGAAGAGCGAAATATTTTTCCAGGGAGGTAGGTACGACATGCATGTAAGGATTAACATGAGATTTAATGGATTCATATTATTTTCGAGGAGTAATGAAATTTTTATCCATGTATGAGGCATGATATTTTCTCTGATATGATAATTGATATGTGTTGTCATTTATGCTTTGAGAAGTTTTTTTTGACCATGGTATAAGATTATTGCCCAGGAGTGCAATTTTTAGTATCATCATATTAATTTATTACTGTTATTTCGTATGATACCATTTAGAAATTCTACAAAACCCATTTTCTCCAAATTGGTTCTTCATTATATAGTTGTAAGTAAAGGGCAGGGTCTTATATAGGCATCCAATGCATTGGTTAAATTTTTATGTCTCATGATACGATAATGTTATACATAGGAATTATTTTTTTGTTCAAAACTTGATACATGGTAATTGTTGTTACTTTCACCACATGATGTGTAGACATTGTTTCTATGTTCCCAAAATGATGCATGAGAATTATTTATATGTTCACAACTTTATCTATTGGATTTTTTTCTATGTTCACAACATGATGTGCTGGAATTATTTCTATTTTAACAACTTGAATTTTAGGTATTGTTTATATATTCACAACATTATGTGTCTGTATTATTGTCATGTCCACAAATTGATGCCTGATAATTGTGGCTGTTCTCACATCATGATGTGCCTAAATTATCGCTATATTCATAAAATTATGCATGAGAATTATTTATATGTTCTAAACTATATGCATGGGAATTATTTCTATGTTCACAACTTGATGCATGGGAATTGTTTCTATGTTTATAACATGCTATGTAGGAATTGTTTCTATGTTCATAACATGATTCATAGAAATTGTTTCTATGTTAAAAAATTTATATATGAACATTATTACTATTTTCAAAACATGATGCATGACAATTCTTACTATGTTCATAGCTTTATACGTGGGAATTTTTTTTATTTTCACAAGCTGATGCATGGACATTATGGTTATGTTCACAACTATATGCATATAACTATTTTTGGTTAGACTTGTATACAATGTTATGGTTTCCTATTCTTATGATTATGCCACATTTTATTTTCCACATTTATATGTTATTTGATAATGTTATGATCCATGATTAATGATTATTGTCTCATGTTTCTACACTCCTATTTTATGGTATTTTCTTTATCATTTTATGTTTTATACACTTATATCATGCCTATTGGATAACTCTTATAGTTCTATAACACTTTTAATTATATATTTATTATATGCTCATGTTTTCTCACATGATTATGATCTAACACTTTTTTTATCATTAACAATATCTTACCTTATATATTATTTAATCTCACCCATTCGTATTCTTCTCTTTTCCACAAGTTATTATATGTAATTATATGATTATAATGAAGTCTTGTCTAGAGAATTTTGTGGGGTATATTGAAAAAATAATGTAAAATAATGAATATATACAGCTAATATCAAAAGAAACTAAACCTTTTAGTTTTAGTATTGTTTGATTATTATAAGAAATAATGTTCACATTATGAAAATATATGTATGTTTATCTCGATTTCACTCACTTGGTATCAAATCTAGTGCATGAAGAATATGTTTTTAGAACTAGATAAAGGATTTTGGTTCTGAGGCACCTCAATTGGTATCAGATCCATTAGTTATTCTTGGGAATTATAACTATAAATAATTAGTGAAAACCCTATGAATAAGTCTAAATATATGGAAAACATCCTATACTTTTGTTATAGTATTGTGTGTATTGATTTTAAGAAAATAAATTTCTATATGGGTACAAACAAGTGGATACAGACTCTAGAATAGATACACCTTGGGGTAATGATCCTTGAAAAATGTTGGTTGGGTATTAACTCTATCTTTACACAATGCACAACAAGTGGGCCTAATTGAACACCTAGTTTGGAACTCCTAGGATATATTATTTAGTTAATTAACATGATCCTTATGAACCAGTATGAAGTATTTAAATATATCAGTACAATAATTGATAATGTAATATATAACTAGTTAGGTTATAGAACCTAATAGAAAAATGACCATGGATAACCCATATTGGAACCTAAATATACTTATGTAAGGGGATAAAAATCATTTTTAATTACTCAAATTTTATAGTTTATCTTATATAAACTTATTAATTTAAGTATTCTTATACATAAACTATACTTTATTTAAAGTAGTGTCTTGAACCTAGAGGGATGGATTTAATAATGAGTGTGATAGAAATTTAAATGAATGTCCCAATGAGTGAAAAAAAGATGGGAGTTAGTGTTGAAAATATTTTGGTTATGATTATTGAGTTATCTCGAGTAATGATTAATAACCTGAACCTAGATGAATTTAAAAACATACTAATTAAGAGAAAAATAGAGTTTCATGAATGTTAAAGTGATAAATTCCATGTATGAATGAAAATTCAACTATATATATGCATAAATTGTGGGAATACGCACTCAGGAAATTTATTTAAAGGGATAAGAAAAATTTTAAAGTGTAGAAGGATTAGACACCGAGCTCATGATTTTCAATGAGAGATAAAGAGGTTGTACCGTACAATGGAAGGTATACATGTCCCAATTAATGTACCACCTATAGTTCAATGATTAAAATACAAGGTGTTTTAGAATTATGAAAATCATTTCCATAATTTAATGGTTAACAAAGATAATAATCACTGGAAGCCTATTAAACTATAGGAATAAATAATATCATATGAAATGGATACTCATTAGGTGGATCTTGAAAATTAAGTGGGGAAAGGTACACTTATCCTCCACTGAAAATTTTTAGATATACTATTTTATTTTCTCCCAACCCACTCTTTTATATATTATAATTTTTTAATAGAATCTAATAATTTCCCCAAAGGTTATATATATATTTATTTATAAAAAATCATAGTGGAATTATAATTAAATCTATTATTTAAAACTCTAATTCGATTGAGGTTTTTTTAGAAAATACTTCATACAAATATATTTCTTATTACCTTGTTATAATTTATGTGATACTAGGCATGGATTGGATCTCTTTATATAGAGGCTATTTTAATTTTCAGGATAATGAAACCACCTTCCATGTAAAGTCATGATCATCTATCAGTATAATGCTAAATATAAACCCCTATGAAAAATTACTCTCATTATATAGGACTTAACACCTAATAAAATAGATAATTTTCCTAAAATGGTGGGAAATATGAGTTTTTTAATATTTTTCAAGATATTAAGGTAGATGTACCATTAGAAATTATATCTTATGTCATGTGAATATTATGAACACCCTTAACTATTTTTACTGGTGAGTAATAATTAAAATTTTGAAAATAAAATTTATTTAAGGGGGATGTAACACACTAGGTATTAGGACCAATTTTATTCATCTATATATCTATAATTCTAAAAAATATTTTTAAATTATTTTAAGAGGATTAAAATTGATTAGGAAATTAGTCATAAAATATATGAATCAAATTATAGAAACTTTATTCATTCATAGTGGAACATTACAAAAAACGCACATAGAACCATTTATTAAATACCATTGAATATTATATTCCATGGATTATTACATCCATTAAAAGTTCATAAATTAAAAAGGGATAATAAATTGAATATAATAATATATTTAAATCTATGAGATCCCATAGATCATATTTAACCCTATGAATAACCATTAATATAATTAAACCTACAATGAGGGAAAAACATAAAAAGAGAAATCAAGTTGGAAAATCCAAAATTAAAACTATAGGAACATGAAGTGTGAAGATGATTAATGATTATAAAGATGTATTTAATGATATATATTGGAATGGAATTTTATCACTTGATATATGTTCACTGGAAATATGGTCATTCAAAATGTGGTAATTGGATATATAGTCATAGGGTATGCATGTATCCAATAGGTATATCATAGTTGTGTAAATTTTAGTACCAAATTTAAAATAATTTAATGAAATAAAAATAGAATATTTAACTAAAATAGTCTATTATATAAATATATTTTTATAAGATTCAAATTATTATAATTTTTAAGGAATTATTTGATGTATTTATAAAATTCAAATAAAAATTTTAATAACATGGATTGATAAAAAATTAAATAGTTAAAATATGAATAATTAAATAGGATGTGCTTAAAATTGTCGATATTTTTCAAAGAACTATTTTTTAGTATTGTATATTTTATATTAATAAACCAAATTGATAAATATTAAGTAATGATATTCATTAAATATATTGATAATATATATATAAATTAATTAATTTCCATCAAAATATTTTTACATGAAATGGAATAATAATAAATTATTTTTGTGCTTACAAATGTGTTTTTTTAAATTATTTATATATGATTTTATGTTAAAAATAATTTTAATCACATTAAGAAATTGAATTTAATAAAATGGGTATCATATGTAGAATTATAATTTTTATATTATTTAATTAGTTTAATTTAATTTTTAGACATAGAAATAAGTTACCGATGTAAAAGTAAGCTGTCATAGTAATGGTAAAAGGGTTATTTTCAATGAATTGTTTTTATATGTGTTGTTTTATTTATATCTTAATAAATTAAATTTATATATTTTAAATAAAGAATATAATTCAATTTTTATATATAAACAGATATATTAACTCTCATTTCATTAGAAATTTATAAGAAGTTAGAAAAAACACATAAATTTTAGAAATACATTTTCTATAAAAATAGTTTCTCTATATATTAGATGTTTTAATTTAAAAATAAATTTTATTATATTTATAATTAGAATTATATTAAATTGAGTAAAAATTTAGTATCATAACACTGAATTTGTGTAGGATGGTTCATCTTATATTTTTAGTAACAAATAATTACCACAGTAAAAATTAAACAAGTTTACAATGGGTAAAAAAATTTAATCTAAGATGTATTTAATTTTATTAAATAAAAATTAAATTTAAAAATTATTGAATAATTTTTTAGGCTTGGAAGTAATACCAATATGTATCACTGACATTTCCTCACTTAACTCACCTAACCCCCATTTTATTCTATCTTTACCCCCCACTTAAATTTAGCTTCTATGGAAATGTCCATCTTTTTAACCAATAAAAAGATATCACTTACAAACACTAAAAACCACACCTATACATAAAATTAATCATGAAAACTTACCCATTTTACCTCTCTTATAATACCCATCCATTTTTAGTAAACTCTGTTCAAAAGAAGGTTCCCCAAGTCCTCTATTTTCAAGAGATCCTCTTAGGGAATAATCAAGCCCCAAATGGAAGGATTATCCCCTATACAAACTTCTTTATATTTATTTTTAATAAATATATTATATAATCTTATTTATCCCCTTAATAACATCTAAATAATATCATTATAATTCTATTATACATATATTATACTAAAATAATCAATTTCATAACCATACTCACCCATAGATTATAATGTATGACTAGGGAAAATTAATTACTAGAAATAATAGAATTTAATAAGTAAATAGTGGTATTTTTGTTTAAGAATGGTAATATTAATATTTAACTCACTATTAATAAAACACATTTTTTCAGTTAAAAAAATTAACAAAACAAACTTGTTTTAGATTTTATCTTTATGAATCAAAACTAAAAATCCGATGAAATAAACATGAAATTTCATAAATATTTATGTAACTTCTATTCCATTACCATTAATAATCTAGGAATTATAAACTTTGTATAAGAGAACAAGTATCGATATCACTATTACAAAACTTGTATGAAGAAATCATAATTAATGACACCAAATGATAAAAAACATTTTACTAATAAATTTATAACAAGTTAATATAATTAAAGAGTAAAAAAGGAAATAAACATGAATATAATTTGAAAATAAGTGAATAATATGGTTATATTTGTTATACCGGATATTAAAGTACTTTGATGGATGTTAGGATAGAAGTTAAGAGGTTTTTCATCCCAATTTCTCTTCTTTGTGACATGTTTAGTTTTATAAAAAAAAATTCATTTATATAGTGTATACATTACCTATTTAACATATTATATCATGATTATATTTATATTAATTGTATTTATTATTCTATTTCATGTTTTTTCTTAAATTTTTGGTGATTAAAATGATATCAAATCCATAAGGGAATTTGTTAAATCAATTTCCTTTTATTAAGTTATAAATATTCTTATTGAACCCAATTATTCTACGTTTTATTTATTTTATACTATGAAGGTATTAAATTTTATTTCCATTTTTTTATTATTTACATTTAATTCAAATAAAATCCTTTATAAATTTTTATTAATTTAAAAAACTATGACGTTCGTAAAGATTCTGTTGACTCAATTCCCATTATATTGAGCCATAGTTTTTCTCCATTTAATATTTTTATATAAGATTACTATATTCTTCCTTTACCCTATTTCATATGATATTTCATATTCTCTATATGAGTAAATTTACTTTTTAATTAAAAAAATATTCTTTTATTTTATTTCTTTTATTTATTCAAAAAAATATTATTGTTAAGAATAATTCCTATACTCTCTAACAACTCTTTATTTTCCATGTCCATATTACTTTTTTCCACCAATGTTCTCATTTCTTAATTTGAAACCCAAATATGTATTATATCATGAGATATTCATAATTATATCTAACTCATTTCAAAATGAATCTTTATTACTATTTTAATGATATGGGTTTGAATAAAGATATTTTAAAATATTAAAAAGGAATTTCATTTAATGTCCATATCTTTTATCTTCTACTCCAAATTTGGTGACTCAACCCTTATTTATTTTAAAGGTTACTTTTTGGGTTTTATTTTAAATTAATATATTAAAAAAGGTAATTTCATGTTACCTTCTTGAAAATATTTCTTGAAATAGGTTCATAACCTCATCTCATTATGAAAATATTAAGAAATGTTTTCTAAAAACTCTTTTTTATGGTTTCACGTCTATTTTTATCTTTATATCAAAAATACATATCTCATTTTGAGTTATGTATCTCGAAATAACCTCAAAATTATCTTATGAAATAATCATTTTGTGTGAATTAATTTTTATTATAATGAGATGTAATTCTTGATGTCATTTTATAAGAAATTATTTTAAAATGTTATGAAATCCATTTTATCCCCATGGGTACTACACGATATGAATAGAAGTGATGGGTGGGGTCCTATATATCCCTCCAATGCATTGGAAATTTTTTTATATCTCATGAGATGAAAATGTTATACATTAACATTATTTATTTGTTCACAAGTTGATTTATGGGCATTATTTCTTTGTTCACAACATGATGCATGGGAATTATCGGTATGTTCACAACTTGATGTGTTGGAATTGTTTATATGTTCATAACTTGATTTGGGGGAATTGTTTCCACATTCACAACCTGATTTTTATAAATTGTTTCTAGTTTATAATATGATGTTTGGTAACTATTGTTATGTTTATAACATGATGAATGGAAATTATTTCTTTGATAACAACTTAATTGATGGTAATTGTTTCTATTTTCACAATATGATATGTGGGAATTGTTTCTATATTCATAACATGGTACGTGGGCATTGTTTCTATGTACACAACTTGATGCATGGGATTTATTTCTTTGTTCAAAACATTATGTGTTGGTATTGTTTATATGTTTACAACATGATGCATGGGCATTATTTTTAGGTTTTTAACATGACGCGTTGGCACTGTTGATATGTTCCCAACATGATGCATGTGAATTGTTACTATGTTCACAACTTTATGTGTGGGAATTTTTTTATGTTTACAACTTGATGAGTGGATGCAACACCCTGAACTAAACCACATGGTCCAAACCAGAGTTCCACATGACCTCATGCACCCCTTCCTTTATACAAGAGGCTTTCGACTACCAGTGAGGGTCTAAGTCCATTAGTGGAGATACTATACACTAAGTAACATATTCTTGCACAAATAATAATATAATAGAATATAGTAAAATATAATAATTAGAGTAAACATATGAAAACTATGTGGATGACATACCAGTCATACGAATATGTAAATAGGATCTCGTTGTGGCATGTCAAACCTAAGTATTAGTGAAAAAGGTAAATAAATAAATAAATAGTAATTTCCTACAGAGTACTTCCCAATACCACTCCTAGTTCTATGATCCTACGGTCAACTATCTACCATGGCCCCATTTCCCTTTCTTGGATCCCTATACATAAAGTTTATATGTGCATAAAAATTCATGTATTGGGTGTGAGTAATGAACCCCAGTAGGAAACCACAAATTCATACTTAACAAGTGTTCACATGTATAACAAGTGTAATACACAAGACAATAAATGAAAGGGAAATCATAATAAACATACAATCACATACTGAGATATCTTGAACTAACCAAGCTACCACAAACCCCTGGCCATACTTTCTCTGATTCCATGTTGGAAATTTGATCAATGGTCATTGGGAATGATCAAAGACTAGCCACAAGGCCTGAGACATGTCTCTCAGCATCCTCAAGGTATCAAGATGATGATGCTACTAAGTATCCTCAAGACATTGAGTTCCATCACATTCTCAGTATCCTCAAGGCATCGATTTTCATCACATTCCTTAGTATCCTTATAGATTCAAGTTCATACTAGGACACATGGATATCATTCTCCTACCCTATATATGGACCCACTTTTTTCATCATTTCACATCATAAGTACTCCCCCTCTAATGGATAAACACACCATGATGTTCAATTATAATGTATACTAAGAGGCAAACCTATAAAGGTAATATAATACACAATGAGGTAGAGCATGAAATCATGAGAACATGGAAAAATCATAGACAAAATTATGAATAAACATCATGCATGGTAACAAGATACTCTAGAAACTCATATAATCAAGAATCATAATAGGTGTCATGGGATATACACACACCCACATGTGATCAAAATCAAAAATGAAAACAAAAAATCCATCACAAGAATTATACCTTGAAAAAAATTATATACAAGGGCCCCAAATGGAAATTAAATTTTTACTTGAAGGTTTTTGATGAATAAGTCCAAAATTTTTCAATGATCGAAGTCCAAAACACCTCACACAACACAAAGAAAAAGCTCACAAGTCAAGGGTTACTAACTCAGTTTTTAGTTTTCAATAAATAGTTTTAGAATAAAACTCAAGAAGATTACATGTAAAGAAGGTGATTATAGAATCACAAAACTTTTTATCCTCCTCGATAAAGTAAAATACGTGGTTTTCCAAAGGAAGGAATTATAATTCACCAAATCCATTTTTGATCAAAGAACATATAGTGAATTTATTATTGATTCTATAATAGGCCTTTATTCTAGCCAATAATCATCAATCCATCATCAATACATCAATAGGGAATAGAATCTAGACAATATTCATTAATTTGGGAGTCCCATGATGATAATTCTAAAATACTTACCAGAAAAACTCACTATTCTTGAATAATCAAGATTCAGTCAACAATACATCATTGATATGTCAAAACCTCCCTCAATCCACCATGTAATTTTCAATGGATTATGGTTCGATCATTAAACCAATATCAAGAAGTGGTTTAGAAAGATGATTCTTAACACTTAACTTAAGAACAATCGTATTCCTAGATAGATCTTGATTTGATAAATGATCGATATCCAATTTATAGATCCACCATCATTCAACAAATAATATAAGAATTCATCATCATATCTTGATAGGAAACTTAGATCCACCATAAATACATGCAGATCACATAATAAGGATGATGGATTTGTTATAGATCTAAAAAAATATCACAGTTCTAGATTCCAAATATCAATTAAAGGTGGGATATCCAAGGGAAATAAATTAGATATATTTTAAAATTAAGGGGGAGTTATCCAATTCAAAATCGGTGCAATGGGGTTGTAATTGGATATTAAAAAAGGGGTCAAATAACATGAAATTAAATCTCATGGGGGTGAATTTAATATACCCATAGAATGGGTACACCGACAAGCTGGTGGAATCCCACCGATATGATGGTGGGTTCTACAACAACATAAAAAAATATAGAAACTCAACCGACTAGCCGATGGGGTCCAATGTCCAGCTGATGGTATCCCCCATACAACGTTCATCTCGACCTCCTTTTAATGCTTTCACTACAAGATCCCAAACCCCTTTTAAATAAAAATATTCCTCTTAAATACTTAAAATAGAGATAAAACATTATATAAATTAATAAATTAAGAATCTTAACATCTCAAACATTAAGGAAATGTGTGGATATTAAAATTACCCCCACAAATGAATTTTCATCCATGAGAAGTACCTTAAAATGTTCTTCTAAAAAAACTTAATCCACTGACCCAAATATCGCCCTATCACTCTCATGTCTCCTCCTAGATACATCAATGACAAAATATAATGGATACTAGTTATATCACCATACCTTTAATTATTTTCTTTATCTAGTCTACAATATTCACTGAGTGCTACATGTATAATGCACCAGGTGCTAGCTCAATAACCTCATAACCAATGACATGAGTGGGATCAAGAGTCTATCTTCATAGTTGAGACACATGAAACATATTGTTCATACATTGGTAGTGAGATGGAAGATCTAGATAATACAACATTATCCCAACATACTCAGTGATCTCGAAGGGTCTAACATAGCATGGAACTAGTTCCCCCTGATTCTTCAAACACCGATTTTTTAACTATGGAATCACTATTAGAAAAATATGATCACCTACAAAAAAATCCAAGGGTAACCTTCTATGGTTAGTATAATAATTATACTGTCTCTAATATGTGATCAACAAATTATAGATTAGCTACACTCTCTCAAATGTCTCTTATACCATACTGGGCATCACGACTGCTTCCTCCCCAACCACTTCCCAATAAAGTAGTAAAAGATATGTCCTACCATATAGATAATCATAAGGTGACATATGAATAAAATCATGGTAACTATTACTATATATGAATTAAACTAAGGATAAGTTATCATCCTAATATTTTATCATGTATAGGACAAAATACCGAACCATATTATTTTGTATGTGAATCATCAACTTAGACCATCTGTTTGGTGATGGAAGACCATGCTCAATCTGAACTAATCTCCTAAAGAATTCTTCAATAACTAAAATAACCATGAAATAAAAAATGAATCTTTGTTAGATATTATACTCAATGAAACTTCATATACGCATACCATCTCACTGATATAAATATTTCCTATCTCATTTACTGAGTGAGTCTCACAGATCATTAGGAAATGGGAAACCTTCATCAACTGATCTACAATCTCACATACACCATAATGAATCCTCAAGGACTTGGGTAATCCCATAAAAAAGTCCATAATAAAACCATAAAACTCAAAAATGAGAACTAGAAGTTACTAGAGTATCCCGCCAGGACACTGATTCTTGGATATTACCCTTTGGTAGGTAATGATTCATGATTTTTTTCAATAATGTATCTCTTCATCCAACACCACCTGAACATCTACCTAAAATAATTGTATATATTTTTTACCCCAAGATGAACTACAAAACTAGAGGTATGTAATTACCTCATCATTTATTCCCCAATGAAAGTAGGTACTACATCTCTCCCATGAAAATGGATCATATTATTGTTTTCCAATGACCACCCAAGTATTGGGTCACCAAAACTAGCTGTTCCCACACCACAATACACTCCAGTTTAGTCTTCAATACATCCTTTAACTGTCCTAAAAAGGAATTTGTATAATTAAATAGAGCTCATGTAATCAATCCCTTGTCCCCCAAAGCATCCATCCTCTAGTCAGTGATCAATATCATTAGGCACAACTATTCCTCTAAAGTCCATTCACCAATCTCCTGAGCTACCTACGTTTTATGGATAAGAGAATCTAAAATGACAACATCATTAATTAGTTAATAATACACATCAAATTTTAACATATTTAGATACTTTACTGAACACCTCCAGCACAGGTTTAGGTTTCACTATGTGGATATATAATAAAGGCTCTTATGGTTAGTGTCGATAATAAACCTCTCACCAAAGAGATAGCGCCTCCAAAAATTCAATGCCTTGACCACATATATTGGATCCAAGTCATGAGTATGATATTTACAATAATGGGACCCCAAATGACATGACATATAAGATACTATATGCTTTCTATGTATTATTAATATTCCCAAGATAACACTTGATGAATTAAAATAAATAATATAACTAATCCCTGGATCAGTAAGTATCAATACCGAAGCTATGGTTAACTTCTAGTTTAGCTCAAGAAACAACTCTTCACACTTGTATTACAAGTGTAACTTCCCTCTATTCTTTAAAAACATAGTCATAGTTGCTAATAAATAGGGGAAGTCCTGGATAAAACATCATTAGTATCCTGATAAACCAAGGAAGCTCCTGATATAAAACATGTTCTAGGGACATGTCTTACACATCAATTCCTCTAATTTATCTGGGTCCATAAACATACCTATCTCAAACACCACATGCCCCAATTATTTAACTTCCTATATCCAACATTTATACATCGATCACTTTTCATAAAGTTGATGTGCTCAAAGCAAACTCTATAATATCTTGAGCTGTATGGAATACTACTCTAGAGTTGGTGAGTAGATGAGAATATAATAAATGAAAATCATGAATAATGAGTCTAGATATAGGTGAAAAATATTATTCATTAGGTCTATGAAAAATTCAAGCACATTCATCAATCCAAAAGGTATTACCCAGTACTAATATAGACCCTAACTACTCTGAAACATCATCTTAAGATGTCCTCCTCTCTAACCTGAAGCTGGTGATATCCCGATCGAAGATCAATCCTAGAGAATTCCTAGGATCCCCATATCCAATCAAAGAGATGTTCAATCATGGAAAGAGGAAATATGTTCCTCACTATCACCTAATTTAGCTTCTAGTAATCTATGTAGAGTTGAATACTACCACACGCATTTTTGGATAACAAGTCAGGTGCACCCCATGGTGAAGTACCCAGCCTAATAAATCCATTTCTTTATTATTCCATGAGTCTTACCTTGATTTCCTTAAACTCTGATGATTCCAAATGATACAAGGGAATTAAAATGGGCTACACACTAAATAAAAGATCTATATCAAATTTAACTTCCCTTTTAGGTGGGAGTCCTATGAATTCATCTAGAAATATGTCATGATAAAGGTCCAAAAAAAGAAGAAAATTTGAGGGGGATTCCACTAATCCCATTGAAAAATAAAATCCCATGAATTTCACTCTGATCATATCAAGATGAATCAAGTTTCGACTAAATATACCAGCTCCTAGTTCCCATTATCTGGTCAGCACATACTTCTCTTCCTTGGAAAAAGTAAATAACCCCCCATCTTCAATAGTAATTAATTTGAATTTGGAAGCTATCCAACCTGTCCATGAAATGAATCACATAAAAGATATTAATCTCTAGAATCATGAATTTCCATAAATTTCAATAATCGGCAATGACTATATGACACTCTGGGCATCACTAAAGACTATCCAATTTAATGACCAATGATGTAACAATCTAAAGAAACTCAAATGAAAACTTCATTGGTAAGTCATGTCCAGAAATAACCTATTCATATATGAAAAAAATGGGAAGCATCAGTATCAAATAAGGTAGTGGATTAAGTAGATGTGATAAAAATTATTACCTAAAATAGTAGATGATTCCACAACAAAATATGTTGAAGTCTAATACACTACATAAAAATGGCCCGCCTCAGCTCCGTAACCCTGAACCTATGAAACATGACCAGTCTGAGTCATTATCATCTAAACCTACTACTTAGAACCCTAACCGGATCCTTGGGTTGTATATTGAGTGCTTCCTGCAGTCCTACAAAACCTCATCCTTGAAGCTCCGGAGAAAATTTTTCGAAGCATCCCTATCATATCACACCATTGACTCAAGCTTTAAGATGCTGTACAAAACTTATGATAATGACCAACCCTCCCATAGTTGAAACACTATGTAACTCCTCTAGTGGGGGATGAAGAAACAATAATATGATCCACCGGCATACCACTACCATGTTTCATGTCCACGGTCATCCTCTTCTTACTACCAAAATAGGCACTCATCATAATTGTAAAAGGTCCACCCCATTAATGTTAAAGGGTGAATGAAAAAAAACTACTCAATACTCATCCAAAACCCTCTTAATAGGAAAGTCCTTAGGTTGAACCACTGAGTACATTACTAGGTAAAAGGTCCGGACCTATTTCCTAATGTCATAATGAAGACCGATCTCGAATTTCCTAGAATTTTGTGCCTTATTTCCAATAAAGAGTGGATAAAAGTGGGGAAGGAATGTGAAACGAGAAGAGTATATAGATACCTTCATGGAACCCTTACTGTAGCTCAATGAACTCATACACTCTTTTTAGATTTAGCGTGATAGGGAAGAATTCCCTAAATAAAAATTTATTAAAAGTCTCCTAAGTGAGACCCTCATGCCTGCCAACTTATCTTATCATGCCCCCAAAAAACCCAATAGGTCCTTATATCATGAATGATTCTAGCTTCACCATACAATTCTCAAATATCTCAATGAGGTATAAGACAAACTCAATGATGTCTATCTCATCCTTTTCATCCTATAGTCTACCAACACTCCGAAAGGATGGAGGATGCTGGATCCTGAAGTATCTGGTGTAGTGAACCATGGAACTCGGTGCCCCTCAACCCTTGGAAGGAAGAACTAGAAATACTCATAGATGGAGTGGCATGATATATAACACCCTCTGACAGATAAGTTGATGGAATAGGGGATTCCTCCTTAGAGAGAGTACCCCAACACACATTATATGAAACTCCCATCAGTCTTCTATGAGGAAGAATCTTCTATAACACAAAGGGAAATATTTAGAGGATTTAAGATAGATCCTAATCAGCCTAAGATATCACACAAGGTTTCCATAGGAGTCTACCCATAACCAAAGGTATAACCCCTAGAACTAACCAAAGTACTCTATCCTTGAACATTAGTTATAATCATATATATAAATAAAAAATAAAACATCATGATTAGGTTCAACTAATTAATGCCAAAAAAATATCAGAAAAACATGGGAATTGATATATTATATTATAGAGTACATGTATATCCTAAATAGATAGAAAAAAATCAAAGAATTAAATTAAACAACTAATATGAAACATATCAACAATATATATATGACATGTTAGACTATGTGCTTAGTCATGATGTATGAACACACTCAAAATACAATAAAATTGTAACAAAAATACCATCAATGGAAACTCATAGGTTTTTTTCAAATAATATGGCCCGAAACATGACAACTCCCCTACCTATTTCACACAATTATATCTCCTTTATTCCATGTCACCATTTAGTCCAAAAGAAAATAATAAAAAAATATTCTCTAATACCATTTTGTAATTCCCCAGTCTGAACCATCAGGTCTGAACTAGAGTTCCACATGATCTAATGTGTGCCTCCCCATATGAAAAAGGTTTTCGACTAACTGCAAGGGTCTATGTTCTTCATTGAGGAGACTATACCCTCAATAAAATTTCCTTGCACAAATAATAATATGATAGAATATAATAAAATATAATAATCAGAGTGAACATGTGGATACTATGTAGATAAACTATTGGTCATACAAATAATTAAACCGTCTCCTAGTGTGGAAAGCTAAACACAAGTATAAGTTCAAGTATGTAAATAAATAAATAAATAGAAGAATCATCTAGAGTGCATCCTGATAACACTACCATCTCCAAGATCCTAAGCTAAACTTTCTACCCTAGGCCTCTTTCCATTGCTGGGACCTTTATACATGAAGTGTGTAGGTGCATCAAAATTCTTGTATACTGTATGAGTAATAAAACCTAGTAGGTCACCACCAATTTGTCCTTAAAAAGTGTTCATATGTACAATAGGTATATGCCATGAAATAATAAATGAGAAGGTAAGCATAACAAACATACAATCACGTAGCAAGTGGTCATGCACTAACCATGCTTCCACAAACCCTTGCCCATACCTTCCTCAGCTCCATGTCGAAAAGATAATTATGGGAACCAGGAATGATCAAGGACTAGATCTAAGACTATAGACATGTCTCTCAGTATCCTCAAGGAATTTAGATGACCATGCTACTCGGTTTCCTCAAGGCATCATGTTTTGGAATTTTTCTCAGTATCCTCATGACATCGAGTTCCTTCACATTCCATGGTATCCTTAAGTCATCAAGATTTTTCTGTAACAAAAGGATATCATGCTTATTCCCTGTGAAAGGGTCCACCATTTTTATTATTACACAACATTCATAGTCTACCTATAAGGGGTAAACATACCATAATGATCACCTATCATGTATACCAAGAACCAGACCACTAAAGGAAAGATAATACATAATGAGGTAGAGATTGACATCATGAGAATATAACATCATTATAGAATAACATGTGATTCAATGTCAAGAATGATAAAAAGATACTGTAGCAACTCATTAAATCCAGAATCATAATGGGGTTCACAGGATACACACACACCCACATGTTATCACACTCAATCATGAAAAAAAAACAAAAGACAACACAATACAATGGAAACAAGTGTATAAAAGAGCCTCAAATCATAAGGATATTTTTTACATCAAGGTTGTTGATGAATAACTCTAAAGGTCATTAATGATAAAAGACTGAACCATGTTACACACCACATAGAAGAAACTCACATGTAAAGGGTGCCTAAATTGGTTTACTATTGTTAATACAAAGGATTAGAATAAGACTAAAAAATATTTCATGTTATGAAGGTGATTATAGAATCACATACCTTACAATGTCTATAAATAGAGTCAAATACAATGTATGTCAAATGAAGGAATTCAAATTAACTGAATTTATTTTTGATCAAATAATGGATAGTGAATTCATTATGGATTCTAAAAGAGTCTTGGGTATTTCCAATGATCATTGATCCATCATCAATTAGTCAATGGAGAAGATATTTAAGATGAGATTCAAGAATAAAGAAGTATCACTATGATAATTCTAGGGGATTAACCTAAAAAAATTGTTCTTAAAGAATAAAACATAAATCATCGAGATTTTATTAAAAAATAGAAACCATATTCAATCTACTATGAAATTATCAATGGATTAAGGTTTTATCATTAAAGTAATAGTTATAAGTGGTATAAGAAGATGATTAATAAAAATTACCTGAATAATGCTGATATTCATTGGTAGATCTCGATTTGATCATGGATTTATGTAAAATTTCAAGATACAACACAGTTCTATAATGAAATGGAGAATTATCCATTATATTATGATAGAAAACCTTAAACCACCATATATCTATGCACAACACACAATAAGGATGAAGTATTTGGCATAGATCTAACAAAATATCACCATTATAGTTTCATCAGATTGGTCAAATATTAGATAGGTAAGTGAAATGAATATGAAATATTTTAGAGTCAAGGGGGGTGGTCTTTAATTCAAAATGGGTGAAATGGTATTATAATTGAGTATTAAATAAGGGGTTAAATTGAGTGAAATCAAATCTCATGGGGTGAATTTAATGCACCCCTGAGCTGGGCACACTAGGGAGCCTATGACACCCCATTTGTTAGACAGTAGGGTCTACATGAACTAGTAGACCTAATACAACTATACCAGTTATCCAATGATAGTACTCAACCACTATTCATATAGGCCTCCTTTATATCCTTTCACTACAAGATCCCAAACCCATTTTTAGTAAAAATTGGCCTCTTAAACCCCTAAAATAGAAATGAAATGTTAGAGGAATGAAGAAATTAAAAACCTTATCATATTATACATTAATAACTAGTACATAAGTTATAATAGACATTATGGTTATGTTCATAACCTCTTGTGTAGACCTTTTTTTGGTTATACTTGTACAGAATGTTATGGTTTCCTATGATTATGCTTGTGTGACATTTACTATTCCATATTTCTATTTTATATCCTTATGTTATGATACATGGCTCATGACTATTATCACATGTTTTTACACTCTTATTCCATGGTAAAGTTTTGATTATTTGAGGTTATATACCCTTGTATTATTCATTGTGTACAACTATTATAGTTCTATGATCATTTTAATCATATATTTCTCCAATAACCATGTTTTATCACAATCTTATGATCTAAACCTATAAGATTGATTCATAATATTTTCCATTACTATGAATTTTATATCACCCCATATTATGTTTCCATTTTTCCTTGGAAATTATATATAGGATAATGTTTATAAGGAAGTCACATGTGAAGAATTTTGTTGGAAATATTGAAGAAAAAATGTGAAATAAAGCACATATATAGCTCATATCCAAAGAAACTAAACTTTTGGGTTCTAGGATTGGGTGATTATTGTGAGATTTATTGTTTAAGTTATGAAAATATATGTATGTTTAACTTAATTTATCTCAATTGGTATCAAAGTTTTTGTTTAAATAATATTTTTTAGCATCAGGTCTGAGAGTGCGGGTATGGGGTTCCTTATCATCAACGTCAATTATTTCACCCTATGCATTGTATTTAAAAGTTACTCATCCACCAATTAAGTTTTTTAAGTTTAATAATTTATAATTTTCTCTTATCATATGTTTAGAACAACCACTATCCATGTACCATTTGTTTCAGCTACTTTTACACAACCTCATTTGATAAAATTAAGAAAATTAAGTTCATAGAACCAACATTTTATTGGGCTTGGTTATATTAGAAAATAAATTTTTTTGAACAATCATATATCTAAATGTTTTATTATTAAAAACTTATGATTATTCACAAATAAAATCCTTACGAAAATAAAAATATTAAACTTTATTTAAATAAAAATTAGTTTTCTAGTGGCCCACCCATTGACATTTAGTGGAAAATCGTTCACTTGTGGGTATAAAATAATTTGATTGAAATTATGAATTTTGAGAATTATAACCTATACCATTAGTTATTATAAGTGGTTTTGACTATTTCTATAACTTATTAAAATATTACCTACAAAAAGTAAAATTAGTTAAATGTTTTTTCAAACAACTAATTTTAGATTTCTATTTAATAACTAATTTACGATCATTATAAGTTGAACTGAAACAATATCTAGATTCTAATTCTAACAAAATTTGAGAAATTATACTATTTTATTTAGAAAGATCAAATTTATCATAATCATATTTATTTTTTAACCTTTCTGTTTTCCTTTTCTTTAATATTGATAAATCTCTCCATTTCATCACATGTAACTAAATATTCTTTATATTGTGATAAATCAACATTTTCAATATTTGATGAAGTTGAATAATAATAATCTGAAGAATAATAAAAATTATAATTAAAATTTATGTTTTAAATATAATAAATGGTTACCTTATCCATGTGTTACTTATCATCCTTATGAATATTTGTATAGAATCCAATAATATTCTAACTATTGTCACTATCTTTTGAAGAACAATCAGAAGTAGTATCGCCACTACTTGTGCTTAAAGTATTAAAAAACTCTAGAATTTCATTTCCTCAACTTTTAGAATATATATTTTATTTTATAAGACAATTTGGTTTTTATGACTAACTTTGTTACATTCATCGCACAAAACAACTGAAAAATTATTCTGATCATATATTTTTCTTCTATCCTTCTAACGATCACAAAAAATGTTATTATTTCTAATAAAATTATTCATTATCCTAGAATGTTTTGAAAATTAATTATCATTATCATCATAATTACTATAATAAAAATTAATCTTAAATTTATTCTTATAACCATTCAAAACATTATCTCTTATATTAATATCACTAGAAGTAACATTACAGGATGTATATGCAAATTTTACTCCATTATTCCTCTTATATTTTGTTCATATCTCTTGAATATAATGTCATATTTCATTTGTGTTCTAATTATCTCATCATGTATTATCTTATCCAAATGTTTAGTATCATTGATCACAATATGTTTAGAATCCCACTCCATCAAAAGTATATGATTTTTTTTCAACCATATGATCATCCATTAATTCCTTTTCACCGAGGGATTTTAAAATATTCATTATTGTTATAAATCATTTATGTTCTTGATAAATAGGTTCTGTAATAAAAAAAATAAAAATCCTGATAATTTTAATAAAGCATAACTCTCCTAGATTAAATAAATTTTAAAGTTAAAAAATGTGTAATTTCCAAATTCTTTCAAATTCCATTCAAAATTTCCCAAGAAGATATATAATTGCATATATTCCTCATCATCAAACATAATCGAGTGTTTCTTACTTTATAAGTATCCAAAAAGCCAATATTCTATTTTATAGAATCATCTAAACATTCTTCTCTAGAATATTGTAATTTTTGTATCATCAAATAAATTTCAACACTAATATTGATAAAATAAGTCTTAATTATATCATTATAATACTCATAATCATTTCCATAAAAAATTAGAGGAAAATTTGGATTCAACTTATCTATATACAGAATAGGTATCCCTTCTATCATAAAAATTAACATTATTTTATCTAATACATGGTTAGTGTAATGAAACTATGATATGAAATTCAGATAAACCAATGAAGAATCAAAGAAAAACACTAAGCTTAGTCTGATATATAGAGACATGCTCTAAAACCAAATATTGTCTTAGAAAACAAAGGTAGGAAAAATTTATGAAGGGGTGGGGGTGACTTGTAGTAAAAAATTACTTACATTTTCTATCATCCTCAACGTGTAAATTATAACATCCCGACCCAAGTTCTACTAAAAGGTTTTCTAATCCAGTAGGTCATATGGATTCAAGTGAACCTCCCCATATTCCAAAGTCTACTGAATAACAGTGAGGGTCTAATGTGGTATAGTGTGGATACTACACCCTCATGATCAGAGTAACACAATAGTATCATAAGTGAATAAATAACTAGGAGAATAATATAAATCAATACCAAAGATAACATCCATAAGACTGTAATAATAATTAATCCAAAATAGGATTCATTCCCAATTTGATGATCATGTCATGCCTCTATAAAAATTGTAGAAAATACATGACAATAAGAATCCAATACAATACATGTATCAAAATACCAAAATACCAAAAAGTAACTATCTCCATCTAGAATCATGACCCTATATCTATCCTATGCCCACCTTCTAATAATAAATTATCATGTTAAGAATCTTATAGTGGGCATTTTAGTTGGTCCCAAACTACATCCATGAAGTCTTTTAGAGTACCAAATAGTGACCTGAATAGGCTGTGAGATGACACTCAATATTCCACCACCAACGGTGTCTATAACATATCCAGTCTATGTGTAAACAATGTGGCAGTGTGTAGTATATCACATGTATAACATCACTAAAAGTAATGTGTAAAATGAAGATGTGATTTTATCCATCCAAACATGGATTCCTTAGAAAAATAATCAAGAACCTTTAAACAAGGGGAAGATACATTCAAATACTCGTACAAGGGATATCTATAAAGCATGATAAATCATCCACAATGGCATATGACATTAAATAAAGTGTTAGGATTAAAGGGACGAAATAAATGGTATAAATTAACTAGAAATCCTTGTTGTATCCATGGAGCATCTTGATGGAAACTCTATAGAGGCTTTGGTGGAGGCTAAGGAGCATGTCCATAGAGCATGTCCAATGTTAGTTCAAGAAATCTAGATCCAAGGTGTAAAATTGTCCTTGGAATCCTATGAAATTAGGGTCCTGGGAGTATAAATTCGTGAGGAATACCCTAATATAATCAATATGGATCCATAGAGTAGAAATTTCAAATTCATCCAATGGAATCAGGATATGAGGAGTAGAAATTTCCATGGCATCCACTACCATAGATTGGATCCATGGAG
The DNA here is from genome assembly GCA_963277665.1 of Viscum album. Lineage (NCBI taxonomy): Eukaryota > Viridiplantae > Streptophyta > Magnoliopsida > Santalales > Viscaceae > Viscum > Viscum album. The sequence goes on along the minus strand of OY728159.1, from coordinate 1,752,593,338 downwards.
TATAAATCTCCATGACATCCAATGGAATCAGAATATGAGGAGTAGAAATTTCCAAGGAATACACTACCATTATCATTTCATGATCTCATTTCATATCCCATTTCACAATCATTCACAATTCACGAGTTCATCCAACCCGTTTTGACATTTTCAATTTAAAAAATTAAACCATTTGAACATCATGTAATCACATTTTAAAGGATAAATAATCCCTCTCATGATAATTCATTTAATTCACATTCAATTCAATAAGGATCCTAAAACAAGTAGTTATCTCTCACACACCCATTGGGGTGTCATAACATATGGAAGATACAAGGGAACACCCCATGGGTGGCCAAAACAATATAGAAAGGTATAACTCACCCCATGGGTGGATCAGGCTTAGGTGAATGACCTCCAACCATATAATGGTACTAGTGGGAAACCTAAAATGATCCCAAAAAAAATTAAAAAATACATTCATTTAATTTTAGGGGAGCATTTGGAAATCTTTTTGTGTAGAATAATGAAAACAATGTATATAAAACACCAAACATTAAGGGAAAGGTATAAACCACCTACCGTATACCCATGGTAGAACACTCATCCAGAATTGACTCCTAACTCAAACTGGATTAGAATAAATTGGAATAATGGATGACTTACCTAGAAATAGATCAAATTATCTTTCACCAAAGTAAATAAATTGATATTAATACAAATAATTAAATGCTATAGATGGATGAATACCTCACCAGTCTAGATCCAATGAGATGAATGGTGTTTGAATAGTAGTCCAAATAGATAATAAGAAGATAAGACTAGTATTTAAGCTTCAAAGGGATCTCCAAAATTTCAATGATTTCCACTAGAAATAGGAGGGAAGTTATATTTTAGGATATAATAAAATTAAGGGAAATTTGGTATTTTCACCCAAAAAACTAGGTCGAACTACTTGGATGCGCAATTAGCTAAATCCTTTTCTCCTCATTTACTCAAAAGAGAACCCTCTTGGTTTATCTATATAGTTTGGGAAACCATACCCTAACCAGGATATACACCTCTACTAAAAACTACAGATCTTTATGAATGGTCTTACGTCCCTAGGTGCATAGTTAGTATGAACTGTGCACCCTTTTCCCCCTATGTCCAATGCTACATGGGCATGCAGGCCATACTACATGGGTTTTCTCAAAACATGTGGCCTTGGATAGAGGCTCGGAACACCTCATATGGTGTCATAAAATCTTGTATCCTGGGTTTCACAATTTCTACTAATAGTGTAGCTCATATTCATTTTCCAAAAATCAGGCCTCTAGTCTATGAACAAGCCTCCGAAAGCCCCAAAACTCCCAGGAAATCATTAATAAATCACATTAGTTCCAAACGAAGAAATTAAAGTTGATTTCAAAATATCCATACCACACATAAAAACATAGGATCTTAAAATCATCCCCCCTTTAAGAGATTCATCCCGGAATTTCTTTTCCAAGGGTGGTCAAGAATTGTCTGAGAATAAATCTATCCATTGATCATGTATGTCGGCCTCCTGGTCCTAAGTATCATCTTGTAAAAATCTATGATACCATGTCACCCATACTAGAGGAACTAACCAACCTTGGGATCCTTTATTCTCTAATAAAAAATATGAATAGTATTCTCCTTGAAGGACACATGTACCTGTAGGATGAATATTATGAGACAAGTCTGAGTGATAACGACACAAACGAGGTACATGGAAGACATCAACTATGGCTTGGTAACTATGAGGTATCCGAAATTGATAAGCTACCAGCACAACACTGTCTAGAATCTTGAATGGCCTAAAATATTTTGGTGAATGATTTCCCAGTCTCCTAATCAATCTATATCCCAACCTCAGTGAGATTCATAAAATGACCTGATCCCCCACATCGAACTCTAGAGGTCATCAATGATGATCCACATAATTCTTATGTCTATAATATGTAGTATCCCTCTACTTTTTGATCAAATACACTTACTCCAATGTATTATACATGAGACATGATCTATGAATCACTATTTATTCTACCTCTAACCAGCACAGAGGCAATCGACATGTCATACCATACAAATCCCCATAAGGATCCATCTATATAGTCGCTTGATAGCTATTATTTTAGGATAACTAAACTTGGGGTATATCCCTATCTCAAGAGCCCCCAAAATCAAAGAAGTATTCTCTAAGAATGACCTCTAGAATGTGTATAGAGTGCTCTGATTGGACATTAGTCTAAGGGTGGTATTTCATAATCATAAGCACCTATTTACCCAACACTCTCTATAAACCTTTATAAAATCGTGATGTAAACCAGACATCCCTATCTGATACCATGGTCTGATGAACCATGTGAATTTGAAGAATCTCATGGATGTAGAGTCTCCCAATCTCATTGATTGATAATGTCTCCTTGATCAATAGGATATGGGTGACCTTCATCAGACCATCCATAATAACCCATATAACATCACTACCTCGAGGATACCTCAACAAACTGGTCATGAAATCCATCAAAAAATATTCCCATTTCCACTAAGGAATGGTTAGCTTCTATAAATGACTAGCTGATTACAGGTGTTCTACCTTTACCTGTTAACAAGTGGAACACCACATGAAATAACTAGATACCTCTCATTTCATACTTGAATACCAATACTAGTGAAGAAAATCCTAATACATCTTGGTAACTCCAGGATTGACTTCCCAATCTGAGGCATGAAACTCTCACATCAAATCGTTGTATATGTCTGCTGGAAGCTAAAAATGATCACGAATATACAGAATTTCATCTTTTTTCCATTGTCCAACTAGGAGGTAGGTCATTTCCTTACACACTCTCTCATAGGACTAAGACCTCAACATATGAAAACTATCTCATCCTTACACTATTCTAAAGAGTGAAATTCACCACTAAAGATGTGAGAAAATACTATCCTTGTCTATCCTATACATCCAAGTGAATCTATGAGAATATTTCCATAAACCTAACTCACTACTGGCCTATGGAATTACTTGTATATGAGTCCTATTTCTCAGTGCATCGATAACTACATTGACTTTACCAAGAATATTGGTAGTCTTGAAGTCAAAATACTATAGGTATTCAACCCACCATCATTGCCTATGATTCAAGTCACGCCGTGTAAATAGTACTCGAATTTTTTGTGTTTATTTTACACTAAAAAAATACTCCCTTAATAAACAATTTCTCCAAAAGTGTAAGGCATATACACTAGTGGTCAACTCATGATCATGCATTGGGTAGTTCCACTCATGTGGTCTTAACTAATGAGACCCGTATGCCATGACTCGTTCTTCTTGCATCATAATTTCTCCAATCCTGATACCTAATGCATCACAATACATAGTGTAGATTCTTTATAGCTTTGAATAATCAGGACCAGTGTAGAAGTTAGTCTCCCTTTTAACTCCAGAAAGGATGTCTTACAAGTTTCTAACCATATAAACTTTACACCCTTATTATTCAATCTCGCAAGAGGTGCTGAAACGCATGAGAAGTCCTGTATAAAATTCTTGTAATAACCAGCTAGTCCTAAGAAACTTCATATATCAAATATGTTCTTGGGATGGTCATATAAAACTATGGATCTCACCTTCTTCAGGTCAACTAATTATCCTATATCTGAGATAACATAATCCGAGAATTGAATCCTATCCATTTAGAAGTGGAACTTTGTGATATTATCATCTAATTGATGATTTATCAGGGTATGCATAATAATATCAGGATTTTTTTTCATGGTTGTGTATATTGTGAGAATACAACAAGATATATTTCATGAATACCACCACAAATGCATCTAGATATGGATGGAAAACATGGTTCATCAACCCATGAAAACTACTGATGTATTCGTGAGACCGAACGACATAACCAGGTACTCATATAGACCATACACACTATGAAAATATTTTGGTGGTATGTCTGTAGGTCTAACACTTACCTGATGATAACCTAACCTCAAATAAATATTTGAGAAAACATAAGCTCCTCATAAATGTTCAAAGATTCCATTTATTCATGGAAAGGGATACTACTTGTTAACCATTAATTGGTTCTATTTCCTATAATCTACACAAAGTCTAAGGGTTACATCCTTCTTTTTCACAAAAGGACTGATGAAACCCATATACAACTATTGTGTCGTATAAACACCTATGCTTACAAGTCATATAAATTCCTCTTGAGATCCTTCAAATCCACAGTATCCAACCTATAAGGAGTAATGGATATCAATATATCTCATGGTATTAGATCTATTGAAAACTCTACCTCTCTCTAAAGAGGTAAACTATAAAATTCATCTAGGAAAACGTCCCAAATATGGGAAAACATTGGAAGAAAATATACTTTAAGTGGTCTATAATCATCTAGATATAATCTATCAAACTTTCCTATCATCCAACACAACCCAAGAATCTTGGGTCCAACTCTACCTACATAGACATCCCATTCACCCTTGTGAATAATAGCACCCAACCTATGGTGATGTGAAGGTCACCCTTCGATGATAACAATCAACATGGGAATGATAAGAAATTAGTCAATCCATTAAGATTATGATGTAAAAAACTATCATCTTTAGGGAAGAAATACCCCATATGAAGTGACACACACCTATCTCAAGGAGAAATCCTTGAACTAGCATACACAATTCATTCTGATCCCCAACAGAGCATCAATTATTATAACGCCATCATAAAACTGAATAACAAGCCCAAGGATCTCTACTATAGGTACATATATGAAGCTATGTGATGAACCTATATCAAAAAGGGGAAATTCTAATGAATAGTCTACTAATATCATACCTCTAACCATATACGACTCGACACTCTTCTCCTAAAGTGTCAGATACATATAATATACTTGGCCTGAACCGTGTCCCTAGGAAACAAACTCACTACCCAGAGCAGGCCTTCTCTACTATTGAGGTAAAACCAGTTCCTAGATTCCTCATCCATGACTACCATATTAGCCTAAAAGACCAAAACTACTTCAGATCCTGACCTTCCGTGGAGCTGTGAGTCCCACTGCTGATCTTGGAGTCAGATTTGATCCCCTTTGAGTAACTACTGGAGGGATTGTCCTAAAAAATCACAGTACATGGCCCATCCTACCACATGATCAAAACTAAACTAGGTCTTTATCGTACAAATTCTTCATATGTTTCCATCTCCCACACTAATGATAGAATGAAAAACTTGTAGAAATTACACGTTGGCTAACATTCCCCTCACGAGAACCCTCAAAACGGCACTTTATGATAACTGAAACTAAACAACTAGGTCTAAAGGATAAACTTCCTTGATATGCACCCACATATTACCTTAGGTTTAATTCAGTAATAAGGGCCCAATTCACAATATCTATAATATTAGTCAATCCAAAAAAATTGACCTACGGTCGAATGACATGCTTGAGACCTTACTCAAAGCATATTTCCCATAAAGGTTCATCAACAAGATTAATCTGTGCAAGATGATAAAGCTCTGTGAAGCATAAAGAATACTCCATAACGGTCATTGTACCCTGCTCAAGATGCATAAAATAACAATCCATTTTATCTCTTAGGGTCTCAGGAAAGAAGTAATCATAACAAATGGATTGGAAATACCTTCAAACCATATCTCAAATCACATTATCCTGGTTAAAAACATCCTACTAAAGATTATTTTCTCCAAGAAGCATATATTCCATGAGCTCCACCCACCTATTAGGTGGCATCTTCATATTCTTGAAAATTTGTAGAATAGTTTCAATCCATAGATCAAGAGTTTGTGGACCACCATCCCACGAAAAAGTGGGTGGATACTACTACTAAAACACACATGTCATCTCTTCCATAATGAGGCAAGCTGAGGGGCTCCCTAAAAGGTATACATAAAGTTTAGTAAACCCTCATGGAACTGGGCATTATCAACCATATCAACTATAATTAGTGGCACTTTAAGTGGAATTGTTGGAGGTTCCACTAGTATCCCATGGACCACCACCTGTAGAGAATGATTTCCATTACCCTCATGGAGAATGAATGGAGGCCATCATGGTGGAATGTCTCTATAAAGAAACAAAAAGCCTTAGAAAATAATTGAGTAGTGACCATGTCAAAGATATAAAAGCATTCGAATAGTATAACCCTTTCTATAAACAAGTCACACCCCTATTCCTACTCTTAAATCCAGGACTGGATAAAAAGAAATAGTCATAGAAATCACTAGAGACTCTATATAATACCCACTCTAAATCTACTTCTAGGTCATGCACTCTTTCTCACAATATGAGTCCTGATATATAAAAAAGTGAACTTTCCATTTCATAATTCCAATTTCCTTTAAAATCATATTTGTATTAAAATTATATTTAAATGGTTTAACCAAATAGATCACCACTTCTAACCTATAAGGGCCTATATAACTTATAAATCAATGTGTGGTGTCCAATCAATCCCAATCATATCACATTATAGTCTATGTGAACAATGGTATATGACTCAATGTGCCATAATTGGATGCTTAGGGAATCTGCTATAGATTATATAATTTTTTTTTTAGGTTATGATATTCACTCTAAGTACCAATTTATGTTCCTCAATTTCATATAATAATCATTAGGTCATAACAATTTTATAACATAATGTACACAAAATAAATTTCATGTAGTCAAACAATGCATCCTATATGGCATGGAATATCCATGGCATGTGAAACCTGTAAGGTTCTTAAAATAATTCAAGATATTTAATACCATAATCTCATTATAAAATAATAAAATCCACAATAATAAGGAAAATCAAAGAATAAGTGAGTCAACCAATGGTAGAATAAAATCTACTGTAATAGAAAAAATACCGAAAATCATGTCCCGCTCTAGGAAATTTGGTTTTTTCTTGTACTTGGGTTAGATAATCCTAGGAAAACCTCATTACCAAATTCCAACACTTCTAAATATCCAATCTATTATTTAAAAATAGTAAATATAAAAAAGAAAATGTTTGGATACCACTTTGTAACATCCTGAACTAGGAGCCACTGAATGGTGCCCCGAGCTGGTGGGTCACATGGCCTCAGGAACGCCACCCCACACACCAAAGGATATCGGCTAGTAGCGAGGTTATAAGTTGTTAAAGTGGAAAAACAATACCCTCATGATCATAGTAACATAGTGGTATCACAAGTAAATAAATAAGCATAAGCATAATATAAACCAAGATAGAAGACACTATCTATAAAAGGTAATAATAATTAATCAAAAAGTAGTGTCATGTAAAATATCATGATCATGGAATGTATGTATACAAAATAGAAGTAAATACATGGAAATAAACATATTTTAAAATACATCTATCAAAATTACAAAAGGCCAAAAAAGATCTATCTCTAGATAACATCACAAGTATAGATCAGTCTTGTGCTCCATTGTTCCTAATAAATGATCAAGTCAATCATCATATAGTGGGAACTTCTATAGTACCTACCTCTATCAATGAAGTATATTTAAGAACCCAATGGTGGCCCAAACAGGGTGCAAGATAACACTCAGTATTCCACCACCAAAATCATCTATAATATGTCCAGTTTGTGTATAAAAGATGAGGCAGCGTGCAATATATCATAGGTATAACAATACTAATAGTAAAGTGTCAAATGAAAATGTGATCCTATCTAGCGAAATATGGATCCCTATGAACAATAATCAAGAACCCTTAAATAAGGAGAATCTATAATCAAATAACCACACTAGGTCTATTCTTAATGTGTGATCAAGTATTAACATTGGCATATGTTGTGGAATCATGTGTAAGGCCTCAAAGGACCAGATCCAAGGTATAAATGAAACATTAATCCTCCTCGAGTACCTAGAGCATCTCGATGAAAACTTTTTAAATACCTGGGTGGAGCCCCAGGAGCATATCCACAAGTATTCCAAGAAATTCAAAACTAAAGAGTAGAAATGTACCTAGAATCCTATGGAATTGGGATCTTGGGAGTAGAAATGTTCAAGGAATCCAATACCATAATGAATATTGATCCATGGAGTAGAAATTTCCATTGAATCTTTTGGAATTAGGATCTAAGGAGTAGAAATGTCCAAGGAATCCACTACCCCAGTCAAGATCCATAGAGTAGAAATGTCCATATAATCCAATGGAATCATGATACTAGGAGTATAAATATCCAAGGAATCCACTAAAATTATAATTTAATCATCTAATTTCATAACCAATTTCAAAATCATTCACAATCCAAGAGTTCATCCTACCGATTTCCAAATTTTCTATTTAAACAATTAAACCATTTAAAAAATTAAACCATTTATAAAATTAAACAATTTGAACATCATGAAATATAATTTAAAAGGAGGCATAATCCATCTCCCAATAATTTATTTTATTCAAATTCAATTCAATAAGAATCCCAAAAAAATGGTGAGCTCACACACACCCATTAGAGTGGTATAACATAGGGAAGATATAAGGGCACACCCCATGGGTGGAAAAAACAATATAAAAAGGTAGAAATCACCCCATTGGTGGCTAAAGACAATGATAAAAACTTATAACCGTATAATGGTACTAGTGGGAAACTTAAAGAGGTGCCATAAAATCAAACAAGATATTCATTTAATTTTAGGGGCAGTGCTAGAAATTCTGGTGTGGCACAAAAACATAAAGGTATAAAACACCAAAATTTAAGGGAAAGGTATATACCACCTACCATGTATTTTTGGTAGAATATTTATCTAAAATAGACTCCTAACATGATATGGATTAAAAGAAATTGAAATAATGGATTTGTTCCCTAGAAATAGGGAAAATTAGCTTGTATCCAAATAACGCTGTCGATATGAAGACAAACAAAGAATGAAACAAGATGAATGAATAAATCACAGCATGGATCTAATGAGACAAATGATGTTTAAACTAGAGTCTGAATGGAGAATTGGGATACAAGCCTAGTATTTGAGATTCAAATAGAGATACCAAATTTCAAGTCTTTCCACTAGGAAGAGGATGACAATTACAGTTCATGTTAAAAGAAAATTAAGGGCAATTTGATAATTTCACCCAAAAACACTGGGCCACATAGATTGGTCGCACGGTTGACCAAACTGTCTGTTAATCATGCACCCCTCACCACCTCAATAAGGAACCTGTATGGTTTATGTGAAAGGCTTAGGAAACCATGCATAAACCATTCTTCAAGGATCTAATAAAATATGTAGAGCTTCCCGCACAGGCATATGACCTTGGGTGAACAGTTAGGGTGAATGGTAGACTATTTTCTACCCTCTTTACAACCCTATATTATTGTGAGGACCTTGTTTCATGATTTTCCTCAAACTGTGTGGCCTGGATAGAGACCGAAACCACCTCACACAATTTCATCAAAGTATATAGATTTGGGAACATAGTTTCTAATAATTGTGTAATCTATCTTCCTTTTCCAAAAAATAGGACCTCTAGGATCCGAACAAGCCCTAGAAACCCAAAAAACACATATGACCTTATTAGGCATTTAAATTAGGTCAAAAAAATAAGTTGGAATTAAAAATATCCATACCTCACAGAAAAACCTAGGATCCCACATAAATTGACCATAAATTCAATCTTTTAATCAAAACACAATATATCAGAGAAAAAACTGTAAATACAAAGATATTTAAAATAGTCAAAAGATAACAATATGTGAATAAATCTATATACACAATTAATTTTTTTTATTGAAAATTCATAGTGTTTGAAAAACAAAAAAACAAAATGAAAAAACAAAATGAAACCTATTATATAAAACAATGCATGAAGTGAATATCACAATCCTTAAACTCCTAAAAAATATATTATTACCAAACCAAAATTTTATCCAAAGTGTAAGAAGGATATTTAAAAATTATCTATGGGATACTATCTTCTTATCCCCAAAAATACTTAACTTTAAACATGTTAGAAGTTAAATATATCTTCTTATCCCCAAAGACCTTAATCAAGTAGATCAGAAAAAATATATCATAACATCCATGTAAGTATTCAATTATAAATTATTATATAATCCTCTATATTACTATCCCTATAAGACCTTAATCAAACTAATCAAATATAACTCTATCTTATTATCCCCAATATCCATTGATCACACTGATTAGATAAACCTCGACATTTCTATCCCCAAAATCCCTCAATATTGCAGGATAATAACAAGAATGAATAAAATTAGAAAATTGTGAAGATATTTAAAATGAAAATCCTTACACTGTGGTATCTCTTAGTAAAACACTCATAATGAAAAATATTACATAGATTGGAAGCTCACTCAGAAAAAGGTGTTTAAAAACGTCAAAATGACCATAAAATTTCAGAATTATCAGTGTATGTTTCTTGATTCCATACTCTCCTGATACATGAAGATTTTATCTTATATATACACACTTAAAATAAAAAAATATAATGTTTAAATTATTCATTATTTAGGTATAGTTTCAAATATATGAGAAACTCAAATTCCATATTCTAATAGAATATAAAAAATCCTACATCTTTTAAATACATTGATCAACACATTTATAATTCCCTAAAACCTAGTAAAATTAAAATAACATGAAATAAAATTTATATGGTTTTTGTGCTATTTTTATAAGAAATAAACACTCTAGGAATAAATTTACCAGATATACATTCAGCAAAAAAAAACCCAAATTGAAGTTATATTAAGTTATTATTAAGCGAATTATTATTTAAAAAAAAGAATTAAATGATTCATTGACTCAACACCATAAAATAATATTAAAATAATGGGAATTGATGAGAAATATTCTTGACTAAAATAATGATATAAGGCCATATTCACTTACAAGTATCCTTTCAGTTGAATTCTGAACCAAAGAAAGCTGAAATGGTAAGAAGACATGTAAAAAATAAAAATAATGATAATATATTAAAATAGATTGGGTTTGAGATAGAAATAACATATAATATATCCAAATAGTAATTTATACATGAATAATCTTGATTTCAAATAGTGATTAGAAAAAAATTCTTACTATGTATTTTCACTTAGTTAGGCATTCTATAACTTCATATATGATAAATTTAGTTTTATAATTTATAAGTATAAGAAACTTATTAATATTTATTTTTATTTAATATGAATCATTTATAATCCCTTAATACTAAAATATTATTTTTTAATAATTAAAATTAATATTTAGGTGTTAACTTTACAAATTTTTCACGATTCTTTAGTTTTGTGGTTTCAAAAATTACTCCTTATTAATGAGTTCATCACCTATAGAATTTTGATGAATATTTACTAAATGTTTTTGATATAGTTATCAATTACAATGTCCATTACATCAAACTTATAGTTATTTTTAACAAAAAATGACTAAAAATATCCTTTTAGATGATTATTGGATTAATAAAAGAATTGAAATTTTTAGAAAATATAATTTTTCACCTTCCTAGAATTATAAAAAAATTTAAATAAAAATAATTACAAAGTATTACTATTATTTAAATTTTCTTATAAATTCATGATGTAAATGTTATAACACCATTTATATAGGTGGACCTCTACCAAGGCCTTTGTCCACTAAACTTTTCTCTGACATCTTTTTCAAATGCTCCCTTCCTAGTCGGTCTGGTACAGTGGTATCTAAGGAGGTTTTGGTCCAATGGTCTCTAGGATGCATAAATTATGTAGGATTTTACTTGTGATCCTTATTGAAGTTCACCAATGAACTCGGTTTTTTGGTGTTGTCTTGTAGTGGTTCGATCTGATTTCTATTTTTAGTAAAGATGTCAACTTGTGTCTTTAGTTTTGGTGAATTTCATTTCTGTTTTTGGTGGTGAATTTTGATGTTATATATGAGGGTTATGAAATGAAGATGGCATTTATTTTATGATAGGGATTATGGTGTTATTGAAAAATTGGTCTCAACGAGACATACCTCGTTGTTGGGGTCCTCAGGAGGCTCATGTGATTTTCAGGGATCATCATTGACATGATGTTCCCACGTCACCTGCATCATTTTGATTTTTTTTCTATTGGTTTTGAATTTTGTATTTGTGATGATGTGCCTGATAAAATATGTGTGATATGGATGATGTGATGTTCTCAAATCTAACCATAATAGTGGTTTTATGAAAATTTAAAAAATAATTTGGAGGATTAAGGGGTGTATAACACTTATGTTGAAGACTTGAATATTCCCTTATAGATCCTCTTAGAAATGAGTGATTTGGGACTCCTTAAGACCATATATCCCTAAACATGGAAGAGGATTGTGAGGGTGAAATATTGGGTATGTAACACCCCGACCCCAGTTACCCAGAGTCGGTGCATTATTACATAACATTAGCATGATCACAAGAAAGATCAAATCTAGAAAGACCGATTGGTTTAGTAGCCTTGGAAACACTAGATATATTCATAAAGTTTTACATTAGATAATAAAGTGAAAAACTACAAAAACAACATGTTCTCCATATTCCACACTCATATCCCAACATACAATCCCTGCAGGTCATTCATAAATTACTTCTTCACATCTTGGAAAAAATAAAACATAGAAAAGGGGTGAGATCAAATTCCCAGTAAGGATAACAATATAGCGGAAACTTTCATAAATAATAATAAACATTTAAGGGAATGTCTAACTTAAAACAAAATCCTTTTAAACTTTAACTTAAACATAGTATGGAAAAAATAAATTGAAATAATTCCATTTACTTATTCACATGGATATTATACTAATCGTATAATCACATGAAATATCAATAACCACTTTCATAATGATGGAATGCATAATGCTGAACTTTAATTTCTTTGTCAAGGCCTCATCCCAAGACCTAGGGGCTAACTGTAACAGAAACCCAACCCGGAGTGCCTCTAATAACCGGACACCAACCCGGAGTGCCTCTAATAACCAGACACCAACCCGAAGATCCTCTAATTACCAGTGACCAAACCGGAGGGCTTACTTTTACTGGTCCCCAACCCGGAGGGCTTACTTTTACCGGTCCCCAACCCGGAACATACTTGTCTAACACATTCATCTGAATGAAAGGTTGAAATATAACATAAAAATTCGGATTACAAATAACTTATGAAATGTCAATACTTTAAACAAAAACCATGAGTGAAATAAGAATAACTTATCCACAGTAAAAAATATCACAAAGCCTTTAATAAAATATGGATGTTTTGTATCATAATAAATCAACTTCAAATTTGCTTAAAATCCATCAAAGGATGTTGACATAGATGAAATCAAGACTATTTTAGAGAAATATATCTTTTTTTTTGAAATCATTTTAAAAGTAACATAATTGTAAAATAATACATTCAATTTGAAAATATTATTATATGCTTGTAAGTAAAGCTTAGACGATTTTATAACGGAAGAAAATAACCGCACCCGCCGTATATGTTAAAAAAACATTCTTACCTTAATTCTGTCCAAAAGGTTAAAAAGCACCTTGTTTGGAAAACAACAGAAAGATTCCTTTATAAACCACTTATAAAAATTCAAACAAGGGTATAAATGACTTTAAACCATATTCTTGTAAATAGTAAAAATGTTTTAAAATACATTTTGAAGAAACATGGATGTGGATGATAAAGAGATCCCAGTAGATTATTACGTATAAACAACCTCGGATAACGAAGAGATTGTGAAATAACCCTTACCTTGTACTTTTCCTTGGTTGGGGTAGGATAAACTCCTGTATAATGGTGAAATAATTGTTAATAAATTATACAAGAATCATATACATTAATATGATATCATATATGATCTTTTAACATTGATTTGTTAATAATATCTTAGTATTATTGTTGTTTTGGGTGTTAACTTACTCGTTTTCTTTTATATGGTTTTTTATGTAAGCCGTGTTTGTAATGGTTAGGTTGTATATTTTTCATATTCAGAATGATATCAATTCCTTAAACGTTATTTTTAAATCATAAAATGATAATTATACTTGAATGGATACGATGGAGAATGAATCTCATCGCGTTCGTGGAGACGGTAGTTCGTACGTACGCACGAGCGACAATATCATTATTTTGATATTAAAATAATATATAAATGGATGTTATATAATATATACAGAATAATTAACATGTTATATTTATTATTTACATGAGTTACACATCATCATTATACCCATCCAAATAATAATATATTGAATAACAATTACACCATGACGCGGAGACGGTAAGCCGTACGTACGCACATATGGTGACATGTTATTCAAAGGGTGGATAGAATACTGAATATGGTTGTACCATATTTATAATAACATCACAGTATATATATGATACTGGAGTTATTATTTTAGAATGGTAATAACAAAGGAATAAAAATTGGAAGAAGAAATGAATTTGAAAAAGCGTGGTGAAAACATTACCTCTTCTTCGGGTTCTTCCTTTTGATTTGATCAAAAGGGATCTTTAGGTTGGATTTCTGATCAAAATAATGCCTCTAGGTTGTATTGAGGGAAGTTGGGAGAGTATTTGGGCAGATTTTGGCTGAACCAAAAGGCTTTCATGGTGTGAATAAATGAGAAGGAGGAGTTCCCTTTTATAAGAAGGGTGAGGGGCACCTTTAGAAAAGCTAGAAATATTAATTTATAATAAATTCATATTCGGTTTCTAATGGCTCCAAAGTGTATTATTTTAATTTTAAGGTGGGTATGGGTCGAAAAACACTCAAACAATATAATTTAGATAGGTTTGGGTACTTATATTAACCTTATCTTTAAGTATTAACTCTAAGTTAATTAGTTTGACATTTACCATGTCACTTTTTATTTTTATATTATATAGTTAATAAACTTACTATATACATCCAAGAAACTTCCAAATGGTCCATTAATGATACACCTATCATGATATAAGTCTGTTGGACAAACCTTATATTTTTAGGAATTTAATATCAATTAATAATATAATATTTGTTTTAAAAACTCTTTTATGTCAATTTTGACACTATTCAATAGTTGATTTTTGTGAAACTTATAACAGAATGATTACTTCAAAACAAATCAATTAAATCAATACTAATATGTCATATTATCCTAAAAAATTATTTTAATTCATTAAAAGTCTCAAAGTATATTTATTTTGGTATTTATAATATCAATAATTTTAAATTTTCACTATTATGGTAATTACTGCATCATCATTGTGTCATAAATAAATTAAATTATTTAATATCTAAAAATTATAAATAAAATATCATTATGTAGGAAATCGTTTTATCTTTCTAATGAATATTTATAGTGGAAAATAAAACATATATAACCTTGTGTAAAAATTTTTTTTCTAAAAGATATATGCTTATGTCATTTTTGTACTTATTTTAACTTAATTAAAATTAAGTATCCCTATCACCTAAAAGTTGCTCCATGGGATCCCATAATCGACCCAAAGATTCCTATGGTCGAACATGTATCAACCAATAAGGCTATGACATGTAATAGGGTAATTTAGTATTATTATAATATTATTTTTTAACCCTTATTTACCGGATTTACCCTTAACCATGGTAAATAAAATATTTACCGCGGTAATTATTCAAAATGTCTGAAAATAAATGTTACCTATTTAAACAATTTCAACATCCTGATTCAAAATATGGAATCCATTTTTCTAAATTCAAAACACAGAAGTGGCAGAAATTAATTTAAAATTAATTCCTGTTGTCAAAAGAAAAAGCGTGTTTTTAAGATATAATAACTATCAAAAGATTGATACTTGTTTATGTTCGGTTTAATTGTGAAATTATGTCCAATGACCAACATTGTATTAAATGGTAAAAATATATTCTAAATATACTTTAACATCACTCAAATTCATAATTTATCAATATAAATTATTTCTATTAAAAAGGTTGTTTTTAATTAAAATTTAGTAATTTTCACTATTCATCAAAATATTAAAGTTATCTGAAAAGTACCAAAATTTCACCTTAGGATAAATTCGATACTACGAATCCAAAAATGAAGTCCATTTCAAAATATAAAATATATATAATTTCAAAAATTAGGTATTACTATTCATAACGGCTAGTCTGATTGGTTGTGGTGTGTGTTAGAATTCGAAGTTGCGTACAAAACACGCTACTGTATTATTCAAAGGAAAGCATACCGTGGAAGCTTGGGATGTTTAATTTTAAATTTTTGATGTCCCCATTTAGTAAAAAAGATTAAAATATTGTATTTAAAAAGGTTTCACTATTAAAAGTTGGTAAAAGTGCAATACTGAAAACGAATTTGTTCTTATATTATGTCTAAGAAACTCATAATATGGATTCTAAAATTATAAGGATTATATAAAGTTTAAAATTTAGTTAATACTATTCATAACCTCTTTTGAACAGTTTTTTTTGGTAAGTCATGGGGCGCTTGATCTTGATGTTGCGTGTAGTACAAGTTATTGTATTATTTTGAAGAAATAACACACTATGAAATCTTAGGGTGTTACATTCTACCCTCCTTCAATAAATTGCGTCCTCGCAATTTGAAATTGTTCTTCGAAAATAAAAGGTTGAAAATAGAAAATATCTTTGTGGGAAAACCCACATCATAAATTGGGTTACTAAAATTTAGTCTTAATACGAGTAAAATAGAAATGAAAGGGTCACCACCAAATTATGATCTCGATTAGGAGAACATTGGTGGCAATTGGAGACATATAATTGGAGGAAAAACGTAAATATTTATAGGTAGTGATTGAGGTCATCAATCACAAAAAAGTTTAAAATTGAGGTCCTTAAATTCATCAATCTATAATGATTTAAAATACCATCAATTCAACAAAACATAAGGTATTAGGATAACACATTTTTGATGTTTCAAAATATCTTAGTTGAAATCCCACATCGAAAAATGAATTAATGAGGACACTATTTAAAATAAAGAGTTGAAATTATGAAGATTACCGAAAATAACACATACTAGCATTCCATGTAGGAAAATATGGATATGGAAGAGAAATCTATCCATCAATTATCTGATGGAGAGTGGTAGAGAACATGGCTATGGAAAGGCCAACAATCCCAAATCCATAAATTAGTGATGATTTAAGGTACCATCTAGGAAAACATTTTTGTTCTAAGTTCCTTTTCTTAATGTTGAGGAATTTATTTATGAGATTGGCTAAGATCATAAGGAGATATACTTACTTTATAATTAGAGTTTTATCCATTAATAAATTTCTACCACAAACTCATGTTTCACTCTAAAAGATAATAGAACGTAAAAAAAATTCTATTTATACTATTCGTACAGGGTTCCAAAATAAACGAATTTATAATTCATCTACCAGATCTTTTAAAAAAAAACTACATTATTTAATCCAGGACATATCGTGAGCCAGTGGTATGTGATACACCCTTGTTGCCCTTCGGTTACGGGTTCAAGTCTCGCGGCCTTGCCGGTCGCGACGGGTTGTCGCCCGACCTCTGGGTTGTCCTTTTATGGCAATCCAAAATTAATCTCAAACTAGAATTTATCCAAAATACTTCTATCCAAACTCATAGTCCAACATTTATAAGTAAGGTAAACATAATGTAGATCCTTTTTACCCCATAATAGCATATGAATACCTTCGTCATGTATTAATTTAAATCACTGAAACATCCTGAATTACCATAATCCTTATTGATTACATTCATGCTCCCTTATTCCATATAGAATGCTAGATATACTTCATCAATCCAAAAATGTTTTAAACCCCAACAATGATGGAATATACAAATCATTAATCAGCTTCAAGGTAGTCAAGAATATCCAATATAATTTATCCAAATTAATCATGTATTATTCTAAAATCACTACGTCGGTATCAAAACCATATTATGGTTTATATTTCTCTCAACCATATATTTTCCAAAAATTTAACCTGCTATTGAGTCACTTTTCTTTGTTCCACACAATCTCAAGTCCTTAATGAAATAGTACTGCAGTACAATCCTTATATACTCCATAATTATTATAACAAGTACATTATTGATACAACACTCAAATGACATAATCAACATAAGAACTCTAATCTTTCCTCTTAATCTGTGGTAGTATCATAACTTGATTATTATCCAATAACATCATTTGCGGCATAGTCTGATGACTGGGACATAGGTTCGCGTAGTGTCCAAACTCCTTGCAAATGAAGCATTGTACATTTGAAACCATTTTCTTACACTTTCAGTCACGTACTTTGTGCCCTTTTTCTCCACACTTATAACAAACTCCCATTCCTTTCAGACAAGTTCCAGGGTGTTTCTTCCCACAGTTATCACATATGGGAAAATTCTTCTTTTCCCTCTTCCCTTTATCCATCTTTCTCTTTTCCATCCTTTTCTTCTCTTGTTTCCCTTCAAAGCCATAGGACTTAGTAAAATATTTACTTATCTTATCAACACATGATATTATTTCTTCATATGATGATAATACATGGGAGACTATTTCTCTTATAAATTCTGGCATAAGACCATGAAAGATATTATCTTTCTTTCTCTTTGGATCATGTGCATTTCTGGAGTTATCATTCCTTCAACTGGGTGCCATTTCTAAACAATGGCATAAACTAGATTAGTTTATGAATAATAATACCTAATCCCAAACTTTTAAGACACATAACCTAAATTAAATAGTTTATGGATATAATCAATAATCATAAAAATTTCTCCTTTGAGGAAGTAAATACTCATAAACCCTTCATAATTATTTTAAAAGAAAATGAGAGTTATCCTAAGCATATCCCCCGAGAGTTTCATAACCAAGAGTGCAACAAGGCCCGTTGTCGTGCACCAGTTCCCGTTCGAGTCTAGCTCAAAGCGGTGTTTTCGGGTTTTATCCCTAAGTACATCTGTGCCCGAGCCGCCTCTACCTGCTCATATCCAGACAAGGATGTATTGCTCAGAAAACTCACAAAATCTCTACAATACCAAAATTCTAGGAAGTTATTCTATACTAATCCTCAAAGTCCATCTTAAATCTATGTGCTCTAATCAGAGTTTATCTAAATCTAGTTTCCAAGGTTTGTACTAAACTTCCTCTGATACCAACTGTAACGCCCCGACCCCAGTTACCCAGAGTCGGTGCATTATTAAATAACATTGGCATGATCACAAGAAAGATCAAATCTCGAAAGACCGATTGGTTTAGTAGCCTTGGAAACACTAGATATATTCATAAAGTTTTACATTAAATCATAAAGTGAAAAACTACAACAACAACATGTTCTCCATATTCCACACTCATATCACCACATACAATCCCTACAGGTCATTCATAAATTACTTCTTCACATCCTGGGAAAAATAAAACATAGAAAAGGGGTGAGATCAAATGCCCAGTAAGGATAACAATATAGAAGAAGCTTTCATAAATAATAATAAACATTTAAGGAAATGTATAACTTAAAACAAAATCCTTTTAATCTTGAACTTCAACATAGTATGACAAAAATAAAATGAAATAATTCCATTTACTTATTCACATGGATATTCTACTAATCGTATAATCACATGAAATATCAATAACCACTTTCATAATGATGGAATGCATAATGATGAACTTTAATTTCTTTGTCAAGGCCTCGTCCCAAGACCTAGGGGCTAACTGTAACCGAAACCCAACCCGGAGTGCCTCTAATAACCAGACACCAGCCCGGAGTTCCTTTTATAACCGGAGACCAAACCAGAGGGCTTACTTTAACCGGTCCCCAACCCGGAGGGCTTACATTTACCGGTCCCCAACCCGGAACATACTTGTCTAACACATTCATCTGAATGAAAGTTTGAAATATAACATAAACATTAGGATTACAAATAACTTATGAAAATTCAATACTTTAAACAAAAACCATGAGTGACATAAGAATAACTTATCCACAGTCAAAAATATCACAAAACCCTCAATAAAATATGGATGTTTTGTATCATAATAAATCAACTTCAAATAAGCTTAAAATCCATCAAAGGATGTTGACATAGATGAAATCAAGACTATTTTAGAGAAATATATCTTTTTTTTGAAATCATTTTAAAAGTAACATAATTGTAAAATAATACATTCAATTTTAAAATATTCTTATAATCTTGTAAAGGTAGCTTCGACGATTTTATAACGGCAGAAAATAACCGCACCCGCCGTATAAGTTAAAATAACATTCTTAACTTAATTCTGTCGAAAAGGTTAAAAAACACCTTGTTTGGAAAACGGAAGAAAGATTCCTTTATAAACCACTTATAAAAAGTCAAACAAGGGTATAAATGACTTTAAACTATATTCTTGTAAATAGTAAAAAAAAATTTAAAATACATTTTGAAGAAACATGGATGTGGATGATAAAGAGATCCCAGTAGATTATTACGTATAAACAACCTCAGATAATGAAGAGATTGTGAAATAACCCTTACCTTGTACTTTTCCTTGGTTGGGGTAGGTTAACCTCCTGTATAATGGTGAAATAATTGTTATTAAATTATACAATAATCATATACATTAATATGATATCATATATGATTTTTAACATTGATTTGTTAATAATATCTTATTATTATTGTTGTTTTGGGTGTTAACTTACTCATTTTCTTTTATATGTTTTGTTACGTAAGACATGTTTGTAATGTTTAGGTTGTATATTTTTCATATTAAGAATGATATAAAGTCCTTAAACATTATTTTTAAATCATAAAATGATAATTATACTTGAATGGATACGATGGAGAATGAATCTCATCGCGTTCGTGGAGACGGTAGTCCGTACGTACGCACGAGCGACAATATCATTCTTTTGATATTAAAATAATATATAAATGGATGTTATATCATATATACAGAATAATTAACATGTTATATTTATTATTTACATGAGTTACACAACATCATTATACCCATCCAAATAATAATATATTGAATAACAATTACACCACGACGTGGAGACGGTAAGCCGTACGTACGCACGTATGGTGACATGTTATTCAAAGGGTGGATAGAATACTGAATATGGTTGTACCATATTTATAATAAAATCACAGTATATATATGATACCGGAGTTATTATTTTATAATGGTAATAACAAAGGAAGAATAATTGGAAGAAGAAATGAATTTGAAAAAGGGTGGTGAAAACATTACCCCTTCTTCGGGTTCTTCCTTTTGATTTGATCAAAAGGGCTCCTTAGATTGGCTTTCGGATCAAACTAATGCCTCTAGGTTGTATTGAGGGAAGTTGGTAGAGTATTTGGGCAGATTTTGGCTGAACCAAAAGGCTTTTAAGGTGTGAATAAATGAGATGGAGGAGTGCCCTTTTATAAGAAGGGTGAGGGGCACCTTTGGAAAAGCTAGAAATATTAATTTATAATAAATTAATATTCGGTTTCTAATGGCTCAAAAGTGGATTATTTAAATGTTAAGCTGGGTAAGGGTCGAAAACCACTCAACCAATAGAATTTAGACAGCTTTGGGTACTTATATTAACCTTATCTTTAAGTATTAACTCTAAGTTAATAAGTTTGACATTTACCATGTCACTTTTTATTTTTATATTATATAGTTAATAAAATTACTATATACATCCAAGAGACCACCAAATGGTCCATTAATGATACACCTATCATGATATAAGTCACTTGGCCGAACCTTAGATTTTTAGGAATTTAATATCAATTAATAATATAATACTTGTTTTAAAAACTCTTTTATGTCAATTTTGACACTATTCAATAGTTGATTTATGTGAAACTTATAACAGAATGATTACTTCAAAAAAATCTATTAAATCAATCCTAATATGTCATATTATCCTAGAAAATTAGTGTAATTCATTAAAAGTCTCAAATTATATTTATTTGGGTATTTATAATATCAATTATTTTAAATTTTCACTATTATGGTAATTACTGCATCATCATTGTGTCATAAATAAATTAAATTATCTAATATCAAAAATTATAAATAAAATATAATTATTTAGGAA
Source organism: Viscum album (assembly GCA_963277665.1). NCBI lineage: Eukaryota > Viridiplantae > Streptophyta > Magnoliopsida > Santalales > Viscaceae > Viscum > Viscum album. The sequence goes on along the minus strand of OY728159.1, from coordinate 1,752,571,323 downwards.
ATCTTCTTATATTTCTAATGAATATTTATAGTCGAAAATACAACATATATAACCTTGTGTAAAAATTGTTTTTCTAAAAGATATATGCTTATGTCATTTTTGTACTTATTTTAACTTAATTAAAATTAAGTGTCCCTATCACCTACAAGTGGCTCCATGGGGTCCCATAATCGACCCAAATATGCCTATGGTCGAAAATGTATCAACCAATAAGGCTAGGACACGTTTTAGGGTAATTTAGTATTATTATAATATTATTTTTTTTACCATTATTTACCGGATTTACCCTTAACCATGGTAAATAAAATATTTACCGAGGTAATTATTCAAAATATCTAAAAATAAAAGTTACCTATTTACACAATTTGAACATCCTGATTCCAAATATGGAATCTATTTTTCTAAACTCAAAACACAGAAGTGGCAGAAATTAATTTAAAATTAATTCCCGCTGTCAAAACAAAAAGCGTGTTTTTAAGATATAATAACTATCAAAAGATTGATACTTGTTTATGTTCGGTTTAATTGTGAAATTATGTACAATGACCAACATTGTATTAAATGGTAAAAATATATTCTAAATATACTTTAAAACCACTCAAATTAATAATTTATCAATATAAATTATTTCGATTAAAAAGGTTGTTTTTAATTAAAATTTAGTAATTTTCACTATTCATCAAAATATTAAATCTATCCGAAAAGTACCAAAATTTCATCTTAGGATAAATTCGATATTACAAGTCCAAAAATGAAGTCCATTTTGAAATATAAAATATATATAATTTCAAAAAGTAGGTATTACTATTCATAACGGCTAGTTTGATTGGTTGTAGTGTGTGTTAGAACTCGAAGTTGTGTACAACACACACTACTGTATTATTCAAAGGAAAACATACCGTGGAAGCTTGGGATGTTTTATTTTAAATTTTTGATGTCCCCATTAATCAAAAAGATTAAAATATTGTATTTAAAAAGGGTTCACTATTAAAAGTTGGTAAAAGTGCAATACTGAAAATGAATTTGTTCTTATATTATGTCTAAGAAACTCATAATATGGATTCTAAAATTATAAGGATTATATAAAGTTTAAAATTTAGTTAATACAATTCATAACCTCTTTTGAACGGTTTTTTTGGTAAGTCATGGTGCGCTGGAACTCGATGTTGCGTGTAGTACAAGTTATTGTATTATTTTGAAGAAATAACACACTATGAAATCTTGGGGTGTTACAGGGTAGGTACTAAATTATAAACCAAAGTAATGTTATGAGATTATGTAGGGAGAGGAAGGGTCTTTTTATAGGTGAGTTTTAATGAAATTTTCAGAAATACCAATTTCATAATGTGTATGGAATATTTTTTACATGGAAAGTGGATAAAAATTTTAAAAATAATGTAAAGGGGATGAATGGAGGAATATAGTTCTTCCTACCACTAATTTAGGGATTTTTTGTGATATTTTATGACTTTACCCCATAATTTAACCTGTTTACCTCACCTTAACCATGACCACTAACTTTTACCTTGGTAACTTATTTTTATGCCCAAAAATGAAATTGAACTTCTTATACAATTTTGATTCATTGACTAAATTTTTTTATTCTATTTAATCTAATTAAATTTCTAAATATGAGAATCATAACTTTTAAATTAAATCATAATACATATATATAATTATTTTTATAGAAAAATGAAAATTTTGAACATTAAGTGATATTTATCTTTTTTTAAATCAATTAATAATTAAATATTTGTTAATATATATTTTATGAATAAAAAATTTTCAATTTATTATAGTCATCCTTTAAAAGAGGTCAAATTAATTTATTAATATAAAAAATATACAACATTTAGGAAAACAATATTTCAAAAAATAACACTTTTTTATCATTAAATGATTTTTATCACATCCCAATATTTATTCAATTTTATCAATCCATTCGTATTTTAATATTTATTTGAATTTTATGAACACCTCAAATCATTGTTTAATAATAATATTATTATATAACTAATAAAAATACATATTTTTATAACAAATCATGTTAATTAATTATTATATTTTTATTTATTTCCAGTATTATTTATCATATGTGAATTATATATTTTTTTATTTGTTAAAATAATAAAACAAATTAAATGTATCTATTAGATACAAATATATCTAATGGTCATATATCTAATGAACACATTTCCAACAACAACACAATTTTTAAAATAGGGGGGAGGGGTTTATATATTTTTAATTAATTTGGTGTTGTTTTTTAGTTAAATGGGAGTTCTGAGCACTAAATGATTTGGAGCTCAATAGTTCGGGCTATGAAAACTAAATGATTTGGTGATTTTGGCCACCAACAAGAGATAACCAAATTATTTAGAACTCTACGTGGTTGCTTTGGGAGAGGAGCACGAATTGAATTAGCACTCTTCTCCCAAATCCTTAATGGAGAGCACCAATTCATTTAGTGCCCACTGTGGCCTATCCTATAAAAGGGCATATATCCCTCTTCCTTTTCACTTCAAACTTATCCATTATCTCTGGAATTCATAAATGTTTTCAAGGAGTCCCTTTAGTGATTTGAGTTTTACGGTCTATAATATTTACCAATATTCTATTTTATATTTAAGTTTCTTTTTATCAATATAATTTTTTATTTAATTGTTTATTATCATTTTAAATAAGAATATTCATATTTAATTATTCATATTATTTGGTATTCAATATTAAAATGTTTTTTATTATGAATGTTATTATTTTATAATATTTTAATTAATTGAAAATGAACATGATTATTTTGAATTTACATATTTAATTATATGTATGATTTGGTTATTACGATGTTTTTTTATTTGGAATGTTATTAGGTTTCATGTTTAATTAGATAATATTAATATATTTCATGTTTAGTAATTAAATTTAATGGTTATTATTATTAATAATTTATTATTATATGTTTTAATAATTTTAACAAATTTAAATTATTTTTATAATGTTTTTTATTAGGAATACTGTTAAGTTTCATGATTAATTAATATTACATAAGAACATAGATTTATATAGTTATTAGGTTATTTTTTATTGAAAATAATATATGTAATAACAAGTGTTGTTATAATTAGTATCAACGAAAGTTTTAATTAATTATTAGGAATAAAAAATATTAGTGGAAAACACTAGGGATTAGTTAAAAATTAAAATAAAAATCCTAAAATTTTAGTAAAGTCTACGGTTTCCAAGAAATGATATCCATGTATGGAAACAACAAGTGGATATAGGATATATTATAGATGAACCTATGGGTAGTAACCCTGAAATGAGTGTATTGGGTATTAACTCAATCATCACTCAATGCATAATAAAGTCGTATAATTTCACATCGTGTTTGAAACTCTTAGGGGTTATTCTTCAGATAATTCATATGATATTTATAAATCTTAATTACTTATGGAAATTAGAACTATAATGAATTATTAATTTTGGGATGAATCTAAAAATAAAAAAACATTCTAAAAATTTAGAAAAGTAAAGACTATGGTCTCTAAGAAACGATATCCCCATTTGGATACTATTAGTAGATGTGGGATCTGGTATGGAAGATCCTAGGGGCATTAGCCTTGAAAGAGTAATGTCATTACTTGATGCATGGAAAATAGTCCAAACTAATTTTTTTGAAACTCCTGAGGGATATTATTTATTTGATTCAAATACACTTTACGAACCATAATTACTTATGAATATTAGGATCATAAAACATTGATTCTTTTGGGATGGATTTAATGATAAAAAACATTCTTAAAAGTTGGTAAAGTAAAGACTATGATTTATATGAAATGATATCTTTATCATAGTACTACAAGTGTATATAGGATCTATCAAAGATTTACCTATGGCTAATACAACTAAATAAGTATGTTGGGTATTAACTTAATTTTTAATCAGTGCATAAAAAAGAGACCTAACAACACACATTGTTTGAAACTTCATGGGATATGATTTATAAAATTCATAATATCTTTAAAAACCAAAATTAATTTTGGAAATTAGGAATATAGAACATTAGTTATTTACTTATGACTTTAAAAAAAAATCTAACATCTTTACAAACTATTAGTTATAAGACAAATAATTAAAATGAAATGTTTAAATATTTAAAATTCATATTATATATCTTTGATAAAATATAATTAATAATGATATACTATTATATGTAAAAATATGGTTTCATATATTTATTATAATGGTTATATAATTTAAATTAACCAAGAATATAGTTATATTAGAAAACCAGAAAGAGTTTAAATAATTAGAGATTATAAAAATTTGGAAGTTATTTAATGAAAAATTCATCAAAGGTTAAAGCTGACAGCTAATAAAGTGATAGTGTCCCTCATATATAAACATCCATAATTGATAGAAATGATTTTCAATATATCCAATCCAATTATTGATGACAAGGAATAGGTATACATATTATCGCTGGTTAAGAGCAATTTCAAAAAAAATATGATAGAGTTATATATAAATATAGCTTCTATGAAATAAGTTCCATCAACATTGAAAGTTAGTACATCATATATTCATGATTAAATGTAATATCCTTATGTTGAAACGTCTCCATAAGTTCTATCAATGATAGTAATTTTTCCTCCGCAACCGCATGATGCAGTTTCATATCCTCAAGTTAGGATGTATCATTGGAAAAGTGTAATTTTTATGTATAGTCCTCCCCACAACATTGATTTGGTGGTGGAAAATTTTTAGAATGATGAAAATTAAGAAAAATAAGATGACGAGGAAGTGGAATAATAAAGAAATGATGAATAACAATATGATACCACCTATTTGAGGTCCCACTAACCTTTGAATCACCCTCCACCATTGGAGTCATGGTCAAACAAAGGATTAAAACACTTAACACAATTTAATTGGTTAATTACTATTCCTAGTACATAATTTCTAAGAATTATTTATGGCACAAATTGAGTTTCAGATGAATTTGTTCTATATATTGGAAGAAAGTTTAAAAATAAAAAAATTATTAAAATTATAATAAACCAATATCAAATTGAAGAAAATTAAAGTTATGTTTTAAAAGAGTCAAAGAGACCTCTTTAAATGATTTTATGTAAAAAAATTATTTAGAATATCATATGAATTTTTGAGCTATAGTTGATAACAATTTTCATTGTTGGAACATTACAAAATCTACCGCATACACATGTGTCAACCCAATCTTATCATAGGATCACTCAACCACATATATTAAATTAATTTCAACTATTATTATTGAAATTATAATATCATTTTAAAACAATATATAGTTCTGGTGGTAAATAGAATAAAATAAATTTTTAGGTATCATATTTATTATTAGAAGGCATGGGATACACAACAAAAGGCTGTTATGAAAGTTTATGATGACTAGGATGACTCTTATCATGTTTTAACTTAACTTATGGATATTTTACATCATAACAATAAATTTTTCTATAAGTTACATACTATTGAATATTTTAACTAACAGAACTAATTTTATCAGTCAAAGGTAGTGTTTTATAGATTTTTTGGGCACTCTAACCATGAACGTCTGATTTTAGAAATTTTAAAAAGTTTATCCAAATTGATGGTACATTTTTTATGAATATTATAACATAAAATTATTGATCACCACCACAAAAGATGGTAATTGAGACCTTATATATTTAGAGTTTTCTATTATTTATCAAAATATCTTCTTATCTTGGAGTAGGTTCCTGGCTTGCCTTAGGGAGTTCGGGACAACTACCAAATGATTTTATTTTGATTTCTGATCGGTGTTGAGAACTGAAGGAGGAAGTATAGTCTCAAGGTATTTTATAGAGACCACATCATTCCTATCATCGGTAATTTATTCAAAACATTACTAAAAATATGAAAGTAAGTTCAAGGATGAGTTCAGGAAGAAAGAAATCATAATTCTTGGTATGAATATAATTTTTATTGGAAAAATCATTGTAGTACTTATTATCAAATATTTTTTGATTATTTATTTCTTGTTAGCATATGAACCTCAACATTAGAGGATGATGGATCATTTAAAAGTTATTTATATAGCTAAATATGATGTATGTGAATTCACAATACAAATTCAAAAGGATAAATGGTCATTGACATATGATGATGGGAGGAGATATAGACATATGATGAACAACATCATAAAATTCATTAATGGATCTTTCAAGGGAGTTTGAAAGCTACCATTCATAGGTAATTTAGTATATTATATTATATATTAATTAAAAGACAAAAAATTATTATATAATGTTTTAAATTTAAATTATAGGGTTAGTGAAAATGAACTTCTATCACACAGTAATGTATTTTTTGGAATGAAGAAATTAGGTCAAAGAGAGTCTGAATAAAGGGATGTGATATAGTCACCATTTACTATGAAATCTTGATAGGTTTATTAATGAGGCTATAAAAATTTATATCTATTAATTTGACCATACATAGTGTAGATATGCGATTACTCAGTGTAATTGGAGATATAATTTGATAGAGCCTCTCAGAGTCCAATTAGTAAGAGGATAGAAAACTCAAAGCTCAACTAGGTTTGATTAGAGGTTGTATTAATCTCTCAAACAAAACTGGTTATTATATACTGATTTTTTCTATCATAGTGATTTAAAAATAATGACGTAGAGTACCATACTATCATTATAGGCTTAGAACCATACCTATAGATATCAGTGGTCTGATTGAATATAAATGATGATTCAGAGTTGTTGATCGAGAAAATAAATAGTGACTATGCCATCCAGAAGGAAGATTTAATCCCCTTTCATGATTATGAATGAGGGTTGATACCCAAATTGAACTAAAAACCAAAATTTTATCACATTTCTTTTTCATTTAATTCCTTAGAATATGCATTGGTCAATACAGTTATATCTATGGAAGATCTATATCTGGATGTGATTGTCATTTGCATCACACATTGCATGTTGGTTTCTCCATTCATCAATAATGATATAGAAGATATTAATGAAGTTAAAACCACTTCTAATCAATGGGATCCTATCTTATCACTATCTAATTCATTATTTTTATTGATATATCCTTTTATATAATACTAAAAAATTGAATTCTTAAACTTACACAAGATAAGAAAAAGAAGATTCAATAATGGGTAACAAATTCTATCCTTTATGATGGATGAAATTCATGGAAGGTTCTTTACAAGCTAGTATTTAATATAGATCTCCATAATTATATTAAAGGATTAGAGATCCTCACTATTATATAGGAAGTACATACTGGCACCTACAATGCCCAGTTGTCTGGAACCAAGATATTCCCTTAAATTAATATACATGGATACTTTTGGTAATTAACTATACATGATTATATGGAATTAACAAATAAGTGACACACTTGTTAGATACATGTAAAATTAATCCATTAACCCACAGAAATATTTTACACTACCAATACTCTTGGCCATTTTTCAATAGGGGAATAAATTTTATGGGACTATATCCCCTACTATATCCAGGCTGTTGAACTACATCCTTACTACCTCCAATTTCTTCACCTAATATAGAATGTGTGTATTACTCAATGAAGTTTGAAAAAAGATTATCATCAATTCCATAAATTCTAATTTTATAATTGAATTTAGTTCCCCTCATATAATATTAATAGACAACAACACCAAATTCTATTCTTTCAAAATTAAATAGGCTATATAAGGAGTATAATATCTAGTATAATAACTCATATTATTATCCTACAATGGATAATAGATAGATAACGGCCTTCAAAAAAAAATCTAATATCCCTCATAATATGGGTTAAATGGACAAGAAATCTTGTCAAAAAAGATCTGACATTCTCTATGATATTATGTCACCACAATCCATACTACCACACAAGTGACCCTATACTCACATGTATGTAAAATAGAGACAATATTTCTCATAAATATTCAACTTACCTCACATTTTATTTCCATTTGGAATAAGCTATTTAAGATAAATAGACATTGATATAACTTTATGAATTATATTGACTCAATGATAAAAGGTTGTGCCCATTAAAAAACTTCAAAATCCATCAGAATCAAGTTGATCAAGTGAATCTCTTGTCATAGGATGGTAAAAAAATCATTTTATACCATAAGTTAAGTGTGGTTATAATTTTTACCTAGGGTTTTATCCCAAATAGGTGTGCATGAAAATTATATTTCATTTTTTAATTAGATAAAAATGTTGTTTTGGTTTTTTAAATGGTTTTTATGATTTTAAAAAAAGAAGAAAGTAATGAAATAATGAATTTGAATCAACTTGTATTGAGTTGGGGATCAGGCCAGGGATAGGTAACCTATTGAAAAGCTATCATAGTCACATGGTTCTCTACTCTTCTCACAATAATATGGTAAGAGAGAGGATACAAAATCAAGTCCTCTTTCTCCCTTAACCTAAAAGTGATGGTGATAATAAACCCCACTAAGATATTATCTTGGTCTACCCTTCTTTATATGTCTGAATGTGTTGCAATGTATCCTTCTAGTTGAATTTGGGAATTCAAAAAAAAGTATTTCTATTCCTAAATAGTCAAGAGTTACTATTACCACATCCTCACAAACTGAAAATCATCGAGCACTTCACCATAAAGATCTAGCCTATTTCGTCCTATACTAACCAAAACTATGTGGAGGGAGATGATGATCATCAACCAAGGAGATAATAAATAATATAATCCAAAACCAAATACAATCATACTAGACAATAAAAAATTCTATTTTTAGGTTGAAACTAGTTTAATAGAATAGTGAAAAAAATTTATTCCTTTAAGAACATAAACTCAAGCATCAAAAATATATTTAGCCTACCCTTTCTCGATAACTCATAGTTTACCCCTCCATGTGGGTAGTAGTTTATATTAAATGAGAATAATAATTCATTACATATATTATACAAAAATTAAAACTAGAAAATAAAGTTAGTAGCATAAATCATCCAGTAGATTGTTTTGGAGAGTCAAGGGAAAAAGTTATTTCTTCAGTTCACCCTTTCCTTCATTTGTAGATGAATAATTTCCTTCTTCCTACCCATTGATAAAAACTATGAAATATCATCCTTTTTAATTTATAATGTCTACTTCATTATCATGTATTTAAATACGTATCATGATTTGATCTTCTAGAAAATCCCTGTAATTAATTATTTTTATCCTGAGAAATATCATTCAGGTTTAGATCCATGTGGTAGACTCTAATTGATAACATTTATGATAACATGACATAACAATGGTTTGGTTTGTAGTGTAGGTGAGTTTTATGAAGTGTTCTTCTGAAAAACCATAAGTCCAATTTTATCAAGATATGGATAGACTATGATATTTGAGTGTACACATGAAAGAAAAGTAAAATTTTGAAAGATTAAACATGAAATGTATGGATGATTATGTGGTTGATCCATCTTTTTCCTAAGGTAGATCTTTGTATGTTCGATGGATCGACCATGACATTCAATGTGGTTAGTTGAGTCTCTTTAAAATATGATAGAATATTGATTTCATAAGTTCCTAGAAATATTATGAATTCCAATTAATCCTACTTCATTTACTAATATTACAAAACTTTTAAATGAAATAACCAGTTATTAAAAATTATTACAATTTACAAGTTCTTTTTAATGGATAATGATTGACCCAAGAAAGTCATACAATTGGGGCTGAATACATACACTGGATAATAAAGTCCTATGATGAAATGAAATATTATTTCAATAAAAATACATACATATATCCTAAAATAATTGTTTTTTATGAAAATTCAAAAAAAAATCCTCAAAAGGTTTACATTCAATCAATTTACATTTCCTTAAGTAGTAGATTCTTATGATCAGGCCAAAAGAACAAAAACCTACCCTTATAAAGTCATACTATTTTCTATTTATTAATTTTAAATAATTATTTATTTATAATAAACTACAACCAACTAACAGAGTCCAAAAAAATATATTAAATGTAGGATTTATCTTAAAAATTCCCCAATATTGCATAAGTAATAAAAACTCAAAATTAGATCCATTTTCTCACTAAATCCAAAAATATCCCTATGATACAAACATGTGATAATTAACCCATAAACGATAAAATGGTTAGATTAAAACCATGAAAACACTCTATTAAATGTATAAAATTATAGGCTATATCAATTTCACTCAGTTAAACCTCATACTTCAGAAAATTTATTTTAAAAATATAGAAATATAAAAATTCAAATACATAGCTGATATGAGTTATTTCTAAACACCATGGTACTTTTACTTACATTTCCTTGTTAAATATCTTGATTAAATTCTATTCATTAATAATATTCATTTAATTTACACTTATTTTATCTCCTCATACACACTTACACATACCTTATTAGATATTTCACTTGACACTCAAGTATGATTATTCAAGAAATGGGTTTTCTCATTCAGATTTCATTCAAGTTTCACCATAGGCTTGATTTTGTTTTCATCTCCACCTAATGAGTTAAGTAATTCTGTATATCATGAAGGACTAATTAGGGTTGGTTAATGTACTAAGGGTTTTTCAATAGATTAAGGGTTGGTATGATTTTAATCTTAAACCATTGATGCTAAATGAAGAGACTTAGATCTATGTTGAAGCTCAAAGTATGATTTTATGATTCCCCCAAGAATGGATTCTCCCTCACATTCAAATTATAAAAACACAACATTACTTCTTTTCATTCTATATGGATATTTGGAAATTTTTATCAATTAAGTAGTATAAAATTTTCGTCTCTTTATTTCCTTCTATATGTTTCATAATTTTTTTTTACTTTTATCCTACAATAGATGGAAGAGGGGGACTTAAGAATTTCAATGGTGCATGTGAAAACTGTTTGGATCCATATCAGGAAGTATTATATTTTTATCATGATATGTTTTAGGGCCTTTATTATACCACTTCACCATTTCTCATCATGAAGTTGAAATTGGAAATCACCTTCATAACAAATTATGTAATAGATTTAAACTTCTAATTAACTTTAGTTATTATCATAGTTCTTCCCTAGATTCATTGGTAGTCTATCCACTTGGAATTTCAGCATCGATGAATAGATATTTTTCCATATTTATCTCATTTATATAATTTTTTATCTTATATTCATATATTTATTTCTATTTTGAATAACATTTTTGAGGGAATGAGAGGCAGTTTTTCACTTTAAGGCATTGAGGGAGTTTTCTAGAGAGAATTGGACGAAATTAGGAACATTTTCTGATTCTTTACAATATTATTTTTCTCTAAAAATAGCAGCAAAAAAATTTCATCAAATTCTCCTTTAAATTCAAATAGATTCTTCCAAATATATTTTTATAGATCCTTTTCTCTCCCCCATGTTTGAATTCAACTTAGGCTATGAAAAATATTCCAGATAAAGGTAGATAAAGATATTTGGCTTCTAATTTGGATTCTTAGAAAAGTCATTCATGGCTTCTAGGGGCAGCTAGGATTAATTTACATGTATGATTAATTTTTTTTTGTAAAAGGGGATTTAATTCAAAAGAATCCCTCAATAATTTATAACACAAGTTCCTGAAATGATCTATGGTTTTGACTAGATTAATCAGAAAGTTATGGTAATTGAATAATGTCTTTATTTTATCCAGAAATAAGAATTGTAAATAAGTAATAAAAATTAGTAAATTATTCTGTTAGGTAAGTGATTAAAAATACAGGATAGTATAACACGACATGAGTTTAAAAAAACAATGGGGTTTTCCTGAAACTAATTCAATTATAATGTGAAAACAATTTCATTTCAATATTAATATAAGGTTATTTTATGGGTCAAATCGGTTTCTTAACATTTGAATGAATTAAAAGTTTGCAATTTAATTTTAGTTAATATCACATGTTACAAATTTTTTCTAAAATTAAAAAAATAATAGAAAGAAGTTTAAAAAATTAATTTTTTTGAAAATTAAAAGAAAAACCAAAGTTTTTAAATGTACTAAACTACAAGGGTTCCTAGGAAACAATTAAATGACATAGTGTCTTAAATTATTGAAAAAAATTTATCATATGATTATATTTAATATATAATAGAAAACAATGATAGTGTTATGGAAAGGCATAACGTAATGGTATTTACTGATAAATAGGATATATGATTAAGAAATCCTCATGTAGCTCCATTAGAAAGTTCCCAAATAATTTCTTCATCCTATGACAATTAATAGTTAATGATTACTACTCCCATTACTTTATAATATACATAACACAAAAATTATTGAAATTATTAACTATAAATGGATCTTCCCATATGTAACAATGTTTATCGAACATCATATCGATTCTTCAGTTATATACCAATAGTGTGCCTCTAGGATGGAATTATTTTGGATTGATCAGCTTTCCATGAGAAATCCTTGTTCTTTATTTTTAAATCTTGGAATTATAAAAATACTATCTTATAATTTCTTTTAGGTATTAAAACTATAGTTTTCTCTCCTTTCCATCCATTTATAGGTCAAAATTCATCTTTCGCATAGCCCAATAGAATTTTCATTCCAATTCCTCAGGCAGGTGGAAACTTTTCCCATAAATGATCCTATATGGACTCATTACTGTGGGGTTTTTAGTATTTTTTATTATACCATAAGGTGTCTTATAACTTTTACCTCCAATACTTCATGTTTGGTTTTACATTATTCTTTAAACTGTTTTGATCACCCTATTTGATACTTCATCTTGCAAATTGTTTTTGGTATGAAAAAATGTTGATATTTTATGATGCACCCTATACTTTATCATTAAATCCTATATTATCATATTTAAAAAATTAGTCCTTTGATTATTTATGATGGATTTTGGAACTACAAACCTACAAAATATATTATCCCTGAAAAACTCACACACAACATGAGCATCATCAGTTTTGGGGGATTTGGTTTCTACCCATTTCAAAGCATAATTCATTATAAGAAAGTTATACATATTTCTAAAATGATATTGGAAATAGTCCCATAAAATCTATTTACCAAACATTAAATATTTCAAAAAATATAATGAGAATTTGAGTGATTTATTTTTCTTTTAAAATATTCACAAAAAAATAATATTTTTCAATTTTTTTTACAAAAGTCTTGTGTATATTTTAGTAAGGTGGGATAATAAATTACATTTTCTAAAGACTTATATGATTTACTTTTTGTTCCAATTTTTCGTCTACAAGATTATGTGCGAAAAAAAATCAAAAATAGATTCAATTTAACTTTTTGAAAATCATCACATTATTGTTTGATTATTGAAAATTTTCCAAAGAAATAGATCTTCACAAAAGTAAAATATGGTTCCATATTTTAGTTTTTGAATTTGGTTAGGATTTAAATGGGATAATATTTGATATGTTATCAAATATTTTAACATTTCTACACACCATTTCAATTATACTTCAACAAAGTAGAGCTTCTCCCTTGGACCAAGGTCCAGTACAAGTATATGGGCTAGAATCTTCACTTCGACTATGTTAGGCAGTGTACTCAAGTTACCAAGATCTTGGTTCTTAGCTCCCATGTTGTCTTTGATTTATATGTTGAACTCATAAAGTAGTAAAATCCATCTTAGAATCTTGGTATTTACATCTACCTTATTTATAAAATATCTATGGGATACATGATCATTAAAATATAAACTTTAAATCCAAGAAAATATGATCTAAATCTTTCCAATGTAAAGATAACTACCAAAAAGTCATTCTACATGGTTTTTAGTTTATATGGACAAAATACAAGGTCTTTGAGGAATATACAATGAATTTTTTCCTTCCCAAAAATCTATAATAGAGTAATTCCTTAATATTTTGTTTGGAAGAATAAAAAAGTAGTTCAAATGGGTGTTCCAAATTTTTTAAATTTATTACCCATTGGGTTATTAATCTCATATTAAATTAATCAAAGGCTATCCTAAAATATTTATTAAAATAAAAATTAGAGTATTTAAAAATTAATATATAGATAGAGAGATCAAACATATTGAAATCCTTGATAAACCTTCCATATAACCCTATATGTCCTAAAAAATATCTAACATGTTTCATACAAGTTGGGTATGAAATGAAATTTATCACTTCAATTTTTGATTTATAAAATCTAATGAACTTTTTAAAATTAAATTCCCAAGGATACTTCCTCACTCCACCATGAAATAAAATATTTCAAAATTGAAAATATGAGTTTTTAATGCACACTTTCAATAACTTTTCCTAAATTTTCAATAAATATTCAAAAGAATTTTAAATTTTTTTAAATTAGTCCAAGAATAGCTCCAAGACATCCGCAATGTGATTAGAAAATATACTTACCATGCACATTTTAAATATACCTAGAGAATTACATATTCTAAATTAGAATCCTAATATAATTAAAGGTTCCAAAGGGACATGTAAAATTTTTCTTCTCATGGTTCTTCCAAGGAATAAGAACTTGAAAATAACATGTGAATCCATCAAAGAAGAAATAATGAGTTATTTTCCAATCTATCTAAAATTTGGTCAATGAATGGGATAGGGAAATTATATTTTTGAGTGACCTTACTTTATTCTATACACACTCTTAAACTATACTAAATTCTCACATGGATTAATAAATTCTTTTAATTCCTCATAATGGTTGGGATGATTTTATTAGAAACTATATGGATGGAGATTAACTATTGTGAATCTAAAAAGGGATAAATTATACCTTCTTCTAATAGATTCTCTATTTATTTCTTCACAACCTCTATCAAGGTGGGTTTTATCCGCCTTTGGGGCTTCCTAATAGGTTTGGAATATCCCTCATGTAGAATCTTATGTGATAATGTTTTATGACTTAGACAATAAATATCAATGAAGATCCATCATATTGTTTATAAATTATCTCTAAAATGTTCAATAATATTTTTTCCTAGTTTATAGATAGATTATTAAAAATAATTAGTAATAATTGTTCTCCTTGCATGATGTACACATATTTTAATCCGGTTATAATTGGTTTATATTTTATATTTGGGGGTTGATTAAGAAATAAAATTCAATTTAGGTTCCCCACTTCTAAATCTTATCTTTCTTATAAACAAGGATGTATATCAGATGTTTTTTTCATAAAATAAAACATCACATTCATTATAAAATTCAGAATTTACCACTTCCTCCAATATGGAAATATAATTTTTAAAAAATTTTATAGCCTTATATTCTATGAAATTTTCAATTAACAAATTTTTTTCTATGGATAAAAATTCATATAAAATACATGATTCTTTAATGGGTTCTACCTCTTCATGTTGGGATAGTGTAAAAAAGCGAATGCTCATCTGAAATGTTCCTTATAGTGTCAAAAATTTAAAAGTCCAAAATGCTATCCCCAAACTATATGGAAATGTTTTTTTCATATACATTAATTATGGTCTTGTCTATATTCAAAAAAGGTACCCCAAAATTTATGGGTCAGTGTCTTGTTGTTTTATCCCCATCCATAGTGAGAAAATAAAATTTTTAAAAGAATTTCTTTCCTTAAAATCTAATTAACACATTTCCAAAAATCCTATTAGGAATACATTTGATCTGTTTGCAAGTGGTAACAAAACTCTTAAAGGATTCAATTATCCCATATTCAAATACGTAAATACTAAGTGATGAAATAAATTAATAGAATAAATATTATCACACAAAGCATCAAACAATGTTAAAGAAACAATTTTGTAGGCAATAGAAATTTTACGTGGATCTTGGTATTTATTGGGTAACTAGGGGTGGTCAAGGCTAAGACACTTTATTCAAAGTCACCATTTTATTCCTTTTAAGCCCCCTTTTATTCATGAAATTCTTCTTGAGAAATTTGGAATAATTAATGACTTTTTGAGAGCCTCCAGAAAGGGAATTTTGATTTCATCTTAGTGTCTATAATTTATTTTTGATGTGATTCTTCATCCATCCAACATTATAATTTTTATTCCAAAATTGGAAAATACAAGAGAGAGATGTAACCCCCAACTAGGGTAGGGATAAATAAGTACAAGGGTATCACCCCTAATAAAGTTAAACCCCTCCGTTTTAAAATGAGACACATTAGAAAGGCAAAAAACCAGTATCCCAGGGACTGCAATAGAGTCCAGGTAGTCAACCACTTTGTTCACCTCACACTAAGTATGGGTGACTGTAAAATTGTTGTTGAGGAAGGCCCTACATCAATATGGGCGATTCTTTATGAATCTTCTTTGACTACATCAATATATATATGAATTAGAGTGGTAAGTGTTTACATTTTTTACCTTTGGAGTGGTGTTTCTTGTCACTTTTTCCTTAGTTTATCCTTCTCCACTACCTCTTTATGTTCTTCTTCTTGAGGATTATTTTTCTTTAATTTGATTAGAGTTTTCAGAATCCCTAACTTCAATCTCATCAAGTTATTGTTGAATTATTCTAGGTTTAGGTATGGATTTTGGTGGAAACCCTTTGTCACTTTTTTATCATATTTACATTATCTTGGATTTCTAGATAAGGTATCCATAAGATTTTCAACAAGGTTGGTCAAATTATTTACTCTATTATTTATCTCCTCATCATCAGGTCCTTTTTATTAATGTTTTGGGTTTGTGTATAATTTTAGGTATAATTGAAGGTATTATTTTATATAAAGGGGGTTTGATATAGTACTCATTATATGTTTTTTGGAAAGGTGGTTGGTTTCAGTATTTTTTACTACTAAAATGGGGGGTTCATGTGGGTAGTAATTTAGGTTGGTGTCTATCCTAGTTTTATTGATTTCTAAATATCTATTGGACATGATTAGGATTTATCCATCATTGGTTTTTTTAATTTCCTTGACTAAAAATATTATTCAAAACTTTAAAAGGCATACACTTCAGTACACTAATTTATTAAATAATTTGATGATGAATATAATCCATATACCTTAGTTATTGCTTGTTATTCATTGAATTATTTTAGATCCATATATCCAACCAAAATACTTGTGTCTTCATGTTTATGTTTTAGTAATAACGATGAATAAGAAGTTATTACCTCATGAATAAATATTATACCTGTACCTATTATGCTAAAATCTCATGAGTACATTGAAATATTCTCAATGGGGACCTTGGATTCTACTGGTTACTTATCAATCAATTCTACTATAGATGATTCCTCAAATATATTTCTATCATTATCAATTGATACTAAATAAAATAACACAAGGAATTGGTACTCTTTTACATATTAATATGGAGTGATGAAACTAAATCTTTTGAATATCTTCAAGAACTCAAAGAGATTTTCTCCAGATGATTGCATGATGGCATAAATCTCATTCCTTATTGATGTACTCCTATAGGTGGGGAAGAATATTTTCATAAATAATTTATGTATACCATACCAATGATTCACATAACTTAGTTTTATCCTGTAAAATTGTTTCTTAGTTCCTCCTTTAAGTGATAAGGAAAATTTCCTTCACATTAGTTCTTCTTCTAATGCTTGGGGTTTCAAAATAGATTAGAAATCTGTAAATTATTGTATCTGTCTGTTGGGGTATTCATGTGAAAGACCATGTACCTTGGAAAACACTAGTATTATACCAATTTTTAATTCAACGTCCTTTTTAAATTCAAAAATAAGAGTGTGGTTATGTTTACTATAAAATTGAGGTGCACATCAGTCTCTGAGTGTTTGTTTGGGATCACAAGATATGATGATAAGCTATGAGTAAACACTTAATATTTTAAATGAGTCTGCAAAATAAATTCTTCACTGTATATTTGATAATTCTAGTTTCTTAATTTATTTGATGTACTTTTTTTGGGATCAAAATAAAATATTTGGTTATTAGAGGTTCGATTCATTCAAATTTAAGGTTATATTTCTTGGCACCACCTCCTTGACAACGACTTCTTGTTTTAACATTCCTGTCATAGGGTAGAAAAAAATAATTTTTTTACCTATGTTAAATGTAGTTATAATAGTTACCTCATGATGTCTCCAAGATATCAGTGAACGAAAAATATTTTTCATTTTAATTTAGATAAAATGGTTGATTTGGTTATGTTTTTAAAATGGTTTTTATGAATTTCAAACTAAAGAAAGAAAAAAATAGTTAATTGGAAAAAACTATTGATGATATAGTGATCATGTTAGGGTCAGAAAACCTATTTCAATGCTATCCCAGTCCCAAGGTTATTTACTTTTCTATTGATAAGTTAGTAAGAGAGAGAATCCACAATCAGTTCCTCTCTCTCCCTTGACCTAATGGTGAGGGTTAGAATAACCCTAACTGGGATCTTATCTTGGTATAACCTCATTCCATGTTTGAAAGTGTTTTATTAGACCCTACTAGTGTACTTTAGAAATTTGTAATCAGGTATTTTTCCTCCTAATCATCCAAGAGTTCCCACTAACACTTTCCTACATGCTGATAATTATCAAGAACATCACCACATAACTATATTATGTTCCATTATATAGAGACCACAAATAGGTGGAGGGAGATGATTATAATCAAACAAGGAAATAGAAAATATTATAATAAAAAGAAATATAAAATCACACTTGATAATTAAAATATGTATTTGACTATTCAATCTAGTTTAACAAAAGATATAATTTTTTTTATTCTATTAGGCGCATGAACTCTAGAATCAATGATAGGTATAGAATTTAATTCCATGATCAAATAGAGTTTACCCCTCTATGGGAAGGGTAAACACAATTAGAGGAGAAGAATACGTCCTTAAAATTCTTAGAAGGAAATTAAAATAAGAAAAGAAAAGTAGTAACACAAATCCTTCATCAGTTCTTGTGAATAGATTGTGTGTAAAAAGTTATTTCTTTAGTTTGAATTCTTTATCCTTTATAGAAAATTAGTTTCTTTCTTCCATTCTACTATCAAAACCCAAAAATATCTTCCTTTTTAATTTATAAACTATACTTATTTCTCATAGCTTCAAATCCATATCATGATTTTATCTTCTTGAAAATAAATAGTTTTCCTTATTTTCCTTATTTTCCTTTTTATGAATATCCAACATGTTTAGATCCATGTGGTAGAATCATATTTATCAAATGTATGGTAAAATGGGAATCCCAATTTTCGGTTTTATGTGTTGGTGAATTTCATGAATTTTTCTTTCGATACTCCATAAATTTTTTTTTTCAAAGGATTAGATCAACTGTGAGATGAGAGTGACCACATGGAAGACAAGTGATGCAAGATCTAGGATTTTTCTTAAGTAATGTTGTTATTTTAATTTCAGTTTAAGTTCCATATTATGGTTAAATAAGTGTTCCCCAAGTTCATGGGAAGACCTTGGGGTGTTCTGGGGGTTTGAGACCTAAAAAATAAAGAAAAGTAGTTTTTTAGGCATGTTGCACGGTTTCCACATGGTTAGTGAAAACCATTTAGATTGTTCCAGAAAACAATGTTAGGGGATTTTTTTTGGACAATTTCTCTCACACCGTTTCTGAATGGTTTGGAAAACTATACAGGTAAACCATGCAGAAGAGGGATTTTGGGACAGTAGCTCTCATATAGTTAGCACACAGTTTGGAAAACTGTGCGGGTAAACCAGGCATCCAAATAAAGTTGATAAATTTACAAAAATGCCATGATGAGATTTTAAACCCCAACTTGGGATTTAATTATTTCTTCCCCCTTTCAACCCTATTTATGGAACAAAGCTCCAAATATCTTCCAAGGGTGATTCTTCCTCATCTCTAGGTCTTTTGGTGTGCCTTCGGTTGGAAATCGAAGATTTGGGTAAGGCTAATTTTCCTTTTTCTTGTCTTTTTGGTTAGAGATCACATTTCTTCATTATATTATTTCAAATATCTAAAACCCTTATTTTCCAGTAAGATCTAGGTTGAGTCTTCAAAGTGGTGTTGAATCGGAATCCAAGGCCTCGATTATGTGTGCGCTCATCAACAGATCTAAGGTAGGTGGTCTATAAGTTATATCCCATAGTTTCATTTGAGATTTGTGCAAGATTGGGTTTATTTATTGGTTACACCTTATTTCTATTTTGATACTTTGATGGGATTTGGTGTGATGGGTGTATAAATGATTAATGCAAACCCTCAGGGTCCCTATGGAAAACATGGAGGATGAATTGACCTTTTTAGGGCCACCCATGGGGTGTGATGATACTTTCCGAATTTAGATGTTAGCTAAGTTTGATCAAGGATGCCTTGTGACCATGTAGATCCCTTGATAAGCATGTTGAAATATTTAATGGGAGTAAAAACGAATTATTTGTATGTGCCTATGCTTAGTAATGGCTCAATGGATTGTTTGGCATGGTAATAAAAATGGGTTAAATTAGTTAAATGGAGATTGTGCTCCGTGGCTAATGAATTATGTTGAAGACCCTAAGAGGCTGGGTGTATGTGAAATGTTGACACATTGGATTGGTAATGGATTGTGAATTTATGAATATGGTTAATGGGATTATACTTGGGAAATGGAATTGGGCTAATTGGTGGTGCAGTGTAAAATAGCATTGTGAATGGGCTATGGCATAACATTTGAATCCCATATTAATTATTGTGAATCATGATTATTATCTGTATTGGTTGTATTGGTTGTGATATGGATAAATTTGGTGAATGGATAAATTAATATGTGCACATGTCTTGGTGGTGGGATCAAGGACTGATTCTCCTCCCATGGGTAGGGTTGGACTAAGGCTCTAACCTACTCAGGAATACACGGGCTAGGGAGTCGGACTGATGTTCTATTCCCCCTATGGTTATATTCAATGAAAATACCTAGAATGAGGCTCCAAGGTAAGTGTGGTGATCACTTGATATTCTCATCCCTAGTTAGATAGGGAGTTAACTTTTTATATTATGTGGAATGATAAATGCCATGAATATTTTGTGAATAAGGTAAATGTATAACCCATGGATTACATGTTGGCGATGAACTAAATGATGAGATGATGTACATAATGAACTTGGACCAATTATCCTAATAGTAATAGAAAAGTATAGATTCTTAACTAAGTGGGCCCCTAACTATCTTTAATTTATTTCCATTTATTTATATTTGCAAGAACTATCTATTAGACTAGATATTTCGTAGACACTATTAGTGGTGACGTACTGAGTTGTACTCACACCCTACTCAGGCCTCTGTTGGGAACCCGACCAGATTTCATGCTTGCAGGCCAGGACAAGGGAAAGGGACCTATGTTAGGATGTTTAGTTGGATAGAAGACATGTAGGGTTGTGGTTCTCAACTTGGAGTCAGAACCATTTTGGGTATTATTCTATTGTCTTTATTTTGGGTTTTGTTCATTTGGAATTACAGTATGACACGAAATATTTACTATTGACTATGGTTATGACCAGTTTGGGAGATGTTTGGATGTGCATGTTATTGGATATTTCAAACTGTTTCCATAATTTATATTGTGATATATTGTGTATTACTCTAATAAATAGGGTATAGTCTCCCATATTGACTAATTTAGACCCTCACTACTAGTCGGAAACCTCTATCATATAGGGAGGCGCACATGAGGTCATGTGACAACCAGACTTGAGGAACTGGTTTAGTGGAACCTAGGTTGGGGACATTGCAAAGTGGTATTAGAGGAGTTCTTTTCTCTTTCTTACTATATGGAGATGATATACAAGAGATTAGGATAGTGTCAGGCCTTGGTAATGAGCTCATTCTTAAAAGTAGAAAACCCTATTACGGGGGAAAACCCAAGTCACCCAGGGCGGGAATTGTTGTTCCTGTTGTGTGTTGTTACATTTGATGATATTTCACCATTTGGTGATGCACATGTTGTGTGATGTGACAGTTTTATGATAATTTTATCATGGATGAAATGGAATGAGGATGTTCATTCATGCATTATTTTAGGCACCTATGTATATAAGTGACATGAATCATAGTAGGAACACACTTATAGTATGGGCGCGCGAGACATAATGGGTTGGATGCATTTGATTTTATTGAATGTAGTGAAATATTGTTTAATGGGATGATATAAATGGTTAAAAATGGAAATGAAGGTGTTATGAAATAATTAAAGAATAATGCTTGATAAATAAAGTCAAGTTAATTAAAATGTTGTGGAATTAAATTGGGATATGTAAGTTGTTTTTAAAAGAGTGTAAAAGGTAGGGCATGTAACTATGTGAGTTAGTTATCCCATGTTATCCATGGTCTTAAGAAGGATGGTGGAGGGTAGTGTTCTAGATATAATAAATCCCAATGAGAAGTGTATGAAAAATGGTCTGTTTATGGAAAGTGATGAGCCTTTCCTTATGACTTGTGAAAGTTTCATAATTGTGTTCTAAATAGTTCGTGTTTGAATTGCAGAGAAATTCCACCATGAAGGCATGTGATTATTGGGTGATAATTAGGAGCTATTGAGAATTCTACCCTAGTAGTGGAGCAAGAAAAACAAGTGGTTCAGGATGACAGGAAAGAGAAGTTTTGTGAGAAATTTTCTCATTTTATGAAGATGATGGAATGGGACCCATGGTGGGTCATACTAAGTATATTGGAGTTGACCAAGGATTTTCATCTGTAGTACCCTCCGACCATTACCATAGAGTTTGGGCCAGAGGTAGTTGAGGTCTGGATAGAGTGTATCCATAAAATTATTGAGAATCTGGAGACCTCATCTAAGAAGAGAGTTAATTTGGAAGCCTATATGTTGTGGCGCCAAGAAAATCATTGGTGGGATATATTAGTTCAGACAGAACAAGTATTGGAAATGATGTGGAAGAGTTCTCAGGGAAAGTTTCTAGAGAATTACTACCCATAAAACACAAGGAAGGAGAATTATGTGGAGCTTATGAGTTTGAAATAGGGGATGATGTTAGTAATGGAGTATGAAGGTTGGTTCACAGACTTTCGATGTTTCATTCTTATTTTATTGGGGGATGAGGAAGCTATAGAAAGGAACTTTTAGAATGGAATTCGACATGATATCAGATCTTAGTTAAATATCATTTAGATGAAGAGGTTTGCTGAGGTGATGTATTAGACCTTTATCGTGGAAGGAAAGCTCAAAGAGGCCTCTGGAAGAAGACATGCAGTCCTGATGGGGAGAAATAGTGGCATAGATTTCGAAAGTAGGAAGAAACATTTCAATAATTTCCACCAGGAAAATAGTGGAAAACAAAACCAGAGAAAGGAATCAATATATTAGGTGAGTGATCGAGTTTGCAACTATCAGTGTGGCAGGCCAGGACACATGCAAAGTCATTTTTCCAACCACTTTTTGAGTGAATAGCTTGTGAAAAAATGGTCTATATCCAGAGGTTCTTCAGGAACCCATGACAATCGAAAAATGTTGGGGGACAAAGATTAGTGCAGAGTACAGGAGAGGGGTTGATTACCCCATATAAAGAAGGTAGTTGGAGCTCCAAAGGTCATACCACAAGGAGTAGTGGACATGAAACATTTGGGTGAGACCAGTCATACCAGTAGGGAAGATCACCACAGGGTACTCAGGATGGATCCCATGGTATAGGGACATGCTATATTCACGTAGTTCAGTCTACACCTGGAGGTGGTGAGGCTAGGTCTTATACTATTTGAAATATGATTCTTGTTGCTTCCATACTTACAAATTCTCTATTTTACATTGGTTCCATACACTCTTTTACCTCTGCATAGTATGTGGTTATATTGGGACTATCCATGGAACAAGTTTGTGGGGTTATGTTAATAGATACTTTATTGGGGGTGAGAGTTGGGGATATAAGATAGTGTAGAGGTTGTTCTTTAGAGGTTGGTGGTTATCATTTTTTCTGGAACTTGTTTGTTTTGAAGATTTCATGTTTTGACTTGATCTTGGGTATAGACTGGATAGTGTGGTATTATGACCCCATCTATTGTTACCATCATTGGGTAACATTAACCTCTATCGATAGAGACACTTATGTCATTCATGGTGAGTGGTATGTTCGAGCAGGCCATGCGGGACCATTCTATCAGCAGTTGGGATAGCTCATGACCCAAGTGTAATACCTTGTTCAGAATGATGGAAAATTTGGGAAACAAGTATTTCCTCCTGTAGTGGACTGGTTCCAGGATGTGTTTCTTGAGTAATTATCGGGACTACCACCTGATAAAGATGTTGAATTTATGATTGAGTTGCTTCTAGGGGAAGATCTTATTTCCATTCCACCATATAGAATGGCACCGGGAGAACTCCAGGAGCTTTATTCTCACCTAGAAGATTTGGAGTGGAGGGGATTCATTAAACCTATTACATCACCATGGGGATCACCTGTGCTTTTTTCTAAGAAGGATGATGGGGTTTTAAGGTAATGTGTCGACTATAGGAAGATGAATCAGGTGAAAGGTAAGAACCAATACCCAATTCTTAGAATTGATGAACAGTTTGACCAACTGATGGGTTCCATAGTGTTCTCTAAGATCTATTTGAGGTCGAGATACCATCATTTTAGTGTGAGACCTTCTAACGTATTGTGAAAAAATTTCTGGAGTATGTACGAGTTTTATGATTTTTTGGTTATGTCATTTGGGTTGACCAATGAGTCAGATATGTTTATAGATATAATTTAAAAGATAGTTTACCCTTATATGGATCAGTTCATGGTTATTTTTGTTGATGAAATCTTGGTGAACTCACAAACTCTTGATGATCATGCCTAAGATATTGACATCACCTTGAGTACACTAAGAGAGCATAGGCTTTACTCCATGCTATAAAAGTTTTAGTTCTGGATTGATGAAGTGAATTTCATAGGGCACATCATTTTTGAATCAAGTGTTTTAATGGATCAAGAGAAGGTTCATGCAGTGGTGTCTTGGGAGAAACCAAATAGTGTTTCTGATGTTCAAAGTTCTCTTGGTTTAGCCGGTTATTACTAGAGGATCATTAGGTATTTCTCCCATTTGGTAGCACCACTCTCAAGATTAACCAAGAAGGGTGTTAAGTTTGAATGGCCAGAGGCATGAAAAACTAATTTTCAATAATTTAAGAAGCAGTTGAATATCGCCCCGATTCTAATCTTACCTGAACCTGGTAAGAAGTACACTTTGTTTTGTGATGCGTTCAGTGTTGGACTTGGGGCAATGTTAATTCATGAAGATTATGTTTTAGCTTATGGGTTGAGACAATTGAGACCACATAAAATAAATTACCATACTCAAGATTTTGAGGTAGTCGTTGTGGTTCATGCCTTAAAGTGTTGGAGGCACTACTTGTTGGGAGAATGATTCATGGTGTTTTCTAATCATAAATGTATAAAGTATATATTTTATCATAGGTATTTAAATATTTGGTAGAGAAGGTGGGTTGAATACCTACTGTCCTTCGATTTTGAGTAGGTATACACACCGGGGAAAGGGAATGGTGTTACGGATGCTCTGATCGAGAAGACTCAGAATCAGGTGGTTTAGGAATCTAGTTCTAAATAGAAAATTATGGGTTTGTTTGTGGATATGTGCCTATAGGTGTAGGACGAGAAAAAATAAATGACCCTTTCATTATATTAGTTTATTATATGAATTTGAGGCAGGTCAAGGAGAGATAGCTGGTTGATCTAGAATGTTAGGCCATGATGTAATGTCTTAAAGGTGGGGAGACATCTTAATTTTTGGATTTGGGTGGTGATGGAATCATCTATGTTAGTGGCTGTGTGGTAGTACCAATGTGTTTTCATGAAGTGTTGACATGTGAGTTCCATGAAACAAATTGGGGAGTACATCCAGGATAGAATAAGATGTATCGTGACCTTCTCTGACAGTATTAGTGGCTGGTAATGAAGAAAGAAGTTTTGGGGTTCATGGTGTGATGCCTTACCTGTCAACAGGTGAAGGCCGAGCATCAACATCTCAATGGTTTGTTATAGTCATTTCCCATTTCAGAAAGAAAGTGTAATGATGTAATGATGGACCTTATACTAGGACTTTTGAGGACACCTTAGAATAAAGATGCAATATGGGTCATTGTGGATCAGTTCAATGAAGTGGATCATATCATTATGATCTAGTATACTTTCATAGTTGATCAGTTGGGTGAGTTTTATATTCTATAAGCAGCGCGATTACATGGTGTGCCAAGAACCATAATTCTGGATTGTGATATGGATTTCACATCACGCATCGGGAAGGGACTATAGAAGGAACTCTGTACCCAGGTGTTGCTGAGTACAACATATCACTCGCAGACAGATGAGAAATCTGACCATACAATTCTAGTATTAGAGGACATGATGAGATCTTGTGTCCTAGATTTCAGTGGTTCATGGGAAAATTACTTATCAATCATTGATTTTGCTTATAATAATAGTTTACAGGCTACGATTCAGATGACCCCTTTTGAGGGACTCTATGAGAGACCTCATAGATCTGCATTGTGTTAGATAGAGGATGGAGAATTTGTGCTGTTAGCACTGAGTATTGTGAAGGAGACATCAAAGAATGTTCATTGATTCAGAAGAACATGATGACATACCAGAAAAGTTATAATTCATTTGTGAATCACCGTCGGAGGCCTCTTGAGTTTGTGGTGGGGGATAATATGTTATTCGGGTGTTGCCGAGGTTGGGTCACCATTGAATTTAGAGATAGGTAAATTTGCTGCCTAGGTATGTGGGGCCATTTGAGATCGTGGAGATGATCAGACTGATGGTTTACTGATTGGCTCATCGACAGTGGTATAGTGGTATGCATGATTTTTTTCATGTTTCAAAACATTGTAAGTATCATCCCAATCCATATCATGTGATAAACATTAATTATGCTTAACTTGATCTTAATGCATCCTTTGAGTAGAATTCGTTTCGTATTGTGGATCATATCAAGAAGGGATTACGGGGAAAGGGTGTACCTTTGGTTTGTGTTCTATGAAAGTATGAAAATGTTTAAGAGGAAAATTGGGAGTGAGAATCAGATATGAAGGCCTAGTTTCCTAATCTATTTTCATTATAAGATCACTGATCCTTGGGAAGAGAAACTTGAGAAAGAGCAGTACTAAGGTGGAGAGGTTGTAAGATACGAGATTTTTCATAAGGTATGTTTTTGTGTTTTTTTAGTTGAAGTTATTTATTAGGGTTTAACAGGTGTTACCTAAGTTCACAGGTTGACCTTGGGGATTCTGAGGGTCTAGGACATCAAAAATGATGAAATGGATTTTTCTGGGCATGTTTCATGGTTTGCCCTTGGTTAGTGAAAACCATACAAAGTGTTTGAAGAAACTGTGTGAGGGGATGGTTTTTGGACATTATCTCTCACATGGTTTACACCCGGTTGGGAAAACTATGTGGGTAAACCATATAGCCCAGTAATGTTGATAAATTTACAAAAATACCACCATGAGATTTTAAACCCCACCTCAGGATTTATATCTTTATTCCCCATTTCAACCCCAGTGATGAAACAGATCTCCAAAGATCTTCCAAGGGTGATTCTCCCCCATCTCTAGGTCATTTTGAGTTCCATGAGTTCTGAATCGATGATATAGGTAAGGCTAATCATCCTCTTGCTTATTTTTTTGGTTTAGGATTCACATTTCTTCCTAATCTCATTCTGAATCTCTAAAACCCTTCTTTTTTAGTGATATTTGGTTAAGGCTTAAAAGGGGTGTTGAATCGGGATCCAAGTCCTCGATTAGGTGTGTGTTCATTAATGGATCCATGGTAGGTTGTTTACACGTTATATCCCATAGTTTCATTTGAGATTTGTGCATGATTGGGTTTATTTCTTGGTTACCCCTTGTTGTGATTTTGATCGTTTGATGATATTTGGTGTGATGAGTGTCTAAATTATGGATGGAAACCCTCATGGTCCCAATGGGACACATGGAGGATGACTTGACGTTTGTAGGGACACCCATGGGGTGCGCTGATACTCTCATGACTTCGAAGTTAGCTAAGAATGAGAATGGTTTCCTTGTGACCATGTAGATCCCTTAATAAGCATGTTGAAATGTTTAATGGGAGTGAAAATGAATTATTGGCATGTGCCTATTCTTATTAATGGCATAAGATATTTTTTTTCCCGATAATAAAAATGGATTAAATGTGTTAAATGGGGATTGTGCCTTATGGATAATGAATTATGTTGAAAACCCTAAGAGGGTGGGTGGTTGTGAAATGTTGACACATGGGATTGGTAATGGCTTTCGAATTATTGAATACAGTTAATGGGATGAGACTTGGCAAAGAGAATTGAGATAATGTGTTGTGAAGTGTAAAATGGCATTGTGAATTGGCTATGGCATAAAATTTAAATCCCATGTTTATTGTTGTGAATCATGATTATTATCTTTATTGGTTTTATTGGTTGTGATATGGATAAATGTGGTGAATGGATAAATAATAATGCACACAAGGCATGGTGGTGGGATCAAGGACTGATGCTCCTTCCATGAGTTGGGTTGGACTAATGCTCTAACCTACCTAGTAATACACAAGTTGTGGAGTTGGACTTATATTCTAATCCCCCAGTGGTTGTATTCAATGAAAATACCCAGACTGCAGATCCAAGGTAAGTGTGGTGATCACTTGGTATGCCCATCCATTGTGAGATAGTGGCTAAACTTGTTCTCTTATATAGAACAATAAATTCCATGAATATTGTGTGAATAAGGTAAATGTATAACCCATATATGACATGTTGACGATGAACTAAACAATGAGATGATGCACATAATGAACTTAGAAAAATAATCCTAATAGTAATAGAAAATTATATATTCTTAAATAAGTGATCCCTAAACTGTAATAATTTTACTTTCGATTCATTTACACTTGAATGCACTATCTGTTTGACTTGATATTTAGTAGATACTGTTGGCGGTGGCCTACTGAGTTATACTCACAACCTGCTTGGGCCTCCATTGGGAACCTGAGTAGATTTCATGCTTACAGTTCAGGACAAGGGAAAGGTCCCTATGCAAGGGAGTCAAGTTGGATAGGGGACATACATGGTTGAGGTTCCCCAATTGGAGTCAGGACGATTTTGGGCATTCCATTTTTCTCTTTATTTTGGGTTTTGTTCATTTAGAATTGCAGGATGACATGAAATATTTACTTTTGAAGGTGGTTGTACCCAGTTTGGGAGATGCTTGGCTACACATGTTATTGGATATTTCATATTTTATTTTCTATTTATATTGTGATATGTTGGGGATTACTATTATAAATAAGGTGTATTCTCCTCACATGACTAATCTATAACCTTTCTGATAGTTAGAAACCTCTAGTGTATGAGGAGGCGTGCTAGAGGTCATGTGACGACCTGGATCGGGGCACTAGTTTAGTGGCACCTGGGTTGGGGACATTACAAGTGATCATGAAAAATATTCCACAGGTGGTTGATATATTATGATGCATTAAATTAGTCTTCTTTTTTATTGATCTTTATACTTTCTAGGGATTGACTGTGAGGTTCAACCTGCAGTCAGTTGAGCCCCTTCCAAACATGGAAGAGTCCTAAAGTCATACACTCCTAGAAATATTATAATGTAATATGAATCCTCCCACCTTTACCAATCTTCCACCCCATCTAGATGATACCATAGATCTTTGAAAATACATATGATTGAAAAGTGTTGTCCTAATGGATTATGATTAGACCAAGAGATCCATATCATCAAGACTAAAGAATTATGATGCACAAAAATGTATTATAATGAATATCCTTATGATCACAAGAAAAAGTAATATGTTTGGCCTAAAAGACTTAGGTTTGTCAGAAAATGATTATGTTTGGCCTCAAAAGGCTTACATTCATTCCTTTTTTATTTCCCTGGGTAGTAGAATCTTAGGATCGAGGAAAAGACTTATGACATGGCCTTATAGTGTAATATGATTGTATTCTTTTTAATTTTTGACAATGATTTATTTAGAATAGACTCTATCCACATATAATAGTAATCAAAAAACACAAAATATTAAAATTATTATTTATCAAAAAAATTCCCATATATTGAACAAGTAATTAAAACTCAATACTAATCAATTTTACTACTAAATCCCAAAAATACTTCTATGATTAAAAAAGTGATAATTTCCCAATAAATGATAAAATTATGGGGTTAAAAACTTAAAAATAATGAATGGAATGTATGAAATTACTGTCTCTATCAAAAAGTGTTCAGCATTAAGGTTTTCCTCCATTCATTCATCTAATGTAAACTGGGGATGATCCTAATAACTCCCATTACACCAGGGGAGAAGCCCCTAAAATTGGAGATAAAAAGGGAAGAACCTCACACCATACACAAGGTTTAATACAATAGATCCTATACCTTGATTACCATGAATGGATATCATATTATTCCTACCACTAATACATGGTTTGTTACAAAGAAATTTTCATGGTTTCACCCTGGGTTCAAAAGCCTCAATTCATGACTTTAAATAACATTACATGAAGTACTATCTCTATGAATTTAAACCTTATATCATGTCGTCATCACTTTATGAATTTAAACTTCATAGCATAAAGCCCTCACTATATGAATTTAAACAATATAGCACTAATTCCTCACTACATGACTTTAAACTACATAAAATGAAGTCCTCACTGTGTGAATTGAAATTATATATCATTAATTCCTACCTATATGATTATAATCTATATAGAACATAATTATTTTCATATGAGTTAAACTACATGACATATATTTTATCCCACATGAATTTAAAGTATTCATAGTAGTCTATGCCATAGTAATTTAATCTCTTTCAAGTGGTCCATACCACACAACCCTATACTACATAGATAAATATATTCTATGTGAACTCAAATTGAAATCCCCCCCCCCCAATTTAAGATTTTGATCTTTATGAGGTTTTAATATTCTTAGGTATTTGACGGTTATAGATATACTAGTGAACCATAATGTCACAATACACCTAAACTATGATAAAATTTCCCTTAATACAAATAAGTGGGAATTTATTTCTATCCTCATAGGATATACAGTGATGCATGGATCTCCTTTCACAATCCCAAATTAAACTTCCATTTCCATGCATTGTTATACTTTGGTGATGAAACTCTTTATAATTCATGTAGGGTTTTCATCCTAATATCTCACTAGAGAATCCATACATTTATCTCTTTCTCTCATGTACATGATCTATATATGTACATATAGATTTTATATACAGAACATTGTGTGTCCTAATTTCTACTAAATCATGATATATATTATACCTAGATCTTCTATATCAAACCCATCTATATGTTCCATCTTCTTTCCAGACCTCACTCATGACATGAGACCAATACTAACTCCCATGAAGTTTTACCATTGATGTACAATAGGATGCAACCATTCTGGGTTTTCTTGGTACTGAGACTCCATTCACATCATGTTTTTCTTTCATTTCACCAGGGTATCCATCAATTTTGTTACCATATCCCCAACACTTGATTCATATCGGTGTAGATACCTTTCAAAAACAACATGTAGATTTATTCGTGTTATAATAAGATACACAGCAATTCCAAAATATTGTATCATAAGCCTAAAAATGACTCTTATAAACTTCAAATATATATCTATCCTAGTTTTTGGTCTCTCTAATTAACATTGGGTATATCAATTATGCTATATTAGGATAAAGATATAATAATTTTTTCATTACACATGATATTGGCCTATGTAGAGGCTACCAAATAAGAACAATGTGTGGATTGATTCTTATTATCCTAGGATACAAAGTAACTCCCATAGGTATTAGCCTAGGTTTAACCACAAACCCCACTATATTTAGTCATAGTTCTTAGAATCTTACTCATTCAAATTATGAATCTCTGTATGGGTTTAACATCAAGATGAAAACATTTCATTATGCATGATACAAATCTACACAAACTTCCATTACATAAATTTCCTCATCATATGAACCTAAACTACATGGAATCTAATTCCTTTAATATTAAATTAAACCACATGATATATGGTTCACCCCACATTACCCTTAAGATTCTTAGAGTGGTCTTCATTATATGACCCAATTTCATTACATGAGAGGAAGATCCACATAGGAGTCCTCTATATATGATTATTTATCTATAATTATATTATATAATAAAATTACCCAATAAAGAACTATGTGTGTCTTGTTTCATGTTATTATAGGATACATTATGACATCAAGATTATCTCTCTTCAGCCTAGACATAAATTCCATCACTATCAATTCCCCTTAAAGTGTATGGTCTATATTAGACTAAACACTAGGATGATGTATATTCAATACGTACTACATGTGACTTGATTATTATTATAATTGGAAATTTAGTGGCTTCTAAACTATATATTCCAAACCCAAAAATAAACCACCTTCCATTCCGACTTCACTTGGATATCCCATAATATCATAACCATGGATATTTTTGGATTGCAGTTTCCTAATAAATTTTTAAATATCCTATTGAAATAAACTAAAATTCATAACTTGAGTGTTTTAATAAGAATAATATATCATATCAATTGGTAATGATATCATTCGACTAAAAATAGATAACTCTTCCTGGTTATGATAGGCATGCTGCCATATCCAGTCTGTCAACCAGAGGCATATTGCATCGTGAGGAGAAGGTATCCTAAACCCATGTTCCCTTAACAACACTATAGTGGAAACATTCTATATAATATTATCAACTATCATCAAAAAATGTTTTCTCTATCTCATTATTATCTAACTCAAATACTTCATGTCTTGATTTACATCTTTTTATTCTTTATTAAAATGCGATCGATCATTCTTAACCATTGAGCCCCATTTTGGTCATCAAAGCCTCCCATAATTTGTGTAAGAATTATTGAAATAAAATACATGAATATATCCCAAGTATGGTTTTACTGATGGATTCCCCCACTCATTCACATCAGGTCATCCTTTCCTCTATAATACATACAAAACTTTAGCCCTTATCTTTTAGTTAAAGTTGTATGAACTTAAACCTAAATAACTCTTTAGTTATAGCACTGTGACCTAAAATATGTGCACACCCCCTACATGGTAGTATATACTAGTATAGGTATTTTTATTCAAATATATTTTACCCCAACCATGTTTTTATATAGAATATATTATATTTAGATCAATATTTTATGACCTTAAACACCATCTTCACTGGTCCAACTTACAATACCTTAAAATTCCCAAGGAAAGAGACATAACACTCATCATAGTGAAAAACCTAAAAAAGGAATCATAATGAAAACCATGGGTATATTCTCTTTTGAAATGAACCTCATATATTCTATGAAAATATCTGAGCATTTGAAATAGGAAAAATAACAAAACTTCTTAGGCTGAAAAACATAAAAAGTTTGGGCTGACAAAAAACTGAGTTCCTACCCACTAAGCCTTTTCCCCATTCATAGATTAGTAAAGATTTTGTGCCAAAATAAAATGAAAATATATAATGTTTTGGGGGTCCAAAATTTGACCCTAGAAAAATTCAATCTATGCTCATTGGTTCTATCAACCCAAAAAATTATAAGATCACCCCTATATCCCTCACATATTGGTTCAGATGATTTTTGGTGAAATTTATGATGTTTTAACTTGAGATTACATGAGAAATTTTTAACATTGGAAACCTAATTCTAAAATCCCCCATTATGATTTTTATTATAATAAGTCACTTAATTATACTATATATGAATGGACTAACCTTACCTCATAGTGATGATAAATGTTTCTCAATATTTATCCTTCCTACATTTATGTAAGAGTATGGGTCTTGGAGGAAGCCACATCTCACATATAAATGGGATAAACTTGGATTATGGTGATGGTAAATGTTCCTCAATATCCATCCCACCAATATACATCAAAGTAAACAAGTTTATAAGGAAATTAAATCTCATATTCCTTTTTATTATGTACTTTATCTGACTTAAAATGATGTTATATGTGATTCCATATCTATCTCACCTATATCTGTCAGAGTTTATATGTTTAAAAGATAGTGGCTTGAATGATACCATTCTAAATTAAACATATTATTTGAAAATTTTGATTTAATGTATCCACACTCATATAATGTTTAATTGTATCCAATTATATTGATATTACACTTTACTAATTTTACATATTATCGAAGATAGATAGTCAAAATAATATGGAAAATTAAGGAATTGAAAATGGTTTGGAATTTAATTTTTTTTATTCGTTGATAAAAAAATAGGAGTATCATCCATTGTTTAGAGTCTCTATATTTCATAATATATAAAGAGAAGAAAAAATTACATTACTTTTATAAGGCATGTTCAATAAACTATAGAATTTTGATAATTACTCTCTCTGAGTCATTAATTACTAGATGAAGCTCAACCAACAAATTAGATTCCACCTTTGAATCATGTCTTAGAACCCTTTAACTTATAGCAAAATTAATCTCTACCTTCCTAGAATCCTTAATCAACTTTTTCATCTCATATAATAAATTCTTGATGGTGTCCACCTATTTGTAATGTTGGCCGACTAGGGACCTTCCGTATATGAATTCATGTTTCCATCTTT
This sequence comes from Viscum album, assembly GCA_963277665.1. NCBI lineage: Eukaryota > Viridiplantae > Streptophyta > Magnoliopsida > Santalales > Viscaceae > Viscum > Viscum album. The sequence continues at coordinate 1,752,536,777 of OY728159.1, read as the reverse complement.
TTGTCACCACCACATATTGGGAAGCATCATGAAGTTCTGTAGTCTAGAGTTTCAAAAAAACGAGCCATTGATTTTGTGGTTGAAAGATTAAACAAAAGGAATCCCTCTTTCTCCTAAGAAATTATTTCATCATTCACAATATCATGGATTTCATGGTAGTCATACCCTCTATAACTATGAGTAAAAAACATGTGATGAAGGTGTTCAGTTAGACTTTGAGCTCGCTTAGGTGGGTCCCATGAACTAGCATCCATATTCTATTCCACACCAACTTCTATATGCAATATTAAATTGAAGTATACTCTAGGTTTATATCATAGAACATCACATAGATCTACACATAATGTGGGACTAAATCACTTAAGGAGGGTTTGGTCTCAATATTTAGTGAATGAATTGGAACAAAACTAGTAAATACCCATACAACTATCATGTGGGTTTTTTTGGACTATGACAGGGAAATTAAAATCAATATTCTAAATTAATTAGATGATATAAATGAAATAAGATCTAGTATTTGGGAGTGTGTATATAGACCTTTACTCATCAAGTCATGAACCCCTCGACCATTTTTTTAACTATTAGAAGGAAAAATAGAAGGACCATCACCTTGTGGTCCCTATATAGAACATTGAGAAAAGGTGTCCACCTATGAAGGAACTACAATCTATAGGGTATTTTTAGGATTATAAGTCATATCAAAACAAATTATATCCTAAACGAAACCATGGAGGTATACATATGATGATTAAAATTAATTAGTATAATTGTGAAAGATAGTGAAAGTCTTAGGATAACTCACATTGCTTTTAAGATACACCGAATGTGGAGATATATGATTTAGTATAGTCAAATAGAATATCAAAATATATAAGGGAATCTAATGGGTTTGAATTATCTAAGACAATGATAAAAAAATTTGGGTTAGGATAGAAATATGGCCTCCCTGGGGAACTGCACATTGCTATATCATCGAGGATCACTTATGGGGGGGGGGGGGTGGAGGATATAAAATCCTTAGTAGAAAGAAATGTTTGGTATTCCATACTTGGATTGATATATGATTAAATAAAGGTATTAGTATGTAATTTTAAAGGTATATTTAGAAATAAAAATATAGATACAATTTCTACCTATCAGTTCTAGGTGGAGATAAAGATGAAACAACCTTTCCTACTCTCACTTATGGATTTAATTAGGGGATAACTACATGGGAGGAGATACCAGAGGAGTAACCAAGAAAACATATAGAGGGTCATATTCCACTACTTGGAGCTATGCTATCTGGCCAAGATAACCCTCTTTAACCATGTCACCAAGGTAATCACTTAGGCTAATAAACGCTCTTGCATCTGAATACTCTATAAATAATATGGATGAATGGGAACCTCCCAATTATTATAAAGTATAAATAAGGATATAATGATGACACCGATAATAAAATGTTAAGTTAATTCAGAGATATATTTTACCTCTTTCTAGGGAGATCCCTAATTTACCTCTTCTTCTTATTCGATAGTGTCTATTTCTTCCAGAACTCCCCTTTCATCAACTCCTTATTCATTATAATCCTCACCACCACTTAAATTTGGGTGTATAAATTTATGAGTTATCTCATTGTAAAAGGTCCCATCATTGTATGAGTGAGTCGTATCATAAAAATCTTTGATATAAGCCTCCACTTATTTAGGTTGGTGCTTGATGGAGATTTCAACGGGTGTATTCACCTGCCCAAATTTTGACAGAATAGCTTCTTCACTTGAATCATATATTATATCTATTTTATGGAGGGGATAATAATCCTTGAATTCAACACTCTCTAGGATTCTAGGAATTTAACTTCAATAGGTACTTATGAGAGAGGAGGTACCCCACTCTTCGAGGCATGGGTGTCTAGACACGTCACTAGTTTTCCAAGTATCTATGATATCGGGGGATTTTTTGATGTTATCCACTTATGAGGCCATCCCAACTCAATTAGTAACTTATTATCTTCATATCCTTTGATCACTAGAAGACCCTTAAACCATTTCGTGACTTAAGATATCTTCCCATTAGGGTGTTACTAGATCCATGTCTAGAGAAATTCATCCACTATCCTAGTTAAATAATTGATGGCTGGGAGAGTGAATTGTATGATTGTATCTTCCTGCATAATTATCAGACATAATTTTCATACAAATAGAGGATTATATTAAACTTGTATTCTTATAATAGGTGAAAGAAAATTCTTTTTCAAATAAAAAAATTTCCACCCAACTCAATAGAGTGTATACCCCTTAGATATGGTCTCCCCATCAATCTTGTTCACTGACACCACATTTTTAAAATATATTTGGTATGTGCACTATTAGTGGTTTCTATTCACATTGTCATTTATTATTCCATTTGGGTATAAATATTGCTTAAATATGACCATATTACCTTCTATATGGGATAAAATATTACCCCCATAATACTCAAAAGGGGAAAATAAACTTAATGGGGTATTCCCTTAAAGTTATTCCCAAAATGATGATACAACTTGGAAAATATTAGTATGACCAGGTTTATCCACATAACTCTTACCAGTTGAGTCACCATCATGAAGCTTTTGACCTTTAAAATATTTTGAATTTTGTCATGAAACAACTCTTGCACGCAACTTCAATATTATACACAACTTATCTTTCTTGCACAAAACTCTTTTTCTTTCGCATAACTAAATTTTATTAAAAATATTGTGTGCTTCAGTGCTTGGGATTTCTCTAAGTGTCATGCTACTAAAATGAGAGAGGGTCACCTCTTATTTATAGGCATCACCGACCCCCACACACAAAACCCCGATGTGTCGCACAAGATCCTAACACGTTGCACAAAACCCCATTTGACATTGCATTGGATGCGTATGTCTCTTTCGCGCCAACCAAATATTTCACGCACTTTGTGAATATTTTTCACACTTCATGCCTTTTCCAGTTTTTGTTGTTCTGACATTGAATCAGTCCTTGTACGCAACATTCCAAACTTCCATCAATCTTGCATGCAAAAACTAATCTTTCACGCGAATATTTTTTTCTTCATTTTTTTTTGTTCAGATATTGGAGCTCCACTTGGTAGCAACATATCAATCCATATTCAAACTTGTGTGCATCATTATTTACCAAAATAACATTTCTCCATATCTCGATTTTCAGACACAAAAATTAGGCATACACTGGAAACCATCGCCACCTTAAAATATTCTTTAGCAAGAACACCAATGCTACTTCATTGTTATCTGGATTATTCAACAAACAACAGCTTGAATCATGAACCATATCTACTGTGAAATATAGTCTTTTATCGAACAACTTTAGAATCATTAGCTTTTCAACAGAATGTAGAAAAACTTCCATAACTTTCACTAGAATATTTCCTTCTCAAATGCATTCGATTTCGGTCCCTAGGCAAGTTGACGGTGTCTTCTCAGTTCTTACTGATCAAGATTCTGTTAATCAGCGGCTCGAAGCTTGTATGTTTTCTGCATTAGGTTGAATTTTTCTTGTTAAGGGTGATAATACCTGGACTAACTCGGACCTTAAGCTGAGGCTTTTTCAATCTTGGGGGGTTATGGATTTCAAAATAATCCCGATTGGAAGGGTTTTTTTTCACATAGTCTTTAACAGCAGGGATGATCTTCAGATGGCTTGGAACAAGGGGGTGACCTCTCTTAAACCAGGTAGTTTTATGTTGGCTGATTGGGATAGGCACTTCAATCCATTCACTCAACTCCAAACGACAACCCAAATTTGGATTCGTTTACATGGTCTAAACTAGTTTTATTGGCATCCCAAAATCCTTAGTGATATCTATTCTTGTGTGGGGATCCCCCCTGAAGATGGACCAGCACACTATTTATGGTGAATTGGGGTTCTTTTCCCAAGTTCTTGTGGAAGTAAACATGGATTCCAAATTTTTAGACGTGGTCAATTTCTTAGATAATGATCGAAAGTTCGAAATCAGAATCGATTATGAGAAGAAACCCCCATTTTGTGAGTACTATAAAATAGTAGGTCATGATGTCTCCACATGCAGGAATATTCAGAAGCAACAACGGTCTGTTAGATACTTTGCTACTGAGAAGGTGAATCAATGGAAGATGATTGGAAGGAAGAACAAGGCCAGGGAACCTACAACTGAAAATGGGGAGCACTCTGGTAAGGATCAGCATGTGCGAATGGGGGCCCCCCTGCCTGCTGCTCCTACTGGTGGTGCCCCCTCCAGCCCACATCCTATTAGAGTTGATGATGAAGAATATGAGATAGATAGGGATGTCATTAATTTAGTTTGCAGTTCTCTTACTTCCTCCATTATCTCTGTAGAGGATGAATTGAAAGACCGTGGAAATGATACACCTATCACTATGGATGTCCCTTTGATGTCCAGCTTACTAGAGGAAAATATTGAAAATGCTTTGGACTCTTCGGGGGATGCAGTGCTGTGAAAATCTACATGTTTTTCTAGGAAACGTTGGAGTGACACGGTTGAGGAGGATGAAGCTTTACAGGCCAGAAGCGCGCCCCCGTGCTCCACGGAGGTGAATGAACACTCTCTGAAGCCTTTGCATACAATAATGAGTATTGCTGATGGTCCTTTCCACAGAATACAAACAAGGAGTCTCACCAAGTTCTCGACTGGTTCCAAAAACTCTTGAATTAAGAGGAAGGAAAAGAAGAAAAATAGGAAGGGAAACTTCACCTACAAATCTGGTTCAAAATGAATATCCTGTTCTGGAATTGTCAGGGTCTTGCGAACTCCTCCACAGTTAATGCCCTGTATAGGCACATTCTTATTCATAAGCCGAAGCTTCTAGGAATTTATGAACCCAAATCCCCGTTCTCTTTGGGTTTTGCAGGTCTCAACAAATATGGTTTTCTTCTGGTTGCCACAAATGGTTCAAATGAGCCGGAGGAAAGTTTATGGGTCTTTGAACATGATTCTTTTGGGTCAGTTGATATGATTTATATTAATGACTAGGTGATATCTTGTTCTCTACAATGGAAGTCTATACAGCTGGTGGGATCTTTTGTTTATGTGAAAAGAAGATACCAGGACCGTATAAGGTTGTGGCAGGGGTTTGGAAATTTGGGAGGCATCTCTTCCCCTTGATTTTTTATTGGTGATTTTAATACGATACTTTGTTCTAGTGAAAAAACTGCCCCAGTTCATTCTGAAATTTCTCTTAGGGAATTTAAGGAATGTGTTGACAACAATGATTTTACTGAGGTCAGCTTGGTTGGTGGTAAGTTCACTTTGTACAGACGATGTCTCAACCACATGAATACTAGCAATATTGACAGAGCTTTTGTAAAAAATGCTTCTTTGGATAAATGGAACTATATTTCCAGCATCACCCTTCCCAAATTTTCCTCTGAACACCATCCGATCCTGATCAGTTTAAGGGAAGAGAGTTTAGCATACCCCTCCCCTTTCGTTTCAACAATTCTTGGGCATCTCAAAGCGGCTGTAGTAAGCTGATTGAAAGCTCCAGGCCCTGCATGGAGGGTACTGATTTTCAGTTTAAATTGAAAATCCTAAAGTGCAAGCTAAAATCTGGGAGAAAATTTACTTACAGTGATATGGAAAAAGAGATTCTCATGATTTAATCCTCTCTATAAAAGCTCCAAGATGAGGTATCCAATGTTGACTTCAATCTGGATTTTTCCGAGGAAGCCCTGCTTACTTCTAAACTAAACTCTCTTCTTGATATTAAGGAGAAAGCACTAAAGGAGACCTTCAAAATTAAATGGATTCAAGAGGGTGATATGAATATTAAGTTCTTTAATTCTCTCCATAGAATTAGAAAGGCCAAACGGCCCTTCTCCTTATTGAAGGTTGAGGATCAGATCTTATACAATAGGGAAAATATTACTGATTACAATGTTGATTATTTCTCTAAGATCTTCAATGGACCTCCTCTAGGGGGGAATCTGATGGATGGAGTCATTCCCACTATGGTTACTTCTTCTGATAATTCCTTCCTCACTTCCACTCCCTTGGAATTTGAAGTCAAAGATGCTGTTTTTAGCCTCAACGCCTCTAGTACCCCGGGCTCGGATGGCTTCAATAACTTCTTTTACCAAAAATATTGGGATGTCATCAAGGGCGATGTTTGAAAATTAGTCTACTCTTTCTTTTCCTCAAGGGATCTCTCTCAAGGCCTCAATTCTCAGTTTATCACTCTTATTCCTAAAGTTGAGAATGCTTGTGAGATCCATATTTTTAGGCCAATTGCCTTGGTGAACACAAGCTATAAGTTCATAAGCAATATTCTTTCCAACAGGATCTCTATTATTGCTTCTAAGATTGTTTCATGGAACCAATCCGGCTTTATCGAAGGATGATCTATATAAGAGTGTATCTGTTCTGCCTCAGAGTGTCTTAATCTGCTCAGAATTCCTTCAAGAGAAGGTAGAATGGATCTCAAGCTTGATATTAAAAAATATTTTGACACTCTGAATTGGAATTTTATATATAAAGTCCTTGAGAAATTTGGTTTCAATGACACTTTTATTAAACGGATTTCCTCCCTCCTCGGTTCAGCCCATGTCTCGATTCTTCTCAAAGGGTCACCTAAGGGATACTTTGCTTGTTATAGGGGAGTCAGGCAGGGGGACCCCCTCTCATCCCTTCTCTTCTCCATTGCTGAGGACTATCTTAGGAGACTCATTACTCATATGGTCTCTCAAGGACACCTCAGAACAATTCAAGAATCAAGGTCCCTTTTTATTCCCTCTCAACTTTTTTACGCCGATGATATCATATTATTCCGGTAGGGGGGAAAGAAGAATGTACATGTCTTGAAAGAAATTGTTCAGCATTATGAAAGTGTCTCTGGTTAGTGTATCAGCTAAGGAAAATCTTCCATTCATTTTGGTAAGAGGTTCTCTCTTCCTAGGAAACACTGGACTCTTTTAGAGTTGGGAATCAAGGAAGGATCTCTGCCTTTTCATTATCTGGGTGTCTCGCTCTTCTGGGGGATTCCTAGGGCCTCTTATTTCTCCGAAATTATGGATAGAGTCATTGTTCATCTCTCAACCTAGAAATGGAAAAGCCTTTCTATGGCTGGGAGAATTGTTTTGGTAATGTCAATCATCATTTATAAATTGGTCTACTCCTTTATGGTCTATAAATGGCCAAGGGGCCTTCTCAAACGTTTGAACACATCAATCAGGAATTTTATTTGGAGTGGTAGCATCCTGGAGAGGATGTGAGTCACTATCCCTTGGAGGGTCTGTTGTAAACCACTCCACTCTGGTAGCATGGGCATAAAAAATATAGCTCTTTTTAATGAATCTCTTCAAACCCGCTTAGCCTGGAATATTATACATAGTAATTCTGAATCTATGGTTTTCCTCAAATCTCATTTTGCTAATAACTTGATGCTTGGTATCAATGCTTACATTGTTTTCTCCCTATGGCCAGCAGTTAAATCTTCCTTCCAGAATATTATGACCTGCTCTAGATGGATTGTCAATAGAAACTCCAACCTTAAGTTATGGCTTGATAATTGGACATGTAACATTCTTTTTGATGAGTTTCAGTATGCTACTCTTAGCTCAGGGGTGCAGATCTCCATCAAGGATTTTCTGGATAATCCTTCAGCAAACCTTATAGAGGACCTTCTTGATTTAATTGGTAATTACAATTTTGTCTCCTGCCCTGATTTCATAGCTTGGGAGCCAGCAAGAAATGGGATTCTGACCAGCAGTCTGTATTACTATCATGCAATTCGTGATATCAATGCTGATTTAAAATGGTTGTCTATATTCAATAAAGTTTGGATTAGGCCTTCTCGACAAACACTTATCTGGAGGCTTGTTTATAATAGATTACCCACTGATGAGGTACACCAATTTTTTGGTATGCAGTGATGCTCAAGGTGTGTAATGTGTCATAGCCATCAGGAGGATGCAGAGCACATATTCCTCTCTTTTGCAACAGCCACAACCATCTGGAAGCCGGTTTTAGGTGAATTTGAACTTGATGGCCTCAGATTTTCGGGATTGTAGGCTCGTCTATGTTGTTGTTCGGTTATTCAGGTTTCACCCCATATTCATGCCCTCCTCTCTGTGGATATTGTGAAAGTGTTTCACACTATTTGGCAGCTCTGAAACGCTGCAATTCACAATGGGATAGGCCGCTGCTTGAAGATCTCTTTGATGCAGATTTTTGCGGTTATTAGGGACGCATCGGCTGTCTGTTTGGGGGAATGCTACAACACTATTCAGGACTTCAATGTTCTGAAAAATCTGGGTGTTAAAGGGATTTTTAGACCTAATTTGGGAACCATGGAGGTTTTTTGGATCCCTCCTTTCCCCCATTTGGTTAATGTCAATACAGATGGTGCGTCAAAAGGGAATCCTGGCCCTTTAGGTTGTGGTGCGATCTTTAGGGTTCTCGATGACTCTGTCAAAGGATGATTCTACGATTCTTGTGGCGTGACAAGCTCTCTTGAGGGTGAAATTCTTGGGATAATACATTCTGTTTCTTTTGTGAAAATGAAGGGCTGGCCTAATATCTGGCTTAAGAGTGACTCTTCTACCATTGTGAAGGCCATCAGGAATGATGAAATGCTTATCTCTTGGAGGCTCACTGCAAAGTGGATGCAATGCATTGATATCCTTTCGTCTCTAAATTTCATCGTCACACGTCATTCGGGAGGCTAACCGGGTTGCAGATGATCTTGCAAATCTCTGAGTTGGGAAACTTATTACCTGGTCAGATTCTCTTCCTGATGCTTTACTTTCATCATATAGGGATGATTGTAATAAGATTCCACACTTTCGTCTCTTCTAAACTTTCTATTTTTATAAATTAATTCCTCTTCCATTTGGCGGAGGGACCCTTAAAAAAACTAAAGGGGATATTAATTTAGGGGTGAAGATCCTCACCCATGGCATTCTTCACAAGATAGAGCATCACCCTTTCAAGTATGTTTGTGTGTGTGTGTGGGGGGGGGGCTCTCTACAACATCCCATATAAAAGTTAGAGGAATGAATTTATCGTATATGTATCCCTTAATAGGATCCTTGTTGATAATGTGCACATTCTAGAGAATTATCCTAACCACACCATGCATCAGGTGGAATGTGTTTGTGTTAGGAATCCACCTATAAACCAATAATAGAATAAATTTTCTATTATGGTAGAATAATGACTATGACATCTAGATTGCTTCATATACCCATAGTTCTCTGAGATCTTTCCCAAACTCGGTGTATCTCTTGCATACTCAAAAGGGCCAACCCCAATCCATACCAAAGATTCCACTAGGTTAAAGATACCATATTAAATCCCAAACCAATATCAAGATAGTAAGATATTTATTTAGAATAGATGAGTAACTATAATCCTTGATCTCTAGAATGCACAGTCCTTCTTTTAGGATTAAAGAGATATACATGAGAACATGTCCTTTCACACAATCAATGTCCCTAATGAAGCATCCTGCTACTGAAATATTATCTTGGTCTAGTTCGTGATGATGATTGATCTATTTTATTAGTAAATTTATTAATCATGGTGCAGTAATGGGGGTATCTATTAGTATCCTAGACCCATATATGACTAGCCTTTTAGATACCAGATAGCCCCGAAGTCCTACTCCCATTAGTTATGAGATTAGAACATGTTTGGGGAAGTCATAATGGTGATGACTGTCTTCAATGGTATTGATCTTATCTGTTTTATTTATTATGGAATATTTATTATTCTATTTTGGGGTCATTTTTATATAATGAAACTTCATTCAAAATTTGGAGGAAATTAGATAGAAGAAAATTTAAAAAATAGAAAATTTAATTTTTTTGCGTAAGTCTTATGAGAAATATATTCAACATAAATGATATCCATATAGGTGGATTTCACATAAGAAGGGTTTCATGAAGAATAAATATTTAATAAAGTTTATGTAGAGTTTTTGTCAAGAGGATATTAATTCATGAAAATATTCATTTTTAGAGTGTAAGGAAGGTAGTTAATTTAGGGAAAATGTTCACTTGCAAGGAATATGTTCATTCCTAAATAAATTCATTTACAACTCGTAAAAGAGGAGAGTCATCTGTGATCAATAGAATCTTATACCATATGAAAATTATTGAATGACGGTCCCCAAATCCAATTTATTATGGTGGGTCCACTTTTTTGTGAACCATGGGTTTTATACGCACCTTGTGAAACTTATATAGTTTATCTTGGTACTTTTAAATAACTCATCTTAATTATAAACAAGACCATACTAAAGGGGTAATTTTTGAAACTTGAAAAATGAAATTATAACTTTTAAGAAGACTAGAAAGTAATATAATTATGAAAAAGGGAAATTTAGCATTAAGTAAATAACTCCTTCCTGAAAATGCCTTAATTTTGATTTCTATAAAATTATTCACAGAGGGCCATTTCTTGGTGGAAAATGAAAGAGAATACTTTATGTCCAAAAAAAAATTCCAAATGGCATATAAATTTTTCTCAACAAGGCGATTCTAATTTATGGACATAGACCATCTTTGAGATTGGGCAACATTTTTATTTAGTAGGGTAATAATCCTCCCTGACTGTATATCATCTTCATTGATGGATGTCACTTTATAGACGTGAAATATTATTCCTTCCTAGTCACATAACTATGTGTAGCTATTTATATCCTATATGATCACATATCCTAAGAAGGCAGTTATAAATAGTTTCATATAAATAACTAACACACACTTTAATAAAGAAGATCAAGAATTGGGATGAGGAAAATGATTTTATAAAATAATTTTTCCAAAATTCTCTAAGAGTATAATTTATTCTTTAGAAAAGATTTTCATTTGTTTGAGCCTTCAAAAAAAATACCCCTCAAGTAACTCACCAAATTTGAGTTTGAGGGAGACGAGAAGAAGCATTGAAAAATAAAGTTGTGATAATTCTCCTACAAAAAAAAACCATAGTGAGCCCAATCAAATAAAGTGATTCATGAATGTAACACCCCAATCTTCCATGGTATGCTTCTCTTTGAATAATAAAATAGCGTGTGATGTACGCAACTCCGAGTTCTAACACACTACAAAAAGAAAACTATCCATTATGAATAGTAATACCCACTTTTTGAAATTTTCTAAATTTTATCTTTCAAAATGGACTTCATTTTTGGATTTGGAATATCAAAATTACCCTAGGGTAAATTTTTGGTATTTTTTCTGAAAACATTCAATTTTTGATGAATAGTGAAAAACACTGAGTTACAGTTTAAAAACCGAATTTTTATTTAAATAATTATTTATTTTATTTAAATTTATTTTACATCAAAATATATACATAATACATATATAAGTTCATTGTAATTCCTCGGAGTTAGTTTATTAAAATTTTAGATATATAAATTTTTTTGTGAAGTTTTCATCGTCTTTTACCCACCTCCTAGGACAATTTGAAAATTCACATAAAACATAATTTTACCGCTTCTGTGAGTGGAATTTTAAAAATCCGAGAGACATGGTTAATATCAAGGAGTAAAATGTGATTTAATATGATGAAAATAATTTTTGGTGAATAGTACTTTTTTTACTTTTATTTCCCATGGTTAAAAGTAAATGGGTAATTAAGGGTTAAATGATAATATTATTACCCTAACACATGTCCCAATTATATTGGATAAATGTAATTAGACCAAAAAAACCTTAAAAATACAATATGATCCTTTAGGTCCACTTGGATTAGATTAGGACATTTATTATTATTTTCTTTAAAGAGGAGTTTAAATAGTTAAAATCAAAGTATAATAACTAAACTATATTTAATATAGGGTTATACATAAGATAAATTCGACTATTAATATTCGTTAGAAAGATAAAAATATTTCATACTTAAGGGTAGTTTATTTATATTTTTTAGATATTAAATAAGTTAATTTATTTATAACACAATGATGATGTAGTAATCACCTAATTAATGGAATATTAAAATAATTGATATTATAAATATCCAAATAAATATAATTTGATACTTTTTATGAGTTCCACTAATTTTCTAGGTTAATATGATGTGTTAGGGTTGGTTAGATGAATTTTTTTCGAAGTAATAATGCTGTTATGATTAAAAAAACAAATACCAAATTGTGTCAAAATTGATATAAAATAGTTTTTAAAACAAATATTATATTTTTTATTGCTATAATGGTCCTAAAAATATAAGGTTCGGCCAAAAGACTTATATAATAATAAATATTACATTAATAAACTAATTGGGGTTCGATTGGTAGTTTATAGTAAGTTTATTAATCATATAGTGTAAGAATACAACAAGACACGGTAAAAGTTAAGTTATTTAACTTAGAGTTAAATCTAAATGATAAGGTTACAATGGTAACCTAAACTTGTCTAAAACCTGATGGTTGAGAGGATTTATACCTATCCCCACCCTAGCCTCGAAATAAGTCACTTTGGATCCATTATAAACTGAATATTAATTTATTATAGAATAATAGTTTAAGTTTTTCCTAAGGTGCCCCTCACCCCTCTTATAAAAGGGAACTCACCCTTCTCTCTAATTAACACCTTCAAAGTCATTTGGCATTGCCAAATCTTACCAAAATACCCTCTCAACTGTCCTACCTTCATTCTAGAGTACTTACTTTAGTCATAAAGACAATCTAAGGATCCCTTTTGATCAAATCAAAAGGAAGAACCCGAAGAAGAGGTAAATATTTCATCACCTCTTTCAAGTTCCTTTCTTCTTCCCCTTCCTCTTTCTTTGTTGTTTCCATTATAAAATAATAAATCCAGTATCTTCTATATACTGTGATGTTATTATAAATATGGTACAACCAAATTCATTATTCTATCCATCCTTTTAATGACATGTCACCATATGTGCGTACGTACCGCTTACCGTCTCCACGTCGTGGTGTAATAGTTATTCAATACGTTATTATTTGGATGGGTATACTAATGATGTTTAATTAATGTAAATAATAAATATAACATGATAATTATTCTGTATATATGATATACCATTCAATTATATATTATTTTAGTATCAAAATAATGATATTGTCGCTCGTGCGTATGTATGGATTACCGTCTTCATCAACGCGATGAGATTCATTCCCCATCGCATCCATTCAAGACTAATTTTCATTTAATAATTAAAAAAAATGTTTAAATACTTGATATAATTCTGGATTTTAAAGAGATACATCATATCCATAACAAATATTACTCACATAACAAATAATATAAAGGAAAAAGAATCCGTTAACACCCGAAACGGCGATAATACTATGATATTATTAGCAAAGCAATGTTAAAAGATCATATATGATATCATATTAATGTATATGATTATTTTATAATTTAATAACAATTATTTAACCATTATTCATGAGGTTAATCTACCCTCGAACAAGGAAAAGAACAAGGTAAGGGTTAATTCTACAATCTCTTCATTATCCAAGGGTGTTTATACGTAATTATCTATTGGGACCTCTTTTCATACACATCTATGTTTCTTAAAAATGTATTAAAAAACATTGTTACTATTTACTAGACTATGGTTTAAAGACATTTATACCCTTTTTTGAATTTTTATAAAATGTTTTGAGAGGAATCTTTCCTTCATTTTCCAAACAGGGTACTTTATGAACTTTTCAACAAAATTACGGTGAGAATGTTTTTTTAACTTATACGGCGGGTGCAACTATTTTCCACCGTTATGACATCATTGAAGTATCCCTTACAATCTTATAAGAATATTTAAAAAAATATTTCCTTTATAATTATGGGATTCTTAAATGATTTCAAAATAGAAAGAGATATTTCTATAAAAAAATGTTTTGATTTCATCTATGTCAACATCCTTTGATGGATTGTAAAATTATTTGAAGTTGATTTATTATGATACAAAACTTCCATATTGTATTGAAGGTTTTGTGATATGTTTGACTGTGGATGTGTTATTTCATACCATTCATGGTTTATGTATAATGTATTGACATTTTGTATTCTAGTTTTAATACGAATGTTTATGTTATATTTAAACCTCTTGTTAAGATAAATGTATTGGACTAGTATGTTCCGGGTTTGGGACCAGTAAAAATAATCCCTCCGGGTTGGGGTCCGGTTAAAGCAGACCCTCCGGGATGGAGTCCAGTTACAGAGGCTCTTCGGGATTGGAGTCCGGTTATAGAGGCTCTCTGGGTTGGAGTGCGGTTACAGAGGCTCTCCGGGATGAAGCATGGTTATAGAGGCTCTCCGGGTTTGGGTCGGGTTACAGTTAGCCCCGAGGTCCTGGCACGAGGCCTTGATATAGAAATTAAATTCTGAAATTATGCATTCCATCTTTATGAAAGTTGCTATTGATATTTCATGTGATTATTATACTAGTAGAATATCCATGTGAGTAAGTAAATGACATTATTTAGATTTTATCTTTTCCATATTATGCTGAAGTTCAAGTTTAAAAGGATTTTGTTTTATTTCCATAAATTTCCTTACATGTTAATGATAATTTTTGAATGTTTTTTCTATATTGTTATCCTTACTGAGAATCTGATCTCACCCCTTTCTATGTTTTATTTTTTCCCAGGATGTGAAGAAGTATATTATGACTGACATACAGGGATAGTCTATGGGATCTTAGTGTTGTCTATGGAAACAATTTTGTTGTAGTTTTCCATTTTATGATGTAATTTAATCTTTATGAATGTATCTTGTACTTCCAAGTCTATTTAGATAAACAATCTTTCGAGAGTTGATCTTTTGTGATCATGAAAATGATACGTAATAATTCACTGAATCTAGGAAACTGGGGTTAGGGCATTACCATTGGTATCAGAGGAATTTTAGTACAAACCATGGAATCTAGATTTAGATAAACTCTGATTAGAGAACATTACCCTAAGATAGACTTTGATGATTAGTGTTGAAGAAATTCTTAGAATTTTGGTAATGTAGAGATTTTGTGAGTTTTCCGAACAATAAATCCCTGCATGGATACAGGCAGGTAGAGGTGGATCTGGCACAAATTTACCTAGGGGTAAAAACCAAAAACACTGCTTTGAGCTAGAATCGAACGGGAACTGCTAAATGACAATGGGCCTTGCTGCAGTCTTGTTTATGACACTCCTGGGGGATATGCTTAGGATAATGGTTATTTTCATTACAAATCATTATGAAGGATTTGCGAGTATATACCCTCTCAAAGAAAATATTTTTATGATTATTGATTGTATCCATAAACTGTTCAATTTACGTTAGGTATTTTACAAGTTTGGAATTATTCATTGCAATTCATATACTGACCTAGTGTATGCCATTGTATAGAAATGGCGCCCAGTAGAAATAATGTGAAATCCAACAATACATATGATCCAAAGAGTAAGAAGGATCATATCTTTCACAGTATTAAGCCAACATTTAGAAGGGAAATAGTCTCCCATGTATTATAAAAATATGAAGAAATAGTATCATGTGTTAATAAGATAAGTAAATAATTCTTTGAGTTCTATGGCTTTGAAGGGAAGCAAGAGAAGAAAAGGATGGAAGAGAGAAATATGGATAAAGGGAAGAGGGAAAAGAAGAATTTTCTCATATGTGATAATTGAGGAAAGAATCACCTTGGTAAATGCTTGAAGGGAATGAGAGTTTGTTATAAGTGTGGAGAAAAAGGACACCAAGTACGTGACTTTAAGGGTAAGAAAAAGTTTTAAAATGTACAACACTTCATCTATAAGGAGTTGGGACACTACGCGAATCAATGTCAAAATCATCAAAGTATATGACAAATGCTGCTATTGGATACAAAAAGTTATGATAATACTGAAGATGAAGAGTAGTGATTAAGAGTTCTTATGTTGTTATTAATGTATTGTGTCATTTGAGTGTTGTATCAATGATGTACTGGTTATATGAATTATGGAAATAAATAAGGATTGTACTGCAGTACTATTTTATTGAGAATTTTAGATTATATGGTTATATGAAAAGTGACCTAATAGTAAGATACACTTTTTGGAAAAAACATGGTTGAAGGAAAGGTAATCGTTAATATGGTCCTGATAATGAGATAGTGATTTTGGAATAAATGATGGTTGATTTGGAGAAATTATATTGGATATTCATGACTTCCTTGAAACTGATTAATGATTTGTATATTCCATCATTGTTGGTGTTTAAAAAATTTTGTATAGAAGGATTATATCCAATATTCTATAAGGAATAAGGGAGAATGAATTTAATCAATAATGTTTTATGGTAATTCAGGATGTTGCAGTGTTTTAAAAGAATACCTGATGAAGGTGTTCACATGTTATTACGTGGAAAAAAGGATCTTCAATGTGTTTACCTTCCTTATAAATTTTGGACTGTGAGTTTGGATAGAAGTATTTTGGATAAGTCTAATGATTGGAATGGATAAAGTTTGAAAATGGATACTATTGTTAAGGTTATTTTTTATTTTTATAAAAAGGACGACACATAGAATGTGTGACAACCCGTCGCGTCGGACAAAGCTGTGGGAATCGAACCCACAACCATAGCGCAATTGAGATTTATTGCCTACCACTGGACTAAGTGAAGTACCTGGACTATATAAAGTAGTTTCTTTTTTAAAGGGTCTAATATGTGTATTATTAATTAATTTTTTGGTACCCTATACGAATAGAATAAATAGAATATATTTTTTATGTTTAATTATCCTTTAGAGTGAAATATGAGTTTGTGGTAGAAATTAGTTAAAGGATGGAACTCTACTTTTCAAGTATATTTTTCTTCTTCTCTTATTATATGAAGAAATTAATTCTTAAACTTTAGGTAATGTATCTTAAAACTAAAAATGTGTTATCATAATACCTTATGTTTTGTTGAACTGATGATATTTTAAATCATTATAGATTGATAGCTTTGAAGCCCTCAATTTTACACTTGTTTATGATTGATGACGTCAATCACTCCCTATAAATATTTACGTTTTTCCTTTAACTACGTGTCTATAATTTCCACCAATTTTCTCGTATTAAAAACCCAAATTTGGTGGTGACTATATCATTTCCCTTTTCCTTTTATTAATACTAAATTTTATTAACCCTATTTTCGATGTGGGTTTTCTGAAAAGGTATTTTCTATTTTCAACCTTTCACTTTCGAAGAACAATTTAAAAGTGCGAGGATGAAATTTATTGAAGGGGGGGATATTGTAACACCCCAAGATTCCATGGTACACTTCTCTTTGAATAATACAATAGCATGTGTTGTATGCAACTCTGAGTTATAACACACCACAAAAAGAAAACTAGCCGTTATGAATAGTAATAACTACTTTTTGAAATTTTATAAATTTTATCTTTCAAAATGGACTTTATTTTTGGATTCAAAATATAAAAATTAGCTTAGGGTGAATTTTTGGTATTTTTCCAAAAACATTAAATTTTTGCTGAATTGTGAAAAACAATGAGTTATAGTTTAAAAACCGAATTTTTATTTAAATATTCGTTTATTTTTTTTAAATTTATTTTAGGTAAAAATAGATATATAATACCTATATAAGTTAAATGTAATTTATTAGAGTTAGTTTATAATAATTTTAGATATATAAAAATTTTAATGAACTTTTCATCGTCTTTTACCCACCTCCTTGGAGAATTTTTAAATTTAAATAAAACATAATTTTACCGCTTCTATGAGTGGTATTTAGAAAATACGAGAGACACAGTTAATATCAAGGAGTAAAATGTGGTTCAATAAGATGAAAATAATTTTTGGTAAATAGTAACTTTTTTACTTTTATTTACCACGTTTAAAAGTAAATAGGGTAATTAAGGGTAAAAATGATATTATTATTACCCTCAAACATGTCATAATTCAATTGGATAAGTTTAATTCGACCAAAAACAACCTTAGGAATAAAATATTATCTTTTAGGTCCACTTGGATTATATTAGAACATTTATTATAATTTTATTAAAAGAAGAGTTAAAATAGTTAAAAACAAAGTTTAATAACTAAAACATTTTTAATATAGTGTTATACATAAGATAAATTCAACTATAAATATTAATTAGAATGATAAAACTATATAATACATAATAGTATTTTATTAGTATTTTTTAGACATTAAATAAGTTAATTTATTTACGACACAATGATGATGAAGTAATTATCTAATTAATGGCATATTAAAATAATTGATATTATAAATATCCAAATAAATGTAATTTGAGATTTTTTATGAGTTCCACTAATTTTATAGGTTAATATGACCTGTTAGGGTTGGTTAGATGATTTTTTTGAAGTAATAATGCTGTTATGATTTTAACAAAAAACAAAAACCAAATAGTGTCAAAATTGACATAAAATAGTTTTTAAAAAAATGTTATATTATTAATTGATATAATGGTCCTAAAAATATAAGGTTCTTCCAAAAGGCTTATATAAGAATATATATGACATTAATGAACCGATTGAGGTTCGATTGGCAGTTTATAGTAGGTATATTATCCATATAGTGTAAGAATACAATAAGACACGGTAAAAGTTAAATTATTTAACTTAGAGTTAAATCTAAATTATAAGGTTAAAATGGTAACCTAAACTTGTATAAAACCCATTGTTTGAGAGTATCTAGACCCGTCCCCAACCTCTACTCAAAATAAGTCACTTTGGAGCCATTATAAATTGAATTCTAATTTATTATAAAATAATATTTTTAGTTTTTCCTAAGGTGCCCCTCACCCCTCTTATAAAAGGGCACTCCCACTTCTCTCAAATTCACACCATCAAAGCCATTTGGATCGGCGAAACCCTTCCCAAATACCATATAAACTGTCCTCCCTTCATCCTATAAGACTTTTTTTAGTCATAATTCCAATCTAAGGAGCCCTTTTGATCAAATCAAAAGGAAGAACCCGAAGAAGAGGTAAATATTCCATCACCACTTTCAAGTTACTTTCTTCTTGTACTTCCTCTTTCTTTGTTTTTTCCATTATAAAATAAATACTATATTATCCTCTATATACTGTGATGTTATTATAAATATGGTACAACCAAATTCATTATTCTATCCATCCTTTGAATGACATGTCACCATATGTGCGTACATACGACTTACAGTCTCCACGTCGTGGTGTAATTGTTATTCAATTCATTATTATTTGGATGGGTATAATAATGATGGGTAATTCATGTAAATAATAAATATAACATGATAATTATTCTGTATATATGATAAAAAATCCAATTATATATTATTTTAATATCAAAAGAATGATATTGTTGCTCGTGCGTACGTAACGATTACCGTCTCCACGAACGCGATGAGATTCATTCCCCATCTTATCCATTCAAGAATAATTTTCATTTAATGATTAAAGATAATGTTTAAAAACTTGATATAATTCTGTATATGAAAAGATACATCACATCCATAACAAATATGACTCACATAATAGAGAATATAAAGGAAAACGAATCTGTTAACACCTGAAACGATGATAATACTATGATATTATTATCAATGCATTGTAAAAAGATCATATATGATATCATATTAATGTATATGATTATTTTATAATTTAATAACAATTATTTCACCATTATATAGGAGGTTAACCTACCATAGACCAAGAAAAAGTACACGGTAAATGTTAATTCTACAATCTCTTCATTATCTGAGGTTGTTTATACGTCATTATCTACTGGGACCTATTTATCATATATGTCTATGTTTCTTAATAATGTATTAAAAAACAATGATACTATTTACTAGACTATAGAATAAAGTCATTTATTCCCTTTTTTGAATTTTTATTAAATTTTTTGAGAGGAATCTTTCCGTCGTTTTCCAAAAAAGGTACTTTATGACCATTTCGACAAAATTAAGGTAAGAATGTTTCTTAACTTATAAAGAGGGTGCAGCTATTTTCCTCCATTATAACTTCGTCGAATCATCCCTTAAAAGCTTATAAGAATATTTTCAAAATAAATGTTTCCTTTATAATTATGTAACTCTTAAATGATTTCAAAATATAAAGAGATATTTCTCTAAAAAAATGTTTTTATATCATCGATGTCAACATCCTTTGATGGATTGTAAGGTTAGTTGAAGTTGATTTATTATGATACAAAACTTCCATATTGTATTGAAGGTTTTGTGATATGTTTGACTATGGATGTGTTATTTCATACCATTCATGGTTTATGTATAATGTATTGAAATTTCGTATTCTATTTTTAATAGGAATTATTATGTTATATTTGAACCTCTTCTTATGATGAATATATTGGACTTGTATGTTCCGGGTTGGGGACTGGTAAAAGTAAGCCCTCCGAGTTGGGGTCCGGTTACAGCAGGCCCTCTAGGATGGAGTCCAGTTACAGAGGCTCTCCGGGATGGAGTCGGGTTATAGAGGCTCTCCGGGATGGAGTCTGGTAATAGAGGCTCTCCGGGATGGAGTCCGGTTACAGAGGCTCTCCAGGTTTGTGTCCGGTTATAGTTATCCCGTAGGTCCTGGCACGAGGCCTTGAAATAGAAATTAAAGTATGACATTATTCATTCCATCTTTATGAAAGTGGATATTGATATTTCATGTGATTATTCGACTAGTAGAATATCCATGTGAGTAAGTATATGGAATTATTTTGATTTTATCTTTTCCATATTATGCTGAAGTTAATGTTTAAAAGGCTTTTGTTTTATTTCCATACATTTCCTTAAATGTTTTTGCTTGTTTTTGAAAGTTTGCACTATATTATTTTCCTTAATGAGCATTAGAGCTCACCCATTTCTATGTTTTATTTTTTTCCCAGGATGTGGAGAAGTATATTATGACTGAACTGCAGGGACAGTCTATGGGATCTCAATGTTGTCTATGGAAACAATGTTGCTGTACTTTTCTATTTTATGATGTAATGTAATCCTTATGAATGCATCTAGTTCTTCCAAGGCTACTAAAATAAATGATCTTTTGGGACTTGATCTTTTGTGATCATTCCAATGATACGTAATAATGCACCAAATCTGGGTAACTCCGGTCAGGCTATTACAATGAAGGACTCCCATAACACATTATCATGGAGGGATACTCTTGAGCCTCTTTTGTGAACAAATAGACTTAAAAAAATATCTTTCAAAAATCATTCCTCTTCCTATAAAACTATAATTTTATAGAGAAATGGAACATTCTAAGGTGCATGTTACTATATTTTTAATGGCCCCACATTATGAAATATTTGACCAATAGTGGGTCACTTTTTAAAAGGAACACTATTATTGGAAATTTGGTATTATTTATACCCCTTGTTTTACCAAGGTTGTATACCTAGGTTGAATTGATCCAAATGATTGCATTTTTTTACCATCATTAAATCCCTTAAAATATCATTATAGTAAATTCTACTACATCAAATCCTAAGGTACATGACTAGGAAATATACATTAGTATGAACCCATTTGATCATGTGTTCCTTTGACAATAAGGATCAAGCATCCCATGAGAGGCCATCCCAAGATTTTCCCCCAATAATGGTAGGACCCAAATGAGTTTAACAATCATATATTACCTTAATAATGAGGGTCCCTATCATTTAATTGATGATGAAACCTCCCCTAAGTCAATATAATAATCATTTTTGTACCATATAGTGTATCTTATTTTCCTTGACATCCAATAGGACACTTTTACCAGTTAAATGAGCTAGTGATATCTACAAGAATCGTTTTAGGTATAATAACCAATCATATAATTGTTGTTAACCGTATCTCTGGTGTAATTAATGACCCATTACCACATATATGGGACTCTATTATAGTTCCATCCCTAAATCCTACCTTCACCTGAGTTATCTTCTTTATTAAAGCATATGGGATTACCATATGTAAGCCCCAAAATTTCCTCAATGGTTTATATACCATGTGATTATATTATTACTTCCTCATATAGTTATAGATAGATGATAGGTAAGCATGAATATGAATGACTCCCCCTTAGGTATAATCCCTAACCATGATCCCATTAATGATAGCATCCCTATGAATCTCTAATGGGATTGAGGTATACAGTGGGCATCCAATCTGGTGTAAGACCTAAAACATTCATTCACTTGAGTCACCTACTTGGTTAAACCCAATATAGGCCTCCCATATATAATCATCTACCTATTTCTCACTGGGATATATCCCCTATGAGTTCAATCATATTATTTACTATATAATTACCAATACTCATGTTGAACCAGTATGGGATGCCCATGGGTAAGCCCAAACCTCCTCCACATGGGGATATATCTCCTATGAGTCCAACCATATTCTCTTTTATTGAGCTACTAATATTCAAGATGAACCATAAAGGGAAACCCATGCATAATACATTCTTAGTTTCCTATTTTGACATATTCATAACATATATATCCACACCACAAGATGTTAAACTATATAGTTTGGTCCTGGATGCCCGAAATTAAAAGGAATATTAATTGGCCACAAATTTGTGACCCTAAAAGGGAAAAAATTATATTTTTCACCAAAAAATTAATTATATGACATGTATCATTGTGCATCACTGAACTACATGAGTTACAATTTCCTTCATAGAGATTATAGAAAGACCCTCTCAGAGGACAAATCCAAAATCCAAAATACCTACCACCCCCTTAGATAATGATAATTTATAGATTTCCCATTTGTGTGGATTTAAATGATCATAAAATTAGTAATAAAATTCATTATTTTGATTAATAGATTTTATAGAGATACTAATAGTAATATTATTAGCAGGAACGATTCATTAATATGTCTAAAATCTTTAAGGGGGTCCTAGAATATGTATCAAAATTCCTTAAGGGATCATCCATCCTCCCATTATTATGACCAATTCACACCCAAATCATCCCTAGTATGTACCAGAAACCACCTACCTTTAAGAAGTAGGTCCACACTGACTCAAAAAATCATGGGTGTGACATCACATAAGAAACAATCATATTCTATTTTTTCCCAATTGAAATTTACAAAGTTCCCTTTAAAGAGTGGTAATAATTCCAAAATACAATAATACTTTGTGTTATTGTTTTATTTATTCATTTATCATTGTATTTAGGAAGTTATCTTCTAGATTATGTTATGTTGGAGTGCATCGATGGGGTGTATTGTCTTCTTTAGTTCCAGATACATCATTTAACATTTTCATTATAATTTTTAATGTTTTAAAACTTATTTCCATTTTTAATCACTCAAGGGTGATTCTATTTAAAATATTTTCTTACCTAAAAAATTTTATTGGAGATCCATTATAGAGTTTGGTACATCAAACTCCTATTTATGACTTTTAGAGTTTAGTTCAACAACATCATTGTTTCCCTATCCTTGTAGGAGAATTTTGGTAAGTAAATGGAAATCCTGCTTACATTTTTCTGATTTAGTGGATATTCATTGATTTTAAAAATATGGAATTGGATGACGGTATGTTATGTAATAATATGTTTTACATCAATAATTTTATATTCTATAAAATGCAGATTAATGATTTTATACTACAAAAGGATCTGGATCTTTCATAGCAAACACGAAATTGAAAGCTATAAAAAATGAAGAATGTTAAAGGATGGATAAGAAAGTATTGGGGTTGATCTAGAGGCCAGTACCCCATAATACAGATATAACATCATTAAAATGAATAAAATTATAGAACCTATGAATAATTTAATCAATAATTATGAAAAGAAAACTGAAATGAACAATATATTTTCTATTAAATAGGTTATTCAGAATGATAATGTTGATTGAAAAATCGATGGTTGATCATTTCAATAACTTCAAAATAATTTAGAGTAAATTATAAATACTAAGGTAATATTTATAAATTCAGAGTGGGTATTTATTTTTCTTCATCCCTCATGGAAACATGGAATGTGATGGTTACTACATAAGAAACTTTAGTAGCAAGAGTGACTTATGGTTTATGGATACTCATGATCTAATTTTGAATGATGATATTTCAAGGAATGATATCCCTAATTCTATCATAATTTCTTGTAGTGTGAAATTTAGTGGGAATATAGTTACACAAAAAAGTCATAGGATAAGGAAAAGAAGAAAAAGTATTAACCAAGTTAGTTGTGTTGAAGATGGTCTTATATGTTGGCATTGTGAAAATAAGTTTAATATGAAGAAATATTGAAACAATAAAGGAGTTAATTTTAAAATATTTTCTTTTGAATATCTATAAAATATGCTATTTTAAAATATACAATTGGTCTCTTTCTATGTGTTTCTCGTCAACTTGAGTCATTGGTTGTAGACTCTAGGGCTTCATTTCACTCTATATCTGAGAGGATTATAAATAATTATTATTTTTAAATATTTAGAAAGATATATCTTTTGAATTATGAAATACTAATTATTGTAGAAAAGGGTGATGTTAACATTTTTAAGTTAAAAAAATTGATGGAATTTAAATGAGTGAGACACATACCAAGGTTAAGTAATAATTTGATTTAGATAGGATAACTTGATGATGTGGATATCTATAAAAAATTAATGGGCAGTGTGATGCCCCGACCCCATTTACCCAAAGTCGGTGCATTGTTATGTATCATTGGCATGATCACAAAAGATAATTTCCTGAAAGATATTTTAGTTTAGTAGCCTTGGAAGTACTAGATACATTCATAAGGATTACATTATATCATAAAATGGAAAACTACAACAACATTGTTTCCATAGACAACACTGAGATCCCATAGACTGTCCATGTAGGTCAGTCATAATATACTTCTTCACATCATGGGAAAAAATAAAACATAGAAAGGGGTGATCTTAGATGCTCAGTAAGGATAACAATATGGAGGAAACTTTTAAAAATAAGCATAAACATTTAATGAAATGTATGGAAATAAAACAAAATCCTTTTAAACATGAACTTCAACATAATATGACAAAGATAAAATCAAAATAATACCATTTAATTACTCACATGGATATTCTACTAGTCGAATAATCACATGAAATATCAATATCCACTTTCATAAAGATGGAATGCATATTGTCAGACTTTAATTTCTGTGTCAAGTCCTTGTGCCAGGACCTAAGGGATAACTGTAACCGGACCCAATCCTAGAGAGCCTCTATAACCGGACTCCATCCCGGAGAGCCTCTTTAACCGGACTCCAACCCGGAGAGCCTCTATAACAAGAATCCATCCTGGAGAGCCTCTGTAACTAGGAATCCATCCTGGAGGGTCTTCTGTAACCGGAACCCAACCCGGAGGGCTTACCTTTACTGGTCCCCAACCCGGAACATACTAGTCCAATACATTCATCATAAGAAGAGGTTGAAATATTACATAAACATTCCTATTAAAACTAGCATAAAAAATGTCAATACATTATCTATAAACCATGAATGGTATGAAATAAGACATCCAAAATCCAACATATCACAAAACCTTCAATACAATATGGAAGTTTTGTATCATAATAAATCAACTTCAAATAATCTTACAATCCATCAAAGGATCTTGACATAGATGAAATCAAAACATTTTTTAGAGAAATATATCTATCTATTTTGAAATCATTTAAGAGTCACATAATTATAAAGGAAATTTTTTTTAACTATTCTTATAAGCTTGTAAGGGATGCTTCAACGATGTTATAATGGAGGAAAATAGGTGCACCCACCGTATAAGTTAAAAAAACATTCTTACCTTAATTTTGTCGAAAAGGTCATAAAGTAACTTGTTCGGAAAATGATGGAAATAATCCTCTCAAAACATTCTATAAAAAGTCAAAAAAGGGTATAAATGACTTTAACCCATAGTCTATTAAATATTATCAATGTTTTTGAATACATTTTTAAGAAACATACATGTGTATGATAAATATGTCCTAGTAGATAATTACGGATAAAAAACCTCAGAAAATGAAGAGATTGTAGAATTAAGACTTACCTTGTACATTTCATTGGTCGAGTGTAGTTTAACCTCCTGTATAATGGTGAAATAATTTTTATTAAATTATAAAAGAATCATATACATTAATATGATATCATATATGATCTTTTAACATTGCATTGTTAATAATATCTTAGTACTATCGTCGTTTCAGGTGTTAACAGATTCATTTTACTTTATATTCTTTGTTATGTGAGTCATTCTTGTTATGGATGGGATGTAACTTATTCATATCTAGAATGATATCAAGTCATTAAAAATTATTTTTAATCATCAAATGAAAATTAGTCTTGATTGGATAGGATGGGGAATGAATCTCATCGCGTTCGTGGAGACGGTAATCCGTACGTACGCACGAGTGACAATATCATTCTTTTGATATTAAAATAATATATAATTGGATGTTATATAATATATAAAAAATAATTATCATGTTATATTTATTATTTACATGAATTAAAGATCATTATTATACCCATGTAAATAATAATGTATTGAATAACAATTACACCACGACGTGGAGACAGTAAGCCATACGTACGCACGTATGGTGACATGTCATTCAAGGGATGGATATAATAATGAATTTCTTTATACCATATTTATAATAACATCATAGGATATATAAGATAATTGAGTTATTATTTTAGAATGGAAACAACAAATAAAGAAGAAATGGAAGAAGAAAGGAACTTGAAAGAGGTAATGAAATATTTACCTCTTCTTCGGGTTCTTCCGTTTGATTTGACCAAAAGGGCTCCATTGGTTGGCTTTATGACAAAAGGAAGGCCTCTAGGATTAATTAAGGATAGTTGAGAGGGTATTTGGATAGAGTGTTTCCAATTCAAAAGGCTTTGAAGGTGTCAATTTGAGGGAACGGGGAGTGCCCTTTTATAAGAGGGGTGAGGGGCACCTAAGGAAAAACTTAAAATTATATTTTATAAGAAATTAATATTCGGTTTATAATGTCTCCAACATGACTTATTTTGAATTTAGGGTGGGTATGGGTCTAAATAATCTAAAAAATAGGTTTTAGAGACGTTTAGGTCACCATTTTAACCTTACCATTTAGATTTAACTTTAAATTAAATAATTTAACTATTGCCGTGTCTTCTTGTATTCTTACACTATATGGTTAATAAATATACAATAAACTTCCAATAAAACCCAAATTGGTTAATTAATTTCATATATATTATTATATAAGTCATTTGGCCTAACCTTATATTTTTAAGAGCATTATATTAATTAATAATATAATATTTTTTTTAAAAACTATTTTATGTCAACTTGGAAACTATTTAGTATTTATTTTTTGTTAAAATCATAACAGAATTTTTACTTCAAAAAAAAATTCATCGAACCAACAATAACATGTCATATTAACCTATAAAATTAGTGTAACTCATAATAAGTATCAAATTTCATTTATTTCTATATTTATAATATCAATTATTTTAATATTCTATTAATTAGGTAATTACTGTATCATCATTGTGTCATAAATAAAATAAAATATTTAATGTCTAAAAAATATAAATAAAATACGATTATGTAGGAAATATATTTAGCTTTATAATATATATTTATATTCAAATTCATCTTATTTATAATCGTATATTAAAAATGTTTAGTTATTAAAATTTGATTTTAACTATTTTAACTCTGGTTTAAATAAAATAATAATAAATGTCATAATCTCATACAAGTGGACCTAAATGATAATATTTTATTCCTAAGGTTGGTTTTGGTCGAATTACACTTATCCAATAGAATTAGGACATGTGTTAGGGTAATAATAATATCATTTTACCCTTAATTACCCTATTTACTTTTATCCGTGGTAAATAAAAGTAAAAAAGTTACTATTAAAAAAAATATTCATCCTATTGAACCACATTTTACTCTTTGATATTAACCGTGTCTCTCAGATTTTCGTAATTCCACTCATAGAAGCGGTACAATTAAGTTTTATGTGAATTTGAAAATTCTCCTAGGAGGTGGGTAAAAGACAATGAAAAGTTCATTAAAATTTTTATATATCTAAAATTATTATAAACTAACTACAATGAATTAAATTAAACTTATATAGGTATTATTAATCTATTTTGACCTAAAATAAATTTAAATAAAATAAATAATTATTTAAATAAAAATTCAGTTTTTAAACTATAACTTAGTGTTTTTCACTATTCATCAAAAATTGATAGTTTTCAGAAAAATACGAAAAATTAACCCTAGGATAATTTGGATATTCTGAATCCAAAAATGAATTCCATTTTGAAAGATAAAATTTATAAAATTTCAAAAAGTGGTTATTACTATTCATTATGTTGAGTTTTCTTTTTGTGGTGTGTTAGAACTCGGAGTTGCATAAAACACACGCTAATGTATTATTCAAAGAGAAGCGTACCGTGGAAGCTTGGGGTGTTATAGGTGGAGAATGGAAAGTTACATAGAGTTGGATGGTGGTTTCCAATGTAGTAAAATATGGAGCATTATACCTAATAGGATTTTAAAAAGAATTAATTCATACCAAATAATTTATTATGCATAAATTTGTGGCATGGAAGTCTTTATCCATTAAGTAAGAAATGGATAAAAGTCTTAGATGGTAAAGGAAAACTAAAAATCATAAGATTATAGGATTAAATGTGCATAAAGTGTATTCTAGGGAAGAAATTAAAGGTGTATTTATTGATGAAAGGGAAAAAAATACTTGGATATTATGTTATTTTTATTGATGGAAGGAGTTATGGAGGTTCTTATAGTGGAAATGAATATGGTTTGTGTATAATGTACCATAAAATTAGGAATATAATAATTAAATATAAATTTTTAACTAAATTTAGTAGAGAAAGTAAGGATCATGAGTCTACATGATGGATTTCCTAATGAGTGTTAAGATGATAATTTTAATTGTACTGCCTATCTAGTGAATATAAGTCCTTATCAATTTTGGTATGAACTACCATAATATTATAGGCCAGAAATAAGGGTTTTATTTTATGTATTAATTTTTTTATATCCCTCACCTATAGACATGTTAATTCCATTAAAAGGGACAATTGAGAGGCTAATCCATGATAATGTTTATTAACATGGTATGGAGAAAAATATTTTTAATTTTTACTATGGGATAACAACTCTCCAAAGGACATAAAAATCTAGAATGTTTTTTAATGGGGAGGAACTTTGTAAGGATCAAAACGAGGAAAAAATTATAGACGAGAAGAAAGAATCATCATATGATAATGTTAATTTGAAAATAATTATGAATGTTCCGGATCATTCATGGAGTATTATTTTTTGAAAGAAATATACTCTTTATAAGAAATTTTTAATTGATGTTGATTTTTTTCGGTATTACCAAGGCAAGACATACTAGAAATCTCAAGGTATATAGAAGCTTTGAGGAGAGATCTATAAGGACAGGTTCTAGAAGTGGTGGTTTTAGAAAAAGATCGACCACATAATTAGTTGTAGATATCTACCAGGATTTAACACATTGTGTAGAGGTATGAAAGTGACTTTCAATAATTTAATCACAAATAAGATAAAGAACCTTAATGTACATAATAGGTTTCATGTTTCAGTCACTCAATAAAGAGTATGTTATTAATTATGGATGAATTATATTCCTTATACCTTTCCATGAAATATAATAAAATGGAATGAACTCTTGGGATGATATTGATTCATAAAAAATGAGTTTATTGATTAAAGGAAGAAGAGAATGGTTGATAATTATACAAAGTATCAGGAAAATATTTAAAAAAATGAATGGTGTGTATCTTCTAGAAATATTTTCTCTATTTATAAATCATTTTATAATTCAAATGGAACTTAAAATAGTTCCATGTCAGGGTTATATATAGATAAGTTAGATTCAAAAACCTCATTCCTTCATGGAGGTTTTCACTAGTATATTTAAATAGAGAATCACAAGGGTTTAATGGAGAAACAAAATAACGATCTAGTGTTTTATCTTAAATAATGATTATATGGGTTTAAAAATTCACCCATTAATTGTATTAAAATATTCAATGCCTCCATGGATAAATGTTTTTTTGGGGAAATGAAGATCATTGTTGTTACCAAAATTTGTTTGATTATATTAGATTCATCATCCTTATTCTCTATGGGGAAAACATTGTTTTAGCCTGAATGGTGAAGGAATGGATTGAGGTGATAAAGGTTTAGTTGGTTAGATTTTTGAGTTTAAGGAACTTCTTCTTTTAAAATAGATTTTGGGGATGGAAATTGTAACAGGACTAATGTTTATAAAATTGTTTCTAACTCAATAGGACTACATTCCTAAAGTGGTGGAATATTTAAAAATTAATAAATAAAACAATATTATCACTCCCATTGTTTACAGGTGATTCCAGGAGGGGTATCTAATCATGTTCAAAATAACAACAATTATATCTACCCATTGGAAATTAAAAATTAAAAATTCTAGGGATTATAATATTAAGGAGTGATAAAGGGAAAAATTTATACAAGAGGTAGTTAAAATCATCATTTCAAAAGAAATATCAATTTTTATTCATCATGAACCAACTTTAAAACTCATTGAGTTTAACTAAAATAAAAACAATAAAAAAACAATTGAAAAAATACTACCAAACAAAATATACAATATAAACCTATAGAGAAAATGAAATGTAATCATTGTCATTACATCCCCTCTCTACCACTCTACCAAATGAGGAGTTAATGTTAGATTTGAAAAAAACCAAATTTTTAAGAGAAAATCACCTAAAAATACTACATTGGAATGTTTTTATGATATCTCCTTAATTCACTTGTAGAATTATAAACCTATCAAATTAAAACACACATAGTGAAATTTCATACTCTTTAAATGAAGAAGAAAATTAAAAGTGTTAAAAATGGGGGATAGAATATGAATCACATCACCTTAATCTAACTAGCCATGTTCAGACCCATTTCACAATATTCAATTTATTACAATTATTCTATAAAATTATTAATTTTTTTGGTAAATGTCAATGTTCCCAAAGTTATAATTTGAAGTGTTCAAAAACATAACTTTACATAGAACTACAAATTTAATATACATACTGTTACCACTACAACAAGTAACTAATTGTAGCGTGATTAATTTATTTTTCCAAAAAAACTATGATTTGGTTAAAAAATATTGATTTAAAATACATACATTTGGATTTATTGAAAATTTTAATATTTAAAGTTAATCTAAAAAGTCAACTAAGGATACTCATGTCCTTTTACTAGACCACCCAAAAAATATAAAATTGTCAGTCTATTAAAATAACCTACCTTATTGAAGGGGAATATGATACACATGTGAAATGTACAGTTTTATTATTTTTATTCATAATTTTATTGAAATATCAATTAATTATGGCCTCATGATAGAAAATAATGATTTGGAATTCAATTATAAACAATGAAACTATTGTTGACATGATAACATAAATTGATTATAAATTAGTGTTTATTACACTTTTAGGTTATTTTTTCAAAGTAAAGTTAAAATAAATTGGTTCAAAATTTATGAAATTGGGATTTAAGTAATAATTATGGGAATTAATGATGGACATAACATTAGTAATGAAGTAATACTATAAATATTGCAGGAAGTTTTCCTAGAGAAGTAATTTTATTCTCATTATCAAAAAGATTAACAAAAAAACATTGTAACCCCATAATTATTTTCATTGGATGATAATTTTATTTGTCAAATATTATAAAAAAACTTTTATTTTGAATCATGATTAGTCTCATAATTGTTCCAACATGCTTTTAAATTTTTATAAGATACTTTCAATAGTCAATTTGTGGATCCCATGTAGGTGATTCACTAAGAGGGAAGGGGATAAAATTATGAATCCCAATTAATTTTCAATATTATTAAGAAATCATTAAATTAAAATAATAATTTATTTTATCCTTTAATATTTTATTTATTCTTTATCTGAAGTATACGAACAACAATTCATATAATGTTTTTTTAAACTCCACTACTAAATGTGGGTGCCTAATCTTTGGTATGATTGGTACTACTCAATTCAATAGATTTCAATTTTTTTATTAAGTGAATAAATATGTGGGGGGAGGGTATCATCCTTGACCCCTTAGTTAGGTTAGCTATTAAAATAGACTTGTTAAAATTCATCTAGGAAAAATTAACATTAACCTACACAAATTAAAAAAATTTTCTTTTAAAATAATAAAGAAACTCTATCAATTATTGTCTGAAGTTTTTAGAAATATCAGAATTAGGGTTTCTAAGATAAGAAAAAAGTTCATTCAGGCATGATATTTATATACTTGGTCCTCTCCCTTAAAAGTATTTAATGGAGAAACATTTCATTGAATAATTCAGAGACATATCCCATTCTTTATTCTCTTGCTTTTTTTGTGTAATATAGACAAACATTTTTAAATCTAAAATAATATAAAAAATATTCCAATTGATTAAAATTAAACATACATTAATATGAGTTAGGATTTTTTATTAATTTATTGAGAGAAATAAAGACATATGAGATTAATCAATGTGGTACTATAGTAATAATAAATATATAGGTTAATCTAATTACACACACTATCACACCTCCTCAAGAAGATACACCTTGAAAAATTGGACTCTTTCAAAATAAAATTAAGAATGTTCAATAACAATCCCCCTAAATCTTAGATGTAGATATAATGTAGTCTGAGATTGGTATAAAGATTTTTTTTGTGATTTCCTAAAATTCCATTGGTGAATAAATCATCAAGTTGATTTAAAGTGTTAACATGTTAAAAAAATAATATAGTTATGTTGAATAATGATATCATATGAAATGAAAGTTGACTTCAATTTGTTTGGTGGACTCATGAAAGAGTGGGATGGTTTCCATAATTATGTTCTCCAAATTATCCCACCAAATATGAGTTGGTTTTAGGATTGGGAAACCAATATCATGAAGAAGTTGAAGAGCCTATAAGATCTTGATATTTCCATTTTCAAAGAATGATATTCATATTTAGCATTGGATCTGGAGACAACAATATATTTTTTGTTATTAAAGGAAATCATATTAATTATAAATAATACCAAGAAACCAATGGAAAAATTTTTAGTAGAAAAGAATCCAAAACATTCAACGTCACATAATTGTTCAATGTTCATATGTTAATTATCTAATTAAAGAAAACCAAAATAAGTATCTTTATAAATATATTTAAAAACCATAATATCTGGAACCTTTTTTAGTAGGCCTAGATTATTAGTATAAAATTATTGATGAAAATATGTCTTAGATTTGAAATTCAAACTATGTAACTATCTGTACTAATGATGTCACAAATATAAGTATTCAAAATTATAAATCTAACAACAGTCCAGTGGTATAATATATACAAATAATCTATATTTTTTTGAACTATATGAGTTGATAACATTGAATAAATGACCAAACTAGGCCCTCAATGATTATTTTAAAACATATAACGAATATTGTAGGCGTTATACAACAGAATAATATAACGTGGAAACAAAATGAGGAAACTAATACATATATTATTACCCATATATAATATCAATAAACAATTAATGCTTGAAATCAAACTGATGAATATTCTAGTGGTAATTAGAAATCAAATAAATCAATATGTGAATTAAAACATTATTGAAACTCATGTAAAATATCGAATTAATCAACTCTATATGTATATGGATATCCTTTGGAAACAATTAAATATTTTAGTTGACTAAGAGTTCCATTTTTATTAACCCACAAATTGTAGATAAATTTTAAACCCACAACTTCTTTTGAACATGTAATATTGACAAGATTCTAATTGTTATTATCCTCCAAGGACTATAATTCATTATTTATAGCTTTAAGAAAACCTATATGGGTTTTGGTGTTGTTAAACAAGTAGGGAACTGATATATAATACATAGTAGTAATAAATGTATTAGTTGTGGTAGATAAACCTCTATATGAATGTCTATAATCTGGTAGAGATAATGATGAATGACTAAATTATCTTATTTTAATGGGTAAGTTTATTGGATATTGACTAGGATCATCAATTGAGGCCAAAGAGGTAATGTAAACCAACAATGGTATTAGTTAAAAACATTGTAAATGACTATTGAATTGGCCAAATCATGTTTCTTTTGGATGTGACAGAGTATAATGGTTAAATAAGAAGACAAACATCTAGATTAGTGGAGGTATGTGATTATGTTGAAGTATAATTCAATTGATAAGTCTATAAAAATGAAACATCAAATTAAGTGATATAAAACCAAGATCTTGAGAAAGAAACCATTTTGGGTGATAGAACAAAAAACAATCATACATAAATTTTTTTTTTGATACAACATTGATGGAAACGATTATTTTTCCCATACATAGAATATAAAACCAAATATAAAAAGTAAAAGTGGGTGAATGTAAGTGGTAATTAATAATTAAAATGAGGTCCTCCCTGAAGTAGAGATGAAGGAAAAAAACTGATTATATTGTGGGTCATCATAATGGAATATCACCAAATTTCAATAGGCACATTCATGTGAATGAGAAATTATTGGGAGATTTTGAAAATGAAATGATGATTCCCTTTAGTAACATGATTTTGTTTTGTAGTTTATATGAAAAAAGATTGAGGAAAAATTCTATGATCTGATATAAATACAGAGAGAGTGGAATAAAAATATTTGTGATAGATATATGTGCGTAAACATTTTATGTATGTTGAAAAAAATGTGTTTTGGTCTCATTATAAAATAATTTAAAAATAGAATACACCTCAGACATGTGATGAAAATGATTTATCTAGGCCACATGGAAAAAATAATCAATAAACAAAACAAAATACTTATAGAAACCATTTCATTGAAAATAAAAATATCCTTAAACCTAAAAATGGATTAAGTTAAATGAATTAGATGATAGTGGTTGAATAAATCTTTATAATAAAATGAGAGGTTATCCTAATCACAATATGTTATGATGTCTTCGCGATTATCCTTGACTTATTATTATGATGACATGTTTTATATTATCGCCACATTCATATGTTTCCTTGATATTATTATATTATACCATGGTTAAAAGTTAAATATTATGATTCTCACATTTCTATTCCATCATTTCAAGCCACTTGAATCAATTATACTACTTTACCTTAGGTTATTCTTTTATTATTCCCTTTTTAGGATTTATAGCTCACCCATTTCTTATGAACATCCCCAGGTTATCCCATGTATTATTAAAAGATAAATATAATTTAAGGGAATGTTGTATAATTTTTAAATAATGTCATGATATCGTTTTTATTATTATTGTTTTATTTATCTAATTACCCAAATAAAACAGAACTTTCAATATTTTGGGATTGTTTTATGGGTATATTTGTGTAATAATTTATGAATTAAGGTGTATTAATAGTATGCTTTGTCATGTCATCCACAAAAAAGTTTTCCTAGATCGATAGAAAATGAACCAATTTTAACAACCAACCCATGATCACCTATACTAGGTCACTACCTTGGGGATTCCATAGAAACCATGTTAAAAACTCCATGGTTAAATTATCCAATTTCCAATCAGGAATGGGTATCTACTATAGAATACCCGTGATCCATGAACACATTGTAGTGAAGCCTAAAATTCATGAGGTGTCAGAGATGATTTTTATGGAATAGGGTTAATCATAGGCTGTCTCTCAAGAATATTTAGAGGTTAAAAATGTGCATTTAAAATAATTTTTCCAAAAAAAAAGAAAACACGAAGGATATGGTAGGGAGGTTGAATAATGTTTAAAACAACACAATTTAAAGAGTCTAATAGTTGAAAAATTACTGTTGTTTTCAAATGAAATAAAAGGATGAGATAATTAAAAGTATACTAAACCACTTGGAATATTCCTTGTTCTAAAATTATTATGAGGTTTTGGTATAATTCAATGGTTTAGAGTTAATTAAATCTTCGTTACCCACAAAGCCCTCAAAATCACACACATAGAACTAAACCTTTACATAACAATAATGTATTCAAGTTTTAGTGTATATGCATGCCTAAATGACTATTATAGAATATTGAGATATCAAATGTTTTGGAAAGAAAATAAATCTTGAGTTTTATTATCAAAACAAAACAATTAACACACATAATATTGAAAACCCATCAGTTATTAAATAAAAAAATGTTTCATCGAAATTCATCAGAACATTGAAAAAAAGATAATAAAAATATTAAATATAAAATGAAAATATAAAAAAAAACTAAAAAAGTTTTCAATTATATGTTATAATTCCCTCATAAATTGAATATCTCCCTCACAATGATCGACCATTATTTAGCTCTCTAACGATAGTAAGAGGGGGATTGATGGGGATTCTATCTTTATCCTTGATATAACTATTAGAATAAAACAATTCATAAATTATATAATTACGAGAGGATCCAACTTAAGATAAAAAATGTCATCACTTTACCCCCTTGGATGAACTTAGAAATGGGGTTTTCAAGGTTCCAATTTACAATAAATGTGGAAAGTAGTTTTGGGCACTCTGAATATCCAAAACCACATGGATCAATGATTTGGATGAGTTTAAATTAGTATATTTATTTTACAAGAATATAAGTCCTTTCAAAACCTATTTAACATCTCTATAATTTTTTTTGCATAAATTGGAGGATTATAACTAAAGATATGTCTGAATTACCAAAGTGATTATGAGATTAGGAATAGTGAGGAGGCTCTCTAATACTGGAACATTTTGATCCTCTAAATAGATGAATTGGGCTACTAGGTATTCTAAATACCTGTATCCCATATGTTTTTTTCATTCACCCACTGATTTTTATCCCAACTGTGTGTACATATTAGCTTCAATGTGAATTTTATTCCACCTCTATGCCTAAGATCTCATGCAATTTTAACCTATTTTATATTCACTTCATTTCGAGAATTCCAAATCAACTCCACTTATAATTTAATCATAAAAACAAATGAAATTTATTTTTTAATAATATATTACATTAAATAATTAAATAAAATGAGACGTGAAATAGATTATTTGATTTTTAATTTTCAACACAAAAATTAGTTTAACACAGTGGTATAGGGGTGAAAAAGAATAATGAATATTGTTGTGATCAGACCCCACAACTAAAAATTATAACTCCTAGAAAAAATCATATTTCAGAAAATACTACAAGAATATACTCTCTAGTTCATGAAAATTTAACATTTATAGCAAATTCAATTAATTATAACAATGTGAAAAAAATAAGCACACCAAAGAGTTAATCTCAATAAGAATGGAAATGTATCTCTTAGAAATTTTATCAAAACCAAAGTCCAGTGGATACATAATACTAATGTTAAAAAGGAATTCACATGTCCACCATGCCACCAAATAGCCACATGTGTGTGCAAAAACCATTTTCATACAATTATTTCCACTTTAAATTTACTAAATATATGTTTAAAAAAATTGTGTATACATTATTATTTCCACAGAACCATCACTATAAAATTATTAATTAAATTTTAATACCCCCTCACCAAAGAATTCCTAGATGTAAAACCATAATCTCTTGACTTAGATATCCCCATATATTGTACATTACATCACTCGAATCATTATTTACTTGTGGTTTTTTGTTTTTTTGGTATTTGTGGTTCTATAATAGTAAGATAATAGGTACACACCAATAGGTCGATCATATATAATAATAAAGTAGATCAGATAAGGAATTAATGTATAGAAAAATTATACTGGAAAGTATACTAATATTTACCTAACTATTTTTATCATTAATTAAGTATGAAATATTCAATATATCATTAAGTTAAATGATATATTGAGATATTAAATGAAACAATTAAACAATACAACTATAACGTTAAAAGTCTTGACATATCAATGGTTTATAGTTATATATCCTATTAGATCATTGAAAAAAAATCCAATTATACCAAAAACAACTATTAATATTAAATTATTTCTCAAAATCACATGGGATAAGTGAGACCA
This sequence comes from Viscum album, assembly GCA_963277665.1. Lineage (NCBI taxonomy): Eukaryota > Viridiplantae > Streptophyta > Magnoliopsida > Santalales > Viscaceae > Viscum > Viscum album. Next base: position 1,752,498,793 of record OY728159.1, on the reverse strand, counting down.
ATTTTCTATAAATATAAAAAAACATGAAATAGGAAAATACAACATGCATTTTCAATAAACTCCATGATTGCATATGAATTTAAAATTGGTGTTCTGAAAAAAAAGGTAAAAAAAAATACATATTCATGGAGGGAAAGTAAAAATACCATGCAATAAGTAATAAGGGACAATGAAGAAAGATTAAAAAAGTATTAATGAAATCAAGATAGTGTGAAAAAGTAAAAATACCATATAACAATTCAAAAGGATAAAAAATAATAAAGGTAATAAAATCCTAACAAACTATAGAATGTATCCACCTCCCCACGCCTGGAGTGTTTAGTGTCCTCACTAAAATTAAAGAGAAAGTAAGAAGGGAGGATAAATCATGGTGATTTTTAATAAGAGTTTTCTTCTGGAAGTTGGATTTTTTCTATTAAGTAATCTGAAATGGTTTCAAAGAAGTGGTTTAGATTATTACCATTGGTAGTGAATGTTTTTTTATTTTTTTATTTTTAACATATGCAACCCCAAAATGAATAAAATTATCTATAATATAAGGAACAAACCAGTGGGAACGAAACTTAACAATGTAAAAACTAGACCTTGCTTTATAATGGATAATATTTTTCCAAATATGGAACTGATGATAAAGGACGAGGAAGTCATGAGAAACCTTGATTCTCTCCTTATAGATTCATGAGTTCTCATAGGAGTCTCTTTGCATTTCCATTATCTTCAGAATATGTAACTTTCTTTGTTCACGTTCATATTAGATATTCATATTATATTGTTTAACAACCCAATATATATGGTGATATACCTCTAGTAGAAGGTGAAAAGTTTTTCAAAATACGATTCGGAAAGGGGATATTCTGATGGGGTTTTAAAAGTTGACTGGTATGCCCATAATGAATAATATATGTGCATAATAAAATCATTACTATTACGTTGTAATATTTTTCATAGATTTCCATACTAACCCAATTTGAAATCTAATCTCTTACATTAGTTTGGGGGTGATATGAAGTGCAGAATTTATGAACATCCCCATACTTATGGATCAATGTTTTCTTGTTGTGATTACATAAATTAGAATACTCATTGATAAGAAAACCAAACCTACAAAAAATTTCGATATTTCATGAATTAAACAACCACCGAGACTCATCTAATCATTTGTCTTATTAATCCGCCCATTTCAAGATATAATCAATAGTAATAAGTATATACACAAATAAAAAATAACTTGGAAATGGTCCCATAAAGCTGATACACCAAACATAAAGTATCTTATATAAGAGCATGGGTTTTTGGAGAATCTCATTCCTCTTAGAAACTTTTTTTAGTAAATTAGAATTGTGAGAATGAGATACAAAATTTATGAGCATCTAAAAATGATATCATCCAAAAAGAAAAGAATCTAAGACTTTCCATGCAGTTCCGTGAGGGACAAAGTGACACCCACTTACCAGAGTGTGCTGGAATGTGAGGACCGATGTGAACTCATGGTTGAGTACACATCATCTTATGACGTCTTCATTATATATTTTCTACAAATAGGGGTAATTCCAATTGTAATACCCCAACTCACTCCTAAGTCTATCAATTTTTTGTTTATTATATTTTGGAGGATTCAGTGAGGAAACCAAAAAGTTCACTAAGTTTGAAAACCATGGGATTATATTATGAATAATTTAAAATTTTTCATTGGGAAAGGATTACAAAATTGGTGATTTATTTGATGATAACATATCAATCTCAGTGGTGATATAACTTATATGGTTAAAAACTAAATTTTACACTCCCCACTTTTCTGAAATTTCGATATCAAACTCTAGAAGTAGGAGATTACATTGAATAAGGCATGGTTTAGTATCAGACTTCTTGAAAAAATATTTAATGTTAACATGATTGGAAAATACCACTACTTTGGATCCAAGGATATGTAAATAAAATTTCTTTATAGGGGATATTACACTAAGAATTTTTTTTTCATTTGTTGTTCAGTTTACATGGTTTGGTTCTATAGTGAGAAATTTATTAGAAATAACATGAGAGGTTCTATCTTCATATTATGATATGAAAACCCACAACAACATAGATAATGGAATCACACATGATTTAAAAGGATAGATCCCACCTTTCTGGTTGTATGATTGGTGGTAAATTGTGAAACCATTTCAAATCATCAAATTCCATTTTATAATTCTTATAAAAAATAAAGTACACATCTTTTTGAAAACATTTGGACAGTGGGAGTTCATTTTTACAAAAAATATTTAATAAATCAATGATAAAAACCAGCATGTACAAAAAATAACTGCACATACCAAACAATATTTTGGTACAATAATGAAGAAATAACATCTATTTTTGACTTATAAACCAAGATACCCTCTCTATAAACTACATGAACTAAAATAATTCCTTGTTCCACCATGAAACATAATTTTTCATAATTTAAGTTAGTATTTTTTTCGATGAATCAATAAAGCCAGAAATGAAGATTATATAAACACTAGGAGGAACCAAAAATAGTAAAATAATTTTTAAATATCACCTTGTTATTTTCTAGGAAATCAAATAAAATAATAACCATAAAATTCGACAAAGTACGTAGAATATTACACAGGATGAATGACATCTCGAATATGTAAATATACCTAATGGGCATGAAAATGTATATTTTTTCTTGACACTAAGTGGCTATATAAATATAGAGTTAACCATAGACTCCATCAAGGAAACAATAATTATACATAAACACCATCCTTTCTAACATTTAGTCAATAATTGGTAATATAAAATGGTTTTTTGAGAGAAATGGTTAATCTTGTTGTAGTCTTTGCAGACTCACACGATATTTTGACTCTATTTGGAACCAAATCATAATACTCATTTTGAAAAACCATAAGACCATTATTTTTTGGTATAATTTGTATTATACTAACCCAATTACTATTGGAGTTAAAATATATGATTCTAGTTGCTAATAGTTTTTATACATGATTTTTGACAAGTTCAAAGTGGGTGGGGTTTAGTTGGCATTGTGGCTTCCTTATTGGTTATCCTTATTCTAAAAAACAACTCAATTCAGGAATATATATCGGTTAATTATTTAGATATTGTCCAATGTATAGCCAACTTATTTTTTTATAGTATCTCAAAAGGTAATGCAATTATATTTCATTATCTAGAGAGAGGTTATGGGTAATAATGATTGGTAATTGGTTGAAAACTTAAAAGAATACATACTTTATGTTACATGAAAGTGGTTTTAATTCAATATAACATGATTCAAGAATATAAGTAATTTATTTTGTTAGAATAATCTAATTTATGCCATTTATCTACTCACTATTTATCTTCTCGGTGGGAAAATCAATATCAATGGTTGTTGTATAACCATTGATGGTTTCAAAACTCCCATGATTTAATAAATCATCAATACATTTAGATGCATGTAATTTTTCAACACGAGTACATAAATCTACTAATTAATCCTCACCCAGAATATGAAAAGGGGAATAAAAATAGGAGATGGGATCATAAGGGAAATTTGGAATGACACAATCCCCATAAATCACTTCCATTTAACAAATAGAAAGAGTGGAATTATTATCAAATAGGTATTTAATTAAATTAAGGATATTAAAACATACCTTTTCTCCTACAAAATCCATGGTACATTTTCTATTATGATAGTTGATGATTGTATCTACCATTTTATGGAATGGTCTCCCTAGTATGAGAGGAGCATGTCCATAGGTTTAGGTTTCATCCATATTAATCATGTAGAGGTATGTATAGAAGATGTGATTCTTCACTCACATAAGAATACTCTTGATCACTTCAATCGACTGTGTTGTGATTTGATTAGTATGTTTCAATATGATTTCTACTGGTTGAGGCTCTCAAACTTGCAAAAAATAATACACTGGGTGAGGAACCACATTAATCAATGAGCCTAAATCAAGAATTGCATCTATAAATAGAGTATCACCTAAGGTGAAAGGTATAGTAAATGTTCCTAGGTCCTTGAATTATATTTAAATTTTTAGTTTTATAATGGATGAGACATTCCTTAAAATTTTTAATCACCAGTTCCCCTTTATTCATTGCTTATGGGTACAAATATCTTCAAGGAATTTTTAATAGTTAGGAATTTTTTTAATTGAATCGTAGAGAGGAATTCAAACATGTAACTTTTAAAAAGTATCCATGGTATCTTCATCAATTTAATTATAAAATATTATATTGGATTGAGATACTATTTGGGGAAAAATAGGTGTAATGGATATATCATGGGTGTCCTAAATGAGAACATTTTTTTTATTTTTTATCTTCTCATGATTTTTTTGTGATTAAGAAATATATTTTTCAATAGAATGATATACATATTGTGTAAAATCATTGGAAGAGGAAATTTATTTACCACTATCGAGTGTGATGGAATATAAAATAAATTTTTATTTGGGATCAAAAATTGATTTGGAATGAATTTCTCCAAAAACTTGCATATTTATCACACCATTTATGTTGTCCAATTGTCCCACTTGATTTTTTAATTTTGGAATTTCTGATTGAGTGGTTTTTTAGAACTGGATGTTTTGGGATTTCATTTTCTTTAGCGTATTCTAAAGACTTGATTCAGGTTTTGGTGGAGATTATTAGAAATCCCTTTATGATGGTTGATGATTTTTGGGTGGTCATTCCTTCTTCTTGAAGTGATAAATTTAAACCTCATGAACACCTCAGATGGGTATTTTAGACCTCAAACAAACTGCTAAGTGTTCTATGCCATTTTTTCAATGAGGTTCCTTACAGTGATTGGAGTACTTTCCACACGGTCACCACGTATAACAGTTTCAATAATACTATGATCAATATGTATTAAATATTAATAAAAATATTGTTTGAAAATATTTTCTCTTATTTAGTGATGTGGAAAACATGAGAAATTTTTTAAACTATTCCTAGTATTCACTAAGTGTTTCCTATATTTTCTTATTCCACATATTTTTACCATTATTTTTGTAGTTCATGTGGCTGAAAATTTTTTTTAAATAGAAATATATTTCATGTATTCCTAGCATATAATTAGAGAGTAAACATAATATATTCATTCTTTTATAATTTTTTTATAGAAAATTAAAATACCCTATTTTTATAAATTCATTATCCACATTGTTTGGTTTTAATTTTAAATATATAGTATGGAATTATTTTAAATTCTTATGTGGGCATTATCCATCATGTTCATGGAATTTTGGAAATAGTTAATTTAAACTATAATTTTGTCCAATGTTTGGTGCTTCACCTTGTATTTGAATATACCCATGTTAAATATCAACATGAGGAAAAGTTAGTTCCTTTAATGTTAAATAATTTTTTTCCATTTTTTGGAAGCTAATTTTAGTTTCAAATTTATTTATTTAAGAATAATGAGGGTTTAAAAGATTATTATTAATGGGTTGTATTTCCTCCTTCAAAGGATAATTATATTCTTCTCAGTTATGAGGACATAGTATACTGTATAGTTTGGGTTTGAAAGGAGGTAGTTCACTTGAAGAATAATTCATCATGAAAAAGACCTAATCAAAAAAGAATCAAGAAAAAAATTAAATATAAAAAAGTAGAAGATTATAAAGAAACATAAATATAATGAATAATTGAATTTTTAATAAAAAACACACACTAAACACCAAATCAATCCCCTATAAAGATTCTAAAAATTTACCATATTGTCATGAAATATAAAATTAACTAGGTTCCAAAATATTAAATGTATTTTAGAGAAGAACATATGTCATATCACAAGGATAATTAAAGGTTTAAAGTGTGTATTTATAATAGTTTTTCCTAGGAAAAATGAAAACATGAAGGGGGTTCGAATTATGTTTTAAAAAATAATTTAAAGGGTGTAATAGTTGAAAAATGGTAGTAGTTTTCAAACGAATTAGAAGGAAGAGGTAATTTTAAGTATACTAAAACACTTGGAAATTATTTATTCTTAAATGAATATTATGTTTTAAAATAATTATATGGTTTAGAGTTCACCAAGATCCGAGTTACCCACAAATCCCTTAAAATGGAACACATAGAACTAAAACTTGACATAACAATTGTGTCGTCATATTTTAGACTAAATGCATTCTTAAAGAACAACCAAACAATATTTAAAACTATTTTTTTGGGAATGAAAATGTTCTTGAAGATTTCTCAATAGGAAAAACACATGTCACAAACTTAATATTGAAAATTGATATTTGATTAAAAAAAATATTTTCATCCAAATTCACAAAAAAATTGGACAGAGGTCAAGATGCATTAGAAAAAAATTTAAACTATAAAATACACAAAAATTGTTGTGAATTATGTATTATATTTCTATATCTGAGTGTTCAGCTTCCTATTAATTATTTTCCACCATTTATCTTTCCATTGAGAGGATGAGGCTTGAGTTTAACTTTTTCTTCATCCTTGATCTCCCTATGAGGATAGCGACCTCTAGAAATTATATGATGATGAGAGTAACCCTATAAATCTCTAAAATGGTATTACTTCAAAGCCATGTAAGAAATTAAAAATGGGGTGCCCATGGTGAAAATTTATAATAAATATTAAAGGTGGGTTTTTGAACCCTAGATTTATAAAACCAGTTATATCGAGGATCTAGGAAAGAATAAAGTCTTATCTTTCTTTAAAAAAAGTGGTTTCCACAATTATTTTATATCTCAACATTTTTTTTGAATTAATTGGAGATCTATAACTCGAGACATGAGATAATTACCAAAGTGACCTTGATGCTATGAATAGTGAGTATTCTCTCCAATTAATGCATATTTTAGGCCTATAAATGGACTAAATTGGCTCCCTAATATTCTGGAGACTTGTATCAAACATTATTTTCATTAAAATACTAATATTTAGCTCAATTGGAAGTACAAAATAGATAAGGTTTGCATTTTAGTCCATATGTGTGTGCGGGCTCTCACACAGTTTTGGCCAGCTTTGCCTCCAATTCAACTGGGTCTATCCAAATCACCTCCACCTACAGTGTAAACATCATAAAAGTGAAATTCAACTTTTTAATAGTATTTAAAATTAATTAATTAAACAAAATAAAAACTGAAATTAACTATTAAATTTTTTATTTTCAATGCAAAAACAAATTAGCATAATGATATAAGGGTAAAAAACAATAGTGAATCATGGTGTGATCAATTCATTGGTACTCAAAATTCTCTTATTGATAAGTGGATAACTTCATAAAAAAGATACTATGTCATTATTTTCCAAAGAAAAATTGTATTTTATATGTATATCATTATATATTTTAGTAAAACCTGGGTGTACATCCTACTTTGAGGCATATGAATCCCTTATCATCTCTTTACACAAGCACATTGGAACCAAGACATGATCATGGAAATGAAGAATTAATACATCATTAATGATCCAGTCTAGTGGAATATCTCCACCATATATGTTTTCCCACAGGTAAAAAAACTCTATACTTAATATTTACCTCCTCTTTATTCCACTAAGAAGTGAAGAAGAAATGAATTAGGACGAAAGCGTCGCTCGACCCTAGTAATATCGAATTTCTAAATACATCTAAGTAATTAGAAATATAAACTACCACTCATTTTAACACTCCTAGATTATCCTAGTCTATATCTTTTGAATCAATGCATCTATAACAACATTTCCCTTTCTAGGGGTGTATAACAATATAAAATTGGAGTACTAAAAATTCCTGACCCACTTTTACTCTTTACAGTTCAAGTCTCATTATGATAATATATATTTAAGGATATTATGGTTAGTATATACCAAAAATATCTTCCACAATAAGTAATTTTTCCAACATCTCAACGCTTGTACTGCTGCTACTAGATCTAGATCTTGCATTGGTTAGTTTAGCTCATATTTCCTTAACTACCTTGACCCATAAGTGAGAAAATGGAGATACTCTATCAAAAATTATCTCATCTTAACCGCTAATGTGTGAAAATATATAGTTTAATTTCCACCTAGATTAGGTCAGGTTAGTATTGGTTCTTTAGTAAATATTCCCCTCATATTTTAAAAATAACTCTCTCAAGAATCAAATAAGAGGAAATTCACTCCCTTTTTGGTCAGGTTTTTCCTAAATGATTCAAAATGAGAGAATTCCTTGATAAATTTTTGTAAATAATTGGCTAAAACAATAATTCTACATATCTCAAAAATTGTCATGGGTCACTTCTAAGAAATAAATCTTCTAACATTCTGTAGGTCTACCTATACAAAAAACATAGATATAACATTACCTATAAGTAAACCTAGTCAATCCAAAATTGAATCCCGGGGAGCATGGAATAAATCCAATGCCCTTTAAATTTACCCAAAATGATCTCCAAATATCACAAGTTCTACCCATTGACTTTGAGTACATGATAATTTCAAAAAAAACCACACTAGTGTTCAAGTACGGGTGGAAGAGTAGATTAATCAAGGATATAAACAAAATTGGTACATTTTTAAAATTGAATGAAGTCACTATATACTAATATAGACCATACCTTCTCTTAAATTCAACATGAGGTATGTCTAGAGGTATCACCATTATTTGGTAAAACCAGATCTCAAATCAATCTTTAGAATTCTCATGCGCCTCTACTCTATTTAAAAAAATCATCAATATAAGGATTTAGAAACAATTTTGTAACTATCATCTGATTTTACTTCTGATAGTCCACACACAACGAAAAAAAAACCATTCTCCTTATGAGAGAATAGGACTAGAGAAACCCAAATAGAGATATTTGTCCATATGAATCCCTGGGCCTCTAAGTACTCTATCTAATCCTTTAGATCATGAAGTTATACTATAGCCATCACGTAAAGAAGAATAGAAATAGATTCTATAACTAATGTGAGATTAATGGTAAAATCAACTTATATCTTTGGTGGAAACATTGAAAAAATATTAGGATATACATCCCCGATCTGATCAAAATTAAGAGGAAATATGTTCAACCGTATTTCTGCTTCATCTAATAAAAGAACAACAATATGGGTTTTAATATAGCCAAACTATCGATGATCAAGTCCATCACAACCCGCATAAACATCCCACTTTCTAAAATAGACATAACTACCATCCTTGGAATATTTAAATTACACTAATGAATAGTAATAGTAAATATGGTCTTAGCACTCTACCAACCAGTCTTTTCTAAGAATCAATTCAAAAACCAATCATTTCCAATATGAACATATCCCATAAAATTATATAACCACCAACCTATAGGGAACATTATCTACACTAGTGAATTCAATAATACCACACCCTTAAAGGTGTTCCAATAGACATAACTCCGTAAAAAATACTCCATAAGTATTCCTAATCCCTAAAAAAACTATGAAAATATGAATGAATATGAAGTGCCTATGTCAAATAATGAAAAATATAACATAAAGGATACCAGAATCACAAATGAGACTATAGAGGGTCTAGTATCATAATCAACAGAGGTTTGTTGAATAAAATTTAGCTAGATTGTACCTTGGTACTGAGTCCCTTCCGGGCTCCCCTGAGTTATACTACTCTAATCATGTTGTTTCCTTTATCCTTGGGTACCCTTCCCTCCACCCATGCGGAATGGCCAGTATAACTCCTACCGATTACCCTCCGTAGTGAATCTAACAAACCCTATAATCCTAAACTTCTCTAGATCATCCTTCAATATATTTCAAATAAAAATTAAAAAAAAAACTATTTAGTTGTCTCATCCTCCCATATTAATGACACTCAGGTGGTGGTCAGGCGCACTGATGTTGGATGTGTCCCAGCCAACCACACTGATGGAACCAAATTGACCAATCACCATAACTACATTGTCTACTACAGTCATCGAGGGATCCATATAAAGGAGACGTTATACTATCTAATAAACTAATATTGGTCCCTCTTGTAGAGGTCGCCTACCTAGAACCTCGAACTTCCCATTGATTATACTTAATAACGAGGGCCTTATTCACTATATTTAAAATTGTTGGAAAGAGAAAAACATTCACCCAAAATAATATCACAGACCTGAGGTCGTCCTCAAAATTAATCACTCTCTTCACCTCATCCCCTGTCATCATAGGTGAAAACAACTGCAAATATATGAAATAAGAGGAATATTCCATTGATGGAATACATATTTTATCTAAGTGTATAAAATCCCTAGACATTTCTAACCTCAATGTATTAGGAATTAAATGGTTAAAAAATATGGTATGTAAGATTTTCTAGTTCATCCCCACATGATAGTCTACATGAACCAGGGTATTCCACCAGTGATTCACTAGTCAATAAAGAATATATAAAATGATACCAACCCTCCTTTCTAAGGGTGTATCCAGATAAAAAAAAATCTACATAGACATTTTATATAAATTATCCACATGGGGTCTACCCTACCCTATGAATAAGGGTGGTTCTTGAAACTAAAAGTATCTAGTATGACTCTACATTGTTAGTGAGCCTCAAATTTCCTCTCTCTCCACTGATTTCACAATATATAACAAGTTCCCTCAGAGATGAACATCCCTCTCTAAACCTAGAACTGTAGGATGATATGTCCCAACAACCTATAAAGAGTACTCATCACCACTATCATGGTGAAAAATCAGAGGCCATCATAGAGGTATTTGTCTATAATTTCAAACAAACACCTCAAAAAACATTACTACAATAGTTCTTGATATAATAGTTCAAGGAAAGTGATAATAATCATAACTTCTTGCAATTATCTAAACCTCTTACCACAAGAATCTTTTAAATCATGTTCTATTACTAGCCCCATCTACCCACACACATGACCATTACCATATATAAACAAGTCCCACATCATATATATGAGTTCTATATTATCATGATTTTTCATTTTACTTTTTATCAAATTTTCATAATTTAGGTTCAGTTAAATAAAATTCCAATAACAAGTTATAGAGGAAAACACATTATAATTCATAATGGACATTTTATTTAGCCAAAAACTTATAATAATCAAGATAAATAATCATGTAATGAGATCTAAATGACTTTAATAACCATTTAAGTAGGACACTTCCAAAACTTTATATGGGGAAAACCCATATAAATTACTAATCGTACATTAAATAAACCACCCTATGTTATAAAGAAGGTAACCAATAACAAAATCATGAAAATGAAATGTGAATCCTACATTCATGGTATTATTCATGTAAAAAAGTGATCTTTATATTTCAACTTGGGGTTAAAAATTTGATAAACCATAAATATGATAGCCCATAAACATTTCTGTCTAATAATTATATGACATAAAAGAAAATATTTATTTACAATACATTCCCATAATATTTTAGGTTTAGAGTTTTAGAGAATTAAGGAAAAAAACTTATCTAATAAAATACAAGTCTTTTTCAACTAATCATATTTTCCTACAATATAAGGAACTAATTAACCTAGAAAAAGATTACATTATCTCCCAAAAACTCTCCAAAAAAGATACTGATATAGACACATTATATTTGTTACTTTTCTTCATAACCCAAGAAATTGAAACACAAGAAAGGGGAGAGCTAAGATGCTCAGTAAGGGTAGACATAATAGATAAAAATCAATGATCAAAAGTGTCCATAAAATGACCATATGGGTATAATCCTTATAATTAATAAAGTTTTACTGCAAAAAAGAATAAATCATAAATCATGGTATAGGGTGTGGAATAACATAATAATATATCACAAAAATAATGCATATCAAAGAGGCACAACAGTAATATCATTTCATAGAAACATAAAAAAATAATCATGAATCATAGGATCATAACATAAAAGTGCATAATATCTTATAAAAGAAGACCAAATCTAAAATATAATATATAATGAAATAAAAAACAACTTATAAATGTGGAAAAATCATAATCATAGTAAACCTTGTGAGAAAACTCATTATTCCCTTACCTTTGTGAACACACTCATTATATCCCTACATTATAATGAGATAAATATCATTATGACCATTAATTTTTGAACAAAAGCATTAGGAATATGCCTTAATATCTAATGAGATATCAAAATTAACCAATGCATTGGATGTCATGACCTCACTTTTAAATAACAGTATTGATCATTAGTTTTTCAATTAGTTTTTCTTAAAACACACTAATAATTATTTTTAATCAATTCAAGGAGGTATCATGTGCGTCCAAGGATCATTTGAAGCTCAAAGCTCTGAAATGGGAAGAAGGGACTGAGAAATATAGTTTTTCTATAACTGTGCGACCTAGGGCACATGGCTATGCAGCTAGTTGTAAGATTAGGGCATAACCATTTTTCACTATTTGTGCACGGTTACTCAAACCATGTGCCTAACAATGCAATGTACCACTTAGTATCAGTGAAATGAGCATGGTTTGCACATAGTTTTTCAAAACCATGTGGCCAAACCGTGAAACTATGTTTTTGGGGTGAAATTTCATTTTTACCCTTCCATTAATATTATAACTTTTTCTTTCTTTCTCCCTCTTCCTTATCAGACCAAAACCACGCCCCTTCATGTTTGAGATCCAAAAAACTCCCTAGTTAGGTGTTGAGCTAACTCTTTTGTCTTGTTTCCATTCCGTGATCTGTTAGAAGCATTTGAACTGACTCAATTAGCTGCTCAATTATCTTAGCTCCTATTTTAGTTTTCCTTCAAATCCATTGCACAATTTAGGTGCATTCTCATTTTCCCTATTTTCAAGGTATTAGACTATTTCTTATATCTCTTCCAACCTAATCTGAATTTTAGGCCAATATAGAATGAGGATTCATCTGCAACCTTGAGGTAGGTCATCACATTATTTTCCCTTTGATTTTTGATGTTTTGTAATTAACCCATTGTGCCACACATTTACTTTTTCCAAGAATCACATTTATAATAACTTATTCATGTTAAATTGATCATTGACCCCCATTTTATCTATATTTATACTTTTTTAGCAGTTTAGTAGTTTATTCACTCTACTATGGACACCACATCAGTGCTCTAAGTAAATTTTCCCCTTTAGTGATCAATTGCTTAATAGACTGTAACCCCCAATTAGCTTTCGACTTCGCTTTTAAATGAATTTCCCTAGATATGTGAATAAAAAATGGAACCCAAATCACATATTATGTGTTTGGCCTACTTATAGTTGGAATTGACCAAGTAAGCTATTGCGTTGTTTCCCATGTCACCTCCTAAGTGGACCCTTGATCCTTATGAATTGATTTCAATGTCTTAATGAATTAAATGGTTAAATCAAAGGGACTGGAAAATGTATGATGGTTTCCCTTATATAAATTATATTGTTTAATTAAATGAAATGGTTTATGAGTTATGTTAAGGCCATGCAATTAATTATTCTTATCAGAAATTTTAATGTTTTGAATGGACTTGAACTTGAAAAAAGGAACACGTGAGAGGTTTTTCCTCATGTGTTAGGTTTCAAACCTGAATATTCCTTATTTATATATAAAGGTTTGGTGAACATGTTTAATGGGTGGTTATGCCTCATTCCATTTAAAATTATCTTATTACTTTAAAGAGGCTGTGACATGATGGAAAGAGACTGGTTGAGCATGATGGTATCAAACTACCTTATATTGGGTGTTGAGCATGAAACCTAACACCATTTGACACTAGTTCAATGTTGAGATTTATATTCCACATCCCTATTCAAATGTTTACTTGATGTCTCACTCACCATCTTGAGTTCCATGTATGATGTCTCACACTCTTATTGGGATATAGGGTATGTACCCTATTGCTTGAGCTTATAAGATCATTAGGTTGGCTATGGATGTCTGATTTACACCCTGATCCATTTAGCACTAGTATTCCAGGTATATGGCCACTTGCATCCTCACGTACATGGTTCATATAGATGAATTCAATATTTATATATAATTATACTATATATATATATATATTACTACTATATATACGTAGTGACTATTTATACTTCCATTCCATCCGTGAGCTAAAGCAGGTAGGCCCGCCAAGTGTCCTATGATAACCTGAGCATGCTGGTCATTTATTTTAGATTTGTTTTAATATTTTTCTAATACTTTCACACTGTTTAGTTACAAGCACTTCATGGATTACATGTAGGCACCATTGATGGTGGCCTATTGAGATTTATATCTCACACCATACTTTGGCTGCCTTTGATACCTAATAAGACTCTCTTCCTATAGATATGGATGAGGGAAAGTTCCCATATATATATTGTTGATATGATATTTATTATAGATGTATCTTAGAAGAAGATTCCATGCATTAGCTCAAGATTCTAGTGGAGTAGTTTTTTTCTTTTTATAGTTTGTATAGAATGATTGTATCTATCTGATCCATATACCCCTTTTTATTATCATCATACCATTCATCCATGTATAGGAAACTACCAAGTGGATAATGAGATATTGATTAATTTGTTCTGTTTATTTTCTCTTCAAACTTTTCTGTTATATCAGTTATATTTATTATTACACAACATTGTTATTCTATCTATTTATATTATGATTCTAATGTTTGATGTTTTCTGTTGTATCAATTGTGCCAATCTAACATGGGGCTATATTCTCCCCACTATACCACCTTTAAACCCTAACTACTAGCCGGAAGCCTCTGGGGTATGGGGAGGCACGCTTGATCCCATGTGACCCACCATCTCAGGGAACATGTTAAGTGGATCTTGGGTCGGGACATAAAAAAGTGGTATCAGAGGGGTTTCCTTTCTTGATTTACTATTTAGAGATAATTTATTTAATATTTGGAACACTTAGAACTTGGTCATAATCCATTATTGGGTGTTGTAAACCCATGTTTGGGTTAAAGGATGAGTTTCTAGAATTATAAATGTTGTTCAACTTTTTCCTATTACAGTTGATATCCTTTCTCCATTGGGTGATGCACATGCTATTTCGTAGTTACTAAATTTGTTTTGATTGAGGATTTATTTCATCCTTATCCTGATTATATGATGGTAAGGAGAATTATTACATGCATCATCATTAGGCACATTATGACTAAATGACTTTCATTTTTCCATGTCGCATCTATTTTCAACTTGCATTTTACAATTACATATTGAATGATCCTTGAATATATATTGAATTTTGTTGACACTTATTACAGGTATTGGAAAACATAGTTGATACTTAATGTTACTACCTTATCCTAATAGTGTTTTCTTGAATTGGTTAAAGTAGACACCTTAAGAAGTAAATTATGGAATGTTGATCCATATACAATTCATCGCACGAGATGAAACATGTTAGGGTCTGAGTTGAATGGATATCATATTTGGGTTGATAAGGTGTATGAGACCTTATGGATTTAAAGTGTTATACCATCTAATTTAATCACTTCAAGTAATTTACACAACTGAAAAAACACAAATTAAAAAGGAACATGAAATCTAAAGTGAAATTTGTTATCCTCTACATGAGAAACAAATACATAGATCTAAACCTAACCTTAATAGTTGGTAGTGGGGTATCTCTTATGTTATTATGACATGTTATGGTATTCTCTACCATCTAGACCTAGCTTCTGAAGTAGGAAGAGTGGCATGGTTGTTTTTATGGGAAGGATATAATCCCTTACTACTTTATTAAATGAATTCTTCTAAATTTATTAAATCTATTATGAGGCATGTGTTTGACATGTAGTATTATGCTACCATTCCACCATCCTTTCGTACACCTGGAAGGCAGTGACGACCATGCTCTTGAGGTTGTGGGCCATGATCTGCCAGTGATTAGTCCTATAGTGACTCATGTAGAACCTCTTCCAATACCTGATATGGGATCTAAATCCATGTTTTTATAGGGTTTTCTCAATATGCTTTAGAATATGAATGTCATCGTTTGACCGGACCTAAGTATGACATAGTTTACTGGGGAATTTCAACAGCAACGTACTCTGATTTTTTCAGTGGATTGTATGAATCATGATGCGAAGACTTATCCTAAAGCAATCCTATATATATTCTAGAATCTTGAGATGCCTCTAGAGATGTGGGTCAATCTTTAGGAATACATTCTACATGATTCCACTATGCGGTGGTGGTATGTTATAACCCAAGTGGATCGATATAGTGATATGTTCTCTGGGGATTTCTAGATGATATTCTGTGATTATTTTTTCCTCAGTCTCTAAGGGATGACAAATCTAAGTAATTAATAAAAATGTTGCAAGGGAGCATGTATATCATGATGTATTCTAGTCATTTCACTAAGCTGTAGTATTTCACTCTTACTCTGTAAGGAGATGATCTTATGACCACCTGGAGATTCGAGAATGGATTGGTTTACTCCATCTAATCGATGACAAATGTGTTCAGGTAGATGACTATTTCTAAAATCATTAGCCATGACCTTATTACAGAGATAAATATGAGGGAAGATAATGGTGAGAGTTAGGGAAGTTCAGCACCTAGAGATAGCAATGGTTCTTCTTATGGGATCAAGCATCTCTTTGAGGTTTCTCATGGGGGTAGTAGCAGGTAGTCTCTTTATGTTGATAACTTCTTGATTTGTCACTAGTTCATGAAGCTAGGAAACACGAATCCTCAGTGATTGTAGGATCCAATGGAGTGAAGAGGATGTTAAATAATATGCCATATCAAGTGTTTCTGTAAGACGTTTCTAACATTTCCTAGAGGTAGAGTATCTACACCTACTCTTTAATCAAGAGAAGGTCTAGTAGCATCACACCAGGTAGGGGGTTGGAATACCACTAGACGATCAAGCCAAGGTGGTAGTCATGGTAAAGGTAGTTAGACTTATGATTCTCAGTTCCATTAGAGTAGGATTTAATAGGGATGTCAGGCAGTGAATCAGGTCCATGGTACATGCCAATTACAGATATTCCATCCTACACCTAAGGAGAAAAGCACTTGACTTCTACTATATAAGGTATTATTATAGTATCCTCCACTTTAGTGTCTTCTTTATTGGACATAGTCACATATAAATCTTTTATATATGAGGTAATCAAGGAGATCCTAGGCCTCAAGAATGACCACTAGTATGGAATTATGATTCTATACACCCCTTGGGTATCTGTTCTAAGTGAGTTCTCCATTGTAATAATTATACTCTTGAGATAGGAGGTTACCTTTTCATGTCCAAACTTTATGTCATCAACATGATGGGATTTGATGTAATAATCAATATGGAGTGGCTAGTTCCATATAGATCCCGTATTGATTACAATCCTTGGAGGGTGATGTTTACATCACTAGAGGGAATTAGGTACATGCATAAGGAAGAATGGGATGTCAGTGAAACTCGATCTGGAATGAAGTAGAAAAGGCTAGGTAGTGTGATATCTTAAATCACCAGCCTTTTCCTTGATGAAGAGGGGTTATGAATCACTATTTTTTCATCCAATAGTGGAGTTTTTTAGGTACGTATTTCCCGATTAATATTCGGTTATAACTCTAGTGTGAGAGTAAGATTTTAATATTGAACTAGTTACATGAGAAACACCAATGACTATTCCTCTTTATAGGATTAAATATAAGGAGATTCTATAACTCATGAAGCAATTGGAGGATCTAGAGGCTAAAGGTTATATAGTCCCCATCACTTATCTTTAGGGTTCACCAATATTTTTTCCAAGAAGGAGGATAGTACCCTTAGGCGTTGTGTATATTTCTGTCATTTGAAGAATCTCACAATAAAAAATCGATATCCACTACCTATAATAGATTAAATGTTTGATCAAATTCCAAGTGCTAGAGTGTTTTCAATGATATAACATAGTTTGGGCTATCATCAAGAACTTTTTAGAACTTTAGACACACATTAAAAAACTATTAAAGGAAGGTATGGTCTATATAGGTACTTGGTTATGCTATTCGAACTCATGAATGCACTTATAGTCTTCATGGATCTTATTAATCAGGTTTCCATCCATATCTGGATTAATTTGTAGTAGTATTTATTGAACATATATTAGTGCATTCACGCTCTAGAAAGGACCATGAAACCCATATCAAGATCATTCTAAATACACTGAGAGAGCATCATATTTATGATAAGATCAATAAATGTAACTTTTGGATTGACAAAGTCTACTTCCTGGGTCATATCATCTTAGAGTCATGAGTTTGAGTAGACCTATATAAAGTGAGAGTTGTAGTTTCCTAGGATCATCACAAGAATATCTTTAAAATGAAGAGTTTCTTGGGGATATTTGGATAGTACTGATGCTTCATCCATGATTTCTCACACCTTGTAGTTCCTCTTGTGGGCTTTATAAATAAGGTTGTGAAATTCGCATGGTCAGAAGCTTCTGAAGAATCCTTCGAGGAGTTGAAGGGTTGTTTAACTTTAACACTGATATTGATTTTGTCAGATCTTGGAAGGAGATATGCTATTTACTAGAAAGCATCAGATATCATGTTTGGATCTGTTCTGATGTAATATGAGTGAGTCACCGTGTACAAGTCTCATCAGGTGAGGCCACATGAGTATAATTACCCGACGCACGACCTTAAGCTCACTACTATAGTACATGACTTATACTGTTGGAGACACTTTATAATAAGATAATTTTTTGGTGTTTAAAGATCAAAAAAGTTTTAAGTACATATTTACACAAGGATATCTTAATCTCAGATAGTGTAGGTGTAACACCCCTAGGTTTTACAAAAAGAAACACTTTGTTCCATAACATACATGATACACCGCATCGAGCTTAAATAAACAATTAAATATTATTATTTAAATGTTACCCTTATAACCAAGCTGTTGGAATGGAGAGAATGAATAGTATTAACTGAATTATGAAAATATGGTTTACACATGTTTAAATAACGAGTCTTTGGTTACCAAATTTATTAGAAATTGAAAGAAAAACCAATTGAATATAAAGGTTGTGTTTTTATGAAAACCAATTTATAAAGAGAATAATTGTGTTTATAAAATCATATCACTCTCTATGTATTTTTATTTAATAAAAAAATATATTAAAATTTAATTTTCTAAATTCATCTTATATGTTTTCTAGATATGATATAATAAGAGATTCAATTTTTCGGATAAAAGAAGTATTTTTTCTAAAAATGCAGTTTTCCACCTTTTGATGGGGAACCCTTTTTAAATTTAGTTTTTGATCCCTTAATATGTTATATTTGAAAAAATAAACTTAATATTTATAATAAATACATCAAAATTTAATTTGGATTAATTTTTGATATTTTTATGATAACTGTCATGTTTTGATGAATAATAAAAATATGCTAAATTTTAACTGAATTTTTTTTTTACATTGAGACAATTTATTTAATTAAATCATATTATTTAATGGTTTAAAAAAATAAATGGAATATTTTTTTATAATTTAATCTAATGATAGTAATTGGAAGTAATTTCCAATCGAAATTGGACATAAACACATGTCAATATTTTGATACTTATTACTTTTTGAAACCCACTTTTTTGGGTTTGACAATGAGAATTAATTTTAAATTAATTTCTGTGAATTCTATGATTTGAATTTGAAAAAATTGATTCCATATTTAGAATCAGATGTTATAAATTGTGTGAAGAGTTACCTTTTATTTGTGGACATTATGAATAGTTACTTCAGTAATTATTTTATTTACCTTGGTTAAAGGGTAAATTTGGTAAATACGGGTAAAAAATAATATTATAATAACATTAAACTATCCTATCACATGTTGTAATCCCATTGGATGAGATATGTCCAACCATGGGAATCCATGGGTTGATTTTAGGACCCCATGGAGCAACTTGGGTGTGATAATGACATGTTATAATAAATAATTTAAAGAGAAATATAACATAAACATGTATCTTTTAATAAAACAATTTTAATATAGGGTTATATAACCGATATATTTGAATATAAATAGTAATTATAAATCTAAAAATATTTACTACATCATGGTATTGTATTTAGAATTTTTATACATCAAAATAACAATTTTCATTATGACACGATGATGATGCTATGATTGCTTTATTAATAAATGGTTCAAATAAATGATATTATAAATATTAAAATAAATATTATTTTATATAATTAATTTCATATAAGAATTATCTAGGTGAATATGAAATGTTAGGATTTATTCAATGAATATTTCTTGAAGGAATAAAGTGGTTATGAATTTGTAAAAAAGTTTAGTATGAATAGTTTGCAAAATTGACATAATTCATAAATTCAAATATAAAATAGTTTATTATATGATATGAAATTACTAAAAATACAATATTCATTAAGATGTTTAATATAAGTCAATATATTTCATAAATAACATTTTTTGTGGTCTTTTTACATTCTATGGTAATTATATTAACCCACAATGTGTAAACAACATGATATCACTATAAGATTAAAAAGGGTAAAATAAGGGTTAAACAAAAAAGATAAGGATAAAAAATAATCAAAACTTGTCTAAAAATTATTGGATTATGATTATTAGAACCATAATAATATTATCTTATAATTAAATTATTTTTGGATCATTTTTAATCAAAATAGAATTTATAATAAATTAATATTTTAAGACTTTCCTAAAGTGCCCCTCCGCCCTCTTATAAAAGGCCACCACCTCTACCCACGTACTCCGACCTCTCAATCCCATTGGATCATACAAATTTAGCTAAAATAATCTTTCAACATCCCTTAATTCCTCCTAGAAGCCTTAACTTGGGAAGAAGGAAATTCAAGAAATCCTTTTGGCTCAAATCAAAAGATGTTACCCGATTTAGAGGTAATGTCTTCTCTCAAGTTCTTTTCCTTTATTTTACTTCTTCACTCCCTATTCTCTTCTTATTATTTGATTACATAACAAAAAAATATCCTAAATATACAAGGATGTTTTTATGAGAAGGTTTTAAACTAAACATACACACACCTCCATCTAATTGATACAAACATACTGGTTCTGTGTATGATGAACTACTGCCTCACGAAACGATGATTGCTCAATTTTTACTACCACCTCTCATGGTGGCCATAGTGATTGCACTGTATATATATGTTATATAAATTATATTTATGTTATCTTTATGATTCTGTATTTTTTATTTTAAAAATACCTTTATTCTTTCGATAATGTGTAAATATGATAATTTCATTTGAGGAACTGCGGACTACCGCCCCCGTAATGTGATATAGATCATTCATGACATACATGGAATGTATAAAGGATGGAATTAATTAATTTATGTAATATATATAACATATTATATTATAATATAATTATTATATACCTAGGTATCATTTAGTTTTCATTTCTTTAACATGAAAAATAAATGAATGTAACGTTCATATGTGCGTACGACCTACAGTCTCCATGAACGGTGCATTTTATTTATTATCATAAAATGTTATAGAATATTTTAAATACATATATACTATATATATATATATGTTATCTTAAATCTGTAATATCATTATAGAGATGATGGAATTTTCACTACATGGATGATTTACATCAAAACAAGTTCATTTTCAACTCAAGTACCGAATATCAACAAAACAAATGATATGAACTTAAATAATTATGTTATTGTTATAAAAAGTTAATAAGTGATATAAAAAGAATAATAAACTAGAAAAATGTTCTAATGAAATTATAAATTAACTTTACTTTATTATTCAGGGAGATAAATAACAAACAAGACAAGTCAGACTCAAGGTAAGGGACTTCATCTCAATCTCCTTTCATTGAGTTATATTTTGGTTTATACACGAGATTATTTTATATGGTGTATAATCAACCCAATTTTCTTTTAATTTCATTAAATGGTCTTAAAAATATAATTTTTTTACTAAATTAAAAAAGTAATTTTTCTTTTTAACATACGCGGTGACAACGACCTTTCTGCCACCGTGATGATTATTTGATATATGGATTCCTCTACAAAATGTAATGTTTTTTTAAAAAAAGAAAAGAAAATATTATTTTTTATTTTTTTTATATTTGAAATGATTTTTATAAAACATTGATTATGTTATTATCTTTAAATGATATATTGTGATTGAAAAATGGAATTTTTTTATTTCCTTTATGCTTGTTTTATGTGTTATGATTATGTTATGGTTCTTGGGAATTGTTTACATATATGAGTGGTTCCATGATAAACCGAGGGAGGGCGATCCTGAGATAGCTCTCCAAAGCATTGGGTTATATGAAGGATGTAAATGATAAAATTTCTCATAAGATATTTAGGGAATATACTATGATAGGTATTCCAAACATAACCATGAATGTTACTCCTTATGTGGCTCTAAAATCTACAATGTAAGCATGTTATAGATTCCATAAGTTAACATTATGATTTATGGTTTCTTTTAGTTATTCAAAAAACATATGACTTCATGGGGTATGCTAAATAGTTTATGTTTTATGAGTAAAAATTATTATTTCATTGATTTGTATGTATTCAGGTTTTCATTTCTTATTTTATATCCCTTACATAGCTTTTTATGTGCAAACCATGTTTCTGAAATGTTTTTCATAGGGTAAAGGAAGGGTAAGAGAAATGAATAATTCAAGAAGATATTTATCAAGAAAATAATTCTTTTTTTATTTAAAGAGATTTATTAATGTGAAATAAATGGATAGAGTATAAGTGTATAATTTGTAATATTTGAGATGTAATGTAATAGTTATGGTCTATTTCTCTAAAACTCTAATCTTAAAAAAATCCTCAATGTGAATTCTTGACATAACTAAAGATTATGTAATGTTTTAGTTTGGGGACATATAGTTGGTTTCAGAGGTCGATTTAGATAACTTTAGAGGTTAGGGTTGTATCTGGGTGTAAGTAGAGGACCCCATATTAACAAGAGGGTTATAATCATATATAAAATTTTGGAGGATTATGGAAAATTAGGTTTATTGGATAAAAACCTGAACAATGATGATACAAAGAGGTTTATAAATTAGCTTAGCATAAAATTTTTGATGTTATCTTTACCCTTTAGAGGATTATTTTTTTAATAATTTGTTTCATGTTTATGTGATGAATATTTTTTGCAGATTAAGGGTCATTTGAAATGATGGAAGTAAAGAGATATTGAAAAACCTTATTATCCCTCCCTGATGATTTGATCATCCCTATTATGGAAAAATCATGTTCAAATTATTTTGACATTTTATTGTGTATTCAAATAACCTAAAAAAAATTGTTTGAGTTATCCAACACATACTCATATATAAAACATTATATGGTTCATGGTATCTTTTACATATTATTTCAAGATATTAAATTTTCCAACTTCATCGAATAGTGAAATTACAAAAGTGGAGAAAATATTTAACTTTTGAAAGTAGGACAACATGCCAAAATAGGAAGGGAACATCTTAAAGATAATTATTTATGGATTTAGGGAATGATTTATTTTCTTATCCATAAATAATAAACATATTTTGATTGATATTTATAAATGATGAGGATATTCAATCTACATGAATGATGTATTAAGAAATAAGGTGTAAATTCATAGTTAATAGATTATGACGAACGCTGAATAAGTAAGAAGTCTACATATAAGGGATTAAAGTGTTATGGTAGATTGTAGGATGATGAAATATATAGAAGTATTAACGCTCTTTTTATGATGGTATTAATTTGGATGATTTTTTCTAGTATGCATAACCCTGAATTTTGATATGTGAAAATGTTATTAAAGGAGTAATTATATTTTCTTGTGTGGACATAATGGATTACCTTATGGGTTCATATGATCTTTTGTTTTTGATGTTTTAATGGTTATTAAATTTTTGGGAAGAAAAATGAAATGTATTAGATAACCTTTGAGAATAAAGTAGGTTATGATAAATTTTGAGGAAATTATATTATTTTTGAGAATGTTATAAGAATTAAATGGTTTTAGAAAAAGGACAAACCGCTGGATGGGTGACAACCCGTCGTGTCTGGTAATGCCATGAAAATTGAACCCACAACTGAAGGGCTATAAGGGCGCATCACCCACAACTAGCCTATGTGAAGTTCCTAGTAAGCATGCCTTATTCTTTTTAGTTAAATGATTTTATGGATCAATAATAAGTTGATTTTGGGAAATTATGTTATATGAAATGTATATCTTAGTATAGAAAAATTATTTAGTGATTAAGTGATAAATGTTATTTTGGAAGACGTTCTCTCTTTTGAGAATAATATATACCTAAGGAAAATAGAATACTATGATATTTAATTTGTTGAGTAATGGTAGAAATATTATTTTGATGAATCCATGTTTTTATTGTAGACATATAGTGATTTGGGTTATTTATGGAAATGATTAACCTATCATGGAGAACATGTTATTTGGTTAATTAATTTTTAGTAAGAGACTTTAATAGTAGTCGATGTTATTTGGAGACAAATGGTATGATTTATCCTTGAAACCTATGTTATCAAATCCTTCTGAATTTTGGGTTTCAAACTTATTTTGGATTATTATGAATAATTTTAAGGACAACTGTTTATTGAATGGTCTTTGTTGAACTTTGGGTATTGATTATTGAATTTTGGAGGTTAAGAGTGATATTTATTTCTATAACGATTATCCTTTTTGGGGATTATCTGATCTTGTACTAACCAATTTGGTTTTGGTTAATGTCTAAAGGCATGGGAAATATATAGTTTATCTTTTGTGGATTATGTGATTCTCTCAAAGTTTATTCTAGTGCTTCAGGTGTGACCAAGTCATGTTGAATACTCATCATTTGAAAAAATGATGAGTTTATGGTAGAAGTTTATTAAAGGATGAAACACTACTTTAAAAGTAATTATATTTCATTATGTTCATAATTAATCTCATAAATAAATTTCTCAGCTTTATGAAAAGTAACTTAAAACAAAAACATTGTCTGTTTACTTTTCCTACTGGGCAATCAATGACTGTAAGAACCCGGTTCTTATTTTTGAGGTACGAGTTTCTTATTTTTCTCTTTTCATTAAGTGTTTTTGAGAAAATAAGGAAAATTGGAGAAATCCTAAAATTTGGAACTACACGGCGTGTACTATTCCACACGTTGTGTACTTTTTCCCGTGTGGGATAAGTACACAGAGTGTGTAGCCATGTCAGCGACGAAGGGTGTAAAACCGACTACATGCCGTGTAGTATGTATTTACATGCCGTGTAGTCAGTCCGCAGGAAAATAGCAAGGTGGTGAAAGCAGTCGCCAGTTGGGTGATGGTGTACGCCATGTAGTCGAGAATACACGCCGTGTACTCATGCCGATGGATGAACAGTTTGGTAGTGCTTCCAGAGGAACATTTAAATGAGGGGATTACATGCAATGTAGTCAAAAGTACATGCCCTGTACTTTTTTTTCACTTAAAATGTGCAGTAGCCAACCCTGTTCATAGGATTGGCTTAGAACCGGACGAGAGCTCGGGAGAGGATGACCGAAGCTTTGTGGATCAACTGATCGAGCGTCGGGAATTCGTTTCCACTTCTGTCGATCACGTTGGAACTGCACGGGTAAGAGATTTCTACTACTTGTGGGTTTCTTTCAAATTCTTCTCCTAAGGGAAGTTATTTGAGGTTGAATTAGAATTATTTTACCTCAGATCTACAACTTATTTGGGTGTTTCTGGAATCGACGTTCGCGTATATCATTCGTTGGTGTTTAAGGTAAGTGAATTGGTGTTAGATTTTCCAACTGCTGTGTGTTTTGTGTATTTTGTGCAAAGAACCCATGTTGGGGTGCCGTGTGGATGAGGCTTTAACTGTTCTAAATACCTATAATTGTATGGGTAATTAAATGTCATAATAAATTGTTTTTTGGGATCATTTCTTGGATGCAGGACCACCCTGAGGGTGTGTTTCTCTATTTATCCATTTAGCCAGGATACCCGAGGGTATGCCATGTTTATTTTGCGCAATAATTTTTCCTTGAGAGGAATTGTATGTGAAATTATTGTTTATATATTGGGCATGACCTAGTTACTTGTTAAGCCTGAGGGTGGTATTTCCTTTAGCATGAGGGCAGTAGTTATTTTGTCCTGAGGGAAACTTCATCCGTGCCTGTGGGAAATAGACTCTGTGCCTGAGGGAGAGACTTTTTACGCATAAGGTAAATATCTGTATGCCTGTGGGAAAATACCTGCAGGTTACAATTCTGATTACCCGAGGGTAAGGGTTGGTGTGTCTAAGGACACTGACTATTTACATAGAAATTCACGGTGGTGGTTTCTGGATAATAAATAATTAAATGAATAATAAAATGGAAATATAACAGGTAAGTTAGTTACTTTTGAGTACTGCTTAGTCTATTGCATTTAATTTTGCACACTATTGTTGCATGTTTACACACAGTTGGGAATGGGCCTTTGGTGAGTGCCTACTGGGATTTATTTCTCACACCCTCTTTGGGTCATGATTTTCAGCCCAAACAGATTACATTTCTGTAGGTGTGGATAAGGGCAAGGGTCCCTATACAGGTACTTGATTGCTGCTGAGGAGTATGTGAGCATGGGATCGGGCTTAGGCTCGCGATGCTACCGGATGTTTTTTTTGTTTTGCTGTACTCTGTATCGTATTGTACTACTTAGTAACATGTTCTGGCTGTTTTCTTAGAACTCGAGGCATGTTTCATCATCTTATATCTATATGATTGTTGGTTGTTTTTACTGTAGTTGTTTATTTTAAATGTCCATGGTTTACTGCTTCCGCTGTTTTTGTATGATTTTTATTTTATTCCGCTGCGCTACACTTTGAAAAATGAGGGCATAGTTTCCCCACTATCAGACTTGGGCCCTCGCTACTAATCGGCAGCCTATAGCATTTGGGGAAATGCACTTGAGGTCATGTGGTGAACCGGATTCGGGGCACTCATTGAGTGGCACCCGGAACCAGGACGTTACAAAGTGGTATCAGAGGGGTTCTTTTATTTGACATAGTATTTGGATCCTTAGTCAGGGATAAGAAAGGAATGGTAGTTGGTAATAAGCTATGCCCGAGTGTAGCTAACCCATGTACAGGGAAAATCCCTTCTACCTCATATTTTTTTTTCAATTCTTATGATTTTGCAAATTTTACAGTTGATTTGATTTCACCGTTGGGTGAGACACTTGTGATTGTGCTGTTTATATTTTAGCCATGGGTTCTATTTAGTTTCTACCCGATGAGATGAGCGTGTGCCGTCTCATGCATCATTTAGGCACATGTTAGAAATAACATTCCATGCATAGATTCCATGCCATGTAGGTGTATTAGAAATCACATGTTGTTGTGATAGCTGTTGTGCTAGAAAAGCATGCTATTGTGATAGCTGTTCGATAAATACCTACGATTTGATAGGGTATTTTTTCATGAGCCGGTTGATAGAATGGATGCCAAACATTGGGTTTTGGGGTGTATGGGCCCTCATTGACTAGAATTCGGTGGATCACTAGATTTTTATATTGTTATAACACAGATAAGATATCAAAATTTAATTCGTGGGGAGTATGGGCCCTCACGGGTTGGAATTTGACACTTAGGTGTTGTTTTTCGGTATTTTCTGGGTTTTGGGGAAGTTTCTGAGGCATACTGTCTGGAAACAAAGTATACACTATGTTTAGTACCTTAAACACACCGTGTATGTCCTTCTGTTCGAAAAGAAAATAAAACTTTTTGAGTACACGCCGTGTACCCTGAGTACACGCCGTGTAGTCTCTTCCTGTGTCACAAACTGTGTGGGCGGTGACATAGGGAAGGAAAGATCTTGGGGTGAACATGCCGTGTAGATTATGTACACGCCGTGTAGTGTTGACCCAGAGACCCGACCGTGTAACTAACAAACACGGACCGGTGTAATACTTTCTTGAACATGCCGTTTCAATGAAGAACACGCCGTGTAGTGTGACCTGGGGACCCGACCGTGTAACTAACAACACGGATCGGTGTAATCCCTTCGCATATATTTTTTATGGATATAGAACATGCCATTTAGTGTGAGCCATGTGTACCGACCGTTTAACTAACAACACAGGTTGGTGAAGCTTGTCTAGTACACACAGTGTACCTTTGGGACACACCGTGTAGTCTTGTCCAAGGACAGACCGTGTGGTTTAGCCATGTGGTAGGGAAAATGGGGTGGTGTACATGCCGTGTTTGGGTGTCACATGCCGTGTAGTCTCCAGACAAGTAGTCGGCAATTCCAAAAATGACACGCGCAGTTGGACAATTACACTAAACACGCCGTGTAGATGTTATACACGCCGTGTAGTTTTGTTCAATGGGAGCTGCGTAGCTTAGCCGTGTAGAAGGACCCGGGCAGGGTGAAAGAAGTCAAGTATACATCGTGTAGTCAGTATACACACTGTGTAGTCTTGTTTTGCAAATTTTGAAATGCCTTCTTCCTCCTTTTCCCTTTTTGGTCCCTTCGGTTTCAGTCTTTGATAATGTAGATCTAATGTGTGCATCTGACCTTGTAGAGTCATGACTCTAAGACGACCACACATTGTTAAACAGGAGAGTGGCAATGATTATACTCTAGGAATGGTCGGCCATGGGCTACCAGTGGATCCTCCAGTAAAGCCAGATGTGGCGCCATCCATTATACCGGACACAGGAGCAAATGCGTAGTTCCATGAAGGCTTTATGCGGTCCATGCAGTCATTTCATGGAGCATCGCCGGCTGCCACATCTATGGCTGAGCTGACTCATATATTCCAGCAGCAGCATCCGCCTACGTTCTCAGGGGATGGCGGACCACAAGCTACGATGTCTTGGCTGGGGTCGATGCAGACTATCTTTGAGCATCTTGTGATTCCTCTAGGATGGAGGGTCAAGCTCGCGTCATATATGTTGCGTGATTCCGCCAAGAGGTGGTGGGATGTTACCACCCAATCAGAGCATCACATAGACATGGTGTGGGAAAATTTTTAGGCAGTCTTCAATGATTTATTCTTTCCAGAGACGCTGAGGTCAGATAGAGCTCGGGAGTTCATGAATTTGCAGTAGGGCGCTATGTCGGTGATGGATTATTCTCCTCGTTTCCCTGAGCTTCACCGTTTTTCACCCATTTTGGTGGGTGATGAGACATTGAGAGACATATTCGTTGAGGATGGTCTTCGATATGACATCTGAGCACTGCCGAATTTTTTCAGGCTGCCTTCAGTACATGCTATTGTGAACCAGGCGCTGATTACAGAGAGTAACCTTCGGGAAGCTAGTGGTTTGGGCCAGGGTGGTTCAGCACTAGTTTCTAGTACTATGTATACTGGAAAGAGGAAAAGATAGATGGACTTCTCTCGGGGTGGTAGTGCCATCCAGAAGGATGTTTCAGGTGGTCAGGTCAGTTGCTACCAATGTGGTAGAGAGGGGCACAAGAGACCGCAGTGTCCACGAGACCCAGTGGAGTGCCGAGCTTGAGGCAAGATGGGTCATCTATAGCGCTTTTGCAGGGAATTTCCACCAGTGGCTAGTGAGAGGGGTTCCGTGAAGACTCCACGTGCGGGAGCAGGACCAGTGGCTTCTTACTAGTCTGGAAACTGGAATACGTCAGGGCGTGCAGGTAGAGATGGTGGTCATGGTCGTGGTAGCCAGACACTAGGATCTCAGAGGTAGCAGGGCGGGACAGCTTAGGGTAGCTAGGATGTGTCACAGGGCCGCAACACTGGACATGCATATGCAGTGAAACAGACCCAGTAGGAGCAGGATTCCGGGACTTCTATAGTCATAGGTACTATTCTAGTAGCTTCTATCTTATCTTCTGTACTTTTTGATACAGGTGCTACACATAGTTTCATATCTGTGCCCGTTGTGAAGAGCCTTGGGCTCTGTGTTTCTACTTCTTCTGGTATCATGGAGCTAGACACTCCGTTGGGAACTAGAACGACAGGTGTGCGTCAGTGCAAGAAGTGACCCCTTGAGGTTGGAGGGTGTCACTTCCTTTGGGACCTCTATGTCCTGGAGATGACGAGTTATGATGTCATTCTCAGGATGGATTGGTTGGTTCCCTTTCGAGCCTTTGTATATTGCTATCGTCGCAGGGTGAGTTTCACGTCACAAGAGGGAGGAGAGTTTCTATACAAGGGAGAATGGGATTTTCAGGTGAGTCGAGATGGACCAGAGCATCGTGGGTGAGGTGGAGTCACAACCTTGATTACGAGCCTATATCTGGGCGACCAGGGGATATGTCAGTAGGATTTCCCTCTAGTCATTGATCATTTTAGGGATGTCTTCCCAGACGACTTTTTAGGTCTACCTTCGGAGCGTTAGGTGGATTTCTCTATTGAGCTTGTTCTAGGAGCAGCGCCAGTGTCCATTCCTCCTTATAGAATTGCTAAACCAGAGTTGCAAGAGCTCATGAGGCAGTTAGAGGAGTTACAGGAAAAGGATTTCATCCGACATAGTAATTCTTCTTGGGGTTCTCTAGTCCTCTTTGCGAAGAAGGCAGACGGTACCCTCAGACTCTGCATAGATTATTTGAAGATGAACCAGTTGAAGGTTAAGAACTGATATCCCTTTCTAAGGATTGATGATATTTTTGATCAACTTCATAGAACACGAGTTTTCTCGAAGATTTACTTTAGATCTGGATATCATCAGCTGCATGTGAGACCATCAGATATACCGCTTATAGCTTTTTGAAGCAGATATGGTCTGTACGAGTACTTGGTTATGTCGTTCGGACTCATGAACACGCCAACTGTTTTCATGGATCTGATGAATCGCGTGTTCCATCCTTATCTGGATTCTTTTGTGGTAGTATTCGTGGATGATATCTTGGTGTACTCTCACACTCGACACGACCATGCCACCCACCTTGAGATCATATTGATTACACTGAGAGAGAATCAAGTATATATTAAGCTCTCAAAGTGCCACTTTTGGATGGACTAGATACACTTCCTGGGTCATATCATCTTAGAGACAGGAGTTGAAGTGGTCCCAAAGAAGGTGAGAGCAGTAGTTTCCTGGGAGAATCCTAAGAACGTGTTTGAGATATGAAGTTTCTTAGGGCGGGCTAGTTACTACAAACGATTCATTTAGGATTTCTTTCGATTAGCAGTTCCGTTGACGGGTTTGACTAAGAAGGGTGTGAAGTTCGTTTGGTCAGAAGCTTGTGATACATTCTTTCAGGAAATGAAAGGAAGGTTGACATCAACACCAGTCTTGATACTTCTAGAGAAAGGGAAGAGCTATACAGTTTACTGTGATGCATCAGGTATTGGGCTGGGAGTAGTGTTGATGCAGGGCTATCGAGTTGTTGTGTACGGGTCTCGGTAGTTGAGGCCACATGAGAGGAATTACCCGACGCATGATTTTGAGTTGGCTGCAGTTGTTCATGCGTTACGCTGTTGGAGACATTATCTGTTGGGAGAGAATTTTGTGGTTTTCACCGACCACAAAATCCCCAAACACATCTTTACTCAGCGTGACATGAACCTGAGACAACAAAGGTGGGTCGAGTACCTATAGTCCTTCAACTTTGAGCTTTCCTATACACCTGGTAAGGGTAATGCAGTAGCTGGTGCACTGAGTAGGAGGACTCAGATACAGGCAGTGCAGGATGCCAGTGGTGAATGGCAGCTTATGGCTTTGTTCTCTGAGATGCATCTGAAGGTGCATGATAGTTAGGGGCAGACCTATCTTTCATCTTTAGCTGTGAATTCTACCCTCCTGTATAGAGTGAGCATGAGACAACTATCTGATTCGGAAGGCCTAGTTTTACAGGAGTCAGTGGAAAGTGAGGACCCTCCTTCTGGATGGACGATAGGCAATGATGAGGTACTGCATTTCCATGGAAGAGTATGGGTTCTTGGGGATATACACGAGGAGTTGATGCGGGAGTTTCATGCTTCAGCTTGGGAACTTCATCCCGGGGTTACCAAGATGTACCGTGACTTGAGACATCAATACTGGTGGCTGGGTATGAAGAGAGATGTAGCTAGTTTTGTTATGAGGTGTTCCACCTGTAAGCAGGTAAAGGCGGAGCTTCAGAGTCTAGATGGACTGTTACGGCAGTTACCCATCCTGGAGTGGAAATGGGATGATGTCGCGAGGGATTTTGTGACTGGTTTGTCGAGGAGACCTTGAGGCAATGATGTCATGTGGGTTGTTGTGGACAGACTCACGAAGGTAGCTCACTTTTTTCCGATCAAGGAGACCTTCGGTGTTGACGAGCACGAGAAGTTGTATATCTGAGAGGTCGTACATCTCCATGGGGTTCCTCATTCTATCATTTAATATAGGGACAACCGTTTTATATCTCGTTTCTGGAAGGGTTTTCAGAGGGCACTGTGTACACAAGTGCTTATGAGCACAGCTTACCACCCTCAGACCGATGGAAAGTCAGAGCATACGATACATGTGCTTAAGGACATTCTGCGTGCATGCATCCAAGAATTTGGGGGCTCTTGGGAGAAGCATATACCCATAGTCAAGTTTTCCTACAATAATAATTTTCAGGAAACTATTGAGATGGAACCATACGAGGATTTATATGGTAGGCCATGCCGACCACCTTTGTGCGGGTCAGAGATAGGTGAGGCAACTTTACTGGGACCACGTCTCATGCAGAAGACTTCTGAGTAGGTCCAGTTGATTCGAAAGTGGATGACTACCACACAGTCTCATCAGAAATTTTATGATGATCGCCATAGATGACCTTTGGAGTTTGTGGTCGGGGATTAGGTATTCTTGCGTGTTTTTCAAGGTTGGGACACATGCGGATCAAGAGACAGGGTAAACTTTCACCGAGGTACGTTGGTCCATTTGAGATTCTGGAGAGAGTCGGGTCGGTTGCCTATCGGTTGCAGTTACCACAGAGGTACCAGGCCATGCATGAAGTCTTCCATATATCTTAGTTGCACCGCTATGATTCAGACCCGTCTCACGTTTTTCAGCCCGAGGAGGTTGAGCTTGAGATAGATGAATCCTTTGAGGAGCATCCGATTCGTATCATTGATAGGATCACGAAGGTTATCTGAGGCCGGTCAGTTCCTCTCGTATGGGTGATATGGCATCATGGCCGAGTGTAGGACAGAACCAGGGAGCGGGAGACAGACGTACATGCTTAGTGTCCAGATCTGTTCTAAGCTTTATCTTCACTACCCCTGGAAGGGAAATTCGGGGACAAATTGATTTAAGGGGGAAAGTTTGTAAAAACCCGATTCTTATTTTTGAGGTACGAGTTTCTTCCTTTTCTATTTTCCTTAAGTGTTTTTGAGAAAATAAGGAAAATGGGGAAAATCCTAAAATTTGGAACTACACGCCATGTACTATTCCACACCCCGTGTACTTTTGGCCGTGTGGGATAAGTACACAGGGTGTGTATCCATGTCAGCGACGAAGGGTGTAAAACCGACTACATGCCGTGTATTATGTATTTACATGCTGTGTAGTCAGTCGGAAGGTAAATAGTAAGGCCGTGAAAGTAGTCGCCAGCTGGGTGACAGTACACGCTGTGTAGTCGGGAATACACGTCATGTACTCATGTCGACGGATGAACAGTTTGGCGGTGCCACCAGAGGAACAGTTAAATGAGGGGAGTACATGTCGTGTAGTCAAAATTACATGTCGTGTACATTGTTTTTTTCGCTTAAAATGGGCAGTAGCCAACCTTGTTCACAGGATTGGCTTAGAACTGGATGGGAGCTTGGGGGAGGATGGCCGAACCTTCGTAGATCAACCGATCGAGTGTCGGGAATCCGTTTCCACTTCCGCTGATCACGTTGGAACCACACGGGTAAGAGCTTCCTCCTCTTTGTGGGTTTCTTGAAAATTCTTCCTCTAAGGGAAGTTAGTTGAGGTTGAATGGGAATTATTTTACCTCGGTTTTACGACATTTTTGGGCGTTTCTGGAATCGACGTTCACATATATCATTCGTTGGTGTTTAAGGTATGTGGCTTGGTGTTAGATTTTCCAACTGATACGTGTTTTGTGTATTTTGTGCCACGAACCCATGTTGGGGTGTCATGTGGCTGAGTTTTTGGCTATTCTAAATACCAAGAATTGTATAGGTAATTAAATTTGATAATAACTTGTTGTTTGGGATTATTTCTTGGATCCAAGACCACCCTGAAGGTGTGTTCCTTTGTTTAGCCATTTGGCCAGGATACCCGAGGGTATGACATGTTTATTTTGTGCATTACTTTTTCCTTGAGAGGAATTGTATGTGAAATGATTGTTTATATGTTGGGCATGACCCGGTTACTTGTTAAGTCTAAGGGAAGTGTTTCCTTTAGCCTGAGGGTAGTAGTTATTTCGGCCTGAGGGAAACTTCTTCCGTGCCTGTGGCCAATAGACGATTTTCCTGAGGACGAAACATTGTACGCCTGAGGGAAATACATATATGCCTGTGGAAAAATACATGCGGGTTACGTTTTTTATTACCTGAGGGTAAGGGTGGTTGTGTCAGAGGACACTGAATATTTACATAGAAATTCACCGTGGTGGTTTCTAGATAATAAATGATCAAATGAATAATAAAATGGCAATATAACTGGTAAGTTAGTTACTTTTGAGTACTTCTTAGTTTATTTCATTTAATGTTGCACATTGTTGTTGAATGTTTACACACAGTTGGGCATGAGCCTTTAGTGTGTGCCTACTGGGATTTATTTCTCACACCCTGTTTGGGTCATGCTTTTCAGCCCAAACAGATTACATTTATGCAAGTGTGGATAAGGGAAAGTATCCCTATACATGTACTTGATTACTGCTGAGGAGTAGGGGAGCATGAGACCAGGCATAGGCTCACGATGCTACCATCTATTTTGTTTTGTTTTGCTGTACTCTATATCATATTGTACTGCTTTGTAACATGTTCTGGCGGTTTTCTTAGAACTCCAGTCATGTTGCATCATCTTATATCTATATGATTATTGGTTGTTTTTACTACAGTTGTTTATTTTAAATGTGCATGGTTTACTGCTTCTGATGTTGTTGTATGATTTTTATTTTATTCCGTTGTGCTACAATTTGACAAATGAGGGAATAGTTTCCACACTATCAGACTTGGTCCCTTGCTGCTAGTCGGTAGCCTCTGGCGTTTGGGGAAATGCACTTGAGGTCACGTGGTGAATCAGATTCGGATCACCCGGAAGTGGGACATTACAAAGACAGCTTAACCCATTAACGATTTATGGTTTTCTGGTTGTTAACATTATCCTGATCATGTTTTCTATCACTCTCCATCAGAACTTGATGATTATTTTTCACTTCCATATCCATGTTTTCCTATATGGAATCTTAGTATGTGTTGTCTCGGGTGACCTTTTTACTTCTCTTTCTTTCTTTTAAAGTGATAGTTTTATTGACTCTTTTTCCAATGTGAGTTTTTAAATAAACTTATAGAGACAAATTTTAAAATTTTTGGGATGCAATTTCCAAAAGGGGGGATGATGTAACACCCCGATTTAAAAAAAAGAATCATTATTTTCAATAGCATACATGATACACTGCACCGAGCTTAAAAAATAACGAAATATTATTATTTAAATGTTATTGTTATAACCTAGACATTGTAGTATAGGGAAATAATAATATCAAATTAATTATTAATATATGGTTTAAACATGTTTAAATAATGATTCAATGGTTACCAAATTTAATTAAAATGGAAATAAAAACCAATTGAATATAAAGGATTTGTTTTTATGAGAACCTATTTGAAAAGAGAACAACTGTGTTTATAAAATCATATCAATCTCTATGGATATTTATTTAATGAAAAATATATATTCCAATGTAATATTTTAAAATCATATTTATGTTTTTAGATATTATTTAAAAAAAAAATTCAATTTTTTGGATAAAAGAATTATTTTCTCTAAAAATGCAGTTTTACCACCTTTTGATAGAGAACCCATTTTAAATTTAGGTTTTGATACCTTTAAATGTTATATTTAATAAAAAATTATTCCTTAGAAGTGGGACATCAAAATTTACTTTGGATTAATTTTGGATATTTTTCTGATAACTAGCATGTTTTGATGAATAGTAAAAATATGCTAAATTTTAATTGAAAAAAACTTTTTCCATGGAGATAATTTATATGGTTAAATCATATTAATTAATGTTTTTAAAGTATAAATGGAATATATATTTATAATTTAATCCAATTTTTTTCATTGGAAGTAATTTTACATTGAAAGTAGACATAAACACATGTCAATATTTTGATTGTTATTACTTCTAAAATAACAGCCTTTTGGTTTTGACATTATGAATTACATTTAAATTAATTTCTGTCAATTATATTTTTTGAATTTGGAAAATTGAATTTGATATTTATAATCATAAGGTCTAAACTATATGAATATCTACTATTTATTTTTGGACATCATGAATAGTAACTTCAGTAATTATTTTCTTTACCATCGTTAAAAGGGAAAATTTGGTTGATAAGGGTAAAATAATAATATTATAATAATATTAAAATACCATAACACAAGTACTAATCCTATCATATGAGATATGTTTGGACATGGGCATACTTGGGTAGATTTTAGGTCCCATGGATCCACATGGGTGTGATAATGATTTGTTACAAGAATTAATATAAAGGAAAGAGAAATATAACATAAACACATATCTTTTACTAAAAAAAATTTAATATAGGATTATATAACTGGTATCTTTGACTATAAATATTCATCAGAATGCTAAATATATTACCTACATCATGGTATTTTATTTATAATTTTTATACAATAAATAAATAATTTCAATTATGACACAATAATGATGTAGTGATTGCTTCATTAATAAAGGATTCAAATAAATGATATTATAAATATTAAAAGAAATATTATTTGACATAATTAATATAGTAAAATAATTTTCAAGGTTAATATGACATGTTAGGATTGATTAAATATTTTTAAGGAATAAACTTGTTATGAATTTGTAAAAAATTCAATTATGAATAGTGTCCCAAATTGACATAATTAATAACATAAAATATAAAATAGTTTATTAAATGATATTAAATTCATAAAAATATAATATTGGAAAAAATTGTTAATATAAGTCCAAATATTTCATAAATGACTTTTTTTCTAGATTTTGTGACATTATATAGTAATTACATTAACTCACAATGTGTAAATAACATGATATTACTATAAGATTAAAAAAGTTAAAAGAATAGTTAAACAAAAAAGATAAGAATTAAAAAATAAACACAACTTGTCTAAAAATTATTGGATGAAGGGTATTGGAACAAAAATCATATTATAGTTTAATTAAATGAGTTTTGGATTATTTTTAATCGAAATTGAATTTATAATAAATTGATATTTCAGGACTGTCCTAAAGTGCCCCTCCTCCCTCTTATAAAAGGCCACCACCTATACCAACTTACTCAAACATCTAAATCCCCTTCCATATTCCAAATTATGCTAAAATAATCTCCCAAAACCTATCTATTCCACCTAGAAGCCTTACCTTTTGCATAAGGCTATTCAAGAATTTCTTCTGGCTCAAATCAAAAGAAGTTACCCGATTTAGAGGTAACATATTCTCTCAAGTTACTTTCCTTTATTTTCATTCTTCACTACCTAATTTTTTTATTATTTTTTGATTAAAAAACAATAAAAGTATCCTCAATATACTATGATGTTGTTATGGGATGTTTTAGAACTACACTTACACACACCTCCATCTAATGGATACGAACATACTGTTTCTGTGTACGATGAAATACTGCCTCATGAAACGATAACTATTAAATTTTACCCTAAAACCAAATCATG
Source organism: Viscum album (assembly GCA_963277665.1). Taxonomy (NCBI): domain Eukaryota; kingdom Viridiplantae; phylum Streptophyta; class Magnoliopsida; order Santalales; family Viscaceae; genus Viscum; species Viscum album. The sequence continues at coordinate 1,752,461,064 of OY728159.1, read as the reverse complement.
GTGGACATTGTGATGGAACTATATTTATATATGATATACAATATATTTATATTGTCTCTATGCTTCTGTATTTTTATTTACTTTACACCTTTCTGCTTTCCATAATGTGTAAATATGATAATTTCATTTGAGGAAGTGCAGACTACCACCCCCTCAAAGTGATATGGATCATTCATGACATACATGGAATGTATCAAGGGTGTAATTAATGAACTTATGTAACATATATAAAATATGATATTATATTATAATTAAAATATACCTATGTATCATTTAGTTTTCATTTCTTTAATATGAAAAATAAATGAAAGTAGCGTTCATGCGTACGTACGACCTACTGTCTCCATGAACGATGCATTTAATTTAGTATCGCCAAATTTTATAAACAATTATAAATACATATATAATGTATATATATATGAAATTTAAATCATAAATTACATTTTTGAGATGATGGAGGTCTTTCTACATGGATGATTTACATCAAAATAAGTTCATTTTCGACTCAAGTACCGAATAATGACAAAACGACCGATATGAACTTGAAAAATTATATGATTGTTATAACAAGGTAATAAGTGATAGAAAATTAATAATAAACTTGAAAAAGGTTCTAAATAAATTAGAATTTTACATAAGTTTATTATATAGGGAGATAAAGAACAAACAAGACAAGTCAGACTAAAGGTAAGGGACTTCGTCTCAATCTCATTTCATTGATGCATTTTTTGGTTTATACATGATATTTTTTTATATGTTGTATCATAAATCCCTTTGAATTTTAATTTCATTCAACAATTTTCAAAAGTAAACTTTTCAGTAAATGACAAAAGTAATGTTTCTTTTTAACGTACGTGGTGACAACGACCTTTCCGCCTCTGCGAGCATTATTTTATATCTGGCATCCTCTAAAAGCCGTAATATTTTTTAAAAAAGAAAAATAAATAACATATTATTTTATATGTATTTTGATATTGGAAATAATTTTGAGAAATAATTTATTATCTCAATATCTTGAATGGATATATTGTTATTGCAATGTGGTAATTTTATCTTTCCTTTATGCTTGTTTAATTTGTTATGATTATGTTATGGTTCTTGGAAATTGTTAAAATATATGAGTGGTTACATGATGAAATGAGGGTGGGTGAGCCCAAGATATATCTCTAATGCACTGAGTATTGTGATGGAGGTAAATAATAAAGTTTCTCCGAAGATATTTAGGGAATATACTATGATGGGTGTTCCAAACGTAACCATGAAGGTTACTCCCAACGTGGATATGAAAGCTATAATGTAAGTATGTTATGAATTCCACAAGTTACCATTATGGTTTATGATTTCTAGGAGTTATTCATAAATATTATGATTTCACGAGGTATGTTAAAGAGCTTATGTTTTATGAGTAAAAATTATGATTTCATTAATTTTGATATATTCATGTTTTCTTCCATAGTTTATATCCCTTGCTGAGATTTTTATTCTCATTCCATGTTTTTGAAATGTTTTTTCATAGGGTATAAAGAAGGTTTAGAAAAATGAATAATTCAAGAATATTTTTATTAGGAAAATAATTTTTATTTTATTTCATGATTTTTATTATTGTGAAATGATTGAATTGAGAATATGCATCTACATTGTAATATTTCAAATATAATGTAATAATTATGGAGTAATTCTCTAAAAATCTAAACCTGAAAAGATCCTCAATGTGAATTCTTGATTTATCTCATGATTATGTAATGTTTAAGGCTATGGCCTTATAGTTGGTCAATTTAGTACCTACTGTCTTTTGATGTCAAGATTGGCTACACGCATAGGAGGGGCAGCCGATGTTGTGAACAGGAAGACTTTGACACAAGTAGGTCAGGAATACAATGGAGAATAGAATTTTATAGTCTTATTATTAGATATTCATGTTGAGTTTTTGTAAGACCATGGTTGGAATATCCTCTCATCCTTAGAAGCGACTTTTAATCTTCTAGAAAAAGTGAGAATGAGAAAGCTATCAGATTCTAAAGGCCCTGCCACAAGGTAATGTTTTTAGATGATGATATGTATTTAGGTTAGAACACATATAAAGACGAAACTTTACTATTATATGGGTGTGTATGGGTACCAAAAGGCATCAGAGAGGAGTTGGTGTGGTAATTCCATGCCTCATCATGGGAATTTCACCTTAGTCACCAAAATGTATCAGGATCTTCGGTGCTAGAACTGGTGGCCTTGAATGAAACTTGGGATTTCTGGATTTATCACTAAATATTCTACCTATCATTAGGTGATAGAATAACATTAGACTCTAGTAGGGTTTTTACATATAGCATCCTTTCCCAAGTAAAAATGGGATGATGTTTTGATGGATTTCATGACCGGTTTTCCCAGATCACCACGAGTTAATGATACAATGTGGGTTTTTGTGGATCATTTAATGAAGGTCACACAATTCATACCTATGCGAGAGACTTTATTGGTATATAAGATAGGAATCCTGTATGTTGGGGAGGTTGTATGCATTAATGGAGCTCCTCATTCTTTCATTTTTGATAGAGATTCTCATTTTACATCATGATTCTGCTAGTGGTTGCAGAATGCATTGGTTACATATGTTATTTTGAGCATGACCTATTAACCAAAAAAATGTGTATAGAATGAGTGTACGACTTAGTTTCTAGAGTGCATGATCTATGCATATGACCTTGAATTTGTAGGCTCCTCGGAGAAACACATTCCCCAAGTTTAGTTTTCTTATAATAATATATTTTTGGAAACCATCATTATTGCTCCATATGAAGGATTATATGGTAATTCTTGTTTCTCACCACTATACTCGATAGAGGTAGGGGAAGAAAATATTCTTGGACCATGTATCATATAGGAGGATATAGAGTATGTCCAGTTGATCAGAAAGAACATGATGAAAACTCAGTCTTGAAAGCAAGAGTATGCCAACAAACTCTGATAACCTCTCGAGTTTGATAGTGGAAACCTAACATTATTATGAGTCTCACCCAGGTTAGGGAATAAACAAATTTGGAAGTATGTTAATCTATCAATGAGGTACTTCGGACCCTTAGATGTTTTTAAATAGATCAGACTAGTGGCTTACCAGTTGGCACTTACTTAGTGATACATTTCAAATAATGATGTCTTTCTTGTATCTCAGATTCACTAATACTTTCCAAATCCATCACATGTATTTAAAATTGATGTGGTTTAATTGGATGTAGATGCTTCCTTTGATGAGTATCCAATGTGATTTTTTGATTGGGTCATGAAGACACTCTAAGGTAGGTCAGTTCCATTAGTGCAGGTGCCAAGGTAGAACAACCTAGAAGTCCAACTTAGGGATGAGTCTTTTTAAGGAGGGGAGGTTGTAACGACCTATCTTTCAAACAATGGTATCAATAATTAGTTTTTATTTTCTTCTTAAACTATCCTATTATGGATTAATATTCTAGATTAAGAGGTATTGGGTGAATCTAGGGATCATTTGTAGCATGGAGCTTCGAAATGGGAAGAAAGGACTAGGCTGCATGTTTTTTTTGCAACCGTGAAACTCAGGATGCATGTCCATGCAACCGGTTTCAGGTTTGGGATATAAAATTTTTAATGGTTTGTGCATAGTTAGTCAAATAATTCACCCAACTATGCAATGTACCCATTAGTAGTAGTGAACTATGCATAGTTTTTGAATGGTTTGGCCATACCCTGCACCTTTGATTTTTGGGGTGAAATTAAATTTTCACCCTTAATTTATTCTTATAAATTTATATTTCTTTCTCACTCTTACTTTAGTAGAACAAAACCCCTCTCTTTCACCTTTGAGTTCCAAAATCCTCCCAAGTTAGAATTTTAGCTAACTCTTCCATCCAGTGTCCATTCTTTGATCCATCAAAATCATTGGATTTGTCTCGCTAAGACCCCTTTGTCTTTTAGCTCATATTTCAGTTCTCCATAGAATCTATTGTATTATTTAGGTCCATATTTAATTACCTTATTTTTTTGGGTGTTGGACTGATTTTCAGATCTCTTGTAACTTACTCCAAATCTATGGCTGATATCAGGTAAGTATTCATCTACGACCGTGAGGTAGGTGGTCACATCATTTTCCCTTCGAGTTGTGATGTTTCATGATTAAGCCATTGTTCCACATGCCTATATTTTTGAGCATCCATTTTATATTGAGTTCTTCATGTTAAATTTATCATTGGATTTTGTTATATATATATTGATCATTGTTTAGTAGTTTATAGGATTATGACCTTGGTTATGGACACCCATAGGTGTTCCAAGTCATGTTTACCATTTAATGGTCAATTTCTTAATGTCAAGAAACCCCCAATTAGCTTCAGATTACCTTTTAGATGAATTTTCCCATAATATATAAATAAAAAATTGAACCCAAATCACCTATTAGGTGTTTGGCCCTCTTACAGTTGGAATTTACCAAATAGGTAATTTCCTTGTTTCCCATGTCACCTCAAAAGTGACACCTTGAGCCTTATGAATTGATTTCCATGTCTTAATGAATTAAATGGATTAATAAAAGGGAGTGGGTAATACATGATGGTTTCTATTATTTAAATGAACTAGGATAGTTAAATTAAATGGTTTATAATGCATGGTAAGGCCATGCCCTTAATTATTCTTATTAATAATTATAATGTTTTGAATGGAGTTTAACTTTAAGAAAGGAACATGTGAGAGGTATGCATCATGTGGTATGTTTCAAACATGAAGACACATTATTTATATATAAACTCTTGGTGAAAAAGTTGCATGGGAGGTTATTACTTATTCCTGTTATAATTATATTACACCTTTAAAGAGGTTGTGACACAATGGTAAAAGACCATTTGGGCATAAAAGTATCATTCTCCCTTATATTGGGTGTTGAGAATGATGCCTCACACCATTTGACATTATTTTGACGTTGGGATTTTCAACCCACATCCTGGTTAAAGTGATGACATGATGACTCACTAACCATATCAAGTGTTGTGTGATGTATCACACTCTTATTAGGATTTAGGGAATGTACCATATTTCTTGAGCATATAGGCTCATTAGAATAGTCAATGATGTCTGAGTTATACCTTGGTCTAGCCAACACTATTTTTCCATGTATATGGAAACATACATTTTCATGCACATGGTTCATATAGATGGATGATATATATATATATACACATATGATTATACTATATATATATATATATTACTACATATACATAGTTACTATTCAGACTTCCATTACAACAATGAACCAAAGTAGGTAGACCCACCAGGTGTAATATTTGAACCTGAGCAGGCTTGTTATTTATTTCAAGTTTATTTTAATATTCTACTTATACATGCACTCTATTTAGTTATGGTCACATCTTGGATTACACATAGACACAGTTGGTGGTAGCCTACTGATATTTGTATCTCCCACCCTACTCGAGCTATCTTTAGTACCCAAGACGACTATATTTTTGAAGGAATGTATAAGGGAAATCTCCCTTCTACAGGTTGTTGGTATAATTTTTATTATAATTATAAATTAGAAGCAAAGGACTGATAATTAGCTTGAGATGCAAATGGATATGTTTTTTCCTTTTTGTAGTTTGTATATAATTATTGTATATGTATGACCCATGTTCCAATTTTCATTATTAGAATGCCATGTATCCATGTATCAAACACTTATTAGTGTATTTTGAGATATTGCTTCATTTTTTTGTTCATTTTATCTTCCACACTTGTCCATTACATCAGTTATATTTATTCATTCACTATATTTTTATTCTATCAATTTATATTTTTATTCCGTTGTTGAATTTTATCTTTTGTATCCATAATGATACTCATACATGAGGAAATAATCTCCCCATTGTACCACCTTTTTATTCTCACTGTTAGTCGGCAGCATATGGTTTATGGGGTGGTGTTCTTGAGGCCATGTGACCCACCGAATCAGGGCACTGGTTAAGTGGATTTCAGTATGGGATGTTAAATTAGAGGGAAATGAAAAAAATTATCTTTCATTTTCTATACATATGATTTCCACATGAAATTATGCAGTAATTATATCATTGGTGAAAAACTTTTTATGATCTTTAGAAAAAAAAATTTGGAAATAAAGAATGTCCTTGAAATTTAATTTTTTTTAAATTTTTTTTATAAAACATGGATGATTATAATTTATTTTAAAAACCAAGAAACATAGAGAGTAATCTACATAAAAAAATATAAAATAGAAAAAATATTGTTTCACATGGAAAACATTACAAATATATTCTTTTCACACTTTGATAAAAATTGAACAATATTTTTTTATAAAAATATATTGAATTTTTTTAATGAAATTATAATTTTTAAAAAATCTCCATTACCAATTATTAAGGAATATATAAGGACATTCACAAAATTATCCAATGAATATGGAAAAGTAAAAGCGTTTTTCCTAGCTGAAAAAAGAGATGGGGTTGGTTTCACTTACAATAAAAACTTCATGTAAAATATGAGTCAAGGGGAAATAAAATTTGAGGGGAAATGTAAAATCCTATGAATAATAAAATTAAACAATGAGGGGTTTTAGAAATAATACACATTCCTTAGATGGATTATCGTTCAAAAACAATCTTGATTTTAATATAAGATTTGTGATGAAATCCATACGGTTTGAGTAACAATTTAATCAAAACCCATTTAAAGAGATAGATTTAAATCGAAATTAAAATAACATTAATAGAATATAAATCATGATATATCATCTAAAATGGTTATTGTATACTCATTTGAAAATAAAATTGTGCGAAACATCAAACATGTCTCAAAGATTTGAAAATGAGACAAAGATACCCTCACATCTTTGGTATCCTTTAAAATCAAATTCCATTTAAATAGAGAAGAAGATATGGATCTTCAAACCCCATAGTATAAAATAATATAGTCAAATAAATTCATTATATATTAATTAAAAAATATTGAAGATATAATGGTGCATAATCAGAAATATATCTCAACAAAATAAAATTGAGACAAAAAATCCCTTACCTTAAATCCCACTTAGTAAAATGTGATCCAAGCTTCTGTACAATGAACATAAATATATCAATAACCAATTTCAACGACATATTAAAATATATTTATTTTTATACACATCATTTATAACCATCTATAATTAATATGATACCTTATTATAGTTTATTTGCAACACTGAATGTTATGATTGTTTATGGTTTGTTTTATATAAATTTCATGGGGAAAAATTGGATTATCACATATTAGATAAAATTAAAACATTAGAATATTATTAACGATAAAAAAATAATTGTTTTAATTTTTTTATTAAGATAAATTTTATTAGATCAAATAAATAAATATAGTTCATAAAAAGGATATTCTGATGAACTCGTTTTGATATGTTTAATGATCAAAAGGTGGTATATTAATAAATATAATAATTATTAATTATAAAATTCAAAAAATAATTAAAAAATTAGAAAGAATTTTTTATTACATGATATTACCGTTAAATAAAATTCTATTATAATTTATGATACAAAAAATATAATATCATTCATATAGGAGCTAAAATCAACCTAAATGAGAGCCTGTTATAATAATTTAATGAGTAAGGAAAAGTTTTTATATAAACATAATATAAATTTTATAAAAATTTAAAATTTTCATAAATTTCATTTAGATTCATTGTATTAGTTTTTAAAACCATCCATGTAGGGTGATGATGAAAAATTAAATTCATAATTAATGGAGGTGGTAATATATATATATGCATGATTAACAATTTTATTACTTAATGAATTGGATGAAATAAATGTATATGATATATCATAATTTAAGAATTATAATTGTTTATTATTACATAAATTAATTTATCAAATCCATCCTTTTTACCCAACCTAAATAGTGGGTATGGAAAATGAACAACATGGATTTATATAAAAGGTAGTCTGCACATACACACGATTACTATTGAATTGTTTTCATTATTGGATTAAAGGACAGAATAATGTTTTATAAACTAATATAATAAAATTAATAAAAATTAATAATATTTATTTAATTAAATTTGGGTTTATATAAATATTTTTTAGAGGAATATTTAGAGGAAAAAACTAAGAAGTAAGAAATACTCATAGTGAGAACTTGGCATTTATCTTAGAAATATCCTAGAAAATGGTGGCCTTATTTAATTAATTGAGGATAGAAGATTATGAAATTTAGAGATAATTCTAGGAGGAAAAAAAGATCATATTTTAGGGTTGAAATTATAAGGTATATGTACAACATGAATTGTGGAAGTGATCCCCGTTCATAAGTGAAGAAAATGGTTGTTTTGGAAGTACCCATTACATTTCTTATAATGGAATGTCACTATTCAAGGGTAAAAGGATCCCAAAGTTTAAAATAATAAAGGGGAGGTGTGTTTTAAAATACACCTCTTATACACACACTTGGAGGCATGTCTTGAAAATTATTTAGATCTTTTACACTTACTAAAAATATTTTTACCCTTTTTATTTTAACGCGACATCTAATGTTTTTAAACTCGATAATAAATTTTAAGGAAAAAATTAGAATTTTAATTCTTCAATAATTTTAAAAGTATGATTTAAAATATTAATATAATTTTATCCAATAAAATAACTATGTTTTCTAAAATTTAATTTCATAATTATCACATAAGGCACATACAAATTATTTTTAGAAAAAGGTGTGTTTTTAAGCGTAAAATTTATGTACAGGTTAAAATTTTCAATGATAATAATTTCCATGAAATAATTTGGTTATTTATAAAATTAATAAACGTTTTGTGACTTTAAAATAAAGATAATACTAAGTTTTACCATATAAATATTTAATTAAAATTAAATACCGATGATTGTATTTAAATTAGAATAAATTGTTAACTAAATTGTAAAAATTAAAAATATGTTTTAAAAGTTCAAAATCATATTTAAAAGTAATAATATTTACCCCTTAAATGCATATCTATATATTTAATATTTTTAATAAATTTACAAGTCTTTCTTATATAATGATAAAATCATAAAATTCATAATTTTGGTAGAAATTTTATTTTTCACAATTCACTTAAAAAAATATTTTACAAAAATCTAACAAATTTATTATAATATAAAATTTTTATTATAAATATAAAAAATGAATTTAATTTTTTTAAATTTGAATACTTATATTCTATAATTTAACTTTTATGCATAAATATAATGAAACTTGTTTTCATAGAAAAAATAATTTTTAAAATACCAGTTCTTCTTATTCTTAATTAATTTTATTTAATAATATATACAACAAAGAAAGTAATTTTTTTATAAAAATATATTTTTATGAAAAAAATGACCTAAGAAAATTTTTATAAAATGACCTCTATATTTATTTATATATATATTTCATAACTTAGTTACTCCAATTTAAAGAAACTAATTTGATGTATAGGTTTTAATAGTCACTTTTTTTATCTAAATAAAATTTATCACATTTTATTTTTAGTTTTATGTGGAGTGCAGAAAAAGTTATTACTATAATATTTATTTAACAATAATATATAGTTATTCTTATATTCTCCCACATTTAATAAATGCCGTCTTTGCAATTTAATTTTTTCCCAACTAATGAAATAGTTAAGGGTGTCTATAAGATAGATGTGACTCCAGATTTAATTTCTAATGAGGTTTCATCCTCATTATCCTTAATATGAATAGTTAAATAATTTATTACCTTTTAATAAAAATATAACTGATGTTGAGTTTTTTAACCATTTTTTCCAAATATCCTAACATAATGGAAGTAATGTTTTTCATAGTGAGTTTATATTCATCCTTAAAAGTTTTTCATGGGTTTATTTTTAGATTTGATTTTCCTATATTGAAAATTATCATGTAATTTATGTCAAGAGAGTCAATACATGCCTCATATCACATCAAATATGACTAAAGGAAGGATAATATGTTTTTATAGGATATAATTTCAGACAAAATATATTAGAGATGTTATATATATTTTTTATAGAATAATCATAAAAAAAATAATTTTTATTAATAATTCATTATCTAGTCACCATGGTGGCTATTTTATGTTTTTAAAAACTATTCTAGGTAAATGGGAGTAGGTTGAACAAGATATGAATACACTACTCACATTTCTTGAGTGGGTGATCAATTTTCATCATTCCATATCATTTTTAAAACCTAATTCTAATTTTTTAGTTTCAAAATACTTCCCTTATCTTGGATGTTTCGGGTGCCTTCTATTCTTGTTAGCCCATGGATTAGGGAATTGACTTGGATAGTGTCCATGTTTCCCACATTAAAAACATCAAACTACTGGTTATATTTTAGTATACAATATATTTTTTTTCTTTCATAATGTCTTATGCACTCTTCATTTTTCATTAATAACTAGTTTATCTATGACCTCCTTTTCCATAGATAACACATATTCAAATTCCTTAAAGATATTCCCCTTGTTTATTCCTATGGAATTTTTAACATGATGTAAATTTAATCTTATTTCCTTCATCACATAAATCTCCATGATAATCCATTATTATCATCATTGGTGTGTTTTGAAACTCATATAAGATAAACATGTTGATCATAATTAATGATATCTGATTCTAAATAATTGTAAGGTTTATTAATTCAGTTATTATCCACATAGGTTTCTTGTTAGTACAATCTTTGAATTTTCTATGGCATCAATTATTAACTTGATTCCATCGTGATTAAACCATTTAAAAAATAAAATTATTTAATCATGAGTGATTAACAATTAACACCATAAGAGAATTATATTAAGATAATTACCTGATAAATTCATCCAAAAAATGTCTTATTCTTCAAAACTGTTACATTAGATTTTAGTTCAAATTAAATCACTATCAATTAAACATAGGATTATTTAGGTTGTGTTATATCATATTCCTTAAAATAATTTATTAATTAATTATTCATATTTTATTATTAATCTAATATGATTAACCAAAGAATATCCCGAAGAGTTTCGATTTAGATATGAAATCTTAGGCCTACTCATCATGCAATAGAGTGAAGATTGAGTTGATAGTCAACCAACATTTTCCAAAGTGATTTACCCTTGGTGCGACTATTCCACAACCGCATCCACATTCTAGTATCTATACATGAATTTAATTTCTAGGAGAGACACACAATTTCTACATCACTAAATTTTTTGGATGTTATCACATACTTAAAATTATCCTTAATAATTTTACTAAAGTTCCCTTATCCTAGTCCCTAAAAAATTCAACATTTCATCACCTAACCTAACAAGTTATATATACCTTTGAAGTTATGATTAACCTTAACATTCACCCCTTTAAAACATTTAAATCATTAAATTATGAAATAATAATATCCATAGTTATCTAAATCCTACTATGAAACCTTATGTGGAAACCAATTAATATGGTAGTCTCATAATTACATGACTTAAAGTAAACAATGAATTATGAGTATGAATCAGTTGGCCACCACTAATGGATTTTATAAGAATATCCCATATAAGAAAAAAGTTCATGCTTATGTGAATAATGAAATAGTTATATCATAATAAATGAACCACCATTGACCTTTATGTTATAGTGTGACAACCACTGTTGACTATACCTTCTTTAGAAAGAGATCGATATATCTATTCACAATTTATCATGTGAATAGGCTGAAGATGAATCCAATAAGAATATAGAAGGAATTATAACTCTATATACCCAAGGAAAAAATCAAATTAGGATATCTGAGGCATTTTAAATATCTAGAATAAAGGCTAAATCCAAAGAGAATATACAAGGAATTCTAAAAAAATATGATCAACATCAAATCCAAGTAACATAGACAAGACATTCTAAATAGATATTCTCATTGTTTAATCTATAGAGGACATACAAGGAAATATCTAATCCATAGGAACATGACCAAATTCAAGGAGAAAGATGAAGAATTACAACCCAATAAGAAATTCATTTATAAACTCATTAACTTTAATGTTTTAAGGAATTAGATATTAATAATGAATAATAGATCCAAGGATATTCCATATGAATCCTCATAAATACACATGTTCATTGGAACTCTTAAGGATTCCCTATTAAATTACACATTTAATTTCAAATTTAAGAATACATCACATGGTGGCTATAATTTTAACCCACTATTTCGAAAAAAAACTACTCAAATATCATTGGGAAGCTTCAATTTGAGAATTCGGTCCACAAAAAAATTATTTATAATTTAGGGAAAGTAAGGGATATATCGATTTTACCACACATCACATGCACAAATAAAATGGAATTAATTTTAATGCATGACTTCAATATTACCCACCTTATACTTTTAGTAGTCTACTCATCCAAAATTGGACACCAGGTCAAGTTCAAACGGCTAAAAACATAGAAATAGATTAACACCAATAATTAGGGAACTAATTGACATAAAAAAACGAAAACCGATAATAAGTGAATGAAAGAAAAAAATATGGAATATATAGAGATTAACTTACCTATATCTTGACATCATAATGAAAAAAAATAATTTCTTCTAATAATCATGAGAGAAAACACCATATATTGAAAAAGGAAGAGGATAGAATGTGTGGGAGGGTGCTAGTTAAAAAAGAAAAAAGAGTCCCAAAATACTCTTAATAAAGTAAGGGTGGAATAATAAAATAAAACATCATCAAAAGGTGATATTTTCATCACTATGGAGTGGCCTATAGGGGCTATGATGCGGTGCACCTCTAGTAAGCACAACCACCATGAGGACCAGGTAAGGTCCATGATGAGGTTATCTTCTTGATTTTACCCAAGGGTATCCAGCCCTTCAATACCTCTTGATCCAAATTTTCTAGCTCTTTGTGGTCTAGAAAAAATTTATAAGGAATACAACCCTCAATGTTATCTTTATCAGTTTTCCCTCAGGGAAATGCTTCAACTAAAATTCTAGATACTAAGGACTTCATCATGGGACTTATAGGGTCTCCCCCATGCACCACAAGGTGATCCATGGTTTAAACCTTCTATTCGTCATCCAAAATGGCTACATAAGTGGATACCATGAAGGGGGGTTCCTTTTTATTTCACACTTGGGAATTTCCCCTTAGACCATTGGAAGATCCATGGCATAAAGCTCCCCAATGTAGGAAAGCACGATCACTATTTTGGGACCAATACAAAGAGGATTCTATTATGAGTCTCCCAGAACTTTTGGGTCCACTATAATTTAACCATATCATGGCCACTCCTTGAATATGACATGGTGACCAAGAAACTGGACACTTAGCTTTAGGCTACCCTCAATCCCTTTGAACCCACTCCAAGGCTATTTCTAACACCCCAAACATATCTATAACCGCTTTAACTACATGCAACCAATGGAATAAGGAATAAAAAAAGAAAACCACAAGGATTGGAATAAATTAAATGGTTCCATACCTTAAAAAACATAGGGTTTTACAACCACCATGTTCTATATCTGATTCTAGAACATTATAATCCATATATATGGATGGTGATGGAGGATGAAGTGAGTAATGAGGATTAAAAATATGACGATATACAAGAAAAATATTTGGGGTGGATACAACAACCAAGATATCATTAGTTTTAGTATCATACTCTGATGGTAGTATATATAATAGAGATAATAGGTTTAATTGGCCACAATAATTCATTTATTTAAAAATTTATGTCGAATATGATATAGCTGAAGGGGATCATTGTGGAGAGTATTTTATTTCATGAAGGAAGAAATGAATGTATGGTACTACACCCAGAGATTGATCTATATTTATAATGAATTTGATACATGTTTAATTTTTTATCTCAAACCATCTGAGAGTCAAGTATTCCAAAAATTACCTATCACTATTTTTCATTTGGGTGACATATTTGACTAAAAAATCCATTGGGTTGACATGAAGATCAAATATTTTCTCTTTTCAATATTCCACTTATTATATGTGACATCCATCATAAGTGGTGGTAAATATTAGAAGTGTGACTCTAAATTCAAGTATTCTAGAGAAATCACAACTATACAAAGATAGACTAAGAAATTCTTAGAGGCAAAACACTCATAAATAAGATATATTGAAGCACTGATAAGATGTGGGAGCATCGTAGAGGCTTCCATAGAAGAATATAAATATTATATGATATAATAATTTGAAAACAAATAAAAATATCTTTAATTTATTAAATTATGGAATTTTTATCTTTGAATATATTTTTATTATAGTGTTTTTTATTTTAAGAAAGAAGATCCCTATAACGAGCCACCAGAAATCATGTTTATATAAATGTATGGACAAGGATGCTAAATAGTCCAGAAAAAAATAAGGCCAATCCATGATTTAATATTTTAATTATTTTATGGACCTATTAATATTAGTTTCGATTTATTAATACCAGTTATAACACATCGTATTATGACATTATAAAGGGTATGGGGCATATATTTAAGAGTGGGACATATTGGGAGGATGATTTCGTGAGGGGGTTATTAAATCAAGGGTCACATTAAGGATATACTTAAGAGGTGGGAAACTCATTAAAAGGGAGGATACATTAGGGAAATGATTAAGGATTATATCAAGGAGTTTAAATTCATAGAAAGGAGGGAATAATGTGAGAGGACATGTCTTGGAGGTCACATCTATCAAAATTATAATGCGATAGTCACAGAGAAGGGGACATCAATCAGACCAGTTAGAGTTGTGTAGGGGTGGAGGGATGGAATTAGAGTGAAGAAATAGAATTGGAGGTAACCTTATTTGAAACATGATCATAATTTACTTCACCTAAATATGTGGTATGATAGTTTATTTATATATGGAGAGAATATAATACATATGGGATTATCCAATGTGGGACTTTAGTAATAATTCATAAATGGGACAATAGTATTACAAACACTAACAATTTTCTTTATTAAAATTCAATCGAATATATCAATTAAACCACATTATAAGAATTTTTTCACAATTCTATAAAAATAATAGACATATTATATCAATTTTAATCTCACTAATAAAGATACAATAAATTTATATCATATCTCTATCATTATTCCTTCAATTTTATCTGAGGTATCATATTCAACAGGTTTTAAAATATCTCAATAAATCTTTGTAAAAATTAATATTAAAATTATTAATAAATATGTGTAATATATATCTAGATATTTTAATTTGTGAAGCATTAATTATTTATCAATATCTAGAAAAAATTCTCCATTAAATTCTTTATAATGGAATAAGTTGTCACGTTATTCCATATTGAGTTAAACTTTTAAAACCTGACATAAAAATAATAATAAAAATCAAATAATAATCATCACCATTTATTGAACTTGCTAAATAAACAAAAAATCCATCTAGGATGATGAAGACGTTTTCAAAATTGCTACACATAATGATCTATAGTGGCGAGAACTGAGAAACAATGGTGAAAAAGAAAACAAGAATGAACCAAAAAGCATTGAGTAGTCCAAGAGAACATAATACCAATGAAAATATTGTTTGTCCTAAAAAGGACAAAACCAAACTCAAGAACTCAAAATCTTGTGGCCCAATAGGGATCCTAACCCAAAATTTACTCCGCACCATCCTTATAACCCATCAATGAAATTAAATTCCATCGATAAGAACTAGATGACATGGCATCCACGTCAAAGAATTCATTTTATTCACTTCAAATAACATGCTCCAACTTAAACACAAAAACAAAATCGAATGAAGACACCTTAGAATACATTCTATAAACACTTTCATTAAGCTTTTTGGAATCTAAACCATTGGAAAAAATTCAATCTTAAGCACTAACAACACTTTTGTGCGTGATCCAAACTGTGATCTTGGAAAAAACTGAGAAAAAATATTGACATTTCATCCCACATCACCCTGATTTTGACAATGATTAAAACTAATAAGAAAAAAAATGAAAAAATGAAACATAATTAATTCAACCAACACCACCATAACCCAAGAACATCAAATATCACCCATGAAAGAAATCTATTGTGAGTAGAGATAAGTCCATCCTATATATCATCTAAAAACTCATTCAAAGACAACTTTTCCAATAATTACATAGAAAATATAAATTTTTATAAAAATATATAATATAATTTTAAAACCTTAATTACAGTAACATACAAAATTTTTATGGATTTACCTTAAATCCAGTCATACAATGCACATTTTGTATTTATACCTCATGATATAATACACATTTAAATTCATCATGACCGAGTCAACCTCTTCTTAAGTTGTAAATGAGTTTCACATTTAAAATGATAATATTTTACACAATCTCAGGGGTCCTATATCCAATGTGTTAGATACCTGGTACAACATTGAGTGACCTGTTATGGGGTAGTGAAGAAATATTTTTAAAACATGAGATTATTTTATATAGTAGAGTAGAAACCAAAGGCTGTATTTAGAGATGGGTTTGAAAATCATCATGTCACAATTTGTAAAAATGGTTTTGGTTTTTTGAAATTCATATTTAAATAACATTAAATTGATTTAAAAAAGCTAATTTTTATCAAATATGATAGAGGTGACTGGTTGAAGGGATGGTTAGCTAGATGCAATGCTATAATTTTCTTAAAAATAGTTCACTAATTTTCTTATTAACTGATGAATGAAAGTATCCACAATTGCTTCATTATTTATGTTTGGTTAAAATAAATTGTGAGTATTGACCAATATTAATCAATTATGATAAGACCTACTTACTATGTGTGTGGAAAATATTAAATGATAACTTTAATATAAACCAACTTAAAACCGCTTAGGAAAATCACAATCAGGTTAAGTTGATCCTATGTAACTAAAATATAATTAACTACCATCCAAAAACGTATAAAAATCTCTAGATACTCACAAAACACACTTTATAATTGAATATTTAATTGTATATAAGTTAAAATGAATGGATGGATGGTTAAAATTATCAACCATGGTAGTAAATAACGAAAAATATTATGAAGTTGAGCATAATCACATTCAAAATAGCATCCTAATACCGAATACACACATAGATTAACAAAATAAAATTGTATTCCTTAAATAATAGACTCCAACTTTTAAAGAAGTTTTTACTTCCCCTTGAATGATATCTAAAATGGTTTTAACCCTCTATTCATGTGATAACAGATAATGTAAAAAAATAATTAAACCCTTAAAATTATAGCAGTGAAAAAAAGTGTTAATAAAAACTCAAATATTTGATTCTATGTCTATTTTTACTCCCACTCTTTTGTATAATATTCATTTTCCCATCATACCTGGTGAACACCTATGGGTTTACCACTCCGTCTATTTTGAATTTCACTATATAGATTTTTTGGATTCCGGAAAATTTACCGTTTCAAATTCCTTCTTGCATCAGTAAACTATTGAAAATATCTTAATGGATGATAATATCAAGGTGTGGTCTACAAATAAAAAACATTTTAAAAATTTTCATACCTTGAAATTGGTTTTTTAAATGACATGGTTTTTAATGATTTATCAAACCTTATATAGTTGACCCCCATGATATAAACACCCTCTTTATAGGGCCATATAGTTTCCTCAATTCAGAAATTGATAAAATTTTACCTTGATTTTTTTGATTAATTACTCTATGTAAAAACACTTAGGAATCCCCTCGTATACATTTACAAAAATTCTGTATGATCCCCAATAGCTAGGTACAAAATATTATATATCAATGAATATCTAAAATGATGTATATATATGGTTGGAAATATTATGTTTTCCCATGAAATATATTATGAAACTGATATGTGGAAAAAGAAGATATACTACAAGGAAAATATTATATATCATTTGTTCCATCTTATTAAAAAAGGAGACAAACACTCACATACTAGAAAGAATTTCATATGAATGGGAAAACTATATTACTTATAAATCATGTCCTCAATAATAAAACAAACAATAAATTTGTATCAGCTTAGTTACATAATTTATTATGTATCAGCAAGAAATAACTGACATATGAACCATGAGGTGCCAAAAAAACATATCCATCTCAGTGAGCATAACTATTACCTTAAACGGAATAAAGAAATATATTATTAACCAATGAGACATTATATATGATCTAAAATTTATATATATATGAAATTCCTTATACATCTCACAATTTTACACTTCTGCCAATTATTTCACAAGTAATAATTATTGTATCTTACATAACATTTGTATAATATATTATAGCACTTATAGATCTAATAATTTTCCAAATTTCACCATTCAAATTAAAAGATCCTCTAGAATTTAAAACTTTTCTTATCGATTTATTCAATAAAACTATAAGAGTTTTTTCAGATATATTATTATAATATTATCCTCTATAGCATCCTATATCTAGAACATTCAACTTTCAAAACATTCAAATATATTAACATTCAAAAGTTAATCCATTTTCATTTGGATATTTTATATTATATTAAATATACATAATTTCTAACTATAGTTCACTGGTAACTTTAAAATTCTAAAATAATATTATCATTACTTCCTTAGGTTATCTTCAAGAATGATCTTCTTTGAAAAAAATCTCCAAAAAAAAATAAAAAATTCTAATGAGTATATTTTCAATAATTTTATTCAAAAAATTAAATAAATTACCAAAATATATAATTTCATCCATGTAAATAAATATTTTAAAAATCTAATGAAATGAAACAATTATGATAAAACATCAAAAATCATAGTTAATTAACACATGTGAGGGAATAAAATGAGTATAATATTAGGAAAATATAATGCATTTATTTACTATTTCAATTCCCCCCACTAAAACCCTAGACTCCTAGACCTGTTAAAATAAAAAATATTACCCAAATAGAATATCAAACTCATTTTAATGTGAGTATCCTTTTTAATAGACATGTAACTAAAAATAATTATTTCAAATATATATCCTTTATTTAATTTCATCCATGATGTATATTAAATTCATTTAAATTTATTTGATCCTCTTATACTCATGTATAACTTCCTTGCTAGATGTATTTCTCTCCTTATAGAAAATATTGATTTAAAAAAATACTTTTTAACCCCAAACTCATGAAGGCTTCATCATAAGCTTGGTGAGTTCCTAAATCTCTACCCATTGGGTCAAGTAATAATCTTTATCAGCATAAATATTTTGGGTTTTCTTATAGATAAGGGTTTGTGCGTTATAATGTAAAATTATTCCAAGGTAAAATGAAGAGGTTTGGATTTAATTGAAGTAAAATACATTATTTATGGATTATACTGAAGATTGGAATCATTAACCCCTTTCCCATAACAATATTCTCATAGAATGTTCAAACATAAATTACTTTATATTTTTTTCATTATTTCTTCTCTCAATTTCCATCAACAAATTTTTTTAGCTCTCTTTATATTTATCATTTTAATGTATTGAGGAATATTTTATTTTTATGAAATTGTTTGAACTTTCTGAATCAAAGTTGAAGGTTTTATCCCACTATATGTTTTCCATACTTGATATTTCTATTCATATTAATTCCCAAAAACATATTATTTTTAATATTGTTTGTAAATGTCCTCAAACTCCCCACCAAAAACTTTTTCAGATATTCTCACAAACATATCTTTTATTTTAGACACTTCTTCATACAGGAAGGCTTCCATACATTTGAGTTCAACTATTATCATGAATTAACTTCTAGATCTTGGTAGTTATTGTTTTGGACTTCTAATTTTTCTGCATAATCAGGCCATTAATAATATTTATGGGGATAATAATTGAAAAAAATCATGGTGATAAAGAATATAATTTTATTATAAAAATTATTTCTTAATCAAAATAATGCCTTAATAATTTTCAATACAAGGTCCTTAGTGTTCCAAGGGGTTTTGAAAAAAATTAATTTACAATTATAGTTATATATGCATGTATTAATTCTATAAAGAAATGATATAATAGTAAATAATATTGAAAAAATAATTTTCAAGTATCTCAAGGTACTAATTTTAATATCCTATAGTATATCATGGAATGGGATAAAAAAATTAACAGCCCTTTCATGAATTTACAAAACTTTGGATTTGAAGATATGTTTATTTCAACATTATTCTATGATTAGTTCCCAGGGTTATATTAGTTTCTCATATTTATCATAGGTTAAGAATTTTTAAGGGTATTAAATTTTAACTCAATAAGATTCAAACACATTAAATTTTAAAAAAAGTCACAAAAATGAGAAAGGAAAACAAAAAGTTAGAAATTCTTAAAACTATGAAATTTCCCTCCCTCACATTGATTGATGAAATTACCTCTATGTATTTTTACATATATTTTAGTATGATAAGATTTAATATATGGAAAATAATCAATGAGATCAAACAAAGGCATAACCTTGGGTTTTTAATGGAAGAAGGATTGGTGTAGTGTAATCTCTTTCGCTGGTGCTTGTGGATGATTACTATGACATTTAATTAGCAGAGGACCATTGATAATTGATTTTTTATTTAATCCATATTTAATTATCTATAAAAAATGGATAAATATGAGTGGAAATAAATGATATTTTCCATTTATAATGAAGGTTACCCTGATCTAATTTTATTCGTGACTTTTAAAGCTTAACTTTCTCTCCAGGATGGAAGTATTTTGGTGGAATTAGCTTTCCCATGACATGATTGTTCTTACCTTGTAAATTATAGAGTTTATAATGGTTTCTATTTAGATTTATTATTGTTTTTGAATATGAAGTCTTCTATATTATCTGGTCTTTTCCAAATAAATATTTTTCTCTTTTATTTCTCAAAAGGACATGTTTTATAGTTCCACAGTAAGATAAAAGATTTTAATATAGATTAACTAGTACAGTATCATTCTAATTATAGTTTTTTATATTAATATTTAGGCCTATAAGGTGTATTCTAACCTTAATTTCCAATAATTCCTATTTATATTTATAGTCTTTTATAAGATACCCTTAATTTCACTATTGGAATATTTAGATTTTTGATTGGTTTGTGGGTGGTATGGTGTTGATGTATTGTGATGTACTATATAATTTCTCATTGAAGCTTCCATACTCCTATTAGAAAAGTGGGTTCCCTGGTCACTTATTATTTCTCTAAGGATTCTAAACATAAAAAATATATTAGTCCCAAAAAGTAATAAACAATATTTCTTGGTGAATTTAGCTTCCACTCATTTTAAAACATAGTACACAACCAATTTTTTTTAAAAATATCTAAATTATAATGAAAATTGTACCATAAAGTATAATCCCCATAGTTTAAAGCTTTCATTAAAGTGCATTGGTATATGCAGAATTTATTTTCCTTTGGATACACTTTTAGTTAATTGGAATTTATTAATTTTCCAAAAAATTTAACAGGGATCATTAAATAGTATAGGATAATATATGATAGATTCAAATAGGTTCCAATTTTTTTTAATGTCCACGTGGCCTCCAAATGATGATGCATGATAGAATCATAGGATAGATTATACCTTACTCTCAGGGAAACATATCCTGGTCATTTTATCATTATAAATATTACAAAGATATGTGTTTTCCAAAACATAAAATAATGAGATAAATTTGATTTAAAAGGTATATTTTTGGTTTAGGTGATATGGAATTTGAGATGATATTATAAAATATATCATATTAGGATACCAATGTATGTCTCCAACAATCAAATACAACTATTTTTGTATAATAGAGTAGTTAAATAGATCACAGTTTGGGATTTTTACCTCAACAATATGGAAACCTATAAAATCTATCATCCACATGATTCCTATATCCTCTCTTATATTTTATCTCCAAATAAAACTCTTGGAGTACCAAAATGCATCTCACCATACTTATATTAGATTCTAAATTATTTATCTGGTACTTAAGGTCAACATGATGAGATTAAATAGTCACCTAAATATACCATATAGATATGATATGATTTTTTGTAAGGATTTTTTTATAAACACTCATTTTTATTTGATTTATAATTGTTTTGGGTTGCATCCAATATTTTAGAAGCATAGTCAATGACATGATCTCTTACCTCAATTCTCTAATACAAAACAACTCTAACAACATGGTTTGAAGTATAAAAAATTAGATTAAATGGGTGCCCCCAATTTGGTGACTACATATTTAGTGGTGTGGTTAGTTTACAAATAAACTCATTAAAATCATGTTTGTAATTTCCATTAATACCAAACTCATAATCATTGAAAATTAATCTAGAACATGAAAAATAAATCAAACTAAAACATCTTGAAAATATTTTATATAATTCTATATATCTTAGAAAAGATCTACTATGTTTTACACAAGTGGGGTAAGGTAATGAATTGATAACTTCTATTTTATATTTATCAACTTCAATCATACTATGTGAAATTACAGGAAATATTTCAATTCCATTTTCCACTATGAAATAGAACTTTTATAATTTCAAAGAAGATTATTTTTAATTAAAATTGATAAATCATTGTAATTTTTTTTCCAAAAATTGATCAAAATAATTTCCTAACATAGTAAAATTATCAAACAATACCTTAAGATATTATTCTATAATATTATAGAAAACACTTACCATGCATCTCTAAAATATATATGGAGTGTTTCATAATTCAAATGTAATTATCCCATAAGAAAATTACTAGAGGACATATAAAATTTTAATTTTCTTTGTCCTCGATTGGAATGGGCACATGGATGTATCATGAAATACAGAAACTATTTCAATTCCATTTTCCACTGTGAAATATAACTTTTATAATTTCAAATAAGGTTATTTTTAATTAAAATTGATAAATCATTGTAAAAGTTTTCCAAACATTTATCAAAATAATTTCCTAATATAGTAAAATTATCGAACAATACCTTAATATAGTATTCTCTAATATTAGAGAAAACACTTACCATGCATCTATAAAATATATATGGAGTGTTCCATAATTAAAATGTAATTATCCCATAAGAAAAAGTACTAGAGTACATATCAAATATGAATTTTCTTTGTCCTCGGTTGGAATGGGCACATGGATGTATCATCAAAATACATCTAAAAATAAGTATTGAGTTTTACCTAATAATATTTATAGCATTCAATTAAAAAATGTAATGAGAAAATGGTCATTTCTTGTGACCTAATTTAGTTTTCCATATCTTATATAGACTCTCCAACAATTTTGTACTCTCACATGGATTAGTTCATTTTTTTTAATTCTTTAATATGACCAGTCCAATTTTCTTTGGAAGTATGTGACTATTAATGACCTATTAAGAGTCAGAATATGGGTAAAAAATATATTCTTCTAACAAATGTTCAATATCTTTTTTAATTACCTCTATCATAGTTGGGTTTAGTTTCCTTTAGTAATGTATAACTAGTTTTTATTCACAATTAATAAAAATATTATGCCTGTAGATTTTAGTACTAAGTGATGGATATCTCATAAAATTTATCCTATAGCTTTCAAATTCTATCTCAAAATTTTTACGAATTTTTTTATTTCAATTCATGTTGATATAAATACTTACAGATAGCTTTCTTTCTTCCATTAAAAACACAACTTTTAAATTACTGGGTTATAGTTTCAACTCTAGAATTTGGGGAAACATTAATGATGAAATTATATTTTTTCAACTTCTAAAAAAAGGATTCATATATAGAATAAGGAATTTAAACACCTTAATCATTTAATAAACAATAAAAACTGTCAAATAATTTATATGCCACCTCATATTTTGATGGGTTCAGTTGTTTTTCTTATTTCTCCCAATTATTTTTCATAAAAGCTTCAAATCTAAATTATTCTATGAAATTCATAATTTCTTTCGCATTATGAAAATATTCATAGGGATTATTTTTTTAATGTTTAAAATCATGCAAATTTAATTATTTTCGTCTGGGAACTTTATAGAATAAAAAAAATAAAGTGCATAATTTTCTAAATAATATACCTGGTTAGAGTTACTTTATCGTTTTTTATTATCTTTGATAGGTATAGGAAGGGTATTCCCAGGATTATAGGTTATTGAGATGTTTTCATATCTTCGCGTATGTCAATAATATAAAAGTCAGTTGGGAAGATCAAATTCTGTACTCTCACCAATACATGTTCCAAAACTCCAGCTAGGAAAGTGGTGGATCCATTGGATAGTTGAATAAAAAATATTATTTATTTGAGTTTTATCATTTATAATGAAGTAAAATCTGAACGAGAAATGAAATTTATAGATTTTCTAAGATTTCAAAATAAATATTTTAAATACACAGATCTTATTGTAGAATGGATAAACAATTTCACTAGATCTTTATATATGGTTGGTGGTTATAATGCGATAATGAATGAAACACTTATCCCTAATTTAAATCTCTCATTCCCTTAGGTTGTTTACTCATGGAAATTATTTCATTTAAATATATATCAAAGATTTATTTCAAAATCTATATTTGAGGATTTTGGTAAAGATGACTTGGTAGATGGTGAATCCATGGAAGTTGTTGGAAAGAGATTTCAACATCTAAATGAAGAATTGAGGATTCCTAAAACTATCATAATTTCTCCACATCTCTAGAATTATGAGAAATATTATTTATATTGAGAAATTTGATTATATGGGTTATGGAAGTATCTTTTAAAATGGGGTATTGAAGGTTACATAAGTTTTTATGGTGATTGGAAAATTTGTAAATTACGAGACTCTTTACAATACTAAAAATTTAGACGATAGTGTAGTCATCAGAACAACAAGTCCTGACGGTCCTGATTTATGGCACTGTAGGTTCATTCACATAATTGAGAATAAGATAATGGTTATAAAGGATAAGGGAATACTGAATCTTGATCACAAGGAAACATGAAAGTGAAAATTTTGTATTCTAGGAAAGTAGAATGGAGATTCCTTAATCTTAAATAGTCAATACCCAAGGATCGGATGTTGGATAATATATATACATACGTTTAGGGTCTCGAGCCTATTAAATATAATGATGATTTCCTTTAGTTTCTTACTTTCATTGATGATGATACCTGGAAATTATGGGTTTACATCTTTATGTATAAGTCTAATTTATTTTAGGTGTTTAGTTAGTGGAATGTTTTAGAAGAAAGGGAATGTTATTGGAATTTGAAATGCATCTGAATGGAAAATGGTCGTCAGTACACAAAAAAACTTCCAAAATTTATATAAGAAGGTAGAGATATGGAATTAGAAGAATGTAACCATAATTCAATAGCAGAATGGATTATTTGAAAAAAAATATTTATAATTAGATATAGAAATCTAGAAGTCTAAGGCTACACTTGAGAATTCCGAAGGTCCTTTGGTAAGAGGAACTCTACATAGAAGCTTATTCCATCAATAGAACTCCATCATTAGTAGTTAGGATGGAACTTCCAGAGGATTTTTTATCTATAAAATGACAATAATTTCATCATCTTAGAGTCTTTAGTAGTTTAAAGTATGTAAATATAATTGATTAGGTTACAGAAAAACTGTAATAAAAATCCAAAATGAATTTTCTCTTAGTTATGGAATTTTTTTTTGATATCACTTAATAGATAGTGAAAGAAAACAAATCATTTAAAAAAAGAATATTATTTTTGATGAGAAAATTATATAGAAGGAATGAAACTTGGTGGTGTATAAAGTTGAATGGGAATCAACTATGGAATACTAGGTTGAATAGAGTACCAGTATTTTTAAAAAACTAGGGAACTTTCATGAAGGTGCTAGAGGTATCATAAGTCTATAGGTAATATAATAAAAAAGTCCAAAAAGTTCAAGAGTATCAGAAGCTTAATTGGGAGTATCATATTTACGTACCTCAAATGTATGGGTACTGGAATTTTATATACCAGTATAAAGAGAAGACCTAAGAAGATCAGATCATCAAATTTTAGTTGAGGAGATCAACCAGAATTTGGAGACATATGGGGAGGTATGGGGATGATAGAACATTGTACTCTTAATGGATGCATGAGAACATGAAAATATGAATGATGTATATTTTATTAGTTATTATAGGAAATGGGAGTTATCCATGAATAGGGAAAATGAACTCATTGAAGTTTAAAATAATTTGGGTGATTAATGAACTACTGGTGGATAAAAATGAACTTGAAAATAACCAGGTTCACCAAATTATGGAAAAGGATAATAGAAATAAAAGATACGAATAATGACTAGTTGTTAAGTGGTTTAAATAAAAGTAAGGAGTAGATGTATTGGAAATCTTATCACTACTAGCTAAACATTCTACCATCAGAATAGTTCTAATCATGGTTACATTGGAAGATCGATATATATTGTAGATTTATGCCAAGAAATATTCTTTTAGGGTGATTATGTAGAGGATATTTACATGGAAAATATAATAGGTTTACTATAATTTTGGAATTATAATTTGGTATATAAACTGAGTAAAATCCACTATAGGATGAATTTATCCCTATGATAGTGGAATATGAAATACAATTCATTCTCATCAGAGGAATGATTTAGACAATGTAATGAATATCATTATAATTTTTAAAAGAAATGGGATGATGGTACTTCCATCATATTAATTTTTTTATTACATTGTGATTATATGACATAATGTTCCAAAAATTACAAATTTAAGGTGTGACTTTCCTAGAATATTTGAGATGAATTACATTGAAAAATATAGAATTATTTTGGTGATAAATAATGAGAGAGATAAGAAAATTATTACATTGGTTCTATCACAAAAAGATTATATCTAGAATATCATGGAAATTTTTGGGATGGTTATAAGTAAGTTAATCTCAACCACTCTTTTGGATATCTTTAAGTTATCCAAGTCACATTTTCAATTAATAGAAGTTCAGGAAAAGTGCATATAGAATGTAACACATGAATCAGAAGCCACAATTCTAATGTTTACAATTATTTTGAAATTGGAGAAAATTTACCATGTAGTTAGAGTTGTGATTTTTTATATTATGAATCTATGGAAATTCTACTAGAAGGTTGTGAATTGAGTACATTGGTATTTTAAGGGATCATAAGATCAAGATAATTTTTTTATGAAGAAATATCTATTAAAATGATTTGTAGACTCAGAATTCACTAGATATTTAGAAACACTAAAGAGTATAATAAGTTTTATGTTTTTATAAGGTGAATGTATGTTTATTTGGATGTTACAACATTAGAATATTGTTAAATTGAGTACAAAAAAAGATGATTATATAGCTATATCCAAATATGTGATAGAGATGGTATGGTAGAAGGGATTTATATAGGATCGAAAAATGATTTAGGAATGTGAAAAACTCTATTGTAATATCTAAAGGGTAATATACTAGGTATTAAAATCCATTGTTATAAAAAAGGAAAAACCATATTATCCTAGAATATCAGTTCACCAAAAACAATTTTGGAGGAAAATTAGATACTGCAAAGGAATATATCAGGAATCCAAAATCCGAGAAACATTTTCTCCTAGGTGGTAGTTTAGGGAAACCTAAGGTAACATCAAGCCTTAGTGGAACTTTGGTTGATAATGGAAAGAAATATAAGTGGAAGGTAATTTTATAATATGTGTTGGAGGGTTATCAATGTTTTCCCTAGAAAACGTATTCATGAGGAAGATTGTTGGTATGTAAAGCCATGTTTAGGGAATAAAAAGCTCATATAACCAGAAGTTCGAGCATTAGAATTACATTCATTGGAATTTTGATTTGAGTAAGGTGGTTTGGCTTTATTTAAAGGTAGCATGAGTTCATCTCTTCATCGCTAGAAGGTTTCCTTTAATCCCACTAGGTCCATAAAAAGTTTGTTTCTATTAATTGTTCTATAATGGAGAATTGGTATATCTCCAATTTTCAGAAAATATGATAGGTATCCAAGTTATTGAGCTCATTTATTATCCTCAAAGTATTAAAAGAAATATATTATGCACTAAAGAGATATTACATATGATATATAAATAATATATATCCTTTTAATTTCTTATGTATCCTATAATTCTTCACTTCTACAAATTATTTCACAGAAACCAAGGTATATGTATTATATAACATTTAAGTAAAATTCTGTATCACTTTCAGTGCTAGTACATTTCCAAATTTAATGATCCCAATTTAAAAATCCTCTATA
This sequence comes from Viscum album, assembly GCA_963277665.1. Taxonomy (NCBI): domain Eukaryota; kingdom Viridiplantae; phylum Streptophyta; class Magnoliopsida; order Santalales; family Viscaceae; genus Viscum; species Viscum album. Next base: position 1,752,432,874 of record OY728159.1, on the reverse strand, counting down.
AATGGATCAATTTGATTTTGAATTCTATAATAAATTTATATGATATTCTTGTGCTTATTTTTCTTATATTCAACCTATAAAACATTAAATATCTAGAACAATAACCTTTCATAGTATTATAAAATATTCACAATTTTATTTTAATCCTTTTTATATTTAGATATTTATTTCTATATTTTGGATAATTAACTTTAAAATATGAAACATTTTTAACTTTCAGATACTCAAAGAATGTCATCTAGCCATCCTCTAGTTATCTTTTAAAACTACCTGAACAAATTCTCTGAAAATAACATTAAAAGGTTTTATTTGTAGAATTCCATAATTTCTTTCCAAAAAATAAATAAATCAATTAAATTCACAATTTCATCTATTTAATGTAATATTTATAGAATATAATTAGATGACACTTTAATTATAAAACATCTTAAAAATAGTTAATTAATTCATGAAAGGGAATGAAATTAAAGGAATATTTAAAAAAATACAATGAATTTATTTCCTCTATCAATTCCACCATTCTTAATCCTTGAAATCTTGGATATGTTAACCTTAAAATATTACCCATGTAAATTTTAAAAATCTAGATAGTATTTTAATTTTACCTGGGTAATATTTTTGATTATCACTTGTATAGAAATACAAGGTTTAAGTGTGGGGGAATTGCCTGAGGAAATAAATTCACTATATTTTGTTAATATTAAATTAATTTTATTCCCTCACATATATTAATTAACCATTTTTCTATTGTTTCATCATTAAAATTTCATTTCATTGAAATTTAAAAATTATTTCTTTAAATGGTTGAAATTTTGAATTTAATTTCATTACTTAATTTATATAATTAAATAAATATAAATATATTGATAAACCCTTTGATTTTTTTGTAGAAGTTAGATACAGAGGCTGGTTTTGAAAGAAAACCTTAAGAAGTCTGGATGATATGATTTGAGTGTCCAGATGTTTCCAATGTTCGAAACTAGAAAGTTCTGTATCCAGAAGATGAAAGGTAAAATTTGGATGAAAAAAAATTAAATTATAATTATGAATATTTTTGAATGCTGTGGAAGATGATTAATCTAGATAATAAAGGATCTGAAGAATGAATATAATAAGAATAATCATGAACCACTCCCATAAAATTATTAAATAAATTGAATGAATTAGGGTTAAATTCTAGATGATTTGTGAAGTGTAATCATGAAATTTGAAAAATTACTGACTCATTAAGTAATATGTAACATACTTTATTTTTTATGTAATATACCTATAATTATTACCTCTATAATATTTCCAAGTATATGTAAGGATTGTTTTACCAAGATTAACTAATAACTAATATTTTGTACTAATACATTAAGGATCAAACATAATATTTGAAGAGGATATAAGGGGATGTGTAAGGTTTTTTACAGAGTAGAATTTGGATAATTTTTTCAGGTATTATTTTATCCTTTTTTAATTGAAGAAGAATCTTAACACCGTGAATATAATAGTCACACTGTGGGTAATGAAATTACAAACAATTATATAAATCGTTAAGATACACACCATGACCAATAACCCTTTTAATATGTGGTACATTTTAAAATGTTTTTGTAGCATAGAATCCACCAGGATATAATTTTTCATTTAGATTTTTCCAACTATTTATTGATTTTGGAAGGACTAAATTTGCAAGTGAAAATTTATAGAAAGCCCAAAATCTAAAAAGGAAATTCAAAAAGTATTAGGATAGAATTTTATAGAGTTTTACAATTGATAAAGGAGAAAAATGAAGAATATATAAAAGAGAGGGAGGTTAATGGAATGGGGAATAAAATATTTTATTTTCCATTTTTAGTTTATATTGTTGTTGAATTTTTTTGGTTTATTTACATTATCCATTACCTCTTGGAAAAAGGGTTATATTTTCTTACCGATGGGCTAGGGGAAGGAGAACATTTTGTAAATTATATATTTTATGACACAATTAATTGATGTAACTTCTATTAGTGTATGTATTTATTCAGTAGTAAGATAATATTTTCAATATGATTTAGGTATTATTGTTATTAATGTTAATTTTTAAACCTTTGTTTAAAATTTTTATTCTCTCACTAATTTTTTTATATTGTTATGACTGAATAACCAATTCTTAGTAGTTAGTATCCATTGACATCCGATATGTGTGTGTAAGGCAGTGAATAGTGCTTGAATAACTAAAATTAACCTTAACCAAATTGATATTTTCATGTGCAGTATTGATATAGTTTCTTAAGGTATCATTGGAAATTTTCCACACATATATGAATGAGGGTTTATAACCAATGATTAATTTTGGCTAAACCTCACATTTTATTTAATACTAGGAAGAATAATGCAGAAAATTTAGAATCTATCATTTATAAATAAATAATAAGAAGAGTGAACTATTTTTTAGAATGTGATAATATTACATCTAGTTATCCAACCCTTAAACCAATCACCTCTTATCTCTTTGATAAAACTAAACTTGGTTAAACTAATTTCATGTTATCTAAATCCAAATTCACTAAAATAAAACCCGTTGAAAACTAATTATTGAATTTTATTTCATTCCTCTTTGGAGAAACCTCCAGTTTCCATAACAATATATATAATAATATTATATTTTAGAAACTATTATTTCACTACCTCGTGTTAGGTTATGAATGAGTATCACATTTAAAGTCATTAAGACCAATTCAAAACCTTCTGAATTTGTGAATGAGTTTTACATTTAAAATGATAAAAGTAGACACAATATTTGGATTCATTTATCTAGTATATCAAATACCTACCATAATGTCCTTGGGTACCTAATGTGATCACATATAAGAAACCATGTTTTTATCTTAGCCATAGGTTACCTAATAAATCCTACTGAGAACCCACTAACACTTTATATGGATTTATAAAGTATCATATAATCCATCGAAAACTCAATACTAGCTTATTAAGTGATTAATGGATTCTTTAGAGAATAAAATTCCTCTATCACCTTTATTAGGTACTCAATACACCACATTGAGTACCCAATTAATTCTTTATATTTATATGAATTCCCCCACCTTTTGACTAGACTTTACTTAATGAGACATTATCACTTCCATCAATGGTTTCTTCCTCCATTATTTTGTAAACTCTACTATTATTTTTCATTATAATTTGAAGTTCTTTAAGGAATCTTTATGATCATTTGAACATCTTATAAGATAGTCCTTTAACATATTTCTTAGTGATAAATGTCTTCATATAAACATTTCTAAACCTTTAAAAAAATATTATTCAATGATACATATATATATTACTTATCTAAGGTTACTTATTTAATTATTTTACAAACCGCAACACAATTTTTCATAACCACGTTAAATGAGTGCTGAGTATATATTGATAAACAATATGAATATATCATAATATCTTATAACTAAAGTTTCGGTACCTTTTCCATAATATTTAATTTTACATGAATAAATTTCATATAAATATATGAACAAGTGGTTTTTGAAACTACCATATATGAACAAAATAATTTTTAGAAGAAATTTTATTTCATTGTGCTTGAGAATTCTTATGGAATTGGAATACCATATTTTACTTAAAAATATTTTCATATGATGCTATATTAAACATTTTAATCTGCTCTAATTGATATGGATAAAAATATTAATATCATGATACTCTCATTATTTTAGATTTACAATAACTTATTTAGGGACATTTAGGAGATATTAACCCATTTTAGAGATGGTTATGTCATCTCACACATATTTTAAAAATACCCCTTTATAAAGGAACTTTTTTAGTAATTGTAACATCCCCATTTGAGTTCACAATAAAAAGTAATAAAACATGGTCTCCAGGTGACCTGAGGTGAACCCCCATACACCAAAGACCTTCAACTACCAGCATTTGTGTAGGGTAGTATAATTGGCCGAATATACCCCCCATATATGAGTGTGAAGTAAAAGAAAAATAAACAAACATCATCCAACACAATAATCATTAGAGTACACTAAATAAATAACCAAAATTATGCTATAATTCATATAAACGGTTGAGAGAAAAGTCATACAAAATCACATTCATTATAGAACATATAGAATAATCACTCAATAGGATAATCACATAAATGAGCTTAATAATAGAATAAATATAATAGGATCTACTACATCGCTAAGCCATACCTCCTCGATATCCTAACATTGTCTAAGTTATCTCGATGAATGGTGAAAAAATAATCCTATACCCAACATAAACCTACAAATAAGGAATATCTTCCCAGGTACCTTACTTCGATGGTCACGTGATTGGGAGTGAGTATAACTTAATATCAAACCACTAATTCTCTCCCACACATAACCAATTTTTCTAGGAAATACACATGTTATACACTCCCTAGAAAAATAAATAAGTTATTGAAGAATAAATAAATAAACACTATTGGTCCTTAGGTTCTAATGTGGCACTGGGGTTCGACTATACCTGTTTCAGTTAATTCTAGTTTATATAGGAGAATATACCATCACCCATAACCCAGAGTCATACACTCTACACCAAGGAAAACATATTGTCTAGAAACTCATGTCTGTATCCACACCCTACTGGGGAAGTAGGTAATCTGGAAACATGATACCGTATTCTCACCATGACAAGGAAGCAATTCATCCATAAAATCAGGGGTATATTTACACCCAATTATAGAGGAATGTAATTTTGGTACTCAATGGAATTTATGACCCATTTTAGGGAAATAATTCATCAAAAAACTCATGCTTGTATCCATACACCACCATGAATGGAATTAATTAAGAAACGTGGGGGTGTATCAACACACATCTGGGATGGAATTTCATCTAAAAACATAAGGGTGTACCCACACATTTTTTAGGAAGAAAATAATATAGTAAGAGGTACAAATTCTGGATCCATGGAGAGCATCTAATGTATCCATTTATCTATATAAATTTTTATGGGTAGTGAATCCCACCAGAATACTATGTTATAATTTATATCGATGGGGCCGACCATCTACCAAAATAGATCACATATAATAGAGTTTGACCTTTCTAGTTCACAACCTATCATCACCACATTTCTATATATGGATCACATAACCGATTCTGGTTCTAATGTGACACCCATAATCATATATACCCATTACCACACACACCCTCTATAGGGTCAATATATAACTGAGGCACCCATTATAGTCCCTAAGGGGTCATCATAGAACATAAACCATAAAAGGATTCCAATATCTCAATATCATATATTAGGTTAACTCCCATCACTCAGAGGGAAAACTATCCCTACATATTTTCAGTGTTTGATTTAAAGTCTCACCGACCACATAAAGAAAGTATCACTGGAATAGGTCTAAAGATATAGAATAAGGACCATCTTACTTTCTATGTTGTCTTAAATTAGTCACCAAACACATCCTAACCACAATGTACTTAGTGAATACCTACATAGTGATCAAATACTAGTAAGGGAAGAATAATCATCCCATAACTATCTAAATTGTTCAAAAATATTAGAGGTATATCCTCGATATCACATTTCCTACTTGTTCCAATCAACCTAATCCAACACACGCATCAATAAAAAGGGGTCCGAATCTCCTACAAAAGGGAAACTACGTTATGTTCCCTTTATTTAATTTACACCAATTAGGGTCAATGTGTCACATGGAATGAATTTTTTATCAAGGCCTTGACCATTAGTTCACATGGTAATCAAGATAGTGCATAATGATCCATCACATCCCTTGGCACTTTATTCTACCCATGCGTTCCAAGTAAATGTAATAATTTATTTAATAAAATGTTTTATCACAGGAGGCGACATGACCGCACATATCACATGTCACTTATATCATGAATAATACATTATGGAAAATACATAAGGACCACCTAATTCTTATAAAAATCCATTTCCCTTTAAAAGATTTATTATCCATACTCCTTGAGAATTTTATAATCCCAAATAGCCATAATCAACCTTCAAGAGGTCCTAAATAACGCTAAAGAATCATATTTAATTTATTATAATAAATTTGTAATTAATTAAATATTTATAATTAATTTTATAAATCAAATTTAATTAAAATAATCACCAAATAAATCATTGAGTTACCTTGTCACATCGAAACAATAACCAAACACCGACATAATTCCCATAACACACTCCGAACACTAACCCAAGAAAAATCCTTAAAAATCACAACTTGATAAAAATATAATTCATTTTAATTTAGGATAAACCTTAAGGAAATCTAACGAGGGACATACCTCAACTAAAATGTTGTGTGATAGTGTGTGATCATCATTTTAGTACATCCTCTATCTATTTCATTTAAAATTACAATCATATCGGATGATTTACACCATGCATTGGTGGAAATAATTCCCAAACCCTAAGTGGTTTAAATAAAGTTAGAAAAAATTAGTGTAGTGTATGAAAAAATGATGGAGGAAGAAAATCACCTTCAATCAATATAAAAATGAATCAATATAATTGGATTGTGATTTAAGAGGGGGGTATTCCTCCCATGGATTTAGAATGCATGATAAGGGTGAATGGGGGAAGAGGGATATTAAAATCGAGAGTGAAAAATGGGGAAATCACTACAATATTTAACCATTGTAGGTGAAAAAAAGAATTCACCATAACTTTTTATATGCCATGGTGTGGATCCTAGTATTATATAAGGATCCTCGACACACTTATAAAAAAATTGATTCCCTCATCCCTCTCATCATTTTCATAGAATGATCACAAGATCACTTTCTCTAGGTTGATTGAAATGGTCACCATCATGTATATCCTTAATTTTTTTACTTATTGTTTCCCAAAATGACTAGGAACAAAACCCTCGGCCAAAATATCCACCAGAACACCCAATCCTTAGGTGCTATAGTATGTTGGGTTTTCCCAAGCATCACCATAATCACCCTAAAACACCCATCCAAGGTGTTTTATCTCCCTGTTTTTGAATGGATCATCCCTCAAGCACCACACCCAACCCATGTACTATACCCTATTATTTGGGAATTTCACCCTCTACTATGGGGTCCATTTAGGTCTAATCCTCTGCATAGTGGTGTACCTGTAATGAAATTTCACTGTAGGTCCACCAATCTCTACTCTAAATCCCACAAGATCACACATACTCTTATTTTCACCTCATCCCATGTCTAAATTTTTTATATAGATGTTTATACTCTTATAATATTTATCCAAAAACAATATCTTAATGTAACCCACTTTTAAAATAAAAAACACAAATGCTTTTAGAAACTATCAACTTGTATGGACACAAGGTTTTATCGAAATAACAATCTTTGGGTATTTCTAACTCTTCTTATTCTTTCTATAGATTCTTTCAAGAATATCTAAGACTATTTTAATTATTTGTATATCATCCATATTTTTTATGATGAATTTAAAATGTATAAAAGTCTTAAAAACACAAATTCTTTAATCTAACCCTTTGAAATTTTAATTAATTCATAATCATCATAAATCCTCTTAAAATTTTTAACATTTTCTAATACCAAAAATAAATGAATTTAAATCAAAAATATTTCCCTATTTTGATTGATTATCTCCTGTATATATTCAATAAAAGATACATTAGTCTTTAATAATTTCAATTTTTTATTTATTTATATTTTACCTCACTTTGATAACTTAATCCAAATTTAAATACAAAATAAAATGAAAACCTTCCCTATAACAAACCAACTCAATATGCCCTTAAACTGGGCACTTGATCCATCCCGTGAAATGCCCAAGGGACATCCATGACCCCCCCTGATTTGAATAGAAGCATCATTGGCATAAAATTCATTCCTTGGGGATTATTTCAACCAATAAATAAGATATAATAAGTAGTGTAATTTCCCCAAAAATTCAAACATGACACATCTTTAAGTGAGACATCCATGCCAAATCAAATAAGAATAAAAAATTTATCATAATAAACATTTTTGATAATTTAAATAAAATAAAATAAATTCCCTCTTCTCACCACTAATTCCCTCACACAAATAACTAGAAGATTCCAAATCAAAAATTCCTCATATAAAATGGACAACTGATTAAAGGAAATAAGAAATGGTTTTAGTGGGATATTGAAACAAAGAAAATAGATAAAATAAAATTACCAACAAACCTTCATGTAAATACAAAAATGAAATTACAATATCAAAAATAAAAAATTATACAAGAGTGATAATAATCGATTCTAGAAACATTAAACTAAGTTATAGGCATGATTGTTAAGGACCGTCAAGAATTCAAAAGGAAACTACACCCCATGTACCATCATTAAATTAAATATCCATTTCATTTTAGATAAAAATACATATAAAAATTATTTTTATTTAAAATATAATCATAAGTCATCATTCCACTATAAAACAATTAGTTTTAATAAATGGATGGTTAAGAATTTCAAATAAAACAAACCTTTTAAAATTTTTAATACGAGGAAACAATTTATTTAGAGAAACTTTTCACTTTATAAAAATTAATCAACTTATTTATTTTGAATATAAAATTATGAATAATGGAAAAATAAATAAATCTCCATGGGTATCCCTTAGATAACTAAGATTATGCCTCATCCCATGATCCTCATACTCTCAGTGATCAAACCACAAACAGGGATTCTCATGCACGAGCCATTGGGGTGGATGAAGCCAATGTAGTAGTAAAAATACAACTCAACATATTATTTAGTTAGTTCTTTAGCATAGTACAAAGGCTAGAGAGGGAAGACATTTTTGTAGCATAATTTTTCTAGTTATACCACATAGGTACTCAGGGTTCGTAAGTGTTATTCCCTTCCATTTAATTTTAAATTTTACTTGGATGCAATTGGAAACATTTTTTAACTGCTCAAACCCACAAAAAACATCCTAACTACAATACATACCACAATAAAATTTGAGAAAACCTATGTTAAATAATGAAAACATATTTAATTTATCAAATAATGGTGGATTATGAAACCTCCAAATTTAAAGGTACAAACTATACCTCATAGTAATTATTTTAGAATTATAATTTCTAAAAGTAGTTTGAAAAGAAATTAAAAGAAACAAATATTGTCTCAAACATCTTATTAGTTTTAAATAACTATTTTTAAAACCAAAAACACCTTAAAAATTTAGAAATAAAACTTTAAAACCTAGTTTAATTTTAAAAAATCTATTAAAATCTTAAAATACATTTACAACATCTATTTAAGAATTATAAATAATACTTAGTGTCCATAATTTTGTAACAACCAATTTGAACTACATTTTTAAATCATGAAATCTTTTTTATTGTAATAAAAACTAAGTGAAAGTTGATTTTCCTTAAAAATACCCCATAGAAATATTAAATAATATAATTTTTTTCTTAAAATATAATTCAAAACACAATCAATTATCATCCTTGAATTTAAAGAGAAATGTGAGGGGAAACCTACCTTAAACATACTACCTTTGCAAATCAAAGTGATAATCCACCTCAATAGAGGGTGAATGGAAAATAAAATAAATTGGAACCCTAAAACGAAAAAACCCCCAACTAAAATCTTGTAATATGAAAACTTAGGTCACTAAAACCAAAACCAAGAAGGAAAAAGGAAGAAACATTAACTAATCAATAGGGTAGAAGTATTATAGAAGCTTAAAAAAAGATATCATAAGCATTTAGAACTAAAAATTAACCTAGGGTTTGAGTGGGGTGATGTGAAATGATGTTAATAGAGAAAATATAGGTGGAAATAAGTGGAAAATAAAAGGAAACCCTCCCTAAAGGGAGGTATCTAAAAATTAAAGAGAGGAGGGCCCAAGATCAATGATGAATCAAGGTGGGAAATGTGTGATCGAGGTCCCCGAGTCTACATTCTACAAGATAAATATGGAGGAGTGGTGAGGTATTGATTTATCTAAAATAGGGAGAATGTTATTATGTGAAAATACATATTTTTATTATTCTAGGAATCACCCAAAGTTTAGCCACACCATTGTCCAAACAGTAAACCAACTGTTCTCCTTCTACTAGAGATCCTAGGGAACCCTTCATGGTAAGGACTCAGTGTCATGAAAATAGTTTTCCAACAATTTATCTTGTATCTGTTAAGATATACAACTAGATTAATGGTTATCAAACAATTTCTACTAACTATTCAAAAACTGTACACTTATGCTTAAAGTCTAAAAATTAAAAAATTTAACTCAAAATTTGAGTAAGAAATTCAAAATAATTAATTAAATAAATTAATAATGAAAATTATTTACAATGTTCTGATTCCCCAAAAAATAATCCCTTATACCCCCAAATATCATTGGATGAAAATTTTACCAAAACAATACAAAAGGATCAATCCACTTATTAAAGGTGAGATTTAGAAAATTGAGGGATATGAAGAACATCAGAAATTTAATACCAACGATTGGTGATATTATCCTCAATAAAAAATTGTAAAATACCAAAATTGTATAATAAAATGAATATATACTTCAATAAAATTATCTAAATAAGTAAAAGTAATCTCAAATAATGAAAAATGTTGACTCTATAAAGTGCAACCTCAAAACCTAAGGAACACCCCAAATCAAGGGGAGAGATAAGAATACCTAGATAAAACCAATCACTTATTCTAAAATAGAGTAACAGTAACAATAATATATGATTAATATTCTACCGTTGGGTGATTTTTTTTAGGAATAATCATTGAATGGGTCCTTAACCACATGATATCATTTAGCCACAAAAATTATAAGAACACAAAATGTTTAAAGTCTTAGAACCCATCAATGGGTTTAGTTGTCTTAGTCTCTTCACCATATTAAAATTATAATTATTCACCAACCCTCAAAAAATTGTTTAATTATATATTAACTATAATGGTTATCATAATAGACCCACAAAAATTCATAAGTACCATAATTGAAGGAAATATCCAATAGAATACTAACATCCACCTAAGGAAAAGAGATCATGAATAACCATTAACTCACACAATTAAAAACAATGTAGGTCATATAAGAGAAGACAAGACACAACCAAGGAATCCCAAAAAATACATTATTGAACAAGAATGAACAATACTATATTTGGTAAAAGAATAAGTGACTTGGGGAATCACCCCTAGAACATTGAATTCCGGCGAAACTATTCGAATAATGGAGACACTGTCTTGGGTACAACCTATGTGGGGGGGGGGAGACCAATACTATTAACCTATTAATAAACCCAAGAATTTCAGTCCCCAACACTGTTAAATAATATCAATTAAAAAGTTTATAATCCTTTCTACATAAATGGGAAAAAACTGCTTACTAAAACTAGAATTTGTCCAAGATGATCATTCATTCCATCAAGAGGATCTCAAAAAGAAATCAAAGAATCACAGTGATCTAGAACCACTTCTAAGATAACCTTTACTGTAGTCTTTACAAGAATATGTTTCTAAAGTAGATACTATAATTAATATAAAAAAGTAACTACATAATGATTATGGAAGCATACATCCTAATAATTAATTTAGAATAGGATATCAACCCTTTTCATCCAGACCTTTTTGAGGAAAAATAGAAAAAACACGAGGAACAAGCCTAAATAAGTAATACCTTATAGATTAAGTTGAAATAATTCCAATTATACCAAAAAACACACCTGAAAACATAAATTAAGAAGTTTAATCACCTTCTAAAAAAGAACTCCCCTTAAAAAAATAAAATAATTTTTCCTCATTTGAAAAACAAAAAAATAGTAATTTTTAAAACACCACTTACTTTTTTAAAACACCACTTGGTTTAGTTATTAAAAAACCATTTATCACAATAATATATTTTACAACAAATTCTCAAATAATAATTTTCATGAAAATCAAAATCTTTGAAAAAAATACCACAATACATGAAGAAACCATTTTATAAATAGAAAATTATATTCCATAAATAAAAACAATCACTTTGAATTATTTTCTTAAGATAATTCCCCTGTCAAAAAAAAATTTTAAATACTATTTTTAAAGTATCATGAAATAAAAATAATCCTTTAAAACCATCAAACATTAAAATAATTTATATTTTGAAACAATTTAATAAAACCAAACAAGAGTCATCAAAAAACATGTTACTCTAGTGTCCTTATAATTTATAACACAATATGATTTTATTAAAAAATCATGACCCAAAACAAAGGTCCCTGAAAACCAAATCACATTTTTTCAATACCATTTAATTAGACTCCAAACACCATTTTTACATTTGAAATAATTTATTAAAACCAATTTATCACTTTTTAAAACCAAATACATACTATTTTAAAACCAATCCTTAATGTTTTAAAACAATGTTTTACCCTAATAAAATAGAAATACAACAACAACAAAAAATTGAATTAAAAATAAACGTAATGTGAAATTAAAGGTGGATAAGTGTCCATAAATGACTTGAACATATGGTTTGTGGGCCATGTTCCAATCATATCACTACTATATAGAGTTATGAGAAACCCTATACTTGATATCCACATGGTATTCTGGACCCTATAAAGTCTCACTGTACAACCATTCGAACACCCATTTCACCCAAAAAAGAGAGAATTTGTAAAAAAACACATGAAACCTTAGTGAAATAAAAAAAACTAAATTTTAGATGTTCTAAAATTAATAAAAAAACAAAAATGAATAACTCAAAACATAACATACCATGGTAACTCATGTTTCACTACTAAAAGTATTATTCAAACAATTCTTCATGCCTACACCACAAGTATCAATACTATTATAATTTTTCAACCAATTATTCATATATATAAAAAGGGAAATTTGAAACATATCCCCTCTAAATAACATAGGATTTAATTCTATTTTTTTATGAAGAAACATTGACTGCACGTGAATCGGGCGATCAAGCCGACCCACGACAAACCCCTGAGAAATCCTTGAACCCCATTAGATGAAAATAAGAATCATTGGAATCAAATTAAATTATTAGTAATGATTTAACATGATGAATAAGATTTAATATAAAATATATTGGTATTTTAACATAATACTACGTTTGATATCGTATAAAATATTCAACCCCAATCTTAAACGAACACTAAAATATTAAAATTTTAATGTTATAATTTTAAACTAGTCATTAGGTTGGTGAATATTAATAATATTAACCCTATTATATATATATACTTACTAATACATACAAATTTATTCATTAATACTTATAAAATAAGAAGTTAAATTATCATTAAATTCTTTATGTTCTTCAAAAATAAATTTCCTTAAAAATTGTTTTTATTTATTTTTATAAGAGATTATAATAATTACTTTTTGGAACATTTAGAAATTTTAGTTGATAAAAAGGATATAATTTTCAAATTAATAATTTCAAAATTATATTAGGATGAATGTTTGTGAATTTTCAAAAAAATATGATTTTTCAATAAATACTGAAAAATACAGTTTCTATTGAAAATTGCCTTCTTTTTTAATTTTATTAAAAATTCACATTATATTTAGGATTATTTTTAAAATATATTTAGTTCATTTTCAATAAAAAATCCTATTATTTTTATTTTAATCTATTTATAGTGTGTTGATTCTATAAAATCATCAATTTGTTTTTTATTTTGATGCTCACAAACACCCATATTTATATTTCTAATAAATTAATTTCTTGTGAATTCTATGATATTTAAAACTGTAATAATTATTCTTATTTTGGAAGTATATTCAGTCTATACTCCATGGGAAGATATTTATTTTCTCAAAGGAAAATTATTTTGGATGGGTTTTATTAGTAACCTTGAAACACTGTTCAGAACCTATATTTTAAGGAGAATGTTTGGTTTGTATACACTATGTTTGGAGTAAAAGTATATATCAGAAAAACTAACTTTGGAATAAAACCTAAACATTAGGAAAAAATATATGCTACATTATCATTATTTTTTTAATCAACTTTATGCTATCAACTATACTTTTTGAGTTTATCACTATAATAAAAAACACTACAATTTACATAGATAAAGACATCATTTCAAATAATGGCTTATTTCTATATTTTCTGAAGTGGTATCCCAAGAAGTATATATTTTTTTAAATCTATTTAATGACTGATTCAAAGTCTCATGGTAAATAGAATAAATCAGTCCGATTTCTATTAGATGTTTTGACTCTATTTGAACATTATGAATTAAAATATAATTGATTTATCATATGTTATTTATTGATTTATTAAACTTAAATGATATTCGATCTCCCTAATAAATATCGATTTGTTTATCCTATATATATATAAATATTATTCTTATTAAGATATAAACATATATACTATTTTTTTTGTATAAATAATAACATTTCATTGCATTCAAAGATATACATTGGAGATGTACATTTTTTGATCCATGTTTGCTTGAATATTTTTTATGTTACTATATTTTATAGTTAATATTTTATTGATGTTTGAAAAAGTTCTTAAGTGAGCAATTTGTTTTATAAATACATTTTTTGACATCTTTTAGGTGTTTTCTCTATAAATTTTTATATAAATACAATTTGACATTGATGATTTTATTATTGTCATGTTCTATTGAATATCATAAACAAATATCTATTATTACTAAAAATATGTGCCAAATAATTTTCAACATATAAATTTTATTATATTGTTATTTTTAGATTGTAGGATTCTCTTACTCTATCAATGGTGGATTTTTAAATTCTCATACTAAGTTGTGGAGTTTTTTGTTCCCTATAAAATAAACAGACGACCTTATAAAATCCATGTGAGGTGTCAACTTCTTGCACTCAGTTGAATAGGTCTTCAAATAAGAGGACCTTCTTGTGAAATCACCATGGTCATGGGGTAGATAATTTGTGGAGAGGACTAAGTGATATTTATTCTCTGAACTACTATACACTGTTGTGCTATTTTATTGATTTATTTTCACCTCTCACTCATATTTAATAGATAAGGAAGGAATCATTTATTACTCAAGAGGGAATTTTGTTTTTTATCAGGTTTTTAGTGAAACAAAATCAACCCCATAACTTGTCATATTGTATTCCATTTCATCTTAACAAGTGGAATCATAGGTTGGGATAATTTAGAATATCGAATATTTTCATTAGAACTAACAATACTGAGTTAAATATTTGGATAAATAAAAATCTCAATGCATGATCTTTGAAAAGGTATTATGATGATCTATGCTTGTTATTTTAATGGAGATAATTATGTATACTGGAAAGAGCACAAGATTATTTATTTAAGAAATATTAGAATAAGAGTTCATTTGAAAATTGTAAAGCCATATGAAATTCTTGAAGGTGATTTTAAAAAATAGAATGATGATCAATAAAAATATAGTGATATTAATTCGAGAGAAATGAATTCTATTATCTGTTGATTTGGGACTAATGAATGTAATCAAGTCTCTTAGTGAAACACTGCATATGAAATGTGGGAGACTATTTCTATTTCTTATAAAGGAACTGATAATCACAAAAAATTAAGATATATTATTTTAAAATTGAAATTTCGTACTTTTAGGATGCTTGAATATGTGAGCATTACTCAGATTAAAGGATGATTAATAGAAGTTGCCAATGATATTTTTCCTTAGGATAACCAATTAAACAATCAGACCAGGATTTAAATGTTCTCAAAGATTTAAAATATAAGGGGAATTAAATATCTACTATTATACATAAAATTACATTATTTAAAGAATTAATGATGAAAAACCAATTGGAACCTTGATGAGGTATGAAGATGAAATGAAAACTAAAGTTGAAAAATCACATCTCTATAACAGTGGAAAATGGAACTCTTAGAACTAAAATGGATGGATCGTATGATTCAAGATATCTATATTCAAATAATGATTTATTATATCTTTCTAAAATATTTGAAAAACTATAGAAAGAGGAAGAAAAAGGATAATATAGATAAATGCTTTAAATAAAGGAAGATAGGCCACACAAAATGTAAATGTCTTGTGATTAATTCTCAAAGTAATTCTAATTAAAAAGGAAAAGGAAATAATGTCATAAAGACAAGCCATAATTATACTTATGATTAAAGTGATGAATCTACCAAAAACTATGATGATGATCATGGTAAAAATTGCAAATCTATGTCTAATGGATCTTGCTAATGAGGTATAAAATTCTAATTCTGAAATTCAAATTTTTCCATATGATGAACATGATAAATATTGTTTAAATATTCAAAAAAATTGATTTTTTTACAAAGAGAATAATAATCTCTGAAAATATTATGATATTATTTTTAAAGATAAATAATTTTCAACAAAAAATATTTCATATTTAAAATCTAAAAATTATTTGGATCTGTATGAAAATAAAATTAAGAAATTATTAGAAAAGGTTAATACTCTAAAGAAAGACTCAAGTATTCTTTTAAAATTATAATACTTTTTAAATCAAATAGTTTTAAAAAGATAAAATTTATAAAGGTAAACTAAGAATATGTAGTAATGTATAAAAACTAAAACTATATCGAAATTGTTTATTCCTAGTAATAAAAGAAAAATTATGTCTACTATTAATTTTTTTTAATATGGAATAAATGGAAAATATGAAAATGAATTTTTTTAGAAAATAACAATTTTCTATTATTAAGATTTTTGGTTATTCAAATTCGTTATTTGAATTTATGTATGAAATTTCTAATTAAAAAAATGTGTTACGAATGTTTTTAGTTTCTATAATTACTCGACCCAAAACTATATGGGTACTAAAAGGAAATTGTATTTGATATATTGTAGGTATTCACCACTATACATCATTTTTATATCATTGAGTGGATGCTTAAAGCTTATGGACATTTCTATTTATTGGGAAACATCATTAAAGTTTTAACTATTACTACAAGAAGTATATAATTTCCATTTTAATATAGAATTTAAATGAAAAAACTGGTTTATAAAGAGGGAGAAATACTTCTCATACTTATAACTACATTAATTTCATTACAATATTATTTGATATAATGTATTAATCTATTTAAATATTTATTATACTCTTGATTATTTCATTTTCAAAAATATTAGTTACTTTAAACTTTAATGCATATGTCACACTTAAAAGTATTCTCGAAAATTTTAAATCAAGGGGAGAATAAATTACATATTATATTATAAAAATATGATTATGAAAAATATATTCTCATTTTAATTTTTCATCTTTTCTTAATTTTTAAATTTCCTTTTCTTATATATTTTAATCATTTACATAATGTATTCTTTTAGAATTGATTTCTTACGTAAAACTAATTTTCAAATATTAAAATTTGAAATGATTAATCTATATTTTAACTATAGAATATGAAGCCACATCTGCAAATTTTCATATTGAAATGTATATTCTTACTCATTTGGACCATATAATCTTCTAGTTGTATCCTTTTAAACTGTTTTTATTATTTCTTTGACATAAGTTTTTCAAAGAACTATGAGGAAACCAGTTTGAGTAGAATTCAGTGATCTATAAATTCAAGTTCATAGAAATGTGTTTATCAAAATAAAAAATGATGTAATTATTTTTTGAACGTTTTGGATAACAATCAATTTTATTTGTTAAAAATTCCATGTAAAAATATTCTAGAAAATATAAAAAAAATTACTGTTTTTGAAGAACCATATGTTCAATCTTATGAAATAGTTAAAGGTGGAATTCAATCTGAAGTAATTTTTTTTCAAGTCTAATCTTTTAGAATAATGAATTATTAAGGTTGCATGAAGATATAAAAAATATCAAAAATTGTATAAAGAGTCTAGAAAATCAACTATTTCAAAAACAATTTTTGATACTCATCAAAGTGATTATCAAAATATAATGGAAATATTAATTTCTAAAATGGAATTCGACACTTTTAAAGTGGATATGATAATTTAGATGGAGACACTCAGATGGGAAGTTGTTTCTATGTCATATCTTGAGGAATTAAAAGAGTTTTTAGTTAAATAGTTCTCATATTCTTCATTTATTCAAATATCTACAAATGTTTAAAGGAGAATAGAACATATTTCAATAGTTTTAGCTCATGTGAGTGAAAAAATAAAAATTTGGAAAGTACAAATGATTTTTCTAATCCTTCCAAAAATCCAAATTCTTCTTTATATCTTTAGCTAATTCCATGTAAAAGTGATGTTTTGTTTGTCTTAGTTTAAATATTGTATTAATATTATCTATGATTTAAAATTGAATAAATTGTTTTTTAATTTCTTTTTGATTTTAAAAAAGGGGCAGAAATTTATGAGAAATTTAATATAATAAATTAAAATATATGAAAATCACTATTTTAACAAAAATTTTACTTTACATATTTTTTTAAGGGGGAGAAATATGATTGAAATTTATTTATAGTAATATTTGTAAAAAATAATCTATTATTTTCTTCATTTTAGTAATTGTTTTATGGGTTTAGTGATTATCAAAAGGGGGTGTTTTTGAGAATGTGTTGATTCAACATTTCATAAATTCTTTCTTATTTGGATAAAAAACGCCCAGATTTATGTTGCTAATAAAGTTATTTTAAGTGAATTTCATGATATTAATTATTGGAAAGATTATTCTAATTCTGGAAGTGTATTTTGTCTTTAATAAGTGAGAATATATTTGTTTATCCAAGGAAATATATCCTGGATTGGTTTTATATGTAATATGGAAACACTATTCATTTCCTATGTTTTATGTGGAACAAGTGGTTTGTATACCCTATGTTTGGAGTAAAATTATGGATCACGAATACTAATTTTAAAAGAAACCCTACATTTGAGGAATAAACATATGGTTTTTTATCCCTATTATTTTAGTAAACCATACACTATGAACCATAATTTTGGATTTTATCATTATGCCAACAAACCTTACATTTGAATTAGTTAAATATAGTGTTTTAAGTTATAGTTTATTTAAATATTTTATAAAAAAATATCAACATAATTAAATATATTTTTAAATATATTAAAAGACCAATTAAAAGTATCATAGTCAATAGAATAAATTATTCATATTTTTATGGGAAGTTATGAATTTAATTCAACAATATGAATTCAGATATTTCAATTTATCATGTGATATTTTTGGCATTATTTGACTTGAAGGAAGTTAAATCATCATAAAAAATATCAATACATTCATATTATATATTTATATATATTCTTATTCTGAATATATACACATTTAGATAATGTTGTGTCTTTTAAAAATAATAATGTTTCATTTCCTTCGAAGATACACTTTATAGACATACATGTTTTGATCATTGTTGTTTGACTATTGTTGATGCTACTATATTTCACTATTAATATTTTTTTGTAGTTAAATAAATTTTTTATCAGAGATACACTTTGGATACATACATTTTTATCATATTCCTGGTGTTTTATCTACTTCTGGTTACATAAATCTTGTTTGACATTGAAGATTTTTCTACTGCTGTGTTACATTGAAGATCATAAATAACAACCAGTTACTATTGAAATTGTGTCCGAAAGATGTTTCAATATATAAAACCTAATCTATTGTTTTTTAGAGTATTGGATGCTCATTCTAAATCATTAGTGGAGTGTTACCTTCTTATGCATTTTTTAGAGTTTTTGATTCCCTAAAAAAGAATCATAAGGCCCTATAAAAGCCTTGTAAGGTGTCAACTACCTGTCCTCAATTGTAGAGGTCTCTTGAAAAATGGAACTTATAGTAATAATCACAAAAATCATGGATTATAGAATTTGTGGAGTAGATAAGGTTATTTTTTCCCTGAACCACTTTATATCATTGTGTTCTTTTCTTTATTTATTTCTTATTCTCCCTCATCTTTATGAGAGAAGCAAATAATCATTTATAACTCACTAGAGAAGTTTGGTTTTTATCATTTTATAAAGGAAAACAATTCAACCCCCCACTTGTGTCTTCTTATTTTTCATTTTTACCTAACAAAATCAACATTATAGTTCATTTTATATAAGAAATTTATACTTATAAAGGAATTTTTCTAGAAAATTTATTTTCATCTCATTTTTTGTTTAATTTTATATTAAATTGTAAAAATTATGTGAATTTAATCAATAAAATTAATTTCATATTTTTAATCAAAATAATTACTATTAGGTAAACAAGTTAACTTAATTTATGTTTAATATGAATACTAACAATAGAATTTTTTTACCAAGATAAAGGTAATTTTTTTTAATTAGGTTTTAAAATATTATGATAATGACTAGAAAATACATAAAAAATTTCCTTAATTTTATTATATGATTATAATTTTTCCATAATCATTAAAAAGAATAAAATATTATCTTTTTACAATTTATATATTTTTTAACTTTATAATATTTTAAATAAAGGTAAATCTAAAAATAACACTTTCCAGTATTTAATATTTATAATATTTTTTTAAAACGTATAAAAATAAATTATGTTCAGTTGTAAATGGTTATTTTAAATACAATTGTTTTTCATTTTAATTTATTTTTAACATTTAGTGATGAAATAATCTTGTAAACATCTTATGAAACACTGACATAGTTCTTGTATAAGTAGTAGAAATATATACTATATGATTTTAAGAACTCTAGAAGTAATATTTTTTGGGTTTTTTATAGTATCCCATGGATTTAATTTACCAATACAACATATTCGTTATTTATTAATGTTTCAGAATTAAAATACAATAATATATTAATTTCATTAAAGTCAAACTAAATGAATTATGTAAAAAAGACATTAATGATATTTTATAATAAAGAGCATTTTATTAAATTATTTAATTTTTTAAAAATAATTAAATTGGAAAATTAGGATAAAATATGGTCTAAATTTCATCACTTGGTTTTTGTAAGCCATTTGAAACTTATAATTAAAACTATAACATTTAAAATTGAAAAAATTATTACCACTATTAAGGTTAAATTTTTCTAACCATGTGGTTATACCAAAAGATTTAGCTCAAAATAATATCTAAACCAATATGAATTTTATTGAGTGATTATATTTAGAAAATATAAATTTTCTTTGGTAAATCCATGAAATTTTGGAACTATTTTAAAAGAGTAAAACACATACTCTATTAAAAAATTTCATAAATTTCCAAAAATGACATTAATGAAATTTTATTAAAATCAACATTTTTTTAATATATTTTAAATTCCTAAATATACTATATTTATCCAAGTAAATTGAATATGGATTAAAATATTTTCCAAGGTTCATTTATGGGTTAATTTTTATTTTATATTAACTTTCTTCACTCTTAAAAAGTAATAAATATTGATATCACTTGTAACACCCCAAGCTTCCACGATACGCTTTTCTTTCAATAATGCAATAGCTTGCATTGTATGCAAGATCGAGATTTTAACACACCGCGACCAATCAAAGTAGCCGTTATGAATAGTAATACCCACGTTTTGAATTATATAAATTTTATATTTCAAATTGGACTTCATTTTTGGATTACGAATATCAAAATTAGCTTAATTTGAATTTTTGGTATTTTTCTGAGAATATCCAATTTTCGATGAATAATGAAAGATACTTAAAAACAACTTTTTTTAATCAAAATAATTTGGAGTGATAAATTATAATATTGAGTGGTTGTAAAGTATTATTAGAATATAATATAGCAATTTTATCCAATTGTGGTCATTATAATTAATTTCACTTTGAAATGGGACATAAACAATTTTCAATCTTTTGATAGATATTGTTTCTTAAAAACACACTATTTGTTTGTACAACGAGAATTAACTATATAATTTATTAATGAAACTTATATGTTTTGAATTTGGTAAAATGGACATAATTTTTTGAATTTTTGATATCAAATATATTATAGGGTGAATGTTTGGTATTTTTCTGATAATTTTCATTTTTAATGAATAGTGAAAAATGTTTTATTTTAATTCAAAAATGCATTTTGATAAAATTTATTTATATAGTTAGAGTGTCATTTTAATTGGTTTTAAATTATAATTTCATTATTTTTTTATTAATTAATACAATTTTGTTCATTGGATGTAATTTCACTTTTCAATTGGATGTAAAAACAAGTCAATCTTTTGATAGATTTTACTTCTTAAAAACTCGTCTTTGGTTTTGACAACGAGAATTATATTTAAATTAATTACTGAAATTTTTGTGTTTGTAATTTGGTAAAATAAATTCCATATTTATAATCATAGGGTCCAAATTATGAAATTAAAACTCTTTTGTTTGTGGACATTATGAATAGTAACGACAAGAATTATCTTTAATTATCATGATTAATTAGTAATCGGGTAGTTAAGGGTAATGAAATAATATAATAATAATATAAAATCACCCCAAAATGTGTCCTAATGCTATTGGTTGGGTCATGGACAACCATGGGATGCCTTTTTCCAACCTAGGGACCCCATGGAATCACTTTTTTGTGATAGTGACATTTTATCATTTTATTTTTTTAAAAAGGAAAATATAACAAAAGTATTCAACACCCAAGTAAAACAATTTCAATTTTGTCTAAATAAATAATCTCTTAGACTATAAATAGTCATTGGAAAGATAAAAATATTTCCTACATCATGGTATATTTTTTTATAATTTTTAGACATTAAATAAATATATATTTTTTATGACACCATAATGATGCAACAATTACCTCATTAATGAATGATTTAAATAAAATGAGAAGATAAGGTAAAATATAAGACATACAATTGTCTAAAGCCTATTGTATGGATGGATTTATAACCCTTATCACATTACCCTTTCAATTTATCATTGTGGGACCTTTAAAATCAGAAAATCATTTCATAATAAAGTAACATTTCAATCGTTCCAAAAGAGCCCATCCTCTCCTCTTATAAAAGGCCCCCACCTCTACCACCTTAATCACACCTTCAAAGCCATTTGGATCGGCCAAAATATGCCCAAATACTCTCTCAACCTACCTATATTACTCATAGAAGCCTCAATTTGGGCAGAAGTCTTACCAAGGAAGCCTTTGTCTCAAATCAAAATGAGTTACCTGATTTTAAGGTAATGTCATCTCTTATGTTCTTTTGTTTTATTTTTCTTATCCAACACCTTAAACCCTTTTATTCCATAATTTTGTAACAACACCAGTATATTAAATATACTAGGATGTTTTTATGAGAATTATCTGATTTAAACTTACATACACCTCCATGTAATGGTTAAAGGACATACTGTTTCTATGGGTGGTGAATTACTGCCTCATGAAACGATGATTGTTCAATCTTCTTTTAACACCTCTAATGGTGTCCATTAAGATGTAAATATATTTATATGTGATATATATTATGTTTATGTTGTCATTATTTTTATTTATTTTTCATTTATGGAATAACTTTATGATTTCCATTATGGGTAAATGTGATAATTTCATTTTAGGAAGTGCGGACTACCGCCCCCTCAAAGTGATTTGAATCGTTAATTTCATATGTGGGATGTATAAAGGATGGAGTTAATGATATTATATATGATATTATACTAAAATTATAATATGCCTTTATATCATAATGATTTCATTCCATTAAATATGAAATAGAAATGAAATTAGCATTCATGTGTACGTACATCTTACCGTCTCCATGAACAGTGCATTTCATTTCTTACCTATGAATGTTATGTAATATTATAAATTCATGTATATACTGGATATATATATGATATATGAATATAATTGTGTTCATAATGGATATTTTACCATATAAACAACTTGTAATTATAAGAAGTTTATTTTTGACTCAAGTACCAAGGATCGACAAAAGGACTGTTATTAAATTATATGATAACATAATGTTAATAACATGGTAATAAGTGATGTAAAAGGAATAACAAACCTGAAAAATGTTCTTAAGAAAATAGAAATTAACTATAGTATATTATTCAGGATATTAAAGAACAATCGAGTCATGTTGGACACGAGGTAAGGGGCTTCGTCTCAATATCCTTTCATTGAGGCATATTTGGTTTTAATACAAGACTTTCTTTTATACGCTATATAAAAACATTTGACTTTTACATTTATTTAAAAGGAATCTTTTTATATTAAGCATTTTACTAAATGAAAAAAGGAATGTATTGTCTTATGTATGCGGCAAAAATGACTTCTCCGCCGCCGTGACCATTATTTGAGATTGGCATCCTCTACATGCCATACCATTTTTTAATGAAAAATAAACAACATGTTTTAATTTTCTTTTATTTTGGTATTGAAAATGGATTTGATAATGTGTTGATTATATCAATGTGTTGTATTGATATCTTTTGATTGAAATGTGGAAATTTGTCTTTCTTTTATGCATGTTTTCTATGATACAATTATGTTACGGTTCTTGGGCATTGTTTATGATATGGTTACACCTTTTCTTATAAGGAATGCATTGGACTTAGAAAGTGACGGGTGGAGCAAAATATAGATCGTCAATGCATCGGTAGGTCTCATGAGACAAACTAGTTTCTTGGCACGAGGCCTTGAAAAAATATTATTTGTAGTATTGGCATGAGGCCTTGGCTACATGGTTATGATAGTCTGGCTTTATGCATTCCATCATTATGAAAGTGGTTATTGATATTGCATGTAATTATTTGACTAGTAGAATATCCATGTGAATAAGTAAATGGAATTATTTCATTTTATTTTTTCCATGTTATTATGATATTCAAGTTTAAAAGGATTTTGTTTTATTTATACAATTACCTAATATGTTTATGATTGTCTATGAATGTTTCTGCTATATTGTTATCCTTACTGAGCATCTAATCTCATCCCTTTCTATGTTTTTTTCCCAAGATGTGAAGAAGTATTTTATGAATGATCTGCAGGGATAGTATGAGGGGATATGAAGAAAAGATGTTGTTGTTGTTTTTTTCACTTTATGATGTAATGTAAGACTTATGAATATATCTAGTGTTTACAAGGCTACTAAACTTATTGGTCTTTCGAGACTTGATCATTTTTTATCATGCCAATGTTATGTAATAATGCACCGATTCTGGGTAACTGGGGTCAGGGTGTTACAATTGGTATTATAGGAAGTTTATTACTAACCTTGGAAGCTAGATTTAGATAAAATCTGATTAGAGAACACATCCCTATGATAGACTTTGGGGATTAATATAGAATAACTTCCTAAAATTTTATTATTGTAGATATTTTGTGAGTTTTCCGAGCACGAAATCCATGTATTGATATGAGCAGGTAGAGGTAGATCTAGAACAGATGTACCTAGGGTTAAAACCTGAAAACACCACTTTGAGCTAGACTCGAACCGGAACTGGGGCACGACAACGGGCCTTGCTGCACTCTTGGTTACGACACTCCCGGGGGATATTCTTAGGATAATTATCATTTTGTTTATAAACAATTATGAAGGGTTTATGAGTATATACTTCCTCAAAGAATTTTTTTTATGATTATGGATTATATCCATAAACAGTTCAAATTATGTGAAGTTTTTTACAAGTATGTAATTATGTATTTTGATTCATAAACTGATCCAGTTTATTCCATTTTTTAGAAATGGCGCCTAGTGATCAGCTTATCACCATACTGGGACAACTCACTCAGGTTATGAATAATAACCTTACTCGTATGGAGCACCCTGATCCACAATGTGGAGGATCAATGATAGATCGCTTCATGAGGAAATGTCCACCAACATTTAATAGGAGTACAAATCCAATAGTAGCTGTGCAATGGATAAATTCCCTAGAGAAATATTTCAGGCTTTAGGGAGTAATGAAAAGGAAAAAGTTGTCATGGCAGTTTACCGCCTCACGGGAGATGCTGATCAATGATGGTCATTGACTAAAAATACAAAGGAAGATGAAGAAGTATCAAGTATGTAATAGAGAGAGTTTAAAGATATTTTCTTAGAAAAATACTTTCCTCATGACCATCGGGCGGATATGGAAAGAAAATTTCTGAGTCGGAGGCAAAAGGAGGACGAGAATGTTGCAAAGTATGAGTCTAACTTTACAAGGTTAGCGAGGCATGCTGCAGATTATATACGTAACCCAATAAGTAAGATTTATCGTTCCTTTG
This sequence comes from Viscum album, assembly GCA_963277665.1. NCBI lineage: Eukaryota > Viridiplantae > Streptophyta > Magnoliopsida > Santalales > Viscaceae > Viscum > Viscum album. Next base: position 1,752,406,763 of record OY728159.1, on the reverse strand, counting down.
ATGGGTTAAAACTGTATCTCCGTCGAGCTTTAGTATCAAAATACTTCTCATCGTATGAAGGTATTGTCTTGGGTGCTATCAAGATAGAAAAGAAATTCTCTAAGTCTTATGACAACAATGTAAAGCAAGAGAAGAAGAGAATAGTGGAGCAAGAGATAGATAAAGGGAAATAGGGAATGAAGGATTTTCTATTATGTGATAATTGTAGTAAGAAACACCCCAGTACTTGCCTAAAAGGAATGAGAGTTTGTTACAAATGTGCAGAAAAAGGTCACCAGACTCGTGATTGAAAGGAAAAGAAAGAGGCTGTCAATGTTGAATGCTACAATTGTAGAGAAATGGGTCATTATGCAAATGAATTCCAGATGCACCAAAGAAACTTACCTTAGAAAAGGCCAAGGGAGAAAGTCCAAGCTTATTTTGTTACTACAAATGAAGTTGAATAATTATTTTATTTGTGTTTTATGTCTCAAGAACTATATTATAGTTATAAGAATAATGTGATATATATAATGATTGTACTGCAGTACTTGTTGTTTTCATTACGGTTTTAATATGATGATGGTAATCAGATTTTTATTATGTGAAAATAAGAGAAAATTTACTTTGTTTGTGGAATCTGATGTTACAATTGATTTTAGAATTTAGAGACCTTTTAGAGAGAGTCTGGAAAGAGGTATTTTGGATAACTATAAAGTTTGGAATGGATTAAGTTGAACTTTGGATAATATTGTTTATGGTTAAAAAATTTATGAAGATTATTTTTGGAATATTATTATACTATAGTTTTAGTCAAAAGACAACCTTCAGGTAGGGGGATAACCCATCGCGTCGGACAAAGCTGCAGGAATTGAACCCACAACCATAGTCCGACAAGCCTTTATTACCTACCAATATCCTACAGGAAGTCCATGGTAATTACAAAATAGTTTTCCTAATCTAAATGTTATGTTTTAATATTTGGAACCTTGTAAGATTAGGATAAATATAATTTTTTTGAGTTCTATTATATTTTTGAGTGAAAGGTGATTTTGTGGTAGAAATTAGTTGAAGGTTGAAACTATACTTTTCAAGTATATATATATATATATACCTCTATCTTATTCTATGAATAAATTAATTCTTAATCTTTAGGAAGGGGATATTAAAACAAAAAATTTGTTATCCTGATACATTATGTTTTGTTGAACTGATGATATTTTAAATCACCATAGATTTAAGGCTTTGTGGCCCTCAATTTTACACTTGTTTGTGATTGAAGACCTCAATCACTCCCTCTAAATATTTACGTTTTCCTCCAATTATGTGTCTCTAATTTCCGCCAATGTTCTCCTAATCGAGATCATAATTTGGTGGTAACTTTTTCATTTCCCTTTCCCTATTATTAACGCTAAATATTATTAACCTTATTTCCAATGTGGGTTTTCCACAAAGGTATTTTCTATTTTCAACCTTTTATTTTCAAAGAACATTTTCAAATTAGGAGGATGCAATTTATTGACGGAAGGGAGAATGTAACACCCCAAGATTCCATGATATGCTTCTCTTTCAATAATGCAATAACTTGCATTGTACACCAGATCGAGATTATAACACACCGCGACCAATCCAAGTAGTCGTTATGGGATACCTTGTTCCAACTTAGGGACCCCATGTAATCAATTTTGTGTGATAGTGACATTTTATCTTTTTATTTTTTAAAAAAAGGAAAATATAACAAAAGTATGTAACACATAAGTAAAACAATATTAATTTTGTCTACATAAATGATCTCTTAGACTATAAATAGTCATTCTAAAGATAAAAATATTTCCTACATCATGGTTTTTTTTATAATTTTTAGACATTAAATAAATAAATTTATTTATGACACCATGATGATGCAGAGATTATCTCATTAATGAACGATTTAAATAAAATGAAAAGATAATGTAAAATATAAGACTTAAACTTGTTTAAAGCCTATTGGATGGGTGTATTTAGAACTTCTATCACCTTATCCTCGAAATTTATTATCTTGGGACCTTTAAAATCCGAAAATCATTTCATAATAAAGTAATATTTCAATCCTTCCAAAAGAGCCCCTCCTCTCCTCTTATAAAAGGCCACCACCTCTACCACCTTATTCAAACCATCAAAGCCATTTGGATCAGAAAACCTCTGCCCAAATACTCTCTAAACTTCCCTCTCTTACTCTTAGAAGCCTCACTTTGGGTATAAGTATTCCCAAGTAAGCCTTTGGCTCAAATTAAACAGAGTTACCCGATTTTAAGGTAATGTCTTCTCTTATGATCTTTTGTTTTATTTTCCTCTCCAGCCCCTTAAACCATTTTATTCCATTATTTTGTAAAAAAAGTATATTAAATATTATAGGATGTTTTTATGAGATGTATTGGATTTACATTTACACACACCTCTGTCTAATGGTTAAAGAACATACTGTTTCTGTGGGTGGTGAATTACTGCCTCACGAAACGATGATTGTTCAATATTATTTTAACACCTATCATGGTGGCCATTAAGTTGTAACTATATTTATATATGATAAATATTATGTTTAGGTTTTTCATATGCTTCTGTATTTTTCATTTATGGCATACCTTTTTGATTTCCATTATGGGTAAACGCGATAATTTCATTTTAGGAAGTGCGGACTACCACCCCTCAAAGTGATTTAAATCGTTAATGCCATATGTGGGACGTATAAAGGATGGAGTTAATGATATTATATATGATATTATACTATAATTATAATATAACATTATATAATTATGATTTTATTTCATTAAATTTGAAATAGAAATGAAAGTAGCGTTCGTGTGTACGTACGACTTACCGTCTCCATGAACGGTGCATTTCATTTCTTACCTCTAAATGTTATGTAATATTATAAATGCATGTATATACTGGATATATATGATATATATGATATGTACATCATGAATATAATTCTTCATATAATGGATATTTTACCACATAAACAACTTGTAATTATAAGAAGTTTATTTTTGACTCAAGTACCAAGGATCGAAAAAAGGACCGTTATTAAATTAAAAGATTACATAATGTTCATAACATGGTAATAAGTGATGTAAAAGGAATAATGAACTTGAAAAAGGTTCTTAAGAAAATATAAATTAACTATAGTTTATTATTCAGGATATTAAACAACGATCAAGTCTAGTCGGACACGAGGTAAGGGACTCCGTCTCAATCTCCTTTCATTGAGGCATATTTTGTTTTAATACAAGAATTTCTTTTATACACATTATAAAAACATTTGACTTTTACTTTTATTCAAAAGGAGTCTTTTTATACGAAGCGTTTTACTAAACGAAAAAAGAAATTTTTTGTCTTACGTATGTGGCGGCAATGACTTCTCCGCCGCTGTGACCATTATTTGAGTTTCGACTTCCTCTACAAGCCATGTTTTTTTAAATGAAAAATAAACACCATGTTTTACTTTTATTTTATTTTGGTATTGAAAATGGTTTTGATATTGTTTTGATTATATCAATGTGTTGTATTGATATCTTGTGATTGAAATGTGGAAATGTTATGTTTCCTTTATGCATGTTTTATGTGATAAAATTATGTTATGGTTCTTGGGAATTGTTTCTGATATGTTTAAACCTTTTCATATAAGGAATTCATCTGACTTAGTAACTAATGGGTGGAGCCCGGTACAGCTCCTCGATGCATCAGTAGGTCTCATGAGACAAACTAGTGTCTTGGCACAAGGCCTTGACAAAATATTATTTGTAGTCTTGGCACGAGGCCTTTACTACGTGGTTATGATAGTCTGGCATTATGCATTCCATCATTATGAAAGTGGTTATTGATATTGCATGTTATTTTTTGACTAGTAGAATATCCATGTGAATAATTAAAAGGAATTATTTAATTTTATTTTTTCCATGTTATTATTAAGTTCATGTTTAAAAGGATTTTGTTTTAGTTATACTATTGCCTTAAATGTTTATGCTTATTTATGAAAGTTTTCGCTATATTGTTATCCTTATTGAGAATCTGATCTCACCTCTTTCTATGTTTTATTTTTCCCAGGATGTGAAGAAGTATTTTATGAATGATCTGCAAGGATAATATGAGGGGATATGAAGAAAATATGTTGTTGTAGTTTTTTTTTCACTTTATGATGTAATGTAAGACGTATGAATATATCTAGTGTTTCCAAGGATACTAAAATAATCGGTATTTCAAGACTTGATCTTTTGTGATCATGCCAATATTATGTAATAATGCACTGACTCTGGGTTACGAGGGTTGGGTCGTTACATGACATTAATTATCAGAGGGGTTAACTTGCATTAGAACAAAGAGATATGAGAGAAAACATAATAAAACATGTAAAAAATTTATTGGATTATTTTATTTAAACTCATAATCATATTAAATAATAATTATATAAAATTGAAGTCATTTTAACATGAATATAATTTAATATTAATTAAATACTTTACTAAATTCCAAGATTGCTACTCCCCACACTTATAAAGGGCACATCCTCTCCTCTCTTCCTAACGCCATTTGAGGACTCCATATAGGCCAATACCTACCCAAATAACGTCTTAAAAATACCTAAACATGTTATATGGGTATTATTTTTTGAATAATAACAACTTTAATGGGATTAATGTTTAATGAAAATCAGTTTTTCCAAATAATATGTATAGGTTTTAACCGGATGTTTTAGTTTTATTTCATCTTATACTAATATCAAATATTATATAAATCTTGTTATAATAAAATTAAAAATGTATTATATATACTGATTTTTTGTTATGTTAATTTAATAACATATATGTATCACATTCTTCCATTAAATGGGAAATTAATCCATCGTTCTCATGTACAGAGTACTACCGCCTCGTGAACTGATGTAGATTGTTTTTCATCACAACCTCTGACATATGTATATAAAAATTAATTTAATATATATAAATATATATGATATTAATGAAATAAATACCATTTTTTAAATAGAATATCTCATCTATTTTCTTACCTTTATATCTATTGAAAAATTTTAACGTTATTCATACGTACATCTGGATTATCACCTCCACAGAGAGATGAGATTCATTTTTCATGACCAAAAGACATAACTACTATATGTAAGTGTATTAAACTAAATAATATGATATTTAATATATAATAATAATTATTTAAATAGAAAAAAATACTTAACTTATTTCAATCATATTAATTGAAAAATTGAAATGTTACTCATGCGTATGTATGTCCTACTATTTATAGGATTGTAACATAGTTTGTTTTTCATAACCATCTCTAATTTTTTTACAAAAGTATAAATAATTCATAAAAATTGTATTTAAATCATGATTATTATTCTAGAGATTATGGAATATAGACTTCTTTTGCAATAGTCCACTTACCAAATTCATTTTGAACAAATAAGCTGAATAATGTCAAAAAATTCAACACAAACAAAATTGATTAATTAAATTTATATAACATGGTTATATATAAAATTAAAAGAATACTAAAGATGAAATTTTTTCGTAATTAACTAAATAATCAATAAAAATTTATTATTTATTAATAAAAATAACATACTTGGTGAGTCAGACTCGAGGTAAGGGACACTTTATTTTTAAAAACAATATTTTAAATGTTTTAAATATTTATTTTCTAAATATTTGTTTTTTAATTATCATATTATTAAATATAATTTTATATGTATTTATATGGAAATATTTTAATTTTAATTAAAATTTTATGTAATTTTATTGTAATACTTAAATAGGTTTTTAAAATGAATTTTTAACATATTTTATATGGAATTATTTGAATTTCTATACAAAAGGAAAAAATAAATGTTTTGTTTTAGTGTATAAACTGTTGATGCATTTTCCAACCACCACAAACATTATTTTATATTTGGATTATTTTATAGCATTCCATTTATTATTAAAATAAAAAACCTCCTTCCCTTTCTTCTTTTTATTTTAGTTTGGAAAAATAGGGTTTAAAGGAAATGAATATATGGATATTTGAAAATGATTTACTAATAGGTTTAAAAGGGTATTTGTATGAGTTGGATGATCAAAAAAATATTCAAAATATTTTATACATGTTATGTCACTTTTTTGTTTTTTACTGCTGGATGATCCCAATATATCTCTTTAATGCATTGGGTAATGGTTATGTTTTTCAGATAATTATTTTGGATTCTGCCCATATTTTTTATTCCTTTTGTAATGGTTCTATGAAGATGATGTCCCATGGAACCTACATGAATTTTATATTCTTTATAATGATTTTTATGGAAATATTTTTATTTTTAAAAGGTTATATAATGATATTTTTTTCTAAAGGAATGATTATCCGCTTTTAGGGTAAATATGTAAATTTTTATGAAACTCTTTTTCAGGGGTTATCATGTGTTCTAGGAAACCTTCATAATTACAATTCTGTTTTATGTTTTATTATAAATTATTTTATGAAACATTTTGGGCAGTAAAGATGATTTCATGTGTAAGTAAATGATTATTTGAGCACAAAGTTCATTATGATAAAGGTAAAATCTCTTTTATGATTTCCTTGTTTTAAAATGGACTAACGATTTTCTTTTTTATATACCTTACTTATATTTATGTGATAATAAAGTGTTTTTGGGTTTTATGGGTGTTTTAAATAATGATGAAAACTTAATACAACAAAAATTTAATATGGGTATAGTTGGAATAATGATTACATAAAGACATGTGTATTGTTATGTAAGAGTTTTCCATAATTCTTTGAAACTATAAACCTAAAAGGTTCTTGGGTATGTAATTGATCCCATATTTCCTTTTTTATTTTTAATAGTTTTGATAGTTGAAAATGGATCACAATTATTGGTATCCAATCCAAAAAATGTAATGTTTATATTTTTAGTTCAGGATCCGAGAGTGTGGGTTTGAGGTATTTTACAGTTGGTATCAGAGAAGAGTTTAGATAACTTTGGAGATTATGATGTTTTCAAGTTTAGTTAAATTAAGTGTTATGGATACCAATATGGATTTATATGTTTATGGTTGATTGTAATTCCAAAGGCATAGATACCCCTTGGAGATTTCAGGTGGTGGTGGTTTAATAAGAATAATTTTTTGGGAGACATTTATGTTAATAAAACCCTTGGATTTAGTATGTATTTTATTTAAAAGTTTATTTATGGAATAATGATTTTATATTATATTAACATAAGTTAAGTGGTATTAATAACCATTAGGGTTAATATTATCTATTATATTGAGGTAATTATGGTTAATTAGGATAAAAGTGTTATTACATATTTAGAATATATGATTTACCACATTAATAACCATGGGATTGGGAATTGATTTCATTACAATGGTATTAATTCTATTTTTAATAAGTTCACTATTTCATGGAAATTATACTATATAGGTAAATTGAAATACCTTTGGATAATATCATATTTTTTTTATGGAATAAACATTCAATTACCATTTGGAGGTAGATAAAATTTTATTTTAGATTTATAGTGATTTTAGTTATTAATGGAAATGATTTGAATATTTTAATGAAAATATCATTAGGGAATACAAATTTTGGTTATATTACATTATTGGTAACTAATTTTTATTGAAGATAAATTTAAAATTAATATCATAAGAATATGTGATTGAATCCTTTAGATTTCTTGTTTTTTAACATGCTGAAGAATATTTGGATGAAATTTAAGGTTTGTTATTTATCTAATTATTTGAGTTGAATTTTGGGTGTTATTACTGAGGATTTTATGATTAATGTTTTGTTTCTTCATATAATGGTTTGTTAATTTTGGTAATTATATTAAATTATGCTAAAATGTTTGGTTTTGGTTAATTTATAAATATAGGTATAATAGATTTTTATCCTTTTATAGAATTATAAGATATATTAGAAGTTAATTTTAGTGCTTTAAGCATGAAATATTCATCTTTAACACCAATAATTTGGAGTAAAAGGTTTGTTAATTGTGAAAACTTACTGAAACTAGTAACCAAAGGATGTAAATTTTGTTTATATACTTGAAGAAAATAATGTATATTTTCTTATTTTCTTAGTCTAGATGGTATATGAATTACTCAACTCTAAGAAAAGTATCTTGATATAAAAATTTTATTTTATTAATTTCATTTCTAATGAATTGAGAGTATTTTCACACCTCATTGATTTTCAATTTTTCGGCCACTAACTTTCTCATGATCATTCAATTTGTTATAATCAAATTTATCTTTCAAAATTTGTCATTATTTGGACATTACATTTTTCCACCATGTTTACATTTTCAATTTCTACTAATGTTCTCCTACTTGGAAACCTTGTATGTGTTATTCTTCTTGACCTTCATATTCCCTTTTTTATCCTTTTAAATGAAGTTTTATTAAACCTTTTTATAATGTGGTACTTAGAAAAAAGAATCTTCAAATGTAAAACTCTTGATTATCAAACCTCAGTTCAAATTAAATGGATACAAATTATTAAATTTGGGGATACTTTAATATAACAATATTTTAAAAGAACAATATTTTCAATAGCGTATACAACACACAACACTGACCTTAAATGAATCGTGAAATATTAATATTTAAATGTTATAATTTTAACATAGTCATCATGTTCGAGGGTATGAATTGGATTAAAATAATTATAAAATATATATAAAGGCCCTAATAAATAACAATTTATTTTTAATTATTATGGGTTAGAACTCAATTTTTTATTAATGTTATTTTGTGCTTCAAAAATATATTTTCTTAATAAATGGTTTTTATATATTTTAATGAGAAAATATTATAATTAATATCAGCCACATTGAGAAATTTGTTTAATAAAAAATATATAATTTAAAAATAAATTATGTCAAAATTACATTAGGATGAATTTTTAATAATTTTCTAAAATGAATTATTTTATAATGAATAATGAAAAATACTAAGTTTTTATTGAGAACAATATTTTCATATAAAGTAATTAAAAATTTACATTATATTTGGATTTATTTCAAAAATTAATTAGTTCCTTTAGTTTAAAATTAATTTAATAAATTTTATTTGAATAAAAATTATACTTAAATTTGCTATAAAAAAATTAGACTTAAAAAGGAATTTTTCTGGAAAATCATTTTTCAGTGCATTTAGCGTGTTTAATTTTAAATTAAATTATAATAAATAATCGAATTGAACTTGATAAAATGGATTTAATATTTAAAATTAAGATAATTAATATTATGTAATAATATTAAAGTAATTTTTTTCTATATGAATAGTATCCATAATTAATTTTTTTATAACTATAATGGAAACGTGTATTTATAAGGTTTGAAAATTATATTATAAGGACTAAAAAAGACCCAAAAATATTTCTTAATTTCATTTTATTGTTATTTTTCATCCATAATCATTAAAAATTCTAAAAAAATACGTTTTTCTATTTATATTGGATTTTTACCTTTATAATATTTTAAGTAAAGCTAAAGTAAATGAAATAATTTTCTTAATTTTAGTATTTATAATATTTCATGAAATGGATAAAAAACTATTTTCAGTAATAAATTGCTATAATATAGATAAATTATTTTTCTTCATGTTAATTTATTTTATTTTTTAGTGATGATATAATTATCTTAAATGATTACACAACACCGACAGAGTGCTTCTGTGAGCAGTAGAAAAATCAAGTAATTGATTTTAAAAATAGTAAAAGTAAATTTTTTGGTTGGGTTATAGAGTCCCATTAAATTTCATATATAAATATAACATATTAGGAATTTTTTAAAGGTTTATATTCAAAATCCATTACTATATTATTATCTTTAATGTCTACCTAAATTAATAGTGTCAAAAATGACATTAATGATATTTTATGTTAAATAATATTTTATTAAATTATTTTAAAATCATAAAAATAATTGAAGTGGAAAATTAATTTAAAAAATGGCCATGAATTACATAAATTTTCAATTTATGATCAAATTTTTACCTTATAAGTAAAATAATAACCCTTTAATATTGAAAAAATTTATTCCACGGTTAAGGTTAAAATTGGTTAACCAATGAGTTAAATCAATATATATGGTTTAAAATTAAATCTAAACCAATATAAAATTTTTGGGCAATTATATTAAGATCATATACTCCATATATTTATATTAGTTTAATTTTGGAACTATTTTTAATTGATTTAGAGGGACACTATGTTATAATATTTCATATATTTACAAAAATGAAATTAATGATAGTATTTAATCAACTACATTTTGTTAAATGATATTAAATTCCTTAAAATAATTATATTCATCCAAGCGAATGGTATATAGTTTAAAATATCAACTATGGGACATTTAATATCCAATCTTCCATTTACAGAAACTTTATTGACCCCTAAAGAGTTAAATCCTTAATTTTATGGTAATTATCAAAAGTATTAACAAGGGTTAAAACATAGAGATAATGGTGAAAACATCATATAAAACTATAAATTTTTTACTGTATGATATTATTTAGACTTATAATAATAAAATATTCTAATTATATAAATTTGGATTTATTTTGACCAAATAATTAATTTATATTAAGTTAATACTTTAAGAAATTTCACAAGTTCCCCTCCCCTCATTTATAAAAGGGCACCTCCTTCATCACTTAATCACACTATTTAATCACTCTATATCATCCAATATCATTTAAAATACATTAGAAAAATCTATAACCACATTATATAGGTCTTATTTTATATATAATACCAACCATAGTGGGTTTAAAGTGAAATGAAATGGAGGTTGTTCGAAGAAAAGGTATAGATTTAAACTAAATGTATTGGTTTTATTTCATATTATTAATATATAAAATATTATTAAATCACGATTAAATAATTACCCAAGTATCTTCCATATAATTATAAGTTTTTATGTTAGTGTAATAACATATATCAATCATCTTCTTCCATTAAATTGGAAATGAATCCGTTATTCCTCTGTATGGAGGACTACCATTACGTGAACCAATGTTATTAATTTTCCATAAAAACTTATTATGGTTGTATATTATGATGTGTTAAAATTATATATAGTTTATAATAATAACATAAGTAGAATAATTTAAATATAATACAACATCTATTTTTCTAGCTTACCGTCCATTGAAAAATGATAATGTTGTTCATGCGTACGTGTGGATTACACCTACATGAAGTGATGCGATTCGTTTTTTATAATGATATTACATGAGTTCTATATACATTTTTATTTAAAGAAATAATATGAAATTTATGATTTAGTATTTGATATTTGAAGATAAAATAATACATACCTTCATTTCATTACATTCTTTAAAGAATATAAACGTAACACATCTGTACGTACGAACTACCTTCTCTATGATTGTAACTTAGTTAATTTTTAAAAACCATCTCTCATGGTTGGTTTAAAAACCAAAATTTATGTTTACAAATGATAATTATTTCATTATTATTATCTTAGATATTATGGATAATGAACTCTTGATAGTTTTCGACTTACCAAATTCTTTTTGAACATATAATAAGTCTATCATCAAAACATCCCATGTGAACATAATTGATTAATAAAATTTATAAAGAATGTTAATATAAAAAATGAATGGAATAATAAAATTCAAAAATGTTATTAATAAATTAAATAATTAACATAATTGTAATATTCACGATGATAGGTAATGTATGTGATGAGTCAGACTCAAGGAAAGGGATACTTTACTTTAAAAACACTGTTTAAATGTTTTAAATATTTATTTTAAAAATATTTTTATTCCATGTAAATATTCACAAAAAAATATGTATTTATATAGAAAAAATGAATTAAAATGAATATTTTATGTCACTTTTTACTTTTTTTCAATGGTTTTCAAAAGAAATATTTTTTATCTTTTTTATATGGAATAATTTGAATTTCTTTATAAAAGGAAAATGAATGTAATTGTTAAACGTATAGAAGATATATATATATTCCTATAACCATAACCATTATTTTATATTTTTATTCCTTTATAATATTTAACATTATATTATTCAAATAAAAACGCTCCTTTCCTTTGGTTTGGGTATTTTAGTTTTGGAAAATAGGTTTTAAAGGAAATGAATATATCGATATATGAACATTCTTTACTTATGGGTTCAAAAAGATATTATTATTAGTTTTATGATGGAAATTCATGATTCTATGTTTATTATAAACATTATGGTCCCTACACATTATTTATTATAGGTTTATCCTGTTATATATCTCCAATGTGTTTTGTAATGATTATATTATCTGGATAATTTTGTTGTATGTTGTCTTTATTGGTTATTCAACTTCTCTGGGTACTTATAAGGGTTCTATGATTATTATGTCCCAATGAACCTATATTAAATTTATTAAATTTGAAATTATTTTTCATGGAAATTTTTTAATTTCAAAAATTCTATTTAATGATATTTTGTTTTAAGGGAATTATTATACCCTTTTAGGGTAAAGATGTATCTTTTCAAGAGAATGTTTTTTCATGGGTTCAAATGTATTCTAAGAAACCCTCATAATTAATATTTTTATTTTATTTTTTCATATAAAATGTTTTATGAAAGCTATGGGTATTAAATCTTATTTCATGTGTAAGTAAATAATAATTTAGCTTAAAGTTTATTATGCTAAAGGTATACTCTTTTTTATGGTCTCATGGTTTCAAAATAGACTAACATGTTTATTTTTTATATATCCCTTACTATTATTTTTTATGATCATCCTAAATTTTCAAATTTTTTCCCTAGGGTTTAAGGATGAGTATGGATAATGATATAGACTTAAAATGAAAAAATAAAAGTTAGGTATAGTGGGAATAATTTCTACTTAAAGAAATATGTATTTTTATGCATGAGTTTTTCCTAATGACTTAAATATCTAAACCTAAAAGGTCAATGAGTATATAAGTGATACCATATTTCATTTCTATGCAGTATGATTTTGATGGTTGATGTTTGGTTTAATTTATTGGTGTCAAATTAGAATATTTAATGTTTATATTTTTATCACCAGATCCAGAAGTACGGGTTTAGGAATGATACAGTTGGAATCAGAGTTGGGTTTAAATTACTTTGGATACTATGATGTTTTCATGTGATGTTAATTTAAGAGTTATTTATACCATCATGGTGTTAAAAGTTTTTGGCTGATCATAAGTCCAAAGGCATGGACACCCCTTTATGGTTTTGTGTGGTCATAGTATAATATAATTAAGAGTATTTTGGGATTTATTTATAGTAAAATAGACCCTGGGTTTAGTATAAGTTTTATTAAAAATATTACTTGAGGAATAATACTTCTATATTCAATATACATAAGTTGAAAGGCCTTGATTACCTCTAAGGTTAAGATGGTCTATTATGGTGAGGTAATTATGCTTAATCAGGATAAGATGATTATTACATTTTGAGAATATATGATTTACCATATAGATAACCTTGATATAGGAAAGTTATTTGGTGACTATTTCATTAAAGTTATTTTTAAATAAATTCACTATTTTAGGGAAATTATACAATTTAGGTCAATAGAATTAATTTTGGATAATATCGAATTTTTATTTTAGGAATGAAGGCTGAATTATTTTTTGGAGGTATATATGATTTCTGTTTTGGATTTATAGAAATTCAGGTTATTTATAAAAATTATTATCATATTTTTCAAATTATATGATTAGGGTGTATACATTTTGGCTATATTAATTTATTTTTAATGAATTTTGATTAGAGATAAATGTTAAATTTGTCGAAGAAGACAATTTGATCAAATCCTTCTGTTTTTTGGGTTTCAATCTTGGTTGGGAATATTTTGATGAATTTTAATGTTATATACTTATTGAATGATCTATTTTGAACTTGTTTTAATATTTTCGACTATTTGGTGAGTAATATTATAATTCTAAATATGAAGGATTATTAATTTGGGTAATTTTCTTAACTTTTACTAAAAATTTGATCTTGGAAAATATCAAATGATTAGGGTAATAACTTCTTACCATTTTTTGGAATATTTTGATCAATTAAATGTTGATTTATTTCTTTAGGATTAAAAAATTCATCTTTAATACTCATAATTTTGAGTAAAAGATGAGCTAAAGGTGATTAATGACTAAAACAACCAACCAAAGGAGGAAAATTTCATTTATGGATTTTATAATAGTAAAGTAATTATATTTCCTTATATTTATAGTCTAGATGGTAAATAAATTCCTCAACTTTGGGAAAAAGATATTGAAATAATAATGCTATCATATTAACTTAATTCCTTATGAATCTATGGTCTTTTTTACACCTTATTGATTTATGGTTTTGTGGTCATTATATTTATCTTGATCATTCACTTTATTATGATAAATGTTATATATCTCTCCCCATTATTATTTAAATATTAATTGTTTCCTTTATGTACATATTTTCACTTCCCACTAGTTTTATTGTATTTTTAATCCTAGAAAGTGTTATTCAAGGTGACGTTTATAATTAATTTTCCTTCTTTTCAAAAGGATGTTTTATTAACATTTTTTACAACATGATTTTTTTAATAAATGTATTTTCAATCATCAAACCATTTATTATAGAGAAGAAGTTAAAATTGTAAAGACTATATATATTAAAGGGGGAGAATACAATATCCTAATATATTATAATAACACAATGTTTGATATAATATATAACACATAATGATATGATTAAATGAACAATGAAATATTAATACTTAAATATTATAGTTTTAACCTAGACGTTATGTTAGTGGGTATGAATACAATTAACCATATTATGAAATATATATAATGGTGCTAATCAATAAAAATGTAATTATTAATTCATAGAGAATAAACACTCAAATTTTCGGTAAATCCTTTTTTCCAAATACATGTTTTCTTCAAAAATAATTTTTATTGATATTTAAGAGAAAATGTTATAAAAAATTTCTACAACATTGAGAAATTTTAGTTTATAAAAAGGTTATAATTTTTTAATTCATTATATAAAAATTATATTAGGTTTATTTTTTGATAATTTTCTGAAAATTTCGATTTTTCAACGAATAGTGAAAAATATCGATTTTTACTAAAACTTTTATTTTCTTTTCTAGTAATTGCGAAGTAACCTTATATTTTGTTTTTTTTCAAAATTCATTTAGTTATTTTATATTAAAAATAATCCAATAAATTTTATGGTAAGAATAATTATACTTGGATATGGTATAAAAACATTTTATACTTAAAAAGACTTTTTTCTGGAAAATCGCTTTTCATCACAATTTTTCTGGTTCAATTTTAAAGTAATTTATATAAATTATGTGACATGAATTTGATAAAATGGATTCTACATTTATAATAAAAATAATTAATATTAGGAAATACAATCAAAATAATTTTAGGTTCATATGAATAGATATAAGAGAAATTTTTTGTTATCATGATAAACGTAAAATGGGTTAATTCGGTTTAAAAGTAATATGATAAGGACTAAACAAGACACAAAAATTTCCAAAATTTCATTGGAAGAGTTTATTTAAACCAAATAATTCAAAATTATAATACATGACCTTTTTTCCATTTTTAATTTGTTTTGAACTTTATAATATTTTAAGTATAGGTGAATTCAAAAATGTTATTTTCTTGCTTTTAATATTATAAATATTTTTATGAATTGGATTAAAAAAATTATGTTTAGTTTTAAATTTTTATTTAAATATTAAATGACTTTTTTTTATTAGTTAATTTTTTCAATTTTTTAAGTTGAAATAATTACCTTAAATACTTATTCAAGATTGATACAATGCTTGTCTAAGATATAGAAGAATCAAGTGATTTTAAAAACAATAAGGGTAATATTTTTTGTTTAGTTTTATTATACCAAAAATTTACTATGGTTAGGCCTCATACAAGGATCCCAGTAATCTCAGTGATTAACCCACACATAATTATTCCCATACATGAGCAGTTAGGGAGGACAATTTTTTTTCAAATAGTAACCAATGCATGTCATCATATAGTTTAATTAGTTTTATGGAATAGTATGAAAGGTAAAGAGAGTGTACCTTTTAATAGAGAAATTTTACTAGTAACCCCACTTAGGTACATAGGGTTGGAGTTTTTTTACTTCCTTCTATTCAATTTTAAACTCAACTTGGATTTAATTTTAATTATTTTGTAACCATTCAAACACATGAAAACAACTTCAAAACAATATTCCATAAATAAATAAAATTCTAGGAAAATAGTGGAAGTTATATACAAATATATTTTATTTTTAAAATTGTGATAGATTATGAAACCACCTAATTTGAAGTTACCAAACCGGCACCATAGATGTCCTTTTAGAATTCTAATTTATAAAACTTGTTTTAAAACTAACTAAAAGATTTACAAAGTGTCTTAGAAAGTTTTATAGTTTTAACAACCTCTTTTTAACTCTAATAACATCTTTATAAATTTATAATGAATGTTTTTAAAAGATTATAATGTAAAACCACCTCTTACAATCATAAAATACTTTTACAAGGGCTATTCATGCATTCTAAAGAATACCCAATTTCCATAATTGAGTAAAATTTAATTTTACCGATATTTATAAATCAATAAATCATTTGTATTGAAAATAAATTCAATTGAAATATTATTTTATTCCCAAATAATTTTTTTATATATTTATTACTATAATTAGGCACCCAAAAAATTAATTTAAAAAACAATAAATTAAGGATCTTGTATTTTAAGTGAAATAGGATGGGAAACCTACCTTAAACATGTTTCCATTATGGAATAAAGTGATAATACACATTGATATAGTTAGAAGGTGAATGTAATAAATAGTAACCACAAATCAAAAAAAAACACCTAATTAAAAAGGATTAAGTGGGATCATTCAATTACCAAAACCAATAATATAAAAGAACAAGGAGGAAACATGAAGGAATCTAGATATGTAGAGAATTAAAGGAGATTAAAATAGAAAATAAGAATAATTTATAATTGAAACCTCTATTAAGGTTTGACTGGGGTGACTCATAGAAAAGGAAATAGAAAAAAATTATGTAGAAAAGAAGAGGATATGAGGAGGTAAACCTACACAAATAGATATAACTTTAAATTATATAGTGGATGGTCTAAGATCTATGAAGAAGGAAGAAGAGGAAATGAATTTCTGAGGTCCCCTAGGTGTTTTTTCATGAGAATATAAGTGAGGATAATTTAGGGATCTATTTAGTTAAAAAAATTAGAAATGGGAAATATGGTAAATTTTAATATTTTCAGGGAACTATGCATGGTTATAATTTATGGTTGGATAAAAAATGTTCAAACCACGTGACTCCTAAAAAATATTTATGGGTATACTATATAGGCAGGATGTATTGTCATACAATCCATTTTAAACCATTAGGTTTGGCTCTGTTAAACTAGAAACCCAAATGAATGGTTTTTTCACAGTTTTTTACTGACAATGTGCCTTTGATAAAATGTCCAAAATTGAAAAATTTATGCAGATTCACCCCAAAATCCATGGAAAATATCAAAAATCATAATATAAATAAATAAATAAGGAAAAGTAGCCTAGAAGTGTGTCATTAACTCATTCTTAAAGAAGTATTGGATGGAAAAATATATTTGGCCTCACTTCACCACTGTAAAGATAATGAAATTATCCTTGACATGTTTCCTATGAAAAAATATTTAATAAATTCCATACAAGTCATCAAATAACTAAATTAGTTACCTTGATTATTGTCTCTATTTATGTAATATCCACATTGATAAAAACCTCATTTCTTTATCTATGGTTATTTTTGAATACCAATTTGTCTTTTATGTGTTCCCATAAGAACCACAAGTGCACCAAAATCTATAGAACATCATTTTTTCACATATTTTTTTTTTGCAAAAATTATTATTTCATATGTTCTTCATGATTAAATTATATGATGCAATTCATTTTGGAATATTTTTCTGGATATTCCCATATTTTATCTTTTTAATCTTATAATATTATGAGAAATATTCTTATACCATATGGGATTAGAAATTCCTCTTAAACATATATTCAATAAACAATTTTTTTATAATATTATTAATTGAATAAGTTTTTTATCTGATGGTTCTTTGTTATTAACCATTTTAGTTAGTCCAGATAAAGAAATTATTTTTATACCTTTATACTTCAAAGAAACATTCATAGCTTTATGCATATTATACACCTTCATAACTCATTTCACATTTGGATTGATTTTTTATTAAGTATTAATATTTTTGAAATCAACATATAATTTAATTCATTTAATTATTCAATCATGTTATTTCAAATTTTAATATTCAATGAAGCAAATACTTCTTATAACCATGGAATTAGTTGTTGATATCTTCCGGACCCATTCAATTTATTGTTAGAAACCTCATTTCTTTCTATGGATTTGATGGTCTCCAAATCAAAAACATTTATCACATGTTCTTCATGATCCTTAATTTTATTCATTTATTAATAACCTTTTTTATACTACATTTATTAAATTTCATATAAAAGTGCATAATTGGGGTGAGATAATCATGTTTTAATACTGAATATAATTTTTGAACACTATTTGATGTAGTCCAATTGAGGAAGTTTACTATTCTAATTATAACCATCACAATTCTTATCCAAATTGAATGTTTCTTATTTTTTGTGATTCATTATTAAATTTAAAACATATCATTTGAAGGAATCATTGTCAAATGTTTCTATTTGTAGGGTCATATGGACCACACAAGAAGGCCCACCGAATCTGTGAAGAAAATGGACCAGCCAATAATTTTGAATTACTGGACTCAATATAGAAGTAAAACATTGTTTATTCTCCACCAAATGTTAGGGTACAATATACTTTATATTGGGTAAAAAATACAAGGCCCAGCTCTACTAAAATGGGCCAAAATGATTCCATAAAGACTAGCCCACCATTTTGTCCAGGAAATGAAATCAACAGCCAAAAAATTACTACTATCCTGACCATGACATCCATTAATGATGAAATTTTTCAGTGTAAAAATTAAAATATAGGAGGCTGATTTTTTTTTTTGAAAAAAGTGTTTTATTTGAGGGTATATTCCTATTCAAAAACCCATTCAAATTTTGGACTTGAAAAAGTCAAGATTGAAATAGATAGATTATGATTGTTTAATCAAACGACCATAAATTTGACTCTTTAACTCCAATGGACTCCAAATATTCTTAGTAGACATAAGATATCCATATCTACAAATTTTAAGCATATAATATCTTTAGATTAATATTTCTGGTTGGAAAAATTGTTGATCCATGTGGAGGGGAATATTTGGAATGCAAAATTTCCACCACCATTGGTATATAAATACACCCCCTCTTCTCCTTGCAATTGGTTGGCTTTTCAGAATATAGAAGCATAAATTGGCATGACCAAAGCCTCGAAAAATGATTTGGAGGACCTTCTAGAGTCATTTTTTCACTTTAATGACTCTTCCTCCCCTCTTTATTTTATGTTCTTTTGTGTTTTATTATTTTTAATCATGTAAGTTTGTTTTCATTTAAATTGATTTTTAATGAATGTTTATTCTTATTCATATATTATTACCATCTACCTTCTATTTGATTATGATTATTTTCTTAAAATATTTTAAATCAAGTTGAAATTATTTCTCTTCTTTTTGTTCATCATTCAATAGAATGTCTGGTTTTAATTCTCATTATCTTTCGTGTTTATGTTCGACGTACAACTATTTTGTTATCCTATTCATTTCATTCTATTTATAATTTTTCACCATAAACACATATTAAAAGATTAATAACCTTCTCAATGGATGAGTAAATACAACATTAGGGTGAGTTATAATTTTGGGATGTTATGTGATTTAGAGATTTTTCTTGATGAATATTTTTTAAATTAACATTTTTTATATTAAACATAGAATGTCCTGGAATAAGTAAATGCTTAGTTTAACATGTGGTTTTAATGGATTATTGGAACCATAAATGAACTACCACAAACAATCTCTAATTAAGTTTATAACCCTATGCTAATTTAAGTCTTGGATTAAATCCTTAACACCTGGGAATTCCAATCAATATCATCTTGTAATGTGGGTGTTAATTTAATTCAATATAAAGCCAAGCCCAAGGATATCACGAGCTTAACTATCTAATTATAAACTCATGCCAATATTTATTAAAATGTAAAATCAATCTATCATTTCAATTAATCTCTGAAAGAAACCCGCAATCGAAAAAATAAACTAAAAACAATCCACTTTTAAAAAGTATCATTGTCGAGGATTCGACCCGAGTGCTACTATACACATTAGTGGAGCACCCGAACCTTTAATAGTCGATAGGAAAAAATTGGCCGCGCTTCAAATAGAACTATTGATAGGGATGGTGTGTTATGTAGTTTGTATTTTTTGTTTTTTAAAAGTACAAAAATATAACAAAAAAAGTCTAAAAATAAAACACAAAGAAAAACCAACCTCCTCATAAAAATCATAAATGAAGAAAACACACAAAGAAAAACCTGTATTTATTATCCTTATTAAACATATCCAAATGCCCCATATCAAACCAAACATTCCCTCAGGTCTATTTGACCCTAAAATAGAGTGTACTCTTCACCATCATAGGAGGAACATAACATATAATCAAATAATTCAAGAACCATTCCCTGTACAACCAATTTAATTAGATATGGATAATCATAGGGAATAAACACTTGAAGAACTTGACGAGCTTGATATGAATTACCAACCCCTTGGAATTCAATATCTAATCATATAGGTTTACTTCAAAATCTAATCATAATTGATTCATCTTCTCCCTTATTTCCACAGGCCAGCTGGTGAGGATCCACATCTTCATCTTAAAGAGTTCAATGAGGTGTTATCTACCATGAAGCCTCATGGGGGTTCTGAGGAAAAAATCAAACTCAGAGTATTCCCCCTCTCATAAGATGACATTACTAATTCACAGCTTTAATACCTCTCTCCTGGTTCCATAACCACATGTATTGACATGAAGTGACTTTTATTAGAAAAATTATTTCTTGCATCTCGTAAAAATTATATTTGGAAAGAAATAACTGGTATTCATCAATTCCCAAATGAATCACACAATGAGTATAGGATAGGTTCAAAAAGCACGTGGAAACCTGTCTACATCACCAAATCCCTGACCAAATCTTGATCCAATAATTCTATGAGGGGTTATTGTATATGGAGAGAACTGTCATTGATACCAATAGTGGTAGTGATCTTGTTGATTAATCTCTTGCAGCTGAAAGAAATCTCATAATCAACATGGATTCAAATAGGCATAAATTCCATACTCAAGCACATGATCACATAAAACAAGCCCAATATAGTCAATTGATATAGCTAAACAAGATGAAATAGTGGATTAGTGACCTTACAGGTCTTATGTGTCAACTAGATATGGCTACCAAAGCCCCAACCTCATCTTCTCTAAAATATATGTTCCCTTGACCTATCAAGAACTTTTGAATCTACAGCTCCCAAACTCATACAACTGACACATGTCCAAAACTTCAATAGGATCCATCTGATTCGTTCGGCCCAATGGAGCTCAATTTAATACATGCTAAGTGGAACCCAACACTCAAAAATTAGGTCAGTTCATTAGAATCATTTACCAACCCCACTCTGATCCCTTCCCTTCTCCCTTTTAACAATTCTTGAGGTATTGTAATCCCATTTTTCATCCCCCTCAATTCCTACCTCAAAGCCCAATCCAATTCCAATATGTTATAGGTTTTCATCCCTTCTAACAACCATTCCGTTTAGTTCCTCAACATCAAAGTATCAATCCTTCTCTTACTCCTACTGGATTCCACTATCAAAATAAGCCTTCCTAATTCCCAAACCAATAAAATCACATTCCCAAGAACCAAAATCATGAAAATCCCAATTTGGGACATGCCTATTCATTCAAGAAACCATAGGAATGTGCAGTATAAGATCATACCCCCTTCACCCATTATAGCCTTAAAAATATTGAAACCCAAATTGTTCAACTTGCATCCCACCTGAGCCAGCAAGAAAATTAAATTCTTCCCAAAACCCTGCTCAACCATTACCCATCCCATAGGGTAATGAAAGTTCAATTTCACTTATATTGGGAAAGAAAATTGTTATGACTCATAATGAGTCCTCCAAATCCCCTTTAAATGTTGTCCTAGAAAATGGATAGAAAAAGAAATTAGAAAAGGAATCTAAATCCATTCCCTCACCTCCTTACATTCCACTTAGGAACCTAATTCCTTTTCCTCAAGAAATTTCAAATACATGTATGTCCTTCGATCTCGATCCTGAAATAGTTGAAATTTTAAACATGTTGAAGTTAATATTCCCCTATTAGATTCCATAAAACAAATCCCTATGTATGCCAAGTTTCATAAGTAATTGGGAACCCATAAGAGGCATCTTAGGACCATAAAAAATGTTTCCACCCAACAATCTATTCCTCTAAAGTGAAAAGATCTTCAGAATTTTACAATTCTAGGACAAATTAGAAGTTCCAAATATTATTATGCACTCATAGGCCTAAGATCCCCTATAAATGTTATACCTCAATCCTTCTTCACCATCCTTGGTCTAGGTCCCTTACACCCAATGAGTGTTTTCATCTAGTTGGCTAATCAAAGAACAACTATTCCTAAGGGAATAATTGAGGATTTCCTTCTCCAAGTCAATGAACTTATCTTCCTAGATAATTTCTACATCCATGACATGGAAGGTGATAAAACAACTTTCTAATATCCTCTAATTCTAGGAAGACCTTTCCTCGTGACATCTAAAACAAAATATGATGTCCGTGTTGGAATATTATCCATGGAATTTCGTGACCAACTGGTCAAGTTCAGTATTATCCAATCCATGTGATACCCATCAGAGAATTAATTCGAATTCCATATACATGCTTCTGAAAGTCTCTATGAGAGTGTGTTGAATCCTAATCTATCATGTTCTTCCTATTCTGATGATAGAAATGTTTGTGAATACTGCATCCTCATTAACGAAGTCATAAATGGATAAGTTGTTGTTGAAATTTCAAATATAAACTCCATCGATCTAAATGATCATGAATGGTCTTTGGAAACCCATATAACCGATAATATCCACTTCTCCAAGTTAGATGTCATTGAGGAAAATGAACTAACATTCTCATTTATTGATTCCAATCAGATTATCCAACATTCATCATTTCCTATCCATGATTGTGAAAATTTGGTTTCATGTGAGGTGAACCATGATCCAATGTGCATATATTATCCCAATGGAAGTGATTTTTGTGATATTTGTCCTAAAATTAATAAAGTTATCCTTGGTGAGGTTGAAATTAACCATTATTTGGAAAAAACACTGACATAAAGGATATTGAAAATTTTATTCAGTCTTATGACAACATTGATCCTCATTACTGTACATCAGTAAGTGATGAAATAAATGTGTTTAAAACAACTAGGATCTCCTACAATGATTTCATATTATCTGGATCTTACATTAATGTACCATCAGAATTGAACATCTTCATGAAATTTTATGTATAGAAAACTAACACAAAGTGGAGTACATAATACCTTAATTCGAAGACCAAAGAGAGGATAATCATATTCTTCTTCCACCCCCATTAAATTATAAGAACAACATTAAGGAAGAAGAAAAATTATCCAATAAACAATTAATCATAACAAAGTAGTTGTTTTTATTGAATTACATAGGTGTTGAAAAAATACAGTGGCCACCATCAGACTATGGGTAGTCAAAAGAAACTATCCAGATGTAAACAAAATAAATGCAACACTTATTAAGAGGCAACCCAAGTTTTCTTTTACATTTATAAAATTTTAGCTTCTTTCTATTTTTTAATTAAAAGAATAAGGATTATTGTTTTTATTTAGCTTTTAGGTAATGGTCATTTTCTATAGAATATCCATGAGAGGACCCATATCCTGGGAACCATATCAACTTCTATCAGATCCCCAACTCCTACAGTAGATCCACCATTTGATGGAGATGGGGACCCACAAAATCCAAACCAGAAGGCACCTCTTTCCCATTAACTCCTATTATTTCTCACTCTATATCTATCATCTTCTCTCTCTCTCTCTAACCCTCTTTTATGTGCGAGTGTGTATCTAAAAAACTAAAGAAAAATAAAAAAAATGAAAAAATATTCATACTTACTCACCATCCTCTATTGAAAATTTTTCCAACCATTTTGGGGATTAAAAAAGAAATTATTTCATTTAATTTTTTTTTATATTTTTATCATGACTTTGGATAAATATTCTTGTGTCAAAACCAAAAAATTTTGAATTCTCAATTTTAATTTGGAAAATGATTTTCACCAACCGTGAGGAATAATATTATCTTTTATTCCAATTCCACCTATGGCCATATTCTCAAAATGTGTGTTTTCACCCCCAATTTTGAGTCTTGAGTTTGTGTACCTTTGAGCATAATTTCCTACTTTAGTGTGCATTAATATGATAGAAGCATTTTCTTATCCACATGGGAATCACAATATACAAATAGACTCCCTTTTACCTTACATTAGTCCTCATTTTGAACGACCCTTAGAGCTGATGAAATCTTATTATTTGATACCACATTACAAGCTGAATACCTTTTCCCACCCAACATCTACATGGATTTACATTACATATTTTTTTTAATTTATGTGTGGGGGGAGTGGATTTCATTTTGGGTATCATTTTGTTAATCATTCAGCATGTTATCATATAATTGAGGGAAAGCATCCATTTTAGTGTATGGGGGGAGGATTGTCATTAAGGGGGTTTTTGAAATGTATATAAGTTTATGTCATCTGGTAAAAATTTTATTTAAATGTGTTCAAAAAAAATTAAGAAAATATAAAAGAAAAAAAAAGAAAGTGTTGTTTTTGGGCGGGTCAAAAATAAATCTTATTCAAAATTTGATCTTTTTATAACTATTATAATTAGTGTCATGAAGAGATCAATCATGGGTTTGGAGATGACTGTGAGATTTATTTCAAGTTCATCTTTTAAAAAAGAAGAATAAGAAAAGAAAAGAAAAAAAAAATAGAACACTAGAATTATATATTCTTATGTCATTGGGAGAAGTTTTGAGTTTTGTAAGTATTTTATCATTTCATACCCTTCTAAATTTCTTCCTCCTTTCTTTCATTATTCACAAATCATTCCCTTTTAAATATGTGATTCTATTTCTTTAATTGTTTCATTTCAACAAAATTGTGCACTATTTTACCCATTCTGATGTTTTACCCCTCTTCTCGTCTCTCTTAGACATTAAATTCCTACCATCCCTTAGGAAAAGAAAATCCCCTTAAAAAGAATATTTATTCTTGTACACTTTAGGATATGGAATGGAATTAAAGATCTCTTTCAGACTATAATATTTTCCCCTTTGGATGGTGAATGAGTGGACCTCTATAAATAAATTTTATCATCTTGAGAGGTGTGAGTTTTGAGTGTCCATATTTTCCATTTCTAAATTTGAGCATGAAAAATAACTTTTTTGAACAATTTTGTAGTAACAATTTGCGGTGGAGTTCAATATGGATGAGTGAAATGGTCTAAACCTCCCCTGATTGTAGAATTTTTTTAATATTTGTTGTTGCATGAGAATAATTTTGTTATGTTTTTATATTTGTTTCATATGAGGGCATTAAAAAAACTAATTGTGGGGGAGTTGATTTTACTAATTTAATAATAACTTTTTTTATACTCCATTTAGTAAATCTCATGTAAAAGTGCATAATTGGTGTGAGATACTCAAGTTTTAATACTAAATATAATTTTTGAGCATTATTTAAAGTATTCCAATTGAGTTTGTTTACTATTTTAACTATATCTCTCCCCATTCTAATCTAAATTACATTTTTATTGTTTTTAGGAATCTTTATTCAATTTCAACATATCACTATAATGAATCATTGCCTAATTTTTCTATTTGAAGGGTCATATAGACCACACAAGAAGACCCAGAGAATTTGTGAAGAAAATGAATTATCCATGTATATTGAATTACTGGGCTCAATATTGAAGTCTAAAAAAATTTATTCTCAATCAAAAGTTGGGGTAAAATACCATTAATATTGGGTAAAAATGTGAAGTCCCAAATCCACTAAAAGGGGACCAAATTATTAAATTAATTCCACCCCACCACTCCGTACGGGAAATGAAATCAGCACAGAAAACATAACCTGTATCCTGATCTAGAAATCCATTCAAGATGATATTTTTCAGTGTAAAATTTAAGATATATTTGGACGATATTGTTGATGAATGAGTTCAGATCTGAGGGCATATTATTATTCAAAAACCCATTCACATTTTGGCCTTGAAAAATTATAGATTGAAATGGAGAAATTAAAATTGTTTAATAAAACCACCATAACATTGGATACATAAGTCTAATAGCCTCAAAATATTTTGGGTAGTAATAGGATATATATATATATATACAACTTTTAATAATATCATATCTCTAGATTCAGCTGTATGGTTAGAGAAATTGGCGATCCAATTGGAGAGGCAGATTTGGAATGCAAACAATCCACAACTATTGGGATATAAATACATCTCCCTCTTCTCTTTGCAAGGGGTTGACATTTAAGAATAGAGAAGAATATATTGGCATGAAAAATACATTCCAAAGGATTGGGATGACCTTACATACTGATTTTTTTACTTTAGGTACTCTTCATCCTTTCTTTTTTTCATGTTCTATTGTGTTCTTCTTATTGGTAATCTTGTAAGTTTGTTTTCATTTCAATTGAGTTTTAATGAATGTTTCTTCTTATCAATCTAAAATTATCTTCTATCATCTATTTAATAATTATATTTTTGCTAAAATAGTTTAGGTCATATTGAAATTCATTCTCTTCTTTTTCTTCCTCATTCAATCGAAAGTCTGTTTTTAATTCCCATTATCTTTCATGTGTGTGTTCAAGGAACAACTCTTTTCTCATACCATTCATTTCATTCTATTTATAATTAATCACCACAAAAACATATTACCAGATTTATAACCTTATCAATGGATGAGTAAATATACCATTTTTGTGAGTTAAATTGGTGGATGTTATGTTATTTAGAGCTTTTGGTCGATTAATATTATTTAAATTAACATTGTGTATGGGTGACATAGAATGTCATGGATTAATGACATGATTTGTTTGATTTTTGGTTTCCAATGATTATTGGAAAATACACTACCATAAACAATATATGAATAATATTAGAAAGAGATGTTATGTTAAGGCTTGGATTAAAGCCTTAACACTTGGGAATTCTAATCAACGACGTCTTGTAAGGTGGGTGTCAATTTAATGCAATATAAAGAAAATCTCAACGATATCACAATATTAACTCTATAATATTGAACTCACCACAATCATTATTAAATTTTTTAATCAATTAATCATTTCAATTAAACTCTGAAAACAAACCACCAAATAAAAAAATCAACTATAAATAATTGACTATTAAAAATTATCATCACCAAGGATTCAACCTGTGTGATTCTATACACGCTAGCAAAGCACTGGATCCTTGAACGGTCGATAGGTGACAATCAGCCACACTTAAATCCTTAACCTCCTACCAATACCTACATTATTGATATTTTATATTCATAACATCATGATCCTTTTTTTAAAATCATCTAGTTAATAATTTTATGATAATTAAATTAATATATCACCCTATAATTTATTACATCAATATTCATTAAAATAATTTCAATGTTTTTTAAAAAAATGGAAAAAGATAATTTTGGAACAAATAAATTAAATTTTTAGTAATCTATTTTCAATTTTCAAGATACTATTTTTAGCAATGCATTCTTGAAATCTGGCCTTTTATGAATGCATCAACCTCTAGAATTTTCTTCAATGTTGATTTTGATTTGTGGATATGTCTTCGTAGAAACGTTTCATAATGGAAACACCAATTCCATATATGAATATGAATTTGAATTCAATTAAAAATTCTAAGAACCACATTATATCTCCTAACTCCATGTAATTTCTTCACATGAGAATTTGATGACCACTTATTTTGGAATAAGTAATAAAATTTCAAATTCATACACTTTTTCCATATCAACTTCAGTTGATAACATATCCATAAAATTGATTTGAGAAAATTCAGTAATGATTGTTTTTATTCCACTATTTTTTTAATGATATGTCAATCTCTCCTATAATTCTCAAGAATGATTTTTCTACATTGGAGGACTACTTTTTCTCTAAAAATCTCGTCACTTTAATAGAAATAATTTTCATAAACTCAATGAAAATTTCATACAATGTTTCCATGTGAAATTAAATGGTTACCTCATTTTCATGTTGTTTTATTAGATTTTCCTTCATTACTCAAAAAACAATGTACTCTTTATCTTAATATTTTCTTATTTTCATTAATATATAATGAAACTCATCACTTTATAATCTTACCCAATTGTCTTCAAAACATAGACACTTTATATTCAATAAAACCTGTAAGGAACATATAATCACGATTTTTAAATCATTAGTAATAAAAGATAAAGATAATCTAAAAATAAAATTATTAGATAAAATTCAATTTAAAAAAATTGAAATGGAATCCTTTAAATATTTTATGGGAACTATGAATTTTTTGATATAAATTATAGAGCATAGGAAAACTACTCACTGATAGGTGTAGATGTGAATCAATGAATCTCAATTAATTTTTAATATATTTGTGAACTATATAATTCAATTTTATCTATTGACTAAGATAATCAATATCATATTTTATCAATTCACCTATTCCAAAATTTTATACAAGTATAATATACCATAAAATTAACACATGATATTTTTATATTATTGACCTCTCAATGTATTTGGTTAATCCAAGATGAGATTTCAAAAATCAAATTCACCCAATTTATCTCTTTTTATAAAGTTAATGTATGTGGGTAAGGTTTAATCCTTTATCCCTCAATTCATATAGGTATTATCCTTTCCCTATTAAAATTATTCTTTGTGTAATCAATCTTCTCCTGCTTGAAAAAAAAAATATTTTTTTATAACAATTAAGAACCTCCTTTGATTCTAATTTAGAATCACTATCAGTATATGATTTGAAATTCCTCATAAAAATCCTTTTTAAAGTTTGATATTGATTTACATAGTCTCCTCCATTTTAAAATAAGTATTTAATTTATTATCAATGAGTTTAATAAAAAAGTCCATTGAAATTAGTTTAATAAAAAAATTCATTTGTAGTGAAGACTTCAATGAATTATTATCTTCTTTATTCTCTTGAAGATTAGTGTAACATAGCTAACACACATATGTATCCTATCAAAGAATCTCAACAACCATTCCTTTCTCATAACCCTCTCAATATTTTTTCATTAATTTATTTTAAATAATTTATCATTTCTTGTAGAAAAAAATAAACAACTTATGTATCTTATTATATCTCTAATTAATATATCCACATTGATTTTAATAATTTTCTATGAAAGATTTTATTATATATGTTCTAAAATAAGTCCATACATTTTCCTCCAACATATCTTTATATTATTTTAAAACTATATGTAATATATTTTAAACATCAACCATTTAAAATACATTAATTATTGATCTAAATCTCATGTGGACACATTTAATCTCATCCTTAATTTATTTTTAATTATATGTGAACCGCTTTAATAAATTCCTACATAAAATTATTTATAATGAGATATTATAAAACTCAAAAACATTCTAGATATATCTTTTTTGAAAAATAATTTATTTAGGGGTTTCTCTTTAACTTTGATGATTCAACTCAAATTTGATATTCAACTCAACTAAGATAGACTCATTTAAACCATTGAGATAAAATAAAATATTAATTGTGAGTGAGACACATTTAAATGATCAAATTTTACACAAATATTTAGAATCATCTATCCAACCTACTTAATTCCCACCACAACATCAAAAATTTCTCAAAATTAACATATTTAGGAAACCATGATTCTATATAATTAACATGAAACCCAATGAATCCAATTGAGAACCCAATGGTATTTTTAATGGATTTATCAGCTACTATCAGAGTCAGTAAGAACCCACTACAGACTCCCCAATCACCTGAAGGATTCTCCTAGAGATTCTCACACCTATATATCCTCTACTAGGTACCCGATATGTATATATAAAGGAAACCATGATTCTGTATCACTCACATGAAACCCAATGAAGTATATTGAGAACCTGATGGCAAATTTGATAGATTTATAGGATACTATCAGAGTCATTAGGAACCCAATATGTACTCACCAGAAACCTAGTGGATTATACTAGATGTTTTCTCACCTATATCTCCTCTATGAGGTAATCAGTATATCTTTGAGTTTACTAGGTTCATTTTTCACATTTTAATAATATTTAGTCTTTTAAAAAAATAATCACATTTTTTATAAATGTATTCAAATTTAATTATAATTTGAACACTTTAATTTTTGTAAAATTACTTTAGTCTAACTTCAATTAAATAGATTTATTTTTTCAATGTTTTTGGAAATACCATTTTAATCAATTAGTCAATATTTTATAGCTAATATAAAGATAATGAATTCCATTTATTTTTTTAAATTTCATTTTTTTTAAATTAGTCTACACATGAAATAATTTTTTGAAAGTATTATGAATGTAATTTTTAGGGGAGAATTGATTATTCTAAATATTACCTTAAATCCAATGATGAAAATATTATAAATTAAGAAACTAAAACTATTAAATAACCTATTGTGAATATTTGATTATATAGGTATAAAAGTAGAAAAAACCTATCATCCTATAGTAGGTTAGAGGATCCC
Source organism: Viscum album (assembly GCA_963277665.1). Classification (NCBI taxonomy): domain Eukaryota; kingdom Viridiplantae; phylum Streptophyta; class Magnoliopsida; order Santalales; family Viscaceae; genus Viscum; species Viscum album. The sequence continues at coordinate 1,752,375,819 of OY728159.1, read as the reverse complement.
TAAAACCTAATATCTAAAATAATAGGAAAAAAATTATATAAAATAATAGTCGACCATCACCATCTGAAAAATCCATGAAATTGTCATATTATATTTTCTATCAATAGTAAATTTTGTTAATATAAAATGTGTTCTAAATCATTTGAATAATGAATTTTTAAAAGAAAAAAAATAACACATTGATTAAATCCTAGAGGGTTTTATGGAATAATTGTTGAAATATTTTCAAAAAATCTAATATGTGTTGAATATACAAGAATTTAAAATGCGTTACATAACAAAAAAATAGAAAAAAGTAAATAATATAGCCAATACATTGAGTTAAGAATAAATAATATACTCAACACAGATAGATTCATTGAATAAAATATTATAATTTACTCATAATATTGAGTTTAGTTAAACAATATTATTGAGTTACTAAATAAAATTAACGATACATCATACATGATGGAGAAATTTAAACAATATAGTTTCTTTTTTCTGCATAATGAGAATTCTCTTGAACCAATACCACTGAAAATCCTCATGGGTAAATAGTGAAACTGAATGTGATCCCTAAATCCCACCCCAAATAGGCCATAGTATGAACACTTGAACACATGGTATGTAAAAAATAATATGAGAGACATTAACAACTCTAATCCCATGAATAAAAGGAAATTAATCAATAAACATAAAAAACAATGAGTAAAATAAAATTTAGTATCCTATCCACCCTATATAAAATTTATGTAATGTCACAAAACACAAATAAAACACAACAACCCCATATTAAAAAACAATAAATGAAATCGCTAGTGTAAACAACAACTCCTAAAAAATAAACCAACCTATGATTAAATAGAGTGTGAGGTCAAGATTAAATTCTAAAATTGTCTAACAATTCTATAAAATATAATATATAAATTGGGCTATGCTCATAAATTTACCAATAGGTTCCTAAAAAAACTGATGTCAATGTGGAATAAGAAGAATAAATCTTGAGTGAATAGACAATGAAACCACCACATGATCCCAACCTAAATCAATCTACGAAATAATCTCACCTCAAGTAAAATTTATGAATCCACATATAAAATAAGTAAATCATGAAAACATAACAGAGGCATCCCAAACATTCTTACCCACTATTATAATAACACTCACATCCTAATAATTTTTTTGATGTTACTGTCATCCCTTACCATTCCAAATTAAACTTCATACGTCAAACACATCCTCATACTAAAACCCCCATCCAACTAAACCTCATAACACAATAATAAACCACAACCACACCTATGAATGAAAGAAAGAGTAATATAGAAAGTGACTAATCATCAGTTTTAACTACATCCTAGATGCTAGGTGTTCATTAACTACCAAAAAAATTGAATAAACATTGGTTTTGTTTTCTTATTCAAGTTGTGTTGTCTTGAAAATAAACAACCCTAGAATGATATAATATCTAAAAAAATATCATTATATAAATTACATCCTATAAAACCTCATCTACAACTATCATGAAATGTATATTTCCACCACTATACAATTACCAATTATATGTCTAATAAAATAATATAATTCAACAAAAAAAAGACACAATCCCATTAATAGTTACCATATCATCATTTCCAGTCCATAATCAATGATCAATCACCACATATATTAGTTATATCATTAAACATTTACTTATAGATCATTATTTTTTTATTACAAATATCATCACATATCTCATCCCTTTTCCATTGTTAATTTGGTTTATTCATTCACTATATATCCATATCGACAGCACTATTAACCACATCTATCTAGCTACACCAACCTTACTACATTAACACATTTATATTATAATTCTCTTGGATTGATGTTACCAATATCTATCATAATATCAAATTCTATAAAAAAATTCAAATAAATAATAAGAAATAACATATGTCACATAGATCATAGTTCCATACTTGGATTCAATATATTTCATATAATTAATCCAATATTATCTACTTAATAAAATAATAGAAATAATGGAAATTCCCCATCAACAATAGTTAATAAAAAGATAGTTCTTGACTCACCTCCTCAAAAGAATGATTGTATTGTCACATAACTGATAAATGAAACTTAGTAATCAAATATGCATGTTCTCATGAGGATTAAACAATGTATCTAGAATCCATTAACCTCATATCTGTTCTTAGTCATTGTAATACATGAACTACTATTTGAAAATCTCTGATATAAAATAATAACATCAAAGAGGGAGAGAAAAGAAGAATACTACATTATCATGTGTAGACTGAATCTAATAATAGACAAAACTCAAATGTTTAACAATGAATGATAAATAACCCTTAGAAGGATTTCCATGTCTCCAAGGTACATCAAGGAGGAGTAAGTATAGAAGGAGAGAAGAGAGGGATGTTTTAATTTATAATCAAATGAAAATTGACAAAACCACGAAATAGTACTCTAACCCAAGGCATCTTTTGGGTTGTTCAAGAATAATATGAAAACCATGGTGAGTCAAATCATTATTTCCTAAGATATCACTAATAGTATTCTTTCCAAATCCTATTGTTTGACCAAAACCCTGTAACGGACTAACAAACCAAGGTGTTGTTTTATAGAATCAAATTTGATATATGTGATGAGACTATAACATCTTCCACTCAACCACATTATTTATCCAACAAAAAAACCATGGTGTGGTATTTCATCATTTTCAACAACATTGTTAATAAAATTACCCTAAAAATTGCTTCTTATAATATGAAAATTATTCATAAACTCCATATTAAAATCCAAAACTAGGACGTGGTTTCACTCCTCATAGAGACCAATAACTCCTTTAATCTTCTCCTTCAAAACATGACTCCTCAGCATGATAAGATCCAAAAAATATTAATAATTAAGAATACCATAGAATATCAAGGAATTTTACATCCCATATTTTTATATTAAAATAATTTACTTAAAACTCATATTGTTCATAGGTAATTTATTTCATTAAATAATAGAGTATATTATTATATTTACTATGCATTTGAAAACATCATTTTACCTAATAATAATAAATTAAAAATGAAGAATGAATAAATTATATAATACCAAATACCCAATAATTAGAAAATAAAAATAGGATAATAACATTATATTTAAAAGAAATATAATAGGTCATTGTCGAATAGAAATACTTTAGTCAAAAAATGGAACTCTGGAAGAAACATTTGAAATAAGAAATAATTTTATAAAAAAGAATATAATCATGAAAAAATAATAGATGAATTGAATGGTATATATTAGTATTAAAATAGAAATTCAACCATTACAATTGGAAGAAATAACTATTGTAAATCTAACTATTATAATGACAACTTAGCCATTTAATATGACAACTAGAATTTTTAAATGACCATTAGAGTAAATGATGAATTAAAACATCAAAGAGATTTGAAAAACAATTAAATAATAGATATAATTATAAAAAAAACCCAAAAAATTACTCAATTCATGTTCCATGATTTAATCACATCGATAGATTTTTAAAAAAACACGCATCTCATTCATTAATAGATACCTGGATTTTTTATGTTATTATTAAATGATAGAATTACCTCTTCCAAATATCTATTTGGATAAAATAATTTTTTTTAATCCATACATTGAAATTTGATGAGGGTAATTTTTTTTATAATTTTCATACATTGTTAAATATATTAGTGAATAATGAAATTTTGTAAAATACAGTATTTTATAATAGAGTAAATTCATGAAAAAAACCTCATTAGTGAGGTAATAAATCATTTTTTAATCATCACACAAACCAATTAATTAATAAATTTATAATAATCAACAATATTTACAGTTTTGTGAAAAAATATTAATTTAATCAATATTTTATTCAAAACCCCATTCCCTTTAACTATAAACACGACTTGTAATCACACAATTTTACTCAAACCTAATTTTGTTTCCATTGATCTAAACAATTCCATATAAAAATTATTTTAGTTACATCAGGTAATAATTTTTATAACAAAAGGGTATTCCTACAATTCATAAGGTGTAATATAAAGGGATCGCCTGAAAGAGTAAAAGTTCTCCAATCTTAACTCACTAAATTACTTCTTTATTTAATCCACTAAATATTTCTAGTTTTTATAAAATGTTATTTCATCATAAAATAAAGGCTATAATGATATTCCAATATTTGTTTTGACATCATATAATAAATTAATCATATTTTATAGTTGTTTATAATAATCATCTGGTCATGGATGGTTTAAATCACTTATATGGGTGTTGTTATAAATAACACAGTAGTGAATTACATATATGATTTTAAAAAATGTATTTTAACTTGAAAGTGTTCTTATCCATAACTAAAGTTGGATCTGTTGAAATCAGCATTCATGGAGTGATACGAGAAGGATACAAAGGGAGATGTATTAATATATTTGTAGATTCTTTCTCAATCTTGTTATGTATAGGATTACATTGAATAGTTTGAATAGGTATAATTATCAATACCCAATTTTCACGTATTAAGGAACTTGATTTTTTAAGGGAGTCCTTACTATATCTAACTATGATTCACTATTAACAGTAACTAGACCAGTGACACTACATTTGATAGGCATTCCTATTCATACACTCTAGGCTATAGATTAGCAGAGGGGGTCCAGAGAGGTACAATGAGGAGACTATACCCCCTATATTAGAGTATAAAATAACATATTGAAACAACCAAGTATAATACATTATCCATAACTATCAAATTATATAGATGTTATAAATAAACTACACATTCTATAAGAAGTGAAATACAATCAGACAAGCATACAAGATAGATCACCAACATGGATGATCACATATAAAAATAGAAATAAAGGAATAAATCAACATCAAAATAAACATACAGGAGGATCCACTACAATCCTCAAGCCTTACCACATCCCAATTCAAGTACCATCAAAGCTACTCCATCTCGATCAAAAAAATATCAGGCCTCAACATAATCTTTACCTATAAGATGATAGGATTGCATGGGCACCCAAGTGAAATGGCATCATGAGTAATGTGAGAGTAAAAAACTTAATCAATAAATACCAATGTGTTCTGGTGAATACTTACAATGTAGTGATTTTTGTATGTGACATTATCTGAATAAATAATAACTGAATAAAATGAAACAGATAAAGCACAATTGATCCTCTAGTATGTGACCCCAATAAACCATCGATTCATAGACTAGTGCTTGAGTGTCTCTGAACATGTCACAATGATTGTGATAACCATAAGAATGAACAGATAGTATTTCACCCCGATATATAGTGGTAACTACTGGAGGATAAACGTACCATGAAATGTAGTATAAAGACCCATGGAATGATTTTTCCTGATATCATAACTATTGGAATACTCCATTGCAGTATACCATGATTCCCAGTAGATAAGTTATAATAGTACAAGAGACTCAACCATTCCCATAAAAGACCATACAATCCCTAATATATTGCATGTGGAATTATAGCTCCTCTTACTAGAACCAAAATAATATAGGCACCAAATGCATGGAATCTCCACCAATAGTATCATAGAACTACCAACTCAAGAAGTTTTATTTAGTCATCACAGGCCTCCCTATGAGGGGGTTTTATTTAGTCATGATAGACTACCTATTAATGAATATTTTAATATAAATATAAAAAATCCTATAAAAGATCTTGTTTCATACATCAATATAAACACCACCCTAATATAATTCTCTATTTAAGATAAAATACCACCCAAGAGTGTTTTTTATACACACCAAAAATACCATGTGGGAAGATGAAAAGTCATATCATAAAAACCTATAAGACATTTTCTATAGGGTCAAAACCGCTTGAAATGAATTTTTCATATCAATTAAAAAGTTAATGTAAATAGGGTTAGATGGACTCCCAAACCCATCATCACTATCCAAAGCCCATCACATCCTGTCAAGATCAGTTGATCACTAGGGCACCAATTGGGGTCCCCTTGGCAATTTCATAAGGTGGTAACCCTACATGGGGTCCTTGGTTGTAATAAATTCTCCGATTCATAACTTATCCAATAAGATACATCACACTCCTCCATAAGTCATAATTAGAAAATGTTATTATAGTTAACACTGGGTATTCCACATCGATAGAGGTCACGTGAGATGTCTCATGACCCATATTGACTACATAGGCTGTACTAGGGTGGTCCACTCACCCTAAAAACTCCATTTTTCATATGGATCTATGATTATACCAAGGGTTAACAAGGAAAAATTATAGGCCTCCTAATCATAGTTATTAAGTGCTTCTGCCTGACGGAATCTAATTTTACAAAGATAAGGGTATCTATATTCTCATTGTCAGATCACACCCCTTCATAGATTCTGTGGTTGACAAGGAAAAAATAAAATTTTCAAATCTGTGTCCTTTGGTATTTGGGAATCCATATGTAGTCAAAGGGTCAAAAACATCCCTAAAATTTTTATACAATCCAATCAGGGGTATCCCATTTTAAATATATTATCCACTAAATTAATATATTTTTTAAACATCTTTATTCATTCAATTAACTAATGAAAATCACATTTAATTTAGGGTATATTTTCCAAAGGTGGAGATACAGTTTAAAAATGAATAAAATCCAAATATTAAACCAAAGGCCTTGTAAAATGGACCATATACCTCTTTAATGAATCAATCCCATAAATTTTTCTACCTAGAATATCTCATCAATACTCATCCATGGACCATCCAAGATATCCCCAATAAGGAAATCACACCCAAACTATTAACTAATGCTAAGAATCCCAAAAATTAGTTATAATATTAGTAATTAATTACTCAATTTAATTTAAACAAGTAATATTCACTGAAAAATCACATGATTTATTCGCTACACCAGAAATGTGACCAAGAACCCATGGAAGATCCCCCATGAACCCCCTAAATTAAATCAATCCAAATCCCTAACATACTCCAAAATTTCTATAATAAAGTTAATTTTACTACAAGGAAAAACATAATCTATTCGATGCAATGATATAACCCTATCAGATCGATGTGAAATGACATGTAGGAATAATCTTAAGATGTCCCCTATGTAATTAATAAGTAATTGCCATCATATCTATATGATTCCACCCTACTCCAGTGTAATCATCCATGTACCCCTAATTACTGACAACCACAAATTATTAAAAAAATATGAAGGAGAGAAATTATATCAGTAGAGAGTGGGAATCACACCAGATTCCCTAAAACACCATATAAAACACCCCAAAATTAGGGGAGGAAGTATGGAGGGAGAGGGGGCTCAAAACCTTAGTCCGTGTGACCAAAGACAAGGGAGGATGGTGGATTCCTTGTTCTAAATACCAAATGGGTCATAATTTTAAATATAACCCCTATAAACCCCATTTCCAAGCTTATAAAGGCCACAAACTAGTGGGTTATTTTAGGAAGTGGCTCCTACTACGGATAGATTCCACCATATAGTGGGTGGAAACATACAAATTTCATGATTCAATGCCCATACATCGACTAGTCGGTGGCTACAGAAAACATGATACAATTAGCCCAGCCACCCAGATTAATCTCTAGAATTCTCCAAAGCCTTCTAAAAACCCAAAAAGTGTCATTTCATGTCTAAAATCCCAAATTTAATATTTTCCATATTTTTATTTCCATTGTAATGTACAATTATAGAATTTTTCCTCCTAATGGGCCAAAAACTCAAAATCCCTCCAGAACCTCACACTCACACAGGCACAAGATCTTATAACCTCCAAACCATAATACTTATTTCCCTGGAGAATTCTAGGTGACCATCCAACCATGCTTCCTGACCTACATCAGTCATTATTTAATAGAAAAATGACATCATCCTATCCTTGAACAGAAAACACACATTCAAGGACTATTTCAAAAAATAAGGCACAAAAATAACCAAAACATGATCCATCACACAAATTCATCACAAACACACCGAGTCGACAGTCTATGGTGCCGATCTGTCTCAAGTTACTCATGACATCAATGTTAAATTGATCATTTATCCTATACTTCTCCCATAACAGTGAATTACCCAAAAAATCCAATTCTGAGTCATAATTCCTTCTATCACTATGATTTTCTATAAAAACATGATTATAACATCTTAATGTTGCAATTGGTGTGTTTTATAACATACCATAGCAGATCACATAAAAGGGAACCAGTCAATGGTTAACTCAAATTCTAATCTTTAGTTCTAAACTGAATTGAAAAATTTTAAATTTCCCATGTATAAGGCATGGTCATGCCATTATCTCCTTGAAAATACCAAAATGAAAAATAAAAAATACCCATCATCTCCAAAATTATGCACCCAATGTAGTTTTAGGCTCACTACATCCAATTACATGAAAAAAGGCTAGTCAAACATCCTCTAACCAACCTATCTTGAAAACTATTGGCTTCCACCACCGATTTGTTACTGGAATAATGATTCCTAAGGCACCTACTCATTGAGTAATCCAAGGATTATTCAAATACACCCACTAAAGTAAGTAATTGAATTTTTATAAAATTTATTTGGTGAATTCTAACCCTACCATAACTAGCACCGCGGAACCAATATACCTCTAACCCTATAACACTCGAATCACCTCAATTCATCATAATCCTAAAACTGATGCTTGGACTCCATTTTATATCACCACCAAACTCACACCCAAAATTCTCTAGGAATTCAATCTAAATTTAGCTCTAATTTTTCATTAGAAATTTCAATTCCAAACAATTATCCATTAACTAATCTTATGTTCCAATAACACTTCTAGAATTACGATTTTACTTATGTGATATATTTTTCACTACCTTCCATTGGAGTTCCCTCATCGTTTCCCCACATGAAAAAAATCCTAATTTCTATAACCCAATTCTTGTTTTACAGTGAAAACAATGGAAGGACATGGCCAAAAAAGCTCATACCCAAGAAACAATCAAACAAAGTACATGACCTATTTCTGACTAATGGAAACACCACCAATGATCTTCATCAAAATGAAATTAATACCAACGGTCATTATCTCCAATGGTCAATATTGTTTTCACCACCATTCAACTTTTCATATACTATTATGACCCAAACCTTTATGAATGGAATTTATAACATCTTATAGTAATTTCATAGAGTATAAATCACAAAAAATCACATAACTACCATAATAAAAACTTTATTAATGAAATAAGAAGTATTTCTAGAAGTTAAAAAACCTATACCAATGATATAGTAACTTGATCACCAGAATAGTAATGTGAACCATAGTTATAGTAAGACAACCAAATGAATAGAGACCTCACCAATGAATGTATAAATAAAAGTTTGGAATCTTATAAATGAATGTATGATATAATTATATCATATTCTAAGTAAATAAAAGTTTTAAAAAACATTTCATTAAGCGTTGTTATGTTTATAATTCATAAATATTTAATTAAAATTTAATGATTAATTTAGCAATTTAAAAGAAAATTAATCTCCATAAATTGTATCCATAAATTAATATTTTTATGTCTTATGGTATTAAGATTTTATGATACCTTAAGTAATTTTTAAAAGTGTCATAAAAGTAGTTATAATTTTAAATTTTTTTTTCTAAATAAATTGTGATTTTAATAAAAAAATAAATTCCTCATATTTAAAAAATTATTTTCTTAAAATAGAGTTCATTTTTTAATTCTAATTGTTAAAAAATGGTTTGGTTGAATTTATGGGATTTTTCTAAAATTCTTGAATTTTTTATGAATAGTAAAATACAAAAATATATAATAAAAGCTAAATACATGAATTATGGAGTCAAAGATGTTGTAAGGATGATTTAATCCCTAAATTTAGTACTATACTTTATTATTTTAAAATATATAAATATATTTCTCAAACTATTCATAGTATCGATCTAAAATAATACACTAGTGAATAGAATAATTAGAAAACAAAACTCTCCTCCACTATAAATATCACTCCTCACCCCATCTTTTACTCAAACCACTGAAGATTTGAGCCTTGTCCTAGTTCTTCCCAATACTCTTCCCAAGACCCTCCATCATGCATAGGAGCTCTTGGTATCATCAAAATACCATGTCAAGGTGCCTTGAGGAGGATCTCAAGAGGAGAATTCAAGAGGTAAAACCCCTCTTTTAAATATAATTTTCTTTCAATTTCATTTATTTTATTATTCTATACTCACCTCCATTCATCAAAATTTAATGATAACTATAATAAATTAAACATACTATAATTATATCATGTTAATGGATGATCCATCATTAAACTTATCCTCTATATTTTACATTAAAAATGAAATCTTTTCCCGTGATGTGTTAATTGACCAACATCATGGACGATGCACTTTCATTTTCCATTAACACCATAAAGAATGTTAATAAAACCATTATAATGGTTTAAAAATATTTTAAAATTTATTTTAAAAACCTATTTATGTTCTGGAACTATGTTATATACATAATACAAAATGATAAAACAAAACAAGTTCATTGTGATCAAAAAACCCGATAAAATTAACCTAAAACGGTCATCAATAACCGTTATTTAATGATTCATCCTCATACCATATAAAAAAATTATTTATAAGATAATTTAAACTTTTATAATATCATTAAGAATATATAATAACAATTTTTGATATTTATCATCATTTTATATGAACTTCCATTCATGTATACAAGTGAACCAATCATGAAAACTAAGAAAACGAGCTCTATAACTCATATAAAAGCCTTTCAATGAACATATTAAAACCATAATTAATAAAATTAAGTTATATAGGGTTTTTTATTTTTTTAATTAATTAGTATAATGGGATTATATAGGATATTAAAGTGAAGAAGGCAATTCAAACATAAGGTAAGGGGAATTCTCGAACCCAACTCTCTTTCTTTGGGTTTTCCCTCTTACACCCCATTTTCATAATGGATATTCCTTAAATATTATTTCTTCATCATTATCATACCTTTTCTTGGATATAAATATTTTCTAATTGAGTTTATGAAAAATTTATTATTTTTCAAAATAACTATTCTTTCAAAAAAACACACCTTTTACTTCTCACTTAAGGTTGATGATTCTTATATCAAGTATTTCATTCAATATTTAATTTGGGAACCCAAATTTTATGAATTTATTATTTATGAAATATAACCCATTCCTTTTGGTGGGTTATTTTATTTCCAATATTTATATACGTTGTTTGTGGTATTCATGATCATGTAAATGTTATAATGTGATGGGTACACCCATAATTATATATCTCTCTAATGCATTGGGTAATGTGATGTATCTCATGAGAAAAGTAAAATACCTATTAACATTATGCAATCTTTGTTAAAGATATATGTGTGGTAGTTTACCACTAAGACATCATTTTTCATTTTTATGCATTTCCACATTTCAAGACTTTTCTTAATGCTTCCTCTCAATATTATGATATTATTTCTATGTTATGATGATGATTATGATCACCCATGTTATATTTTTTCTCGTTTTAATCTGCCCTTTTAATGGTATTTTAGCACACCCATTTTTGATGTATACCATCTGGTGATTATTTCTACTAAGGAGAATATGAGGGATAATTTGATTCTAGGGAAGAATGAATTAAATAAATGATTATGTATTATTTTGTAAATGTTATGTATGGTCATAGTTTACTAGGATAATAAACCTTTGGATCCTTATTGTGTTATTATTTTTTATTGTTTACCATTAAAATGATGTAATAGTAATTTAAGAAAAGCAGAGTCACTATTTTTGGTATCAGATCACAATTTAGTTAATTTGGGAATTAGGATTAGAGAACCTTAGTGAAAATCCTTAGTATGAGACCAAGTATAAGTTAGCGTCAAAGTAGCATTGTTTTAGAAATACTAAACATAGGTGTCCAACAAGATACTCCTTTAGACTTAATTACATAAAGTAATAAATTATTTATTCATGAATTATTAACCTATTTTTGGTTCTAACCTTTTCTATTTTAGAAAATGGTGGGAACTAGGAGAAACCAGGCCGACAACCCATGTGAGGGACAATGCGGTAATTGCACGAATGATATCGCCAATGCGTTGGGATGTGAGGTTCGAAATTTCAGGGTGATTTTTACCCAACTGCATTTGGTTATGAATAATAACCTAAATAATTTGGAATCACCACCATCACCTATGTGGGAGAAACAAGATATCGAGTGATTCATGTCACAAATACCATTGACATTTAGTGGATCCTCCAATCCACAAGTCATGGAATAGTTGGTCAACTCAATGGAGAAGTTATTTTCTATGCCTCACTACTCTGAGATGGACAAGGTGACTTCTGCTGTTTATCATCTATATAGAGAGGCCAACTAATGGTGGGCTCTGATTAAGAAAACTATATCGGAGGACTAAATTGAAGACATGGAGTGGTAAGACTTTAAGATAATGTTTATTAACAAGTATTTCCATCTAATTCGTCATTAAAATACGGACATAGAATTTAGAGAGTAGAATAATAAAAGGGAAATATTTCATGGACTAGGATGAAAATTTCACATGGATTTCAATGCATGCTTTGGGTTTTGTTTTCAACAATGATAGAAAAATTGATATATTGTTTAGTGGTTTAGAACCACATGTAACACCCCAAGATTTCATAGTGTGTTATTTCTTCAATATAATTCAATAACATGCACTACACACAACACTGAGTTAAAGCGCACCATGACTTTCCAAACAAGCTGTTCAAAAGAGTTTATGAATATTATTAACTAAATTTTAAACTTTATTTAATCCTTATAATTTTAGAATCCATATTATGTGTTTCTTAGACATAATGTAAGAACAAATTCATTTGCAGTATTGCACTTCTACCAACTTTTAATAGTGAACCCTTTTTAAATACAATATTTTAAAATTTTTGACTAAATGGGGACATCAAAAATTTAAAATTAAACATCCCAAGCTTCCATGGTATGATTTCCTTTGAATAATACAGTAGCGTGTGTTGTACGCAACTTCGAGTTCTAACACACACCACAACGAATCAAACTAGCCGTTATGAATAGTAATACCTACTTTTTGAAATTATATATATTTTATATTTCAAAATTGACTTCATTTTTGGATTCGGAATATCAAATTTAGCCTAGGGTGAAATTTTGGAACTTTTCGGATAACTTTAATATTTTGATGAATATTGAAAATTACTAAATTTTAATTAAAACAAATTTTTTAATCGAAATAATTTATATTGATAAATTATGAATTTGAGTGGTTTTAAAGTATATTTAGAATATATTTTTACCATTTAATACAATTTTGGTCATTGGACATAATTTCACAATTAAACCGAACATAAACAAGTATCAATCTTTTGATAGTTATTATATCTTAAAAACACGCTTTTTGTTTTGACAGCGGGAATAATTTTAAATTAATTTCTGCCACTTCTATGTTTTGAATTTAGAAAAATGGATTACATATTTGGAATCAGGATTTTCAAATTGTGTAAATAGTTAACTTTTATTTTTATACATTTTGATAAATTACTGCGGTAAATATTTTATTTACCATGGTTAAGGGTAAATCCGGTAAATAAGGGTTAAAAATAATATTATAATAACAACAATTACCCTAAAACGTGTCCTAACCTTATTAGTTGATATATGTTCGACCATGGGAATATTTGGGTCGATTTTGGGACCCCATGGTTCCACTTGTAAGTGATAGGGAAACTTTATTTTAATTAAGTTAAAATGAATACAAAAATGACACAAGCATAAATCTTTTAGAAACAAAATTTTTACATAGGGTTATATATGTTGGATTTTAGACTATAAATATTCATTAGAAAGATAAATGTATTTCCTACATAATTATATTTTATTTATAATTTTTATAGATTACACAATGTAATTTATTTATGACACAATGATGATGCAGTAATTACCATAATATTGAAAATTTAAAATAATTGATTTTATAAATACCCAAATAAATATAATTTGAGACTTTTAATAAATTAAACTAATTTTATAGGATAATATGACATATTAGGATTGATTTAATTGACTTTGTTCGAAGTAATAATTCTGTTATGAGTTTCTCAAAAATCATCTATTGAATATTGTCAAAATTGACATAAAAGAGTTTTTAAATCACATATTATATTATTAATTGATATTAAATTCCTAAAAATCTGAGGTTCGGCCAAGAGACTTATATCATGATAGGTTAATCATTAATGGGACACTTGGGGGTCTCTTGTATGTATATGGTATGTTTAGTAACCATATAATATAAAAATACAAAGAGACATTGTAAAAGTGACACTAATTAACTTAGAGTTAATACTTAAAGATAAGGTTAATATAATGACCCAAACCTGTCTAAATTCTATTGGTTGAGTGGATTTCGACCTATCGACACCTTAAAATTTATTTAATAAACTTTGGAGCCATTAGAAACCGAATATGAATTTATTATAAATTAATATTTCTAGATTTTCCAAAGGTGCCCCTCACCCCTCTTATAAAAGGGCACTTGTTCTTCTCATTTCATCACACCTTAAAAGCCTTTTGGATCGGCCTAAATCTGCCCAAATACTCTCCCAACTTCCCTCACTAAAATCTAGATGCCTTAGTTTGATCCTAATTCCAACCTAAGGAGCCCTTTTGATCAAATCAAAAAGAAGAACCTGGAGAAGAGGTAATGATTTCACCACCCTTTTTCCATGTTCCTTTCTTCTTCCACTTCTTCTTCCTTTGTCATTTACATTCTAAAATAATAAATCCAGTATCATATATATACTGTGATGTTATTATAAATATGGTACAACCATATTCAGTATTCTATCCACCCTTTGAATAACATGTCACCATACGTGCGTATGTACGGCTTACCGTCTCCACGTCGTGGTGTAATTGTTATTCAATATATTATTATTTGGATGGGTATAATAATGATGTGTAACTCATGTAAATAATAAATATAACATTTTAATTATTATTAATATATGATATAACATCCATTTATAAATTATTTTAATATCAAAAGATGGATATTGTCCCTCGTGTGTACGTACGGACTACCATTGCCACGAACGCGATGAGATTCATTCTCCATCGTATCCATTCAAGTATAATTATCATTTGATGATTTAAAAATGATGTTTAAGGACTTGATATCATTATGGATATAAATAATGTACAAACTATCAATTAAAAACATGGCTTACATAACAAAAAATATAAAAGAAAACGAGTAAGTTAACACCCGAAACAATGATAATACTAAGATATTATTAACAAATCAATGTTAAAAGATCATATATGATATCATATTAATATATATGATTCTTGTATAATTTAATAACAATTATTTCACCATTATACAGGAGTTTGACCTACCCTCAACCAAGGAAAAGTACACGGTAAGGGTTTATTTCACAATCTCTTCATTATCCAAGGTTGTTTATACGCAATTATCTACTAGGATCTCTTTATCATCCACATCCATGTTCCTTAAAAATGTATTTAAAAACATCTTTACTATTTAATAGACAATGGGTTAAAGTCAATTATTCCCTTATGTGTTTTTAAAGGAATCTTTCCGTCACTTTCCCAACAAGGCACTTTTAACCTTTTCGACAAATTTAAGGTAAGAATGTTTTTTTAACTTATACGGTGGGTGCGGCTATTTACCGCCATTATAAAATCGTCAAATCATCTCTTAGAAGCTTATAAGAATACTTTCAAATTAAATGTTTTATTTTATAATTATGTGTCTTTTAAATGATTTCGAAATGAATATTTTAAAAATTTGTGAAAGGTACTCTTTATCAAGATCATAATTTTAAATGTTTTAAAGATTTATCTTTCTAAATCTTTTCAATTAATTTCCATGTTTTCAAAATGATTTTAAGGATTTATTT
Organism: Viscum album; assembly: GCA_963277665.1. Taxonomy (NCBI): domain Eukaryota; kingdom Viridiplantae; phylum Streptophyta; class Magnoliopsida; order Santalales; family Viscaceae; genus Viscum; species Viscum album. The sequence goes on along the minus strand of OY728159.1, from coordinate 1,752,359,844 downwards.
ATATGAACATGAATGTTTTGAAATGATAATTCTTTTCAAAAGCTTCAAAGTGGTATGGGACACTTTGATTCAAAAAACTCTTTTAAAATTACATCCTTTATAAATGTGTGACTTTTAAATGATTTTACAAAAAGGATATTTATCTCAATAATATTTACTCATCATTTGATGGATTTTAAGATCATTTGAAGTTGATTTATTATACAAAACTTATATTGATGGTTTTGGGAAATATTTGACTGTGGATGTGTTATTTTTATACCATTCATGGTTTATAGAGAAAGTATTGACATTTCGTATGCTAGTTTTAATACGAATGTTTATGTTATGTTTAAACCTTTTCATATGGGAATGCATTGGACTTAATATGTGACGGGTGGAGCCGCTATAGCTCCTCGATGCATCGGTAGGTCTCATGAGACAAACTAGTGTCTTGGCACAAGGCCTTGGAAAAATCTTATTTGTAGTCTTGGCACGAGGCCTTGGCTATGTGGTTATGATAGTCTGGCATTATGCATTACATCATTATGAAAGTGGTTATTGATATTGCATGTGATTATTCGATTAGTATAATATCCATGTGAATAAGTAAATGACATTATTTCATTTTACTATTGCCATACTATGTTGAAGTTCAAGTTTAAAAGGCTTTTTTTAGTTATACATTGCCTTAAATGTTTATTCTTATTTATGAAAGTTTCCGCTATATTGCTATCCTTACTGGGCATTTGAGCTCACCCCTTTTATATGTTTTATTTTTCCCAGGAAGTGAAGAAGTAAATTATGAATGACCTGTAGGGATATTATGTGGGGATATGAGTGTGGAACATGGAGACAATTAGTTTTTGTAGTAGTTTTTCACTTTATGATGTAATGTAAGACTTATGAATATATTTAGTGTTTCCAAGGCTACTAAACCAATCGGTCTTTCGAGATTTGACCTTTCTTGTGATCATGCCGATGTTATGTAATAATGCACCAACTCTAGGTAACTGGGGTCGTGGCGTTACACCACACCTTTGAAAGGCTCTTATAATTAGAGAGTTTGGGAGTTATGAATTTGTTTTTTAATGCGATCTAAAAGTTTAGAAGTAGTTTGGATAATAGTCCCCTAGATATGGTGATAAAAAATTAAAGATGTATTTTCAAGACATATGATATAATGAGAAAGGTGGAAAGAAAATTAAACCACCCACATATCAAAAATGTAGGAAGAGGCATCATGAGGACTTCCTATAAGGGATGGGGAAATGATTCAAGTATGGGAAAGGAAGCCACCAAGATCATGAATTTCAAAAGGACATGAGGAATAAGGACAATGTGGTGGAGGAAATGAGAGAATAACCCATAGTCTAATGCTACAACTATAGAGAGAAATGGAACTATACAATCTAGTACACTAATTCTTGAGTCATCAAGGGTAATCAGTGTCAGCAGCCACCGATTCCAAATGAGCAAGGAAAGGATTATATCATCACTACTACTGGAGTCGAGAAAGAAAACAAATTTGTACAAGTTAAACTTCTTACTCACTAAAGAATGGAAAATGTATTATTTGATCCTAGTTCAACACATTCATTAATATATTGTATGTTTTCTAGAACTGTTAAATAAAAACAAAAAAATCCTGAAGTAGATATATCTTTATAAACCTGAATTGGTGAAATCATTAAAACCCATGTGTTGGACTCTTTTTCAATTGGCATATGTGGGAAGATTCTTCCATTAAATCTCGTAATACTTACCTTGGATAAAATTGATTCTATAATGTGAATGGATTATCTCTCATTATATAGATCACATATAAACTATTGGGATGAGGAAATATCTTTTCATATTCTGAACCATCCAATGATCATATAAAAATTAATGGAAGATCCTGAATATCCTTTGAAAAATATTTCAATGGTGTGGGTGTTGATTCCCTATGAATAAGAATACCTCACTCAAATGGTTGAGTTAAGGGAAGGTATCAACCTAGGGTAAATGCCCATTGTGAGAGAATATAGGAGTGTATTTCCTAAAGAGATACATGGACTTCCCCCAAATCAGGAGGTAGATTTCTCAATAGAACTCATACTTGGAGCTACTCATATCTCAAGTTGTTCTTATTGGATTGCTCCAATCGAATTAGAGGAGTTAAAGAAGTAGTTATAATATCATTTGTAAAAAAGGGTTCATATTCCTTAGTACATCACCATGGGCTACGCCGCTGCTCTTCTTTAAGAATACATACTTATCAATGCATTTTTGTATTGATTATCAGGAACTCAATAATATTACCATAAATAAAAACTATCATCTTTCAAGGATTTATGACCTATTTTATCATCCATGAAAAGGTCAGTACTTTTAAAAGGTATATCTTCATTCTAGATATCAATAGCTAAGGGTGAAGATGGAAGAAATTCAGAAGACTTCCTTCCGTATAAGGTATCAGAACTATGAATTTTTGGTAATTCCCTTTGGACTTAGTAATTCCCATTAAATATTCATGGATTTTATGAATAGAGTATTTAGACATTTCATTGAAAAATTTGTGGTAGTGTTTATCGATGATATAGTCATCTACTCCAAGAGTAAGGAGGAACATGAAGAACAACTAAGGCCTATATTGTCGACATTAAAGAATGATAAGTCTTAAGAAAAGTTTAGTAAGTGTGAATTTTGGATACAATAAGTAACATTTTTGGGAAATGTGATCACAAGTAAGGGAATATATGTGGACCCTTAAAAACAATGGTAATTGAGGAATGGACTAGACCCTGTAGTGTCATGGAAATCTATAGTTTTCTTAGCTTAGATGGGAACTATCAATGTTTTGGGAGAAATTTCTCATGATTTTCAAGTCCTATATCTATGTTAACAAGGAAATGCGTAAAGTATGTATGGATGGAATAATGTGAGGAAAGCTTCAATGAGATAAATAGAAGGCCAATCACTGCACCTGTACTCACATTTCAAAAAAGTGGAGAAAGTTTTGTTATATATAGTGATTATTCAAAGATATTCATAGGTTGTGTACTCATGAAAAATGATAATGTGATTGCATACATATCACGACAGTTGAAGATCCATGAGTAGAACAACCCGATGTATGATCTGGAGTTAGAAGCTGTAATTTTTCCTCAAAAATCTGGCAGCACTGCCTTCATGGTGAGAAGTGAGACAAATATATTGATCAAAAGAGATTAAAGTATATATTCACAAAAAGGATCTCAAAATTCATTAAAGGATATGGTTAGAGCTAATAAAATTATATGATTTCTCTTTTCACTATCATCCTATAAAAGAAAGTAAGATAGTTGATGCTCTTAGCAGAAAAGAACCTACTACACTATCCTTGTTGTGGGTTGAGAACGAACCTATATCTATGGATATGAAAAGGATATATTTGAAAATTATAATGGTAGGGAATAAATTCTATATTTTTCAAATTACTTCCCAACCATATATCTCAGAGAATATTAAGGAGGTGCAAAGGGATGATCTAGAGTTACCCAAGAAAATAAATGCAGCAAAGGAAGGGAATCAATAAGAGTTACATATCATTGATGATGGTGTGATTTTTTTTGGAATGAGGCTATGTGTGACTTCATCACCTAGGATAAATAAGGACATTTTGGAAAATTCACATATCTCAACTTTATTTATCGATACCAGGATTACCAAGATGTACTTTGATCTCAGAGAACACATATTATGGGTAAATATAAAGAGGATATTGTTTAGTATATTTCAAGGTTCTTGATATGTCAGTAGGTTAATGACGAGAAACAGAAGTCTAGAGGAATGATGACACCATTGCATATGACCATGTTGAAATAGGATAATTTAATTATGGAATTTCTCACGGGTCTGTCGATGACATCCAAAGGAAACAATGTGATATGGGTTTTGGTGGACTGACTTACCAAGACTACCCACTTTATGGATATTCAATAATATCTCTCACTTGAAAAACATTACAATATATATGTTAAGGATTTAGTGATACATCATGGGGTTCCAATATCATTTCACTATAACCATGATCCTAGGTTCAAATATAAATTATAGAGGAGTCTTCAACATGTTTGAGTAATGAATTAAATTTCAGCATGGCCTATCACCCCAAAAAATGGAAAATCTGATAGAACTATTGAAACAATTGAAAATATACTAAGAGATTAATATTTATATATAAAAGGTAGATGATAACCTAAAATCCAATTGGTTGAGTTCTCATACAATAATAGATTCCACTCAAGAATTCAGATGGCTCTATATTAAGCACTGTATGGAAAGTGATGTATAACTCCAACATGTTGGGATGATGTTGGAGAAAAAATAAACTTGGACCAGATCAGATACATGAGATGATAGAGAAGGTTCAATACATCCAAAATCATATAAAAGATTCTCAGTGTTGGAAAAAGAGTTATGTTGAAGGCCATCAAGGGGACTTGGAGTTCCATGTTGGAGATTAAGTCTTCCTTCAAATATCATTGTGGAAGAGAGTCATGTTGTTTGGAAAAAAATGGAAGATAATCCCACAGTACATTGGATCCTTAGAGATATATGATGACATAGGGGTTGCGGCCTATCGTATTACACATACACTGAATATGGATCAAGTTTAGGAAATTTTCCATGTATCACTCCTAAAGAAGTACACACCAGATCATTCACATGTACTGAACTCAGAGGTGGTACAACTAGAAGATGCTCTCTCATTTAAGGAGAACCTGGTACAGATTCTGAACCAGTGAGATAAGGTTCTACAAAACAAGAAAGTATACCTTGTCAAAGTGTTTTAGAGGAACCATAATTAGTAAGAAGCATATTGGGAACCAATGGAGGTGATAAAGGATAAGTACACTCATTTGTTTATTTGAAACTAAATTTTGTGGGTAAAATTTCTAAAGGGGGGAAGAATGTAATGACCCAAACTTTTATCAATGGAATTTCTGCCATATTATTGTAATTTCATATAGTATAAATCACACAATATCAATTAGGGACCACAATAAAAGCATCATAAATGAATAATTAATTAACTAGAAGTATTTCTAGATGTTATGGAACATATACCGATGAAAAAGAAACATAGAATTTAGAATAGTAATATGACCCTTATAAATAGAAAACCTGACAAATGAACAGTGACCACATCGATGAATGTATAAATAATGGGTAGGAATATTATAATTGAATGTATTATATAATTATATCATAGTTTAAGTAAATAGAATCCTTAAAAAATTATTAAATATGTGTTGGAATTTTAGTAAGTCATAAATATTTAATTAAAAATTTATGAATAATTTAATAATTTAAAAGATCATTAATTTTCATAAAATTTATCAATAAATTAATATTTTTATGTATTATGGTTTTAAGATATTTTTATGAGACCTTAAGTAATTTTTTAATGTTTCATAAATTGAGTTATAATTTTAAAATTATTTTTTCAAATAAATTTTTATTTTAATTAACAATTATATTTCTCATATATAGAAAATTATTTTCATAAAATGTATCTCATTTTTAGATTCTACATGTATAAAAATGTTCAGGGATAATTTTTGGTATTAAATACATGAATTTTTAAGGAATAGTAAAATACGATAATTTAAAATAAATGCTAAAAACATGAATTATGGAGTCATAGATGGTGTAAGGTTAATGCAAACACAAACCTTGAACTATACCTTGTTATTTTAATATATTCAGAGATAAATCTAAAACTCTTCATACAATTGAGCCAAAATAATAAGCTAATGAATATAATAATGAGAAAACACCCTTCTCCTCCACTATAAATACCACCCTCACCCCTTATTCTCCTCACACCTCTCAAACTTTGAGACTTTTCCAAGTTCTACCCAATACTATTCCCAATCCCCTTCCCCATGTTTAGGATCTCTTGGTCTCATCAAAATACCAAGCCTAGGTTCTTTGAGGAGGATCTCAAGAGAAAAATTCAAAAGGTAAATCCTCTCTCTTTTTCTTTTAATTTCCATTCAATTTCTATTCTTGTCTAATTATATCCTCATTTACCATCATCAAAATGGAATGATAAATCTAGTACCTTACATATACTGTAATTATATCATTTTAATACAAGATCCATAATTAAACACTCCTACTTTATTTTACTTTAGAAATGAAATTATCGCATGTGATGTGTCAATTATCCGACATCGTGGTAATTACACTTTCATTTTACTTTAATGACTTAAAATATAATAATGAATCCATTATAATGGTTAAAAAATATTTTAAAATTTATTTTCAACCCTCTTTATGTTCTTGAAAAAACATATATACATAATATTAAATGATAAAACAAAATGAGTTTGTTGTGATCAGAAAACCACCAAAATTAACCTAAAATGATCATCATTAACTTTTATTTAATGATTCATCATAATAACTTATAAATAATTATTTATAAGATCATTTAAACCTATGAATCTCATTAATAAAATATAAAAAAAATTTGTATATTTATCCTCATTTTAAATGAACTTCCATTCATGTATACGAGTGAACTGATCTGGAAATCAATGAATAAAAACACTTCCAAATGATGAAATTAAATCATATAACTCAAAGAAAAATTCATAAATTAAATTAATAAAACCATAATTAATAAAATTAATTTATTAATGGTTTTGGATATGTTAATTAATGAATCTAATTTGATTATACAATATATTAAAGTGAAAAAAGCTATTTAGACATAAGGTAAGGGGAATTCTTGAACCCAACTCTATTTCTTTGGGGTTTCCCTATCACACTCCATTTTTTGTATATGTATTCCTTAAATATAATTTCTCCATCATTATCTTACCTTTTCTAGGATATTAATTTTTTTAATTGAGTTTATGGAAAACATAATTTTTTCCAAAAGAACTCTTCTTAAAAAAACTCACCTTTTACTTGTTACTCAAGGATAATGATTATTATATCAAGTATGTAACTCCCTATTTGATTTTGGAACCCAATGTTTATGAAAGTATTATTTATGAAATGAAACCCTTTCCTTCAATGGATTTTTTATTTCCAGGATTGATATGCCTTCAATGTGGAATGCATGATAGTGTAAATGTTATGATGTGATGGGTGCACACAAAATTATATAGCGTAGCTTAAATGCTATGATGTGATTGGTGCACCAAAAAATTATATAGTGATTCAATTCATTGGGTAATGTGCTTCGTCTCATTATAAACATTAACTATGAGTGATCATGATTCTAGCTTTTTTAACAAATATGTGTGGTAGTTGACCACTAAGATGTGATGTTTTATTTTTATGCATTTCCACATTTCAGACCTTTTATTAATGCTTACTCTCATCATTGTGATCTTATACATATGTTATGATGATGATTATCATTATTCATGTTATATTTATTCATGTTATTATCTATACTCTTACTGGACTTTTAGATCACCCCATTTTGATGTATATCCTCACGTGATTACTTGTAGTAAGGAGTATGCGAGGGCTAATAAAAAGTCAGAGAAGGAGGAATTAAATAAGTTTTTATGTTTTATTTTTTAAATGTTTTTTATGGTACTCGTTTTACCATGAAACTAAACCTTTGGATCATATTTGTGTAATGATTTTATGTTTTTATCCTTAAAATGATGTAACTATTATATAAGAAAAGTAGGCTCGCTACATATATTGCTCCTTAAAAATATCTTACCAGATTGTATCATCATCATACGTTCGACACTCCTCGCAAGCTACACTAAGAACATTCCATAAAAACCCATCAACCATCAAATAAAACATTTCCATAATCTATTTTTACTTCTAACAAGACCACACAAGATAGTGTGCATCACCTTTACCCCCTTAAAAAAATAGGTGTATTCTTCCACACCCCTCAATCATTGTAAATTGACTTATGATCCCATGAGTGATACCACTTCAATTCTAGGATCACATGCCTAAACCATCAGCTCACCATGATCCTATTGTTTATTGATCTCATTCATCCCAAGAACCCATAATTATTTTCTTAAAAACTGGTATTTACCCATATCCGGTTATACTAAATGACCTCCTACCAAACCAGAATCATTCCATAAACAGAGACATCCACCCATTCTCTAATAATGGAAAAATATCCAAAATCATTATAGAAATGAAACCATCCAATCCTTCACTCAAAAACCCACCCTTGACATGAATCCATTATCAATCATGTTTCTATTCACCCATGGAAATTATTAGGCATATCCATTTCTATTCCATATACTTGATATAACCTCTTGTTCTTTGATTATACAAGCTGGATAATCTAACATGCTAAATGTTTCTAAAGATACTCATAATTTGGGATAACCCCTCACTCAAGTTCCCATAATATAAAAAAACCCAATGACTATATAATATCCCTAGTCATGACTCAAGGGTCATTAGGTATCCTATATAGCCCTAAGTTAGATTTCTCTTAAAGGACATAACTCATGGGAAAACAATCTCTCCTACTTTGAATAAGAACATGGAACCATATTTTCCAAAACAACCACTCTAGGGACGTCAAAAAATACGTCTCATATACCATGACCACACCATCTGCCTACTAAGGAACTAATCCTCATTAGGCATCCACATACAAGACATACCCTTGAAAACCATGATCTCACCAGTCATCACATTCATTCTTAGAAAAACATCCTAGATGATCCAAATCAAGGAAAAAATAGTCACTGGATATGTTAAGTATAATTACATTCTAAGATATATGAGAAAAATCATATAGGTTTTCATTGACACTTTCACTAACTGATCATAGTGAGGAATATACCCAAGAGGTCTATGACTAGGAAATATAATTCATAGGAAAATCTACTAGGGCCACCGCAAGTCTTATGCAAAAGGGAATGCATCTTCATCCTCATCATCAGATATCTCACCACAGATCTACATGAATTTATATCAATGGAATATATGTGTATATATATATACATGTTGGTCCAAATTATTAGAATAACACTAATTAATTTTAAGGTAAAATGACCAAGGGGTTGTTATTAAAACTTTAAAAAACTAAACCTCTATTATTAGTGATATAATCCCAAACTAAAAGGCCTACATGTCATGTGAATCCTATGTGGATACTCATGATGCATGAGAAGCATCTTTCCTCTACATGACAAGATAGAAATCCATATCTACCACTTTCCAGTGGACCGAGATCCAACAATATATAATAAATCATAAATATGAACACCATGTGTGTCATACGAGGTGAAAATAATACAACTTCAACATTGAAAATCTAGAACATTAATCCCATCCCTGATAATTGGTATTTTCTATCATAAATGATTTTTATGAAACACCATGTTGAGTCACATCATATTTTTTGAAACATTCATATATATCTTTCATAACATATATCGAATAATTAGACAAATAAAAATAACCCTTGTTCCACTTTGTAACATCCCTGCCCAGTTCACTATAAATAGTAGTTGGACCGGTGGTGCTATATGACCTCTAGTGTACCACCACATATTTTAGTGGTTAGTGACTAGTAGTAGGGGTTTATGGTGTACTCTAAAAATACTACACCCCTTATATTAGAGTAAATAATAATAGATAGAAACAAAAATGTATCACACATGATCAATAACTATCAGAGTACCTAGATATAATAATTAAACTATAGATACTATAACAAATGAAATGTTGTCATAGAAGAATACAAGATAGTTTACCAACTAGGTTGATCTCATTTAAAAACTGAAATAAAAGAATAAATAAAGACTAAAATAAAAATATAGGAGGAAACACTAAAATCCCGAATCATTACATTATCTTGATCTCTAAATGCCATTCGAGCTTCTCCAACTCGATCAAAATATCGGGCATCATCCCAAACTGGTCCTTCAATAAGTAAGGGATTATCGGGTACCCAAGCGAAATGGAAGCCCAAGTAGGGTGTGAGTAAAAACATATTAGGGAACCACCAACATGGTCTCATTAATAATAAAAATGCAGTGATACGTGTATGTGACATGATCTAAATGGATAATAACTGATGTAAATAAAATAGATAAACCACCATCGATCCTCAGGTCATGAACCCAATTGACTATACCTTCTTTGGTTAGTGTTAGAGAATCTCTGAGAAAATCATGATCTCCATCCCAAACATAATATTGAATCAAGGATCTTTCACTTAAGTATATAGTGATAATCAACTAGAGTCTAAACTCACCCTGTTCTATAGTACGAGGACATGATAAATGATATGTACTAGTATCACTACATGGGGAATGCTCCATCCAAGCATTTAATGGTTCCTAGAAACCAATTACTAGCAGTGTGTGAGACTATATGATTCCCTCCAAAGTATGCATAATCCTAAAAACAAGCACATGGCTGGAAATATCCTATTCATGAAAATAAAATAATCCTGAATCCAAATCCATGGCTTCCCCACCAATAGGATCAAATACCTCCTAAATTAGGGAGTTTTCACTAGTCATCATAGACCTCCCCATAAGGGGATTTTTCACTATTCATCCCATAATACTTATTATGTAATTTTATGAGATAAATAGAAAAAATATTCACTAAGAGTGTACACTATAAATCAGTATAAACTAATCCCTAATGGAATTATACATTTAAGAAAAAATACATCCCTAAGGGGATTTTATACACACAACACAACCACCATAGGGCCCTAGATCAAGTCATTTAATAAGAATCTCCAAGGAGTATTCAACAAGGTCATGATATCATCATAGGAATTTTCTATATCATTTATAAAAATTAAAAGTAAACATGGGTCGTTCGGAAACCCAAAGCCATCATCACTATCCACAGTCCATCACTCCCGCTAAGGGTTGGTCTATCACTAGTAATCCAATTTCGTTCCCCTATGTAATACCACAAGGTTGAAACCCAAAACGGGGTCCTCAGTCCCATGCAAGTCACTCAGGAATTACCCATCCAATAGGGGAAATCATGATCCATGATAATTTATAAATAGAAAATTTCTTCATGGGTCATATAGGGTATACAACATTAGAAAAGGTCGAGGGAGATGGATTATGACCCATCTTTATTAATTAGGTCCTAGTAGGATGGTCCACTCACCCAACCCAACTCATTTTTTAGGACTCTAAGATTATCTACAGAGTTTACATGACCAAATGAGGGACCACCTAGTCCTAGTTATTAAGTGACTCTACCCTGAGGTCACCAAGGCTCCTATGATAAGGCCTATACATTATCATAGTCTGGTCATATTTCTCCATGGGGTCTGAGGTTTACATGGCACTAATCAATTATTCAAATCCCAATCCATCGATGTATGGGAATCCAACTAGAGACCTAAGGTATATAGTGGACCTCAACTCTATACAATCCAATTAGGGGTATTCCATTTTAAATCAATTAACCATATAATTATTATCTTTTTTAAACAACTTAATCCATTAAATTAACTCACGATAAATCCCATTTAATTTAGGGTCGATCAACCTAAGGTGGTAAGACCACATAACATATTCATATAATCTAAAGCATAATCCATATTGCTTGTCTAGGGACCACCTACACTTTTTATAAATCCTTACCATTAACTATTCAAGGCCAAATATCTCATCGAGAATCTTCCTAGATTACCCTAATATTTCAAAAAACACAATAGTTCCTAAATCATTCTAATATAGAAAACAATTAATTATAGAATTTATAATTCATTATTCAATGTAATTTAAAATAATAATTTTTTATAAAAACACATTGGACAACATTGTTATACTAAAACCACAACCAAGAACCCATATGATATCCCCAAAATAACCTTAACACCAAATTAATCCAAATCCATAACCAATGATCCTATTTAAATAGTAAATTAATTTAATTCTAATGAAAATCCTTAATAAAAAAAGGGACACAATTTACCTCAATTAGATTAATTATAAAGGGAATGCAGAAGGTTTCCTGAGACATCCCTTATTAAAGACACAAGGAAGTCCCACTATTTATGGATGATTCCACTATGATCTACCAGAATCATGTAGTATCCATAACCTATAGGTAATAAATACTTAGTGATAAATATGTAGTTGAGAAGGAAGATAACTGGGGGGGAAAATAACATCATATCATAAAAAAATAGTAAATAAAATACCCTAAAATAAGGGGAAGTAAAGGATATTGATAAATCTCAGACCCCTGGTATTCATGACCAAAGACAATGGAGAAAGGGGCTTCCCCTTCTAAAACACAGGGGCCATAATTGTAATTCTAGCCCATAAATTTTTTTACCAACTAGCCAGGGAAGGATACCAACTATCCTATGACTTCATGTAGTGGATCCTACCACTACCAGACAACACTACCCACCTAGTGGCCACTAGCAGAATACATGTCTTTCTATCCTGTAACTAGCTATCCAGTGACTTGATAGTGGTTGCTTGCTACCCTCTACTGGCAACCCATCCAACCCGTTACAATTCCAATGATCTTACAATATTTATAGACACCTAAAGGTTATTATTTCATATCCAAAATCATTAATTTATGATTTTAAAACCATTAGGATATCATTACAATGTATAATTCAAATTTTGACATCCCAAAGGGCTGAAAATTGAAACACCCTTTGAAAACTAACACCCATAGAAACACATGATCTTATACGAATATGTTTTAAAATTGAAAATAACTTATCCATAAATGAACTTATTATAAAATATATGTTTATTAATATTTGAATAATGACTGAAAAAGTACTTATTGGAGAAGTATATATAAGGGTATTTCAGAAAAAACTCGTTTTTCTACAAGTTCCTTGATCTTCTACATCTATTATGAAAACAATTTCATCGAAAAATTTATTTTTCAGAAGAATAAAAAATAAAAAATAATGTATATTTTTGGTGAAGAAATTTTTAGATGTGAAAAGTTTTTTAATCAACTGGAATAACAGGAAAATAATGAAAAGGGACTATGTTTTTGTTATAGATAATTGTATAGTTATTTGTATAGATATGTAGATAAGAAAATGAGGTTATTGGTGTGGTAGATCAAACATTTATGCATTATAGAAGTGGTGGAGGTGTATTTGTAGTATAAATTTATTTATATGTTTATAACTTAAAGAAAAAAGTTGAATTTGATTGAATGGGAAAATAAAATGTTGATTCATTATTAATCAAAGGAAATATTTTTGAGGTTCTAATTATATCCTTATTGAAAATGAAGAATGTCATAATTTATTAACTATTTAAATTACAATGTTGGATAATGTGTATTTCTACCCATCAATGAATTTAATATTTATGTTGGGTGATGAGATTAAAGAAATGTTGCAATAAATGTGTATGAGGTATAATTATATTTTGATAATTTCAATAAAAATATTAAAGATTATGTTTTTTATGTAAGCTGGCCATATTTGGTTTTTAGAATTATGTGTTTAATAAATTTGGTGATTGTTTTAACAAGTTGAATTCATAAAACCATTGAATTTTAGTGAGAGGGTAAAAAAGTCATGTTTTATGGTGTAGATAATTTTCTTAATATTCTAGAATATTTGAAATAGTTTATTTAAAATAATTTGATTATATTAGATGGATGGTTTATAAATATTTAATGGTAATAATTGTGTAGAAAGATAACTAGTGTCATTAGAAATTACGGTGTGTAATAGTGGAGTTTTAGTTCCTTTTTGTTGAACCAAAATGGTTACCTTGACACAGATTAGCAGATAATGATATTAATATAATGGAAATAGTTTCCACTATGAATATTAGGTGATATAATTTATAAAAATACATTAAAGATGAGTTGGAGAAATATGTAATAAAGATGTTGGAATATTGAATAATTATAAATAGAAACAACACATATGGATGTCCCATTATTTTATTTAAGAATAAATTTTAGAGTTGGAGAATGTGTGTGGACTATAGGGATTTAAATAAGATGATGATGCTAAAAATATTTTCAATTCTAGTCATAGAGGATTTATTTAATGAATTAAATGGGGGGGAAAGTTTTACTAAACCCAATTTAATGTATAGATTTCATCAAGTTAGAGTAATTTTAATATATATTAGTAAGAAAACATTTGCGAAACATGAGAGACACTATGAATACATTTTGATGCATTTTGGGCTTATGAATGCCCCATAATTTTTTTGATTGACATCAAAAAGGGTGTTTTGAATGATTTTCAGAAAAAAAATTCGTTTTCTATTATGATATCCTTATTTATAGAATATATTGGAGGATATATTCAAATTAATGAAAAAAATAGTGTGATGGTAAATAATAATAAATTTTTCATTAATCATCTGACAGTAGAATATCTTGTGCACATAATCTCAAGGGAAGGTGTTTATATAGATCCTATGAAAATATAGTGTATTATAATCTATAATAAACCACAAAATGATAAAGGTGTGGGCATTTTTGAGTCTTGTAGGTTATTATAGGAAGATTATTAATAATTATAGAAACATTGATAAACCATTAAATGAGTTTTATAAGAAGGATATATTTTTCTAGAATGAGAGGGAAAAGAAAGCATTTGTGAAGATAAAAATTATATTAATTTTCCCCTATATTCTTTCCCAATTTTTATATGGATTTTTTTATATAATTTGATACATTGGGGAATAGAATTGGTGTTTTTTTTATGCAATAAATCTATCAAATAATTTATTTTAGTAAATCAATGTCTGAAGATAATATTTCTCTACATGTTATAAAAATAATATTTTTACTTGTTTTAGAAGATAATCACTCGAATATATAATTAGTGGGAATGAATTTTGTAGCATAAAATACCAAAAATCTCTTAGCCATTTGATAATACAAATTATATATACCATTAATCAATATTTATTATAGACCAAGTTATTGGGGATATAATTTAAAGTGATATATATGCTACGAATGTTTAATCAAGCTGAAAATTCATTATCTATGTTGGTAGAAGATAATTTTTTTAGTCAAACGCAAGTGAAAATATATTTTTAGCTATTTTAGATCCATTTTGGATAGATTTTGTATTAATTAAAAGTGAATTACAATAGGATAAAAAATTATCATGTGTTATTTTATTAATAAAACAATAACCAACCTTCAGTCATGGGTATAGTTATAAGTATGTACCATTATATTATAAGGTATGGATAAATTTTCAAAGCATTCGATTCTAAACCAATTTTTTTACATTATTAACATTCATTTGTTTTTCAGGGAAATATATGTTTTATCAAAACACATAAAAGGTTTATCATAGGTTACTTTTTGAAAGGAATCATGTGATGTGTATTTACATTTATTTTGTAATTTGATACTTTCATAGGAATAAATACGAGGACTTATCTTCAGTATGTTTTCTATATCCACTTATAATTATAAATTCAATATTATTTGAATATCATTGGGTTTCAATTTTATATTACCTAAGTCTCATGTGTTTAAAGTGATATCAGTGGTTGTGGAATGAGTATCTAAATACACACATTTTTTATTAGTTGAGAATATATATTCAACTAATATTGTGTCATACCAGTTTGTTAAAGAGATAGTTTAGTACATGGAATTCCTATTTTTATTGATAGTAACAAAGATCCATTGTTAATAAATAAATTCTAGAGGGCATATCTTTATAATTGAGGTTATAGTTATAAAAATGAGTTCATGTTAGCATCCATAAATGGATAAAAAACATGATTTTAAACAAAATTTTGGACATATACTTGAGATACTTTTCTTCTCAACAAATTTATACTTGGGATAGATGGATACCATGGGTTGATTATTTCTAAAACATAGATTCACATGTTTTTTTGACGTTAAAACCTTTTTTTTGGGTTTTTATGGTAGGAATACAATAAAAATTTTACAATATATAAAAGTAGAAACTCAAGATGAATATATTTTTAATGGGATTGTAAAAAGTGG
Organism: Viscum album; assembly: GCA_963277665.1. NCBI lineage: Eukaryota > Viridiplantae > Streptophyta > Magnoliopsida > Santalales > Viscaceae > Viscum > Viscum album. The sequence continues at coordinate 1,752,343,890 of OY728159.1, read as the reverse complement.
TATGGGTTTATTTCAACTAATGAAAAATCTATAAATATCTCAATAGTTTATGTATAAGTTTTCCAATAATAGTAAGAGGTTGATAATTATACAGTATATGATTTTTTTATTTTTTAGGATATGCCCCAATGGTTAGGATTTTAAATATAATAAATTTATCCCATGATTTTAGAAATAAATTAGTGAACTTCTAAAATACCAGAAAGGTTACGGGTACAACTTTCAAACATTACGTTCTTCAAAACCACATAAAACAAATCTTATATTCAATGATTCCCAACTTAAATATTCTATTGAGAACCATAC